>JAZKLR010000381.1:0-1213255 GCA_037103525.1 Ganaspis brasiliensis | reverse complement strand
GTTACTTCCCCGAAGAAGTTGACCGGTAGGCACTGGACATCCTGTTTGTACCCGATTGCTTCGTGATATTCGATATATACATTTTGAGGTGAACTTCCCCGAAGAAGTTGACCGGTAGGCACCTGGACATCGTGTTAGTACCTGATTGCTTCGTGATATTGGATATTCACATTTCAAGGTTAATTTCACCGAAGAAGTTGAAGGTAGGAACCTGGACATCGTGTTAGTACCCGATTCCTTCGTGATATTTGATATTCAGATTTTGAGGTTAATTTCCCGAAAAAGTTAAGCGGTAGGCACCTGAACATCATGTTTGTACCCGATTGCTTCGTGGTATTGGATATTTACATTTTGAGGTTAATTTCCCCAAAGAAGTTGACCGGTAGGCACCTGGACATCGTGTTAGTACCAGATTGCTTCGTGATATTCGTTATATAAATTTTGAGGTTAATTTCGCCGAAGAAGTTAAGCGGTAGGCACCTGGACATCGTTTTAGTACCCGATTGCTTCGTGATATTTGATATTCACATTTTGAGGTAAACTTCCCCGAAGAAGTTGAGCGGTAGGCACCTGAACATCATGTTTGTAACCGATTGCTTTGTAGTATTCGATATTTACATTTTGAGGTTAATTTCCCCGAAGAAGTTGACCGGTAGGCACCTGGACATCGTGTTAGTACCTGATTGCTTCGTGATATTGGATATTCACATTTTAAGGTTAATTTCACCGAAGAAGTTGAAGGTAGGAACCTGGACATCGTGTTAGTACCCGATTCCTTCGTGATATTTGATATTCAGATTTTGAGGTTAATTTCCCCGAAAAAGTTGAGCGGTAGGCACCTGAACATCATGTTTGTACCCGATTGCTTCGTGGTATTGGATATTTACATTTTGAGGTTAATTTCCCCGAAGAAGTTGACCGGTAGGCACCTGGACATCGTTTTAGTACCCAATTGCTTCGTGATATTTAATATTTAGATTTTAAAGGTTAACTTCCCTGAAGAAGTTGACTGGTAGGCACCTGGACGTCCTGTTTGTACCCAATTGCCTCGTGATATTCGATATTTACATTTTGAGGTTAATGTCCCCGAAGAAGTTGACCGGTAGGCACCTGGACATCGTGTTAGTACCCGATTGCTTCGTCATATTGTATATTCACATTTTGAGGTTAACTTCACCAAAGAAGATGACCGGTAGGCACCTGGACATCGGATTGATACCCGGTTGCTTCGTTAATTCGATATTTACATTTTGAGGTTAACTTCCCCGAAGAAGTTGACCGGTAGGCATCTGGACATCGTGTTTGTACCCGATTGGTTCGTGATATTTGAATATTTACATTTTTAGGTTAATTTCCCCGAAGAAGTTGACTGGTAGGCACCTGGACATCCTGTTTGTACCCGATTGCTTCGTGATATTCGATATATAAATTTTAAGGTTAATTTCGCCGAAGAAGTTAACCGGTAGGCACCTGGACATCGTGTTAGTACCCGATTCCTTCGTGATATTTAATATTTACATTTTTAGGTTAATTTCCCCGAAGAAGTTGACTGGTAGGCACCTGGACATCCTGTTTGTACCCAATTGCTTCGGGATATTTGATATTTACATTTTGAGGTTAACTTCCCCGAAGAAGTTGACCAGTAGGCACCTGGACATCTTGTTTCTACACGATTGTTTCGTGATATTCGATATATACATTTTGAGGTTAATTTCCCCGAAGAAGTTGACCGGTAGGCACCTGGACATCCTGTTTGTACCCGATTGCTTCGTGATATTCGATATATACATTTTAAGGTGAACTTCCCCGAAGAAGTTGACCGGTAGGCACCTGGACATCGAGTTAGTACCCGATTGCTTCGTGATATTCGATATATAAATTTTGAGGTTAATTTCGCCGAAGAAGTTAAGCGGTAGGCACCTGGACATCGTTTTAGTACCCAATTGCTTCGTGATATTTAATATTTAGATTTTAAAGGTTAACTTCCCTGAAGAAGTTCACTGGTAGGCACCTGGACGTCCTGTTTGTACCCAATTGCTTCGTGATATTCGATATTTACATTTTGAGGTTAATGTCCCCGAAGAAGTTGACCGGTAGGCACCTGGACATCGTGTTAGTACCCGATTGCTTCGTGATATTGTATATTCACATTTTGAGGTTAACTTCACCAAAGAAGTTGACCGGTAGGCACCTGGACATCGTGTTAGTACCCGATTCCTTCGTGATATTTAATATTCAGATTTTGAGGTTATGTTCCCCGAAGAAGTTGACCGGTAGGCACCTGGACATCCTGTTTGTACCCGATTGCTTCGTGATATTTGATATTCACATTTTGAGGTTACTTCCCCGAAGAAGTTGACCAGTAGGCACCTGGACATCCTGTTTGTACCCGATTGCTTCGTGATATTTGATATTCACATTTTGAGGTTACTTCCCCGAAGAAGTTGACCAGTAGGCACCTGGACATCCTGTTTGTACCCGATTGCTTCGTGATATTCTATATGTACATTTTAAGGATAACTTCCCCGAAGAAGTTGACCGGTAGGCACCTGGACATCATGTTTCTACACGATTCTTTCGTGATATTCGATATATACATTTTGAGGTTAATTTCCCCGCAGAAGTTAACCGGTAGGCACCTGGACATCGTTTTAGTACCCGATTGCTTCGTGATATTGGATATTCACATTTTGAGGTTAACTTCCCTGAAGAAGTTGACTGGTAGGCACCTGGACATCCTGTTTGTACCCAATTGCTTCGTGATATTCGATATTTACATTTTGAGGTTAATGTCCCCGAAGAAGTTGACCGGTAGGCACCTGGACATCGTGTTAGTACCCGATAGCTTCGTGATATTGGATATTCACATTTTGAGGTTATGTTCCCCGAAGAAGTTGACCGGTAGGCACCTGGACATCGTGTTAGTACCTAATTGCTTCGTGATATTTGATATTTACATTTTGAGGTTAACTTCCACGAAGAAGTTGACCGGTAGGCACCTGGACATCGTTTTAGTACCCAATTGCTTCGTGATATTTGATATTCAGATTTTGAGGTTAACTTCCCCGAAGAAGTTGACCGGTAGGCATCTGGACATCGTGTTAGTACCCGATTGGTTCGTGATATTTGAATATTTACATTTTTAGGTTAATTTCCCCGAAGAAGATGACCGGTAGGCACCTGGACATCGTGTTAGTACCCGATTGGTTCGTGATATTCGAATATTTACATTATTAAGTTAATTTTCCTGAAGAAGATGACCGGTAGGCACCTGGACATCGGATTGATACCCGGTTGCTTCGTTAATTCGATATTTACATTTTGAGGTTAATTTCCCCGAAGAAGTTGAGCGGTAGGCACCTGAACATCATGTTTGTACCCGATTGCTTCGTGGTATTGGATATTTACATTTTGAGGTTAATTTCCCCGAAGAAGTTGACCGGTAGGCACCTGAACATCGTGTTAGTACCCGATTGCTTCGTGATATTCGATATATAAATTTTGAGGTTAATTTCGCCGAAGAAGTTAAGCGGTAGGCACCTGGACATCGTTTTAGTAACCAATTGCTTCGTGATATTTAATATTTAGATTTTAAAGGTTAACTTCCCTGAAGAAGTTGACTGGTAGGCACCTGGACGTCCTGTTTGTACCCAATTGCTACGTGATATTCGATATTTACATTTTGAGGTTAATGTCCCCGAAGAAGTTGACCGGTAGGCACCTGGACATCGTGTTAGTACCCGATTGCTTCGTGATATTCGATATATAAATTTTGAGGTTAATTTCGCCGAAGAAGTTAAGCGGTAGGCACCTGGACATCGTTTTAGTACCCGATTGCTTCGTGATATTTGATATTCACATTTTGAGGTAAACTTCCCCGAAGAAGTTGAGCGGTAGGCACCTGAACATCATGTTTGTAACCGATTGCTTCGTAGTATTCGATATTTACATTTTGAGGTTAATTTCCCCGCAAAAGTTGACCGGTAGGCACCTGGACATCGTGTTAGTACACGATTGCTTCGTGATATTCAATATATAAATTTTGAGGTTAATTTCGCCGAAGAAGTTAAGCGGTAGGCACCTGGACATCGTTTTAGTACCCAATTGCTTCGTGATATTTAATATTTAGATTTTAAAGGTTAACTTCCCTGAAGAAGTTGACTGGTAGGCACCTGGACGTCCTGTTTGTACCCAATTGCCTCGTGATATTCGATATTTACATTTTGAGGTTAATGTCCCCGAAGAAGTTGACCGGTAGGCACCTGGACATCGTGTTAGTACCCAATTGCTTCGTGATATTTGATATTCAGATTTTGAGGTTAACTTCCCCGAAGAAGTTGACCGGTAGGCATCTGGACATCGTGTTAGTACCCGATTGGTTCGTGATATTTGAATATTTACATTTTTAGGTTAATTTCCCCGAAGAAGATGACCGGTAGGCACCTGGACATCGTGTTAGTACCCGATTGGTTCGTGATATTCGAATATTTACATTATTAGGTTAATTTTCCTGAAGAAGATGACCGGTAGGCACCTGGACATCGGATTGATACCCGGTTGCTTCGTTAATTCAATATTTACATTTTGAGGTTAATTTCCCCGAAGAAGTTGAGCGGTAGGCACCTGAACATCATGTTTGTACCCGATTGCTTCGTGGTATTCGATATTTACATTTTGAGGTTAATTTCCCCGAAAAAGTTGACCGGTAGGCACCTGGAGATCGTGTTAGTACCCGATTGCTTCGTGGTATTCGATAATTACATTTTGAGGTTAATTTCCCCGAAGAAGTTGACCGGTAGGCACCTGGACATCGTTTTAGTACCCAATTGCTTCGTGAAATTTGATATTCAGATTTTGAGGTTAACTTCTCCGAAGAAGTTGACTGGTAGGCACCTGGACATCCTGTTTGTACCCGATTGCTTCGTGATATTCGATATATAAATTTTAAGGTTAATTTCGCCGAAGAAGTTAACCGGTAGGCACCTGGACATCGTTTTAGTACCCAATTGCTTCGTGATATTTGATATTTACATTTCGAGGTTAACTTCCCCGAAGAAGTTGACCAGTAGGCACCTGGACATCATGTTTCTACACGATTGTTTCGTGATATTCGATATATACATTTTGAGGTTAATTTCCCCGCAGAAGTTGACCGATAGGCACCTGGACATCGTGTTAGTACCCTATTGCTTCGTGATATTGGATATTCATATTTTGAGGTTATGTTCCCCGAAGAAGTTGACCGGTAGGCACCTGGACATCCTGTTTGTACCCGATTGCTTCGTGATATTTGATATTCACATTTTGAGGTTACTTCCCCGAAGAAGTTGACCGGTAGGCACCTGGACATCCTGTTTGTACCCGATTGCTTCGTGATATTCGATATATACATTTTGAGGTGAACTTCCCCGAAGAAGTTGACCGGTAGGCACCTGGACATCGTGTTAGTACCTGATTGCTTCGTGATATTGGATATTCACATTTTGAGGTTAATTTCCCCGAAAAAGTTGAGCGGTAGGCACCTGAACATCATGTTTGTACCCGATTGCTTCGTGGTATTGGATATTTACATTTTGAGGTTAATTTCCCCGCAGAAGTTGACCGGTAGGCACCTGGACATCGTGTTAGTACCCTATTGCTTCGTGATATTGGATATTCACATTTTGAGGTTATGTTCCCCGAAGAAGTTGACCGGTAGGCACCTGGACATCGTGTTAGTACCCAATTGCTTCGTGATATTTGATATTCAGATTTTGAGGTTAACTTCCCCGAAGAAGTTGACCCGTAGGCATCTGGACATCGTGTTAGTACCCGATTGGTTCGTGATATTTGAATATTTACATTTTTAGGTTAATTTCCCCGAAGAAGATGACCGGTAGGCACCTGGACATCGTGTTAGTACCCGATTGGTTCGTGATATTCGAATATTTACATTATTAGGTTAATTTTTCTGAAGAAGATGACCGGTAGGCACCTGGACATCGGATTGATACCCGGTTGCTTCGTTAATTCGATATTTACATTTTGAGGTTGATTTCCCCGAAGAAGTTGAGCGGTAGGCACCTGAACATCATGTTTGTACCCGATTGCTTCGTGGAATTCGATATTTACATTTTGAGGTTAATTTCCCCGAAAAAGTTGACCGGTAGGCACCTGGAGATCGTGTTAGTACCCGATTGCTTCGTGGTATTCGATAATTACATTTTGAGGTTAATTTCCCCGAAGAAGTTGACCGGTAGGCACCTGGACATCGTTTTAGTACCCAATTGCTTCGTGATATTTGATATTCAGATTTTGAGGTTAACTTCCCCAAAGAAGTTGACCGGTAGGCACCTGGACATCGTGTTAGTACCCGATTGCTTCGTGGTATTGGATATTTACATTTTGAGGTTAATTTCCCCGCAGAAGTTGACCGGTAGGCACCTGGACATCGTGTTAGTACCCTATTGCTTCGTGATATTGGATATTCACATTTTGAGGTTATGTTCCCCGAAGAAGTTGACCGGTAGGCACCTGGACATCGTGTTAGTACCCAATTGCTTCGTGATATTTGATATTCAGATTTTGAGGTTAACTTCCCCGAAGAAGTTGACCCGTAGGCATCTGGACATCGTGTTAGTACCCGATTGGTTCGTGATATTTGAATATTTACATTTTTAGGTTAATTTCCCCGAAGAAGATGACCGGTAGGCACCTGGACATCGTGTTAGTACCCGATTGGTTCGTGATATTCGAATATTTACATTATTAGGTTAATTTTTCTGAAGAAGATGACCGGTAGGCACCTGGACATCGGATTGATACCCGGTTGCTTCGTTAATTCGATATTTACATTTTGAGGTTGATTTCCCCGAAGAAGTTGAGCGGTAGGCACCTGGACATCCTGTTTGTACCCGATTGCTTCGTGATATTCGATATGTACATTTTGAGGTTAACTTCCCCGAAGAAGTTGACCGGTAAGCACCTAGACATCGTGTTGGTACCTGATTGCTTCGTGATATTTGATATTTACAATTTGAGGTTAACTTCCCCGAAGAAGTTGACCATTAGGCACCTGGACATCATGTTTCTACACGATTGTTTCGTGATATTCGACATATACATTTTGAGGTTAATTTTCCCGAAGAAGTTGACCGGTAGGCACCTGGACATCGTGTTAGTACCCGATAGCTTCGTGGTATTCGATATTTACATTTTGAGGTTAATTTTCCCGAAGAAGTTGACCGGTAGGCACCTGGACATCGTGTTAGTACCCGATTGCTTCGTGATATTGGATATTCACATTTTGTGGTTATGTTCCCCGAAGAAGTTGACCGGTAGGCACCTGGACATCGTGTTAGTACCTGATTGCTTCGTGATATTTGATATTTACATTTTGAGGTTAACTTCCCCGAAGAAGTTGACCGGTAGGCACCTGGACATCGTTTTAGTACCCAATTGCTTCGTGATATTTGATATTCAGATTTTGAGGTTAACTTCCCCGAAGAAGTTGACCGGTAGGCATCTGGACATCGTGTTAGTACCCGATTGGTTCGTGATATTTGAATATTTACATTTTTAGGTTAATTTCCCCGAAGAAGATGACCGGTAGGCACCTGGACATCGTGTTAGTACCCGATTGGTTCGTGATATTCGAATATTTACATTATTAGGTTAATTTTCCTGAAGAAGATGACCGGTAGGCACCTGGACATCGTGTTAGTACCCGATTCCTTCGTGATATTTGATATTCAGATTTTGAGGTTATGTTTTCCGAAGAATTTGACCGGTAGGCACCTGGACATCCTGTTTGTACCCGATTGCTTCGTGATATTTGATATTCACATTTTGAGGTTAGTTCCCCGAAGAAGTTGACCAGTAGGCACCTGGACATCCTGTTTGTACCCGATTGCTTCGTGATATTTGATATTCACATTTTGAGGTTACTTCCCCCAAGAAGTTGACCAGTAGGCACCTGGACATCCTGTTTGTACCTGATTGCTTCGTGATATTTGATATTCACATTTTGAGGTTACTTCCCCGAAGAAGTTGACCAGTAGGCACCTGGACATCCTGTTTGTACCCGATTGCTTCGTGATATTCTATATGTACATTTTGAGGTTAACTTCCCCGAAGAAGTTGACCGGTAGGCACCTGGACATCATGTTTCTACACGATTGTCTCGTGATATTCGATATATACATTTTGAGGTTAATTTCCCCGCAGAAGTTAACCGGTAGGCACCTGGACATCGTTTTAGTACCCGATTGCTTCGTGATATTGGATATTCACATTTTGAGGTTAACTTCCCTGAAGAAGTTGACTGGTAGGCACCTGGACATCCTGTTTGTACCCAATTGCTTCGTGATATTCGATATTTACATTTTGAGGTTAATGTCCCCGA
The DNA here is from genome assembly GCA_037103525.1 of Ganaspis brasiliensis. Classification (NCBI taxonomy): domain Eukaryota; kingdom Metazoa; phylum Arthropoda; class Insecta; order Hymenoptera; family Figitidae; genus Ganaspis; species Ganaspis brasiliensis. The sequence continues at coordinate 1,204,872 of JAZKLR010000381.1, read as the reverse complement.
AGAAGTTGACCGGTAGGCACCTGGACATCGTGTTAGTACCCGATTGCTTCGTCATATTGTATATTCACATTTTGAGGTTAACTTCACCAAAGAAGTTGACCGGTAGGCACCTGGACATCGTGTTAGTACCCGATTCCTTCGTGATATTTGATATTCAGATTTTGAGGTTATGTTCCCCGAAGAATTTGACCGGTAGGCACCTGGACATCCTGTTTGTACCCGATTGCTTCGTGATATTTGATATTCACATTTTGAGGTTAACTTCCCCGAAGAAGTTGACCGGTAGGCATCTGGACATCGTGTTAGTACCCGATTGGTTCGTGATATTTGAATATTTACATTTTTAGGTTAATTTCCCCGAAGAAGATGACCGGTAGGCACCTGGACATCGTGTTAGTACCCGATTGGTTCGTGATATTCGAATATTTACATTATTAGGTTAATTTTCCTGAAGAAGATGACCGGTAGGCACCTGGACATCGGATTGATACCCGGTTGCTTCGTTAATTCGATATTTACATTTTGAGGTTAATTTCCCCGAAGAAGTTGAGCGGTAGGCACCTGAACATCATGTTTGTACCCGATTGCTTCGTGGTATTGGATATTTACATTTTGAGGTTAATTTCCCCGAAGAAGTTGACCGGTAGGCACCTGAACATCGTGTTAGTACCCGATTGCTTCGTGATATTCGATATATAAATTTTGAGGTTAATTTCGCCGAAGAAGTTAAGCGGTAGGCACCTGGACATCGTTTTAGTAACCAATTGCTTCGTGATATTTAATATTTAGATTTTAAAGGTTAACTTCCCTGAAGAAGTTGACTGGTAGGCACCTGGACGTCCTGTTTGTACCCAATTGCTACGTGATATTCGATATTTACATTTTGAGGTTAATGTCCCCGAAGAAGTTGACCGGTAGGCACCTGGACATCGTGTTAGTACCCGATTGCTTCGTGATATTCGATATATAAATTTTGAGGTTAATTTCGCCGAAGAAGTTAAGCGGTAGGCACCTGGACATCGTTTTAGTACCCGATTGCTTCGTGATATTTGATATTCACATTTTGAGGTAAACTTCCCCGAAGAAGTTGAGCGGTAGGCACCTGAACATCATGTTTGTAACCGATTGCTTCGTAGTATTCGATATTTACATTTTGAGGTTAATTTCCCCGCAAAAGTTGACCGGTAGGCACCTGGACATCGTGTTAGTACACGATTGCTTCGTGATATTCAATATATAAATTTTGAGGTTAATTTCGCCGAAGAAGTTAAGCGGTAGGCACCTGGACATCGTTTTAGTACCCAATTGCTTCGTGATATTTAATATTTAGATTTTAAAGGTTAACTTCCCTGAAGAAGTTGACTGGTAGGCACCTGGACGTCCTGTTTGTACCCAATTGCCTCGTGATATTCGATATTTACATTTTGAGGTTAATGTCCCCGAAGAAGTTGACCGGTAGGCACCTGGACATCGTGTTAGTACCCAATTGCTTCGTGATATTTGATATTCAGATTTTGAGGTTAACTTCCCCGAAGAAGTTGACCGGTAGGCATCTGGACATCGTGTTAGTACCCGATTGGTTCGTGATATTTGAATATTTACATTTTTAGGTTAATTTCCCCGAAGAAGATGACCGGTAGGCACCTGGACATCGTGTTAGTACCCGATTGGTTCGTGATATTCGAATATTTACATTATTAGGTTAATTTTCCTGAAGAAGATGACCGGTAGGCACCTGGACATCGGATTGATACCCGGTTGCTTCGTTAATTCAATATTTACATTTTGAGGTTAATTTCCCCGAAGAAGTTGAGCGGTAGGCACCTGAACATCATGTTTGTACCCGATTGCTTCGTGGTATTCGATATTTACATTTTGAGGTTAATTTCCCCGAAAAAGTTGACCGGTAGGCACCTGGAGATCGTGTTAGTACCCGATTGCTTCGTGGTATTCGATAATTACATTTTGAGGTTAATTTCCCCGAAGAAGTTGACCGGTAGGCACCTGGACATCGTTTTAGTACCCAATTGCTTCGTGAAATTTGATATTCAGATTTTGAGGTTAACTTCTCCGAAGAAGTTGACTGGTAGGCACCTGGACATCCTGTTTGTACCCGATTGCTTCGTGATATTCGATATATAAATTTTAAGGTTAATTTCGCCGAAGAAGTTAACCGGTAGGCACCTGGACATCGTTTTAGTACCCAATTGCTTCGTGATATTTGATATTTACATTTCGAGGTTAACTTCCCCGAAGAAGTTGACCAGTAGGCACCTGGACATCATGTTTCTACACGATTGTTTCGTGATATTCGATATATACATTTTGAGGTTAATTTCCCCGCAGAAGTTGACCGATAGGCACCTGGACATCGTGTTAGTACCCTATTGCTTCGTGATATTGGATATTCATATTTTGAGGTTATGTTCCCCGAAGAAGTTGACCGGTAGGCACCTGGACATCCTGTTTGTACCCGATTGCTTCGTGATATTTGATATTCACATTTTGAGGTTACTTCCCCGAAGAAGTTGACCGGTAGGCACCTGGACATCCTGTTTGTACCCGATTGCTTCGTGATATTCGATATATACATTTTGAGGTGAACTTCCCCGAAGAAGTTGACCGGTAGGCACCTGGACATCGTGTTAGTACCTGATTGCTTCGTGATATTGGATATTCACATTTTGAGGTTAATTTCCCCGAAAAAGTTGAGCGGTAGGCACCTGAACATCATGTTTGTACCCGATTGCTTCGTGGTATTGGATATTTACATTTTGAGGTTAATTTCCCCGCAGAAGTTGACCGGTAGGCACCTGGACATCGTGTTAGTACCCTATTGCTTCGTGATATTGGATATTCACATTTTGAGGTTATGTTCCCCGAAGAAGTTGACCGGTAGGCACCTGGACATCGTGTTAGTACCCAATTGCTTCGTGATATTTGATATTCAGATTTTGAGGTTAACTTCCCCGAAGAAGTTGACCCGTAGGCATCTGGACATCGTGTTAGTACCCGATTGGTTCGTGATATTTGAATATTTACATTTTTAGGTTAATTTCCCCGAAGAAGATGACCGGTAGGCACCTGGACATCGTGTTAGTACCCGATTGGTTCGTGATATTCGAATATTTACATTATTAGGTTAATTTTTCTGAAGAAGATGACCGGTAGGCACCTGGACATCGGATTGATACCCGGTTGCTTCGTTAATTCGATATTTACATTTTGAGGTTGATTTCCCCGAAGAAGTTGAGCGGTAGGCACCTGAACATCATGTTTGTACCCGATTGCTTCGTGGAATTCGATATTTACATTTTGAGGTTAATTTCCCCGAAAAAGTTGACCGGTAGGCACCTGGAGATCGTGTTAGTACCCGATTGCTTCGTGGTATTCGATAATTACATTTTGAGGTTAATTTCCCCGAAGAAGTTGACCGGTAGGCACCTGGACATCGTTTTAGTACCCAATTGCTTCGTGATATTTGATATTCAGATTTTGAGGTTAAATTCCCCAAAGAAGTTGACCGGTAGGCACCTGGACATCGTGTTAGTACCCGATTGCTTCGTGATATTGGATATTCACATTTTGAGGTTAACTTCCCTGAAGAAGTTGACCGGTAGGCACCTGGACATCGTGTTAGTACCTGATTGCTTCGTGATATTTGATATTTACATTTTGAGGTTAACTTCCCCGAAGAAGTTGACCGGTAGGCACCTGGACATCCTGTTTGTACCCGATTGCTTCGTGATATTCGATATGTACATTTTGAGGTTAACTTCCCCGAAGAAGTTGACCGGTAAGCACCTAGACATCGTGTTGGTACCTGATTGCTTCGTGATATTTGATATTTACAATTTGAGGTTAACTTCCCCGAAGAAGTTGACCATTAGGCACCTGGACATCATGTTTCTACACGATTGTTTCGTGATATTCGACATATACATTTTGAGGTTAATTTTCCCGAAGAAGTTGACCGGTAGGCACCTGGACATCGTGTTAGTACCCGATAGCTTCGTGGTATTCGATATTTACATTTTGAGGTTAATTTTCCCGAAGAAGTTGACCGGTAGGCACCTGGACATCGTGTTAGTACCCGATTGCTTCGTGATATTGGATATTCACATTTTGTGGTTATGTTCCCCGAAGAAGTTGACCGGTAGGCACCTGGACATCGTGTTAGTACCTGATTGCTTCGTGATATTTGATATTTACATTTTGAGGTTAACTTCCCCGAAGAAGTTGACCGGTAGGCACCTGGACATCGTTTTAGTACCCAATTGCTTCGTGATATTTGATATTCAGATTTTGAGGTTAACTTCCCCGAAGAAGTTGACCGGTAGGCATCTGGACATCGTGTTAGTACCCGATTGGTTCGTGATATTTGAATATTTACATTTTTAGGTTAATTTCCCCGAAGAAGATGACCGGTAGGCACCTGGACATCGTGTTAGTACCCGATTGGTTCGTGATATTCGAATATTTACATTATTAGGTTAATTTTCCTGAAGAAGATGACCGGTAGGCACCTGGACATCGTGTTAGTACCCGATTCCTTCGTGATATTTGATATTCAGATTTTGAGGTTATGTTTTCCGAAGAATTTGACCGGTAGGCACCTGGACATCCTGTTTGTACCCGATTGCTTCGTGATATTTGATATTCACATTTTGAGGTTAGTTCCCCGAAGAAGTTGACCAGTAGGCACCTGGACATCCTGTTTGTACCCGATTGCTTCGTGATATTTGATATTCACATTTTGAGGTTACTTCCCCGAAGAAGTTGACCAGTAGGCACCTGGACATCCTGTTTGTACCTGATTGCTTCGTGATATTTGATATTCACATTTTGAGGTTACTTCCCCGAAGAAGTTGACCAGTAGGCACCTGGACATCCTGTTTGTACCCGATTGCTTCGTGATATTCTATATGTACATTTTGAGGTTAACTTCCCCGAAGAAGTTGACCGGTAGGCACCTGGACATCATGTTTCTACACGATTGTTTCGTGATATTCGATATATACATTTTGAGGTTAATTTCCCCGCAGAAGTTAACCGGTAGGCACCTGGACATCGTTTTAGTACCCGATTGCTTCGTGATATTGGATATTCACATTTTGAGGTTAACTTCCCTGAAGAAGTTGACTGGTAGGCACCTGGACATCCTGTTTGTACCCAATTGCTTCGTGATATTCGATATTTACATTTTGAGGTTAATGTCCCCGAAGAAGTTGACCGGTAGGCACCTGGACATCGTGTTAGTACCCGATTGCTTCGTCATATTGTATATTCACATTTTGAGGTTAACTTCACCAAAGAAGTTGACCGGTAGGCACCTGGACATCGTGTTAGTACCCGATTCCTTCGTGATATTTGATATTCAGATTTTGAGGTTATGTTCCCCGAAGAATTTGACCGGTAGGCACCTGGACATCCTGTTTGTACCCGATTGCTTCGTGATATTTGATATTCACATTTTGAGGTTAACTTCCCCGAAGAAGTTGACCGGTAGGCATCTGGACATCGTGTTAGTACCCGATTGGTTCGTGATATTTGAATATTTACATTTTTAGGTTAATTTCCCCGAAGAAGATGACCGGTAGGCACCTGGACATCGTGTTAGTACCCGATTGGTTCGTGATATTCGAATATTTACATTATTAGGTTAATTTTCCTGAAGAAGATGACCGGTAGGCACCTGGACATCGGATTGATACCCGGTTGCTTCGTTAATTAGATATTTACATTTTGAGGTTAATTTCCCCGAAGAAGTTGAGCGGTAGGCACCTGAACATCGTTTTAGTACCCAATTGCTTCGTGAAATTTGATATTCAGATTTTGAGGTTAACTTCTCCGAAGAAGTTGACTGGTAGGCACCTGGACATCCTGTTTGTACCCGATTGCTTCGTGATTTTCGATATATAAATTTTAATGTTAATTTCGCCGAAGAAGTTAACCGGTAGGCACCTGGACATCGTTTTAGTACCCAATTGCTTCGTGATATTTGATATTTACATTTTGAGGTTAACTTCCCCGAAGAAGTTGACCGGTAGGCACCTGGACATCGTGTTAGTACCTGATTGCTTCGTGATATTGGATATTCACATTTTGAGGTTATGTTCCCCGAAGAAGTTAACCGGTAGGCACCTGGACATCCTGTTTGTACCCGATTGCTTCGTGATATTTGATATTCACATTTTGAGGTTACTTCCCCGAAGAAGTTGACCGGTAGGCACCTGGACATCCTGTTTGTACCCGATTGCTTCGTGATATTCGATATATACATTTTGAGGTGAACTTCCCCGAAGAAGTTGACCGGTAGGCACCTGGACATCGTGTTAGTACCTGATTGCTTCGTGATATTGGATATTCACATTTTGAGGTTAATTTCCCCGAAAAAGTTGAGCGGTAGGCACCTGAACATCATGTTTGTACCCGATTGCTTCGTGGTATTGGATATTTACATTTTGAGGTTAATTTCCCCGCAGAAGTTGACCGGTAGGCACCTGGACATCGTGTTAGTACCCTATTGCTTCGTGATATTGGATATTCACATTTTGAGGTTATGTTTCCCGAAGAAGTTGACCGGTAGGCACCTGGACATCGTGTTAGTACCCGATTCCTTCGTGATATTTGATATTCAGATTTTGAGGTTAATTTCCCCGAAAAAGTTGAGCGGTAGGCACCTGAACATCATGTTTGTATCCGATTGCTTCGTGGTATTGGATATTTACATTTTGAGGTTAATTTCCCCGAAGAAGTTGACCGGTAGGCACCTGGACATCGTGTTAGTACCCGATTGCTTCGTGATATTCGATATATAAATTTTGAGGTTAATTTCGCCGAAGAAGTTAAGCGGTAGGCACCTGGACATCGTTTTAGTACCTGATTGCTTCGTGATATTTGATATTCACATTTTGAGGTAAACTTCCCCGAAGAAGTTGAGCGGTAGGCACCTGAACATCATGTTTGTAACCGATTGCTTCGTAGTATTCGATATTTACATTTTGAGGTTAATTTCCCCGCAGAAGTTGACCGGTAGGCACCTGGACATCGTGTTAGTACACGATTGCTTCGTCATATTGTATATTCACATTTTGAGGTTAACTTCACCAAAGAAGTTGACCGGTAGGCACCTGGACATCGTGTTAGTACCCGATTCCTACGTGATATTTGATATTCAGATTTTGAGGTTATGTTCCCCGAAGAATTTGACCGGTAGGCACCTGGACATCCTGTTTGTACCCGATTGCTTCGTGATATTTGATATTCACATTTTGAGGTTACTTCCCCGAAGAAGTTGACCAGTAGACACCTGGACATCCTGTTTGTACCCGATTGCTTCGTGATATTTGATATTCACATTTTGAGGTTACTTCCCCGAAGAAGTTGACCAGTAGGCACCTGGACATCCTGTTTGTACCCGATTGCTTCGTGATATTTGATATTCACATTTTGATGTTACTTCCCCGAAGAAGTTGACCAGTAGGCACCTGGACATCCTGTTTGTACCCGATTGCTTCGTGATATTCTATATGTACATTTTGAGGTTAACTTCCCCGAAGAAGTTGACCGGTAGGCACCTGGACATCATGTTTCTACACGATTGTTTCGTGATATTCGATATATACATTTTGAGGTTAATTTCCCCGCAGAAGTTAACCGGTAGGCACCTGGACATCGTTTTAGTACCCGATTGCTTCGTGATATTGGATATTCACATTTTGAGGTTAACTTCCCTGAAGAAGTTGACTGGTAGGCACCTGGACATCCTGTTTGTACCCAATTGCTTCGTGATATTCGATATTTACATTTTGAGGTTAATGTCCCCGAAGAAGTTGACCGGTAGGCACCTGGACATCGTGTTAGTACCCGATTGCTTCGTGATATTGGATATTCACATTTTGAGGTTATGTTCCCCGAAGAAGTTGACCGGTAGGCACCTGGACATCGTGTTAGTACCTGATTGCTTCGTGATATTTGATATTTACATTTTGAGGTTAACTTCCCCGAAGAAGTTGACCGGTAGGCACCTGGACATCGTTTTAGTACCCAATTGCTTCGTGATATTTGATATTCAGGTTTTGAGATTAACTTCCCCGAAGAAGTTGACCGGTAGGCATCTGGACATCGTGTTAGTACCCGATTGGTTCGTGATATTTGAATATTTACATTTTTAGGTTAATTTCCACGAAGAAGATGACCGGTAGGCACCTGGACATCGTGTTAGTACCCGATTGGTTCGTGATATTCGAATATTTACATTATTAGGTTAATTTTCCTGAAGAAGATGACCGGTAGGCACCTGGACATCGGATTGATACCCGGTTGCTTCGTTAATTCGATATTTACATTTTGAGGTTAATTTCCCCGAAGAAGTTGAGCGGTAGGCACCTGAACATCATGTTTGTACCCGATTGCTTCGTGGTATTCGATATTTACATTTTGAGGTTAATTTCCCCGAAAAAGTTGACCGGTAGGCACCTGGAGATCGTGTTAGTACCCGATTGCTTCGTGGTATTCGATAATTACATTTTGAGGTTAATTTCCCCGAAGAAGTTGACCGGTAGGCACCTGGACATCGTTTTAGTACCCGATTGCTTCGTGATATTCGATATATAAATTTTGAGGTTAATTTCGCCGAAGAAGTTAAGCGGTAGGCACCTGGACATCGTTTTAGTACCCGATTGCTTCGTGATATTTGATATTCACATTTTGAGGTAAACTTCCCCGAAGAAGTTGAGCGGTAGGCACCTGAACATCATGTTTGTAACCGATTGCTTCGTAGTATTCGATATTTACATTTTGAGGTTAATTTCCCCGCAGAAGTTGACCGGTAGGCACCTGGACATCGTGTTAGTACACGATTGCTTCGTGATATTCAATATATAAATTTTGAGGTTAATTTCGCCGAAGAAGTTAAGCGGTAGGCACCTGGACATCGTTTTAGTACTTAATTGCTTCGTGATATTTAATATTTAGATTTTAAAGGTTAACTTCCCTGAAGAAGTTGACTGGTAGGCACCTGGACGTCCTGTTTGTACCCAATTGCCTCGTGATATTCGATATTTACATTTTGAGGTTAATGTCCCCGAAGAAGTTGACCGGTAGGCACCTGGACATCGTGTTAGTACCCGATTGCTTCGTCATATTGTATATTCACATTTTGAGGTTAACTTCACCAAAGAAGATGACCGGTAGGCACCTGGACATCGGATTGATACCCGGTTGCTTCGTTAATTCGATATTTACATTTTGAGGTTAACTTCCCCGAAGAAGTTGACCGGTAGGCATCTGGACATCGTGTTTGTACCCGATTGGTTCGTGATATTTGAATATTTACATTTTTAGGTTAATTTCCCCGAAGAAGTTGACTGGTAGGCACCTGGACATCCTGTTTGTACCCGATTGCTTCGTGATATTCGATATATAAATTTTAAGGTTAATTTCGCCGAAGAAGTTAACCGGTAGGCACCTGGACATCGTTTTAGTACCCAATTGCTTCGGGATATTTGATATTTACATTTTGAGGTTAACTTCCCCGAAGAAGTTGACCAGTAGGCACCTGGACATCATGTTTCTACACGATTGTTTCGTGATATTCGATATATACATTTTGAGGTTAATTTCCCCGAAGAAGTTGACCGGTAGGCACCTGGACATCCTGTTTGTACCCGATTGCTTCGTGATATTCGATATATACATTTTGAGGTGAACTTCCCCGAAGAAGTTGACCGGTAGGCACCTGGACATCGAGTTAGTACCCGATTGCTTCGTGATATTCGATATATAAATTTTGAGGTTAATTTCGCCGAAGAAGTTAAGCGGTAGGCACCTGGACATCGTTTTAGTACCCAATTGCTTCGTGATATTTAATATTTAGATTTTAAAGGTTAACTTCCCTGAAGAAGTTCACTGGTAGGCACCTGGACGTCCTGTTTGTACCCAATTGCTTCGTGATATTCGATATTTACATTTTGAGGTTAATGTCCCCGAAGAAGTTGACCGGTAGGCACCTGGACATCGTGTTAGTACCCGATTGCTTCGTGATATTGTATATTCACATTTTGAGGTTAACTTCACCAAAGAAGTTGACCGGTAGGCACCTGGACATCGTGTTAGTACCCGATTCCTTCGTGATATTTAATATTCAGATTTTGAGGTTATGTTCCCCGAAGAAGTTGACCGGTAGGCACCTGGACATCCTGTTTGTACCCGATTGCTTCGTGATATTTGATATTCACATTTTGAGGTTACTTCCCCGAAGAAGTTGACCAGTAGGCACCTGGACATCCTGTTTGTACCCGATTGCTTCGTGATATTTGATATTCACATTTTGAGGTTACTTCCCCGAAGAAGTTGACCAGTAGGCACCTGGACATCCTGTTTGTACCCGATTGCTTCGTGATATTCTATATGTACATTTTGAGGATAACTTCCCCGAAGAAGTTGACCGGTAGGCACCTGGACATCATGTTTCTACACGATTCTTTCGTGATATTCGATATATACATTTTGAGGTTAATTTCCCCGCAGAAGTTAACCGGTAGGCACCTGGACATCGTTTTAGTACCCGATTGCTTCGTGATATTGGATATTCACATTTTGAGGTTAACTTCCCTGAAGAAGTTGACTGGTAGGCACCTGGACATCCTGTTTGTACCCAATTGCTTCGTGATATTCGATATTTACATTTTGAGGTTAATGTCCCCGAAGAAGTTGACCGGTAGGCACCTGGACATCGTGTTAGTACCCGATTGCTTCGTGATATTGGATATTCACATTTTGAGGTTATGTTCCCCGAAGAAGTTGACCGGTAGGCACCTGGACATCGTGTTAGTACCTAATTGCTTCGTGATATTTGATATTTACATTTTGAGGTTAACTTCCACGAAGAAGTTGACCGGTAGGCACCTGGACATCGTTTTAGTACCCAATTGCTTCGTGATATTTGATATTCAGATTTTGAGGTTAACTTCCCCGAAGAAGTTGACCGGTAGGCATCTGGACATCGTGTTAGTACCCGATTGGTTCGTGATATTTGAATATTTACATTTTTAGGTTAATTTCCCCGAAGAAGATGACCGGTAGGCACCTGGACATCGTGTTAGTACCCGATTGGTTCGTGATATTCGAATATTTACATTATTAAGTTAATTTTCCTGAAGAAGATGACCGGTAGGCACCTGGACATCGGATTGATACCCGGTTGCTTCGTTAATTCGATATTTACATTTTGAGGTTAATTTCCCCGAAGAAGTTGAGCGGTAGGCACCTGAACATCATGTTTGTACCCGATTGCTTCGTGGTATTGGATATTTACATTTTGAGGTTAATTTCCCCGAAGAAGTTGACCGGTAGGCACCTGAACATCGTGTTAGTACCCGATTGCTTCGTGATATTCGATATATAAATTTTGAGGTTAATTTCGCCGAAGAAGTTAAGCGGTAGGCACCTGGACATCGTTTTAGTAACCAATTGCTTCGTGATATTTAATATTTAGATTTTAAAGGTTAACTTCCCTGAAGAAGTTGACTGGTAGGCACCTGGACGTCCTGTTTGTACCCAATTGCTACGTGATATTCGATATTTACATTTTGAGGTTAATGTCCCCGAAGAAGTTGACCGGTAGGCACCTGGACATCGTGTTAGTACCCGATTGCTTCGTGATATTTGATATTCACATTTTGAGGTTACTTCCCCGAAGAAGTTGACCAGTAGGCACCTGGACATCCTGTTTGTACCCGATTGCTTCGTGATATTCGATATATACATTTTGAGGTTAACTTCCCCGAAAAAGTTGACCAGTAGGCACCTGGACATCATGTTTCTACACGATTGTTTCGTGCTATTCGATATATACATTTTGAGGTTAATTTCCCCGCAGAAGTTAACCGGTAGGCATCTGGACATCGTTTTAGTACCCGATTGCTTCGTGATATTGGATATTCACATTTTAAGGTTAACTTCCCTGAAGAAGTTGACTGGTAGGCACCTGGACATCCTGTTTGTACCCAATTGCTTCGTGATATTCGATATTTACATTTTGAGGTTAATGTCCCCGAAGAAGTTGACCGGTAGGCACCTGGACATCGTGTTAGTACCCGATTGCTTCGTGATATTGGATATTCACATTTTGAGGTTATGTTCCCCGAAGAAGTTGACCGGTAGGCACCTGGACATCGTGTTAGTACCTGATTACTTCGTGATATTTGATGTTTACATTTTGAGGTTAACTTCCCCGAAGAAGTTGACCGGTAGGCACCTGGACATCGTTTAAGTACCCAATTGCTTCGTGATATTTGATATTCAGATTTTGAGGTTAACTTCCCCGAAGAAGTTGACCGGTAGGCATCTGGACATCGTGTTAGTACCCGATTGGTTCGTGATATTTGAATATTTACATTTTTAGGTTAATTTCCCCGAAGAAGATGACCGGTAGGCACCTGGACATCGTGTTAGTACCCGATTGGTTCGTGATATTCGAATATTTACATTATTAGGTTAATTTTCCTGAAGAAGATGACCGGTAGGCACCTGGACATCGGATTGATACCCGGTTGCTTCGTTAATTCGATATTTACATTTTGAGGTTAATTTCCCCGAAGAAGTTGAGCGGTAGGCACCTGAACATCATGTTTGTACCCGATTGCTTCGTGGTATTCGATATTTACATTTTGAGGTTAATTTCCCCGAAAAAGTTGACCGGTAGGCACCTGGAGATCGTGTTAGTACCCGATTGCTTCGTGGTATTCGATATTTACATTTTGAGGTTAATTTCCCCGAAGAAGTTGACCGGTAGGCACCTGGACATCGGATTGATACCCGGTTGCTTCGTTAATTCGATATTTACATTTTGAGGTTAATTTCCCCAAAGAAGTTGACCGGTAGGCACCTGGACATCCTGTTTGTACCCGATTGCTTCGTGATATTCGATATGTACATTTTGAGGTTAACTTCCCCGAAGAAGTTGACCGGTAAGCACCTAGACATCGTGTTGGTACCTGATTGCTTCGTGATATTTGATATTTACAATTTAAGGTTAACTTCCCCGAAGAAGTTGACCATTAGGCACCTGGACATCATGTTTCTACACGATTGTTTCGTGATATTCGATATATACATTTTGAGGTTAATTTTCCCGCAGAAGTTGACCGGTAGGCACCTGGACATCGTGTTAGTACCCGATTGCTTCGTGATATTGGATATTCACATTTTGTGGTTATGTTCCCTGAAGAAGTTGACCGGTAGGCACCTGGACATCGTGTTAGTACCTGATTGCTTCGTGATATTTGATATTTACATTTTGAGGTTAACTTCCCCGAAGAAGTTGACCGGTAGGCACCTGGACATCGTTTTAGTACCCAATTGCTTCGTGATATTTGATATTCAGATTTTGAGGTTAACTTCCCCGAAGAAGTTGACCGGTAGGCATCTGGACATCGTGTTAGTACCCGATTGGTTCGTGATATTTGAATATTTACATTTTTAGGTTAATTTTCCCGAAGAAGATGACCCGTAGGCACCTGGACATCGTGTTAGTACCCGATTCCTTCGTGATATTTGATATTCAGATTTTGATGTTAACTTCCCCGAAGAAGTTGAGCGGTAGGCACCTGAACATCATGTTTCTACCCGATTGCTTTGTGGTATTCGACATTTACATTTTGAGGTTAATTTCCCCGAAGTTGACCGGTAGGCACCTGGACATCCTGTTTGTATCCGATTGCTTCGTGATATTCGATATGTACATTTTGAGGTTAACTTCCCTGAAGAATTTGACCGGCAGGCACCTGGACATCGTGTTAGTACCTGATTGCTTCGTGATATTTGATATTTACATTTTGAGGTTAACTTACCCGAAGAAGTTGACCGGTAGGCACCTGGACATCGTGATAGTACCCGATTGCTTTGTGATATTGGATATTCACATTTTGAGGTTATGTTCCCCGAAAAAATTGACTGGTAGGCACCTGGACATCCTGTTTGTACCCGATTGCTTCGTGATATTTGATATTCACATTTTGAGGTAAACTTCCCCGAAGAAGTTGAGCGGTAGGCACCTGAACATCATGTTTGTACCCGATTGCTTCGTGGTATTCGATATTTACATTTTGAGGTTAATTTCCCTGAAGAAGTTAACTGGTAGGCACCTGGACATCGTGTTAGTACCCGATTGCTTCGTGATATTTGATATATAAATTTTGAGGTTAATTTCGCGGAAGAAGTTAACCGCTAGGCACCTGGACATCGTTTTAGTACCCAATTGCTTCGTGATATTTGATATTTAGATTTTGAGGTTAACTTCTCCGAAGAAGTTGACTGGTAGGCACCTGGACATCCTGTTTGTACCCGATTGCTTCGTGATATTCGATATATAAATTTTGAGGTTAATTTCGCCGAAGAAGTTAACCGGTAGGCACCTGGACATCGTTTTAGTACCCAATTGCTTCGTGATATTTGATATTCAGATTTTGAGGTTAACTTCCCCGAAGAAGTTGACAGGTAGGCACCTGGACATCGTGTTAGTACCCGATTGGTTCGTGATATTCGAATATTTACATTTTTAGGTTAATTTCCCCGAAGAAGATGACCGGTAGGCACCTGGACATCGTGTTAGTACCCGATTGGTTCGTGATATTCGAATATTTACATTTTTAGGTTAATTTTCCCGAAGAAGATGACCGTTAGGCACCTGGACATCGGATTGATACCCGGTTGCTTCGTTAATTCGATATTTACATTTTGAGGTTAATTTTCCCGAAGAAGTTGACCGGTAGGCACCTGAACATCCTGTTTGTACCCGATTGCTTCGTGATATTCGATATATAAATTTTGAGGTTAATTTCGCCAAAGAGGTTAACAAGTAGGCACCTGGACATCGTTTTAGTACCCAATTGTTTCGTGATATTTAATATTCAGATTTTGAGGTTAACTTCCCCAAAGAAGTTGACCGGTAGGCACCTGAACATCCTGTTTGTACCCGATTGCTTCGTGATATTCGATATTTACATTTTGAGGTTAATGTCCCCGAAGAAGTTGACCGGTAGGCACCTGGACATCGTGTTAGTACCCGATTCCTTCGTGATATTTGATATTCAGATTTTGAGGTTAACTTCTCCGAAGAGGTTGAGCGGTAAGCACCTGAACATGATGTTTGTACCCGATTGCTGCGTGGTATTCGATATTTACATTTTGAGGTTAATTTCCCCGAAAAAGTTGACCAGTAGGCACCTGGACATCGTGTTAGTACCCGATTGCTTCGTGATATTCGATATTTACATTTTGAGGTTAATTTCCCCGAAGAAGTTGACCGGTAGGCACCTGGACATCGTGTTAGTACCCGATTGCTTCGTGATATTCGTTATATAAATTTTGAGGTTAATATCCCCGAAGAAGTTAACCGGTAGGCACCTGGACATCGTTTTAGTACCCGATTGCTTCGTGATATTTGATATTCACATTTTGAGGTAAACTTCCCCGAAGAAGTTGACCGGTAGGCACCTGGACATCGTGTTAGTACCCGATTGCTTTGTGATATTCGATATATAAATTTTGAGGTTAATTTCGCCAAAGAAGTTAACAGGTAGGCACCTGGACATCGTTTTAGTACCCAATTGCTTCGTGATATTTGATATTCAGATTTTGAGGTTAACTTCCCCAAAGAAGTTGACCGGTAGGCACCTGGACATCTTGTTTGTACCCGATTGCTTCGTGATATTCGATATGTACATTTTAAGGTTAACTTCCCCGAAGAAGTTGACCGGTAAGCACCTAGACATCGTGTTGGTACCTGATTGCTTCGTGATATTTGATATTTTTATTTTGAGGTTAACTTCCCCGAAGAAGTTGACCGGTAGGCACCTGGACATCATGTTTCTACACGATTGTTTCGTGATATTCGATATATACATTTTGAGGTTAATTTCCCAGCAGAAGTTGACCGGTAGGCACCTGGACATCGTGTTAGTACCCGATTGCTTCGTGATATTGGATATTCACATTTTGAGGTTATGTTCCCCGAAGAAGTTGACCGGTAGGCACCTGGACATCGTGTTAGTACCTGATTGCTTCGTGATATTTGATATTTACATTTTAAGGTTAACTTCCCCGAAGAAGTTGTCCGGTAGGCACCTGGACATCATGTTTCTACACGATTGTTTCGCGATATTCGATATATACATTTTGAGGTTAATTTCCCCGCAGAAGTTGGCCGGTACGCACCTGGACATCGTGTTAGTACCCGATTGCTTCATGATATTGGATATTCACATTTTGAGGTTAATTTCACCGAAGACGTTGACCGGTAGGCACCTGGACATCGTGTTAGTACCCGATTCCTTCGTGATATTTAATATTCAGATTTTGAGGATATGTTCCCCGAAGAAGTTGACCGGTAGGCACCTGGACATCCTGTTTGTACCCGATTGCTTCGTGATATTTGATATTCACATTTTGAGGTTACTTCCCCGAAGAAGTTGACCAGTAGGCACCTGGACATCCTGTTTGTACCCGATTGCTTCGTGATATTCGATATGTACATTTTGAGGTTAACTTCCCTGAAGAATTTGACCGGCAGGCACCTGGACATCGTGTTAGTACCTAATTGCTTCGTGATATTTGATATTTACATTTTGAGGTTAACTTACCCGAAGAAGTTAACCGGTAGGAACCTGGACATCGTGATAGTACCAGATTGCTTCGTGATATTGTATATTCAGATTTTGAGGTTATGTTCCCCGAAGAAATTGACTGGTAGGCACCTGGACATCCTGTTTGTACCCGATTGCTTCGTGATATTTGATATTCACATTTTGAGGTAAACTTCCCCAAAGAAGTTGAGCGGTAGGCACCTGAACATCATGTTTGTACCCGATTGCTTTGTGGTATTCGATATTTACATTTTGATTTTAATTTCCCTGAAGAAGTTGACCGGTAGGCACCTGGACATCGTTTTAGTAGCCAATTGCTTCGTGATATTTGATATTCAGATTTTGAGGTTAACTTCCCCGAAGAAGTTGACTGGTAGGCACCTGGACATTCTGTTTGTACCCGATTGCTTCGTGATATTTGATATTTTTATTTTGAGGTTAAGTTCCCTGAAGAAGTTGACCGGTAGACACCTGGACATCATGTTTCTACACGATTGCTTCGTGATATTGGATATTCACATTTTGAGGTTAATTTCCCCGAAGAAGATGACCGGTAGGCACCTGGACATCGGATTGATACCCGGTTGCTTCGTTAATTCGATATTTACATTTTAAGGTCAATTTCCCCGAAAAAGTTGAGCGGTAGGCACCTCAACATCATGTTTGTACCCGATTGCTTCGTGGTATTCGATATTTACATTTTGAGGTTAATTTCCCCGAAGAAGTTGACCAGTAGGCACCTGGACATCGTGTTAGTACCCGATTGCTTCGTGATATTCGATATATAAATTTTGAGGTTAATTTCGCCAAAGAAGTTAACAGGTAGGCACCTGGACATCGTTTTAGTACCCAATTGCTTCGTGATATTTGATATTCAGATTTTGAGGTTAACTTCCCCGAAGAAGTTGACTGGTAGGCACCTGAACATTCTGTTTGTACCCGATTGCTTCGTGATATTTGATATTTTTATTTTGAGGTTAACTTCCCTGAAGAAGTTGACCGGTAGACACCTGGACATCATGTTTCTACACGATTGCTTCGTGATATTGGATATTCACATTTTGAGGTTAATTTCCCCGAAGAAGATGACCGGTAGGCACCTGGACATCGGATTGATACCCGGTTGCTTCGTTAATTCGATATTTACATTTTGAGGTCAATTTCCCCGAAAAAGTTGACTGGTAGGCACCTGGACATCGTGTTAGTACCCGATTGCTTCGTGATATTCGATATATAAATTTTGAGGTTAATTTCGCCAAAGAAGTTAACAGGTAGGCACCTGGACATCGTTTTAGTACCCAATTGCTTCGTGATATTTGATATTCAGATTTTGAGGTTAACTTCCCCAAAGAAGTTGACCGGTAGGCACCTGGACATCTTGTTTGTACCCGATTGCTTCGTGATATTCGATATGTACATTTTAAGGTTAACTTCCCCGAAGAAGTTGACCGGTAAGCACCTAGACATCGTGTTGGTACCTGATTGCTTCGTGATATTTGATATTTTTATTTTGAGGTTAACTTCCCCGAAGAAGTTGACCGGTAGGCACCTGGACATCATGTTTCTACACGATTGTTTCGTGATATTCGATATATACATTTTGAGGTTAATTTCCCAGCAGAAGTTGACCGGTAGGCACCTGGACATCGTGTTAGTACCCGATTGCTTCGTGATATTGGATATTCACATTTTGAGGTTATGTTCCCCAAAGAAGTTGACCGGTAGGCACCTGGACATCGTGTTAGTACCTGATTGCTTCGTGATATTTGATATTTACATTTTGAGGTTAACTTCCCCGAAGAAGTTGACCGGTAGGCACCTGGACATCATGTTTCTACACGATTGTTTCGCGATATTCGATATATACATTTTGAGGTTAATTTCCCCGCAGAAGTTGGCCGGTAGGCACCTGGACATCGTGTTAGTACCCGATTGCTTCGTGATATTGGATATTCACATTTTGAGGTTAATTTCACCGAAGACGTTGACCGGTAGGCACCTGGACATCGTGTTAGTACCCGATTGCTTCGTGATATTGGATATTCACATTTTGAGGTAAACTTCCTCGAAGAAGTTGACCGGTAGGCACCTGGACATCGTTTTAGTACCCAATTGCTTCGTGATATTTGATATTCAGATTTTGAGGTTAACTTCCCTAAAGAAGTTGACCGGTAGGCACCTGGACATCATGTTTCTACACGATTGTTTCGTGATATTCGATATATACATTTTGAGGTTAATTTCCCAGCAGAAGTTGACCGGTAGGCACCTGGACATCGTGTTAGTACCCGATTGCTTCGTGATATTGGATATTCACATTTTGAGGTTATGTTCCCCGAAGAAGTTGACCGGTAGGCACCTGGACATCGTGTTAGTACCTGATTGCTTCGTGATATTTGATATTTACATTTTGAGGTTAACTTCCCCGAAGAAGTTGACCGGTAGGCACCTGGACATCATGTTTCTACACGATTGTTTCGCGATATTCGATATATACATTTTGAGGTTAATTTCCCCGCAGAAGTTGACCGGTAGGCACCTGGACATCGTGTTAGTACCCGATTGCTTCGTGATATTGGATATTCACATTTTGAGGTTAATTTCACCGAAGACGTTGACTGGTAGGCACCTGGACATCGTGTTAGTACCCGATTCCTTCGTGATACTTGATATTCAGATTTTAAGGTTAACTTCCCCGAAGAAGTTGAGCGGTAGGCACCTGAACATCATGTTTGTAGCCGATTGCTTCGTGGTATTCGACATTTACATTTTGAGGTTAATTTTCCCGAAGAAGTTGACCGGTAGGCACCTGGACATCGTGTTAGTACCCGATTGCTTCGTGATATTCGATATATAAATTTTGAGGTTAATTTCGCTGAAGAAGTTAACCGGTAGGCACCTGGACATCGTTTTAGTACCCAATTGCTTCGTGATATTTGATATTCAGATTTTAAGGTTAACTTCTCCGAAGAAGTTGACTGGTAGGCACCTGGACATCCTGTTTGTACCCGATTGCTTCGTGATATTCGATATATAAATTTTGAGGTTAATTTCCCCGAAGAAGTTGACCGGTAGGCACTTGAACATCCTGTTTGTACCCGATTGCTTCGTGATATTCGATATTTACATTTTGAGGTTAATGTCCCCGAAGAAGTTGACCGGTAAGCACCTGGACATCGTGTTAGTACCCGATTCCTTCGTGATATTTGATATTCAGATTTTGAGGTTAACTTCTCCGAAGAAGTTGAGCGGTAAGCACCTGAACATCATGTTTGTACCCGATTGCTGCGTGGTATTCGATATTTACATTTTGAGGTTAATTTCCCCGAAAAAGTTGACCAGTAGGCACCTGGACATCGTGTTAGTACCCGATTGCTTCGTGATATTCGATATTTACATTTTGAGGTTAATTTCCCCGAAGAAGTTGACCAGTAGGCACCTGGACATCGTGTTAGTACCCGATTGCTTCGTGATATTCGTTATATAAATTTTGAGGTTAATATCCCCGAAGAAGTTAACCGGTAGGCACCTGGACATCGTTTTAGTACCCGATTGCTTCGTGATATTTGATATTCAAATTTTGAGGTAAACTTCCCCGAAGAAGTTGACCGGTAGGCACCTGGACATCGTTTTAGTACCCAATTGCTTCGTGATATTTGATATTCAGATTTTGAGGTTAACTTCCCTAAAGAAGTTGACCGGTAGGCACCTGGACATCATGTTTCTACACGATTGTTTCGTGATATTCGATATATACATTTTGAGGTTAATTTCCCAGCAGAAGTTGACCGGTAGGCACCTGGACATCGTGTTAGTACACGATTGCTTCGTGATATTGGATATTCACATTTTGAGGTTATGTTCCCCGAAGAAGTTGACCGGTAGGCACCTGGACATCGTGTTAGTACCTGATTGCTTCGTGATATTTGATATTTACATTTTGAGGTTAACTTCCCCGAAGAAGTTGACCGGTAGGCACCTGGACATCATGTTTCTACACGATTGTTTCGCGATATTCGATATATACATTTTGAGGTTAATTTCCCCGCAGAAGTTGACCGGTAGGCACCTGGACATCGTGTTAGTACCCGATTGCTTCGTGATATTGGATATTCACATTTTGAGGTTAATTTCACCGAAGACGTTGACTGGTAGGCACCTGGACATCGTGTTAGTACCCGATTCCTTCGTGATACTTGATATTCAGATTTTAAGGTTAACTTCCCCGAAGAAGTTGAGCGGTAGGCACCTGGACATCGTTTTAGTACCCGATTGCTTCGTGATATTTGATATTCACATTTTGAGGTAAACTTCCCCGAAGAAGTTGACCGGTAGGCACCTGGACATCGTGTTAGTACCCGATTGCTTCGTGATATTCGATATATAAATTTTGAGGTTAATTTCGCCAAAGAAGTTAACCGGTAGGCACCTGGACATCATGTTTCTACACGATTGTTTCGCGATATTCGATATATACATTTTGAGGTTAATTTCCCCGCAGAAGTTGACCGGTAGGCACCTGGACATCGTGTTAGTACCCGATTGCTTAGTGATATTGGATATTCACATTTTGAGGTTAATTTCACCGAAGACGTTGACTGGTAGGCACCTGGACATCGTGTTAGTACCCGATTCCTTCGTGATACTTGATATTCAGATTTTAAGGTTAATTTTCCCGAAGAAGTTGACCGGTAGGCACCTGGACATCGTGTTAGTACCCGATTGCTTCGTGATATTGGATATTCACATTTTGAGGTTAATTTCACCGAAGAAGTTGACCGGTAGGCACCTGGACATCGTGTTAGTACCCGATTGCTTCGTGATATTCGATATATAAATTTTGAGGTTAATTTCGCTGAAGAAGTTAACCGGTAGGCACCTGGACATCGTTTTAGTACCCAATTGCTTCGTGATATTTGATATTCAGATTTTAAGGTTAACTTCTCCGAAGAAGTTGACTGGTAGGCACCTGGACATCCTGTTTGTACCCGATTGCTTCGTGATATTCGATATATAAATTTTGAGGTTAATTTCCTCGAAGAAGTTGACCGGTAGGCACCTGAACATCCTGTTTGTACCCGATTGCTTCGTGATATTCGATATTTACATTTTGAGGTTAATGTCCCCGAAGAAGTTGACCGGTAAGCACCTGGACATCGTGTTAGTACCCGATTCCTTCGTGATATTTGATATTCAGATTTTGAGGTTAACTTCTCCGAAGAAGTTGAGCGGTAAGCACCTGAACATCATGTTTGTACCCGATTGCTGCGTGGTATTCGATATTTACATTTTGAGGTTAATTTCCCCGAAAAAGTTGACCAGTAGGCACCTGGACATCGTGTTAGTACCCGATTGCTTCGTGATATTCGATATTTACATTTTGAGGTTAATTTCCCCGAAGAAGTTGACCAGTAGGCACCTGGACATCGTGTTAGTACCCGATTGCTTCGTGATATTCGTTATATAAATTTTGAGGTTAATATCCCCGAAGAAGTTAACCGGTAGGCACCTGGACATCGTTTTAGTACCCGATTGCTTCGTGATATTTGATATTCAAATTTTGAGGTAAACTTCCCCGAAGAAGTTGACCGGTAGGCACCTGGACATCGTTTTAGTACCCAATTGCTTCGTGATATTTGATATTCAGATTTTGAGGTTAACTTCCCTAAAGAAGTTGACCGGTAGGCACCTGGACATCATGTTTCTACACGATTGTTTCGTGATATTCGATATATACATTTTGAGGTTAATTTCCCAGCAGAAGTTGACCGGTAGGCACCTGGACATCGTGTTAGTACACGATTGCTTCGTGATATTGGATATTCACATTTTGAGGTTATGTTCCCCGAAGAAGTTGACCGGTAGGCACCTGGACATCGTGTTAGTACCTGATTGCTTCGTGATATTTGATATTTACATTTTGAGGTTAACTTCCCCGAAGAAGTTGACCGGTAGGCACCTGGACATCATGTTTCTACACGATTGTTTCGCGATATTCGATATATACATTTTGAGGTTAATTTCCCCGCAGAAGTTGACCGGTAGGCACCTGGACATCGTGTTAGTACCCGATTGCTTCGTGATATTGGATATTCACATTTTGAGGTTAATTTCACCGAAGACGTTGACTGGTAGGCACCTGGACATCGTGTTAGTACCCGATTCCTTCGTGATACTTGATATTCAGATTTTAAGGTTAACTTCCCCGAAGAAGTTGAGCGGTAGGCACCTGGACATCGTTTTAGTACCCGATTGCTTCGTGATATTTGATATTCTCATTTTGAGGTAAACTTCCCCGAAGAAGTTGACCGGTAGGCACCTGGACATCGTGTTAGTACCCGATTGCTTCGTGATATTCGATATATAAATTTTGAGGTTAATTTCGCCAAAGAAGTTAACAGGTAGGCACCTGGACATCGTTTTAGTACCCAATTGCTTCGTGATATTTGATATTCAGATTTTGAGGTTAACTTCCCCAAAGAAGTTGACCGGTAGGCACCTGGACATCTTGTTTGTACCCGATTGCTTCGTGATATTCGATATGTACATTTTAAGGTTAACTTCCCCGAAGAAGTTGACCGGTAAGCACCTAGACATCGTGTTGGTACCTGATTGCTTCGTGATATTTGATATTTTTATTTTGAGGTTAACTTCCCCGAAGAAGTTGACCGGTAGGCACCTGGACATCATGTTTCTACACGATTGTTTCGTGATATTCGATATATACATTTTGAGGTTAATTTCCCAGCAGAAGTTGACCGGTAGGCACCTGGACATCGTGTTAGTACCCGATTGCTTCGTGATATTGGATATTCACATTTTGAGGTTATGTTCCCCAAAGAAGTTGACCGGTAGGCACCTGGAGATCGTGTTAGTACCTGATTGCTTCGTGATATTTGATATTTACATTTTGAGGTTAACTTCCCCGAAGAAGTTGACCGGTAGGCACCTGGACATCATGTTTCTACACGATTGTTTCGCGATATTCGATATATACATTTTGAGGTTAATTTCCCCGCAGAAGTTGGCCGGTAGGCACCTGGACATCGTGTTAGTACCCGATTGCTTCGTGATATTGGATATTCACATTTTGAGGTTAATTTCACCAAAGACGTTGACCGCTAGGCACCTGGACATCGTGTTAGTACCCGATTGCTTCGTGATATTGGATATTCACATTTTGAGGTTATGTTCCCCGAAGAAGTTGACCGGCAGGCACCTGGACATCGTGTTAGTACCTAATTGCTTCGTGATATTTGATATTTACATTTTGAGGTTAACTTACCCGAAGAAGTTGACCAGTAGGCACCTGGATATCGTGTTAGTACCCGATTGCTTCGTGATATTCGATATATAAATTTTAAGGTTAATATCCCTGAAGAAGTTAACCGGTAGGCACCTGGACATCGTTTTAGTACCCGATTGCTTCTCGATATTTGATATTCACATTTTAAAGTAAAATTCCCCGAAGAAGTTGACCGGTAGGCACCTGGACATCGTGTTAGTACCCGATAGCTTCGTGATATTCGATATATAAATTTTGAGGTTAATTTCGCCAAAGAAGTTAACCGGTAGGCACCTGGACATCGTTTTAGTACCCAATTGCTTCGTGATATTTGATATTCAGATTTTGAGGTTAACTTCCCTAAAGAAGTTGACCGGTAGGCACCTGGACATCCTGTTTGTACCCGATTGCTTCGGTATATTAAATATGTACATTTTGAGGTTAACTTCCCCGAAGAAGTTGACCGGTAAGCACCTAGACATCGTGTTGGTACCTGATTGCTTCGTGATATTTGATATTTTTATTTTGAGGTTAACTTCCCCGAAGAAGTTGAGCGGTAGGCACCTGGACATCGTGTTAGTACCTGATTGCTTCGTGATATTTGATATTTACATTTTGAGGTTAACTTCGTTGAAGAAGTTGAACGGTAGGCACCTGGACATCATGTTTCTACACGATTGTTTCGTGATATTCGATATAAACATTTTGAGGTTAATTTCCCCGCAGAAGTTGACCGGTAGGCACCTGGACATCGTGTTAGTACCCGATTGCTTCGTGATATTCGATATATAAATTTTAAGGTTAATTTCGCCGAAGAAGTAAACCGGTAGCCACCTGGACATCGTGTTAGTACCCGATTGGTTCGTGATATTCGACATTAACATTTTGAGGTTAATTTCCTTGAAGAACTTGACCGGTAGGCACCTGGACATCGTGTTAGTACCCGATTGCTTCGTGATATTTGATATTCACATTTTGAGGTTATGTTCCCCGAAGAAGTTGACCGGTAGGCACCTGGACATCGTGTTAGTACCTGATTGCTTCGTGATATTTGATATTTACATTTTGAGGTTAACTTCCCCGAAGAAGTTGACCGGTAGGCACCTGGACATCGTGTTAGTACCTGATTGCTTCGTGGTATTCGATATTTACATTTTGAGGTAAATTTCCCCGAAGAAGTTGACCGGTAGGCACCTGGACATCGTGTTAGTACCCGATTCCTTTGTGATATTTGATATTCAGATTTTAAGGTTAACTTCCCCGAAGAAGTTGAGCGGTAGGCACCTGAACATCATGTTTGTACCCGATTGCTTCGTGGTATTCGATATTTACATTTTAAGGTTAATTTCCCCGCTGAAGTTGACCGGTAGGGACCTGGACATCGTGTTAGTACCCGATTGCTTCGTGATATTTGATATTCACATTTTGAGGTTATGTTCCCCGAAGAAGTTGACCGGTAGGCACCTGGACATCCTGTTTGTACCCGATTGCTTCGTGATATTCGATATTCACATTTTAAGGTAAACTTCCCCGAAAAAGTTGAGCGGTAGGCACCTAAACATCATGTTTTTACTCGATTGCTTCGTGGTATTCGATATTTACATTTTGAGGTTAATTTCCTCGAAGAAGTTGACCGGTAGGCACCCGGACATCGTGTTAGTACCCGATTGCTTCGTAATATTCGATATTTACATTTTGAGGTAAATTTCCCCGAAGAAGTTGACCGGTAGGCACCTGGACATCGTGTTAGTACCCGATTCCTTTGTGATATTTGATATTCAGATTTTGAGGTTAACTTCCCCGAAGAAGTTGAGCGGTAGGCACCTAAACATCATGTTTTTACTCGATTGCTTCGTGGTATTCGATATTTACATTTTGAGGTTAATTTCCCCGAAGAAGTTGACCGCTAGGCACCTGGACAGCGTGTTAGTACCCGATTGCTTCGTGATATTTGATAATCACATTTTGAGGTTATGTTCCCCGAAGAAGTTGACCGGTAGGCACCTGGACATCGGATTGATACCCGGTTGCTTCGTTAATTCGATTTTTACATTTTGATGTTAACTTCCCCAAAGAAGTTGAGCGGTAGGCACCTGAACTTCCTGTTTGTACCTGATTGCTACGTGATATTCGATATTTACATTTTGAGGTTAATTTCCCCGAAGAAGTTGAACCAGAAAATTTATATGATTCGGGAAGGTAAATGTTAACACAATTTTAATTATGTCATTCAGAGACGTTTCACCAACAAAGGTTCGTTGGCCTCATCAGGCAGTTTTTATTATAAAAAAATATACAAAAATTAATAATCACTTCAGAAATTTGTAAATAATAAATAAACACATAACACAAAAACTGGTTAAATAGCGTATAAAAAAAAAAAAAATTACCTAAATTCGTTAAAATTTAAACATTATTTAACTTGTCAAACAATTAAAATATATTAAATAAAATTGTGTACGACGTCAAATAAATTAAAAACATTTTGAAACGACCAGCCAGGCAACAGACTTAAATTAAACTAACTACTTATTTAGAAATATAAACTTTTATAAATAACAAGAAGTTATTGAACTCGATGACAGAAGAATTACAAATGTAAACAAGCGGTTACAAATAAATAAACAAATCATCTTTCCCCGAAGAAGTTGACTGGTAGGCACCTGGACATCGTGTTTGTACCCGATTGCTTCGTGATATTCGATATATAAATTTTGAGGTTAATTTCGCCGAAGAAGTTAACCGGTAGGCACATGGACATCGTTTAAGTACCTAATTGCTTCGTGTAATTTGATATTCAGATTTTGAGGTTTACTTCCCCGAAGAAGTTGACTGGTAGGCACCTGGACATCCTGTTTGTACCCGATTGCTTCGTGATATTCGAATATTTACATTTTTAGGTTAATTTTCCCGAAGAATATGACCGGTAGGCACCTGGACATCGGATTGATACCCGGTTCTTCATTAATTCGATATTTACATTTTGAGGTTAATTTCCCCAAAGAAGTTGACAAGTAGGCACCTGAACATCCTGTTTGTGCCCGATTGCTTCGTGATATTCGATATTTACATTTTGAGGTTAATGTCCCCGAAGAAGTTGATCGGTAGGCACCTGGAAATCGGGTTTATACCCGGTTGCTTTGTTAATTCGATATATACATTTTAAGGTTAACTTCCCTGAAGAAGTTGACTTGTAGGCACCTGGACATCCTGTATGTACTTGATTGCTTCGTGATATTCGGTTTTTACATTTTTATGTTAATTTCCCCGAAGAAGTTGACCGGTAGGCACCTAGACATCGGGTTTATACCCGGTTGCTTCATTAATTCGATATTTACATTTTAAGGTTAACTTCCCCGAAGAAGTTGAGTGGTAGGCACCTGGACATCCTGTTTGTACTCGATTGCTGCGTGATATTCGATATTTACATTTTGAGGTTGATTTCCCTGAAGAAGTTGACCGGTAGGCACCTAGAAATCGTGTTAGTATCCGATTGGTTCGTGATATTTGATATTCACATTTTAAGGTTAACTTACCCGAAGAAGTTGACCGGTAGGCACCTGGACATCGGGTTTATACGCGGTTGCTTCGTTAACTCGATATTCACATTTTGAGGTTAACTTTCCCGAAGAAGTTGACCAGTTGGCACCTGGACATCGTGTTAGTACCCGATTGCTTCGTGATATTCGATATTGACATTTTAAGGTTAACTTTCCCGAAGGAGTTTACCGGTAGGCACCTAGACATCGGGTTTATACCCGGTTGCTTTGTTAATTCGATATTCACAATTTGAGGTTAACTTCCCCGAAGAAGTTTACCGGTAGGCACCTGGACATCGTATTAATACCCAGTTGCTTCGTTAATTCAATATTTACATTTTGAGGTTAATTTCCCCGAAGAAGTTGACCGGTAGGGACCTGGACATCGTGTTAGTACCCGATTGCTTCGTGATATTTGACATTTACATTTTGAGGTAAACTTCCCCGAAGAAGTTGACCGGTAGGCACCTGGACATCGTGTTAGTACCCGATAGCTTCGTGATATTCGATATATAAATTTTGAGGTTAATTTCGCCAAAGAAGTTAACCGGTAGGCACCTGGACATCGTTTTAGTACCCAATTGCTTCGTGATATTTGATATTCAGATTTTGAGGTTAACTTCCCTAAAGAAGTTGACCGGTAGGCACCTGGACATCCTGTTTGTACCCGATTGCTTCGGTTTATTAAATATGTACATTTTGAGGTTAACTTCCCCGAAGAAGTTGACCGGTAGGCACCTGGACATCATGTTTCTACACGATTGTTTCGTGATATTCGATATATACATTTTGAGGTTAATTTCCCAGCAGAAGTTGACCGGTAGGCACCTGGACATCGTGTTAGTACCCGATTGCTTCGTGATATTGGATATTCACATTTTGAGGTTATGTTCCCCGAAGAAGTTGACCGGTAGGCACCTGGACATCGTGTTAGTACCTGATTGCTTCGTGATATTTGATATTTACATTTTGAGGTTAACTTCCCCGAAGAAGTTGACCGGTAGGCACCTGGACATCATGTTTCTACACGATTGTTTCGCGATATTCGATATATACATTTTGAGGTTAATTTCCTTGCAGAAGTTGACCGGTAGGCACCTGGACATCGTGTTAGTACCCGATTGCTTCGTGATATTGGATATTCACATTTTAAGGTTAATTTCACCGAAGACGTTGACTGGTAGGCACCTGGACATCGTGTTAGTACCCGATTCCTTCGTGATACTTGATATTCAGATTTTAAGGTTAACTTCCCCGAAGAAGTTGAGCGGTAGGCACCTGGACATCGTGTTAGTACCCGATAGCTTCGTGATATTCGATATATAAATTTTGAGGTTAATTTCGCCAAAGAAGTTAACCGGTAGGCACCTGGACATCGTTTTAGTACCCAATTGCTTCGTGATATTTGATATTCAGATTTTGAGGTTAACTTCCCTAAAGAAGTTGACCGGTAGGCACCTGGACATCCTGTTTGTACCCGATTGCTTCGGTATATTAAATATGTACATTTTGAGGTTAACTTCCCCGAAGAAGTTGACCGGTAGGCACCTGGACATCATGTTTCTACACGATTGTTTCGTGATATTCGTTATATACATTTTGAGGTTAATTTCCCAGCAGAAGTTGACCGGTAGGCACCTGGACATCGTGTTAGTACCCGATTGCTTCGTGATATTGGATATTCACATTTTGAGGTTATGTTCCCCGAAGAAGTTGAGTGGTAGGCACCTGGACATCCTGTATGTACCCGATTGCTTCGTGATATTCGATATGTACATTTTGAGGTTAACTTCCCTGAAGAATTTGACCGGCAGGCACCTGGACATCGTGATAGTACCCGATTGCTTCGTGATATTGGATATTCAGATTTTGAGGTTATGTTCCCCGAAGAAATTGACTGGTAGGCACCTGGACATCCTGTTTGTACCCGATTGCTTCGTGATATTTGATATTCACATTTTGAGGTAAACTTCCCCGAAGAAGTTGACCGGTAGGCACCTGGACATCGTGTTAGTACCCGATAGCTTCGTGATATTCGATATATAAATTTTGAGGTTAATTTCGCCAAAGAAGTTAACCGGTAGGCACCTGGACATCGTTTTAGTACCCAATTGCTTCGTGATATTTGATATTCAGATTTTGAGGTTAACTTCCCTAAAGAAGTTGACCGGTAGGCACCTGGACATCCTGTTTGTACCCGATTGCTTCGGTATATTAAATATGTACATTTTGAGGTTAACTTCCCCGAAGAAGTTGACCGGTAGGCACCTGGACATCATGTTTCTACACGATTGTTTCGTGATATTCGTTATATACATTTTGAGGTTAATTTCCCAGCAGAAGTTGACCGGTAGGCACCTGGACATCGTGTTAGTACCCGATTGCTTCGTGATATTGGATATTCACATTTTGAGGTTATGTTCCCCGAAGAAGTTGAGTGGTAGGCACCTGGACATCCTGTTTGTACTCGATTGCTGCGTGATATTCGATATTTACATTTTGAGGTTGATTTCCCTGAAGAAGTTGACCGGTAGGCACCTAGAAATCGTGTTAGTATCCGATTGGTTCGTGATATTTGATATTCACATTTTAAGGTTAACTTACCCGAAGAAGTTGACCGGTAGGCACCTGGACATCGGGTTTATACGCGGTTGCTTCGTTAACTCGATATTCACATTTTGAGGTTAACTTTCCCGAAGAAGTTGACCAGTTGGCTCCTGGACATCGTGTTAGTACCCGATTGCTTCGTGATATTCGATATTGACATTTTAAGGTTAACTTTCCCGAAGGAGTTTACCGGTAGGCACCTAGACATCGGGTTTATACCCGGTTGCTTTGTTAATTCGATATTCACAATTTGAGGTTAACTTCCCCGAAGAAGTTTACCGGTAGGCACCTGGACATCGTATTAATACCCAGTTGCTTCGTTAATTCAATATTTACATTTTGAGGTTAATTTCCCCGAAGAAGTTGACCGGTAGGGACCTGGACATCGTGTTAGTACCCGATTGCTTCGTGATATTTGATATTTACATTTTGAGGTAAACTTCCCCGAAGAAGTTGACCGGTAGGCACCTGGACATCGTGTTAGTACCCGATAGCTTCGTGATATTCGATATATAAATTTTGAGGTTAATTTCGCCAAAGAAGTTAACCGGTAGGCACCTGGACATCGTTTTAGTACCCAATTGCTTCGTGATATTTGATATTCAGATTTTGAGGTTAACTTCCCTAAAGAAGTTGACCGGTAGGCACCTGGACATCCTGTTTGTACCCGATTGCTTCGGTATATTAAATATGTACATTTTGAGGTTAACTTCCCCAAAGAAGTTGACCGGTAAGCACCTAGACATCGTGTTGGTACCTGATTGCTTCGTGATATTTGATATTTTTATTTTGAGGTTAACTTCCCCGAAGAAGTTTACCGGTAGGCACCTGGACATCATGTTTCTACACGATTGTTTCGTGATATTCGATATATACATTTTGAGGTTAATTTCCCAGCAGAAGTTGACCGGTAGGCACCTGGACATCGTGTTAGTACCCGATTGCTTCGTGATATTGGATATTCAGATTTTGAGGTTATGTTCCCAGAAGAAATTGACTGGTAGGCACCTGGACATCCTGTTTGTACCCGATTGCTTCGTGATATTTGATATTCACATTTTGAGGTAAACTTCCCCAAAGAAGTTGAGCGGTAGGCACCTGAACATCATGTTTGTACCCGATTGCTTTGTGGTATTCGATATTTACATTTTGATTTTAATTTCCCTGAAGAAGTTGACCGGTAGGCACCTGGACATCGTTTTAGAAGCCAATTGCTTCGTGATATTTGATATTCAGATTTTGAGGTTAACTTCCCCGAAGAAGTTGACTGGTAGGCACCTGGACATTCTGTTTGTACCCGATTGCTTCGTGATATTTGATATTTTTATTTTGAGGTTAACTTCCCTGAAGAAGTTGACCGGTAGACACCTGGACATCATGTTTCTACACGATTGCTTCGTGATATTGGATATTCACATTTTGAGGTTAATTTCCCTGAAGAAGTTGACCGGTAGGCACCTGGACATCGTTTTAGAAGCCAATTGCTTCGTGATATTTGATATTCAGATTTTGAGGTTAACTTCCCCGAAGAAGTTGACTGGTAGGCACCTGGACATCGTGTTAGTACCCGATAGCTTCGTGATATTCGATATATAAATTTTGAGGTTAATTTCGCCAAAGAAGTTAACCGGTAGGCACCTGGACATCGTTTTAGTACCCAATTGCTTCGTGATATTTGATATTCAGATTTTGAGGTTAACTTCCCTAAAGAAGTTGACCGGTAGGCACCTGGACATCCTGTTTGTACCCGATTGCTTCGGTATATTAAATATGTACATTTTGAGGTTAACTTCCCCGAAGAAGTTGACCGGTAGGCACCTGGACATCGTGTTAGTACCCGATTGCTTCGTGATATTGGATATTCACATTTTGAGGTTATGTTCCCCGAAGAAGTTGACCGGTAGGCACCTGGACATCGTGTTAGTACCTGATTGCTTCGTGATATTTGATATTTACATTTTGAGGTTAACTTCCCCGAAGAAGTTGACCGGTAGGCACCTGGACATCATGTTTCTACACGATTGTTTCGCGATATTCGATATATACATTTTGAGGTTAATTTCCCCGCAGAAGTTGACCGGTAGGCACCTGGACATCGTGTTAGTACCCGATTGCTTCGTGATATTGGATATTCACATTTTGAGGTTACTTTCACCGAAGACGTTGACTGGTAGGCACCTGGACATCGTGTTAGTACCCGATTCCTTCGTGATACTTGATATTCAGATTTTAAGGTTAACTTCCCCGAAGAAGTTGAGCGGTAGGCACCTGAACATCATGTTTGTAGCCGATTGCTTCGTGGTATTCGACATTTACATTTTGAGGTTAATTTTCCCGAAGAAGTTGACCGGTAGGCACCTTGACATCCTGTATGTACCCGATTGCTTCGTGATATTCGATATGTACATTTTGAGGTTAACTTCCCTGAAGAATTTGACCGGCAGGCACCTGGACATCGTGATAGTACCCGATTGCTTCGTGATATTGGATATTCAGATTTTGAGGTTATGTTCCCTGAAGAAATTGACTGGTAGGCACCTGGACATCCTGTTTGTACCCGATTGCTTCGTGATATTTGATATTCACATTTTGAGGTAAACTTCCCCAAAGAAGTTGAGCGGTAGGCACCTGAACATCATGTTTGTACCCGATTGCTTTGTGGTATTCGATATTTACATTTTGATTTTAATTTCCCCGAAGAAGATGACCGGTAGGCACCTGGACATCGGATTGATACCCGGTTGCTTCGTTAATTCGATATTTACATTTTGAGGTCAATTTCCCCGAAAAAGTTGAGCGGTAGGCACCTCAACATCATGTTTGTACCCGATTGCTTCGTGGTATTTGATATTTACATTTTGAGGTTAATTTCCCCGAAGAAGTTGACCAGTAGGCACCTGGACATCGTGTTAGTACCCGATTGCTTCGTGATATTCGATATATAAATTTTAAGGTTAATATCCCTGAAGAAGTTAACCGGTAGGCACCTGGACATCGTTTTAGTACCCGATTGCTTCGTAATATTTGATATTCACATTTTGAGGTAAACTTCCCCGAAGAAGTTGACCGGTAGGCACCTGGACATCGTGTTAGTACCCGATAGCTTCGTGATATTCGATATATAAATTTTGAGGTTAATTTCGCCAAAGAAGTTAACCGGTAGGCACCTGGACATCGTTTTAGTACCCAATTGCTTCGTGATATTTGATATTCAGATTTTGAGGTTAACTTCCCTAAAGAAGTTGACCGGTAGGCACCTGGACATCCTGTTTGTACCCGATTGCTTCGGTATATTAAATATGTACATTTTGAGGTTAACTTCCCCGAAGAAGTTGACCGGTAGGCACCTGGACATCATGTTTCTACACGATTGTTTCGTGATATTCGATATATACATTTTGAGGTTAATTTCCCAGCAGAAGTTGACCGGTAGGCACCTGGACATCGTGTTAGTACCCGATTGCTTCGTGATATTGGATATTCACATTTTGAGGTTATGTTCCCCGAAGAAGTTGACCGGTAGGCACCTGGACATCGTGTTAGTACCTGATTGCTTCGTGATATTTGATATTTACATTTTGAGGTTAACTTCCCCGAAGAAGTTGACCGGTAGGCACCTGGACATCGGATTGATACCCGGTTGCTTCGTTAATTCGATATTTACATTTTGAGGTCAATTTCCCCGAAAAAGTTGAGCGGTAGGCACCTCAACATCATGTTTGTACCCGATTGCTTCGTGGTATTCGATATTTACATTTTGAGGTTAATTTCCCCGAAGAAGTTGACCAGTAGGCACCTGGACATCGTGTTAGTACCCGATTGCTTCGTGATATTCGATATATAAATTTTAAGGTTAATATCCCTGAAGAATTTAACCGGTAGGCACCTGGACATCGTTTTAGTACCCGATTGCTTCGTGATATTTGATATTCACATTTTGAGGTAAACTTCCCCGAAGAAGTTGACCGGTAGGCACCTGGACATCGTGTTAGTACCCGATAGCTTCGTGATATTCGATATATAAATTTTGAGGTTAATTTCGCCAAAGAAGTTAACCGGTAGGCACCTGGACATCGTTTTAGTACCCAATTGCTTCGTGATATTTGATATTCAGATTTTGAGGTTAACTTCCCTAAAGAAGTTGACCGGTAGGCACCTGGACATCCTGTTTGTACCCGATTGCTTCGGTATATTAAATATGTACATTTTGAGGTTAACTTCCCCGAAGAAGTTGACCGGTAGGCACCTGGACATCGTGTTAGTACCCGATTGCTTCGTGATATTGGATATTCACATTTTGAGGTTAATTTCCCAGCAGAAGTTGACCGGTAGGCACCTGGACATCGTGTTAGTACCCGATTGCTTCGTGATATTGGATATTCACATTTTGAGGTTATGTTCCCCGAAGAAGTTGAGCGGTAGGCACCTGGACATCGTGTTAGTACCTGATTGCTTCGTGATATTTGATATTTACATTTTGAGGTTAACTTCGTTGAAGAAGTTGACCGGTAGGCACCTGGACATCATGTTTCTACACGATTGTTTCGTGATATTCGATATATACATTTTGAGGTTAATTTCCCCGCAGAAGTTGACCGGTAGGCACCTGGACATCGTGTTAGTACCCGATTGCTTCGTGATATTGGATATTCACATTTTGAGGTTTATTTCACCGAAGACGTTGACTGGTAGGCACCTGGACATCGTGTTAGTACCCGATTCCTTCGTGATACTTGATATTCAGATTTTAAGGTTAACTTCCCCGAAGAAGTTGACCGGTAGGCACCTGAACATCATGTTTGTAGCCGATTGCTTCGTGGTATTCGACATTTACATTTTGAGGTTAATTTTCCCGAAGAAGTTGACCGGTAGGCACCTGGACATCCTGTTTGTACCCGATTGCTTCGTGATGTTCGATATGTACATTTTGAGGTTAACTTCCCTGAAGAATTTGACCAGCAGGCACCTGGACATCGTGTTAGTACCTAATTGCTTCGTGATATTTGATATTTACATTTTGAGGTTAACTTACCCGAAGAAGTTGACCGGTAGGAACCTGGACATCGTGATAGTACCCGTTTGCTTCGTGATATTGGATATTCACATTTTGAGGTTATGTTCCCCGAAGAAATTGACTGGTAGGCACCTGGACATCCTGTTTGTACCCGATTGCTTTGTGATATTTGATATTCACATTTTGAGGTAAACTTCCCCAAAGAAGTTGAGCGGTAGGCACCTGAACATCATGTTTGTACCCGATTGCTTTGTGGTATTCGATATTTACATTTTGATTTTAATTTCCCTGAAGAAGTTGACCGGTAGGCACCTGGACATCGTGTTAGTACCCGATTGCTTCGTGATATTCGATATATAAATTTTGAGGTTAATTTCGCCGAAGAAGTTGACTGGTAGGCACCTGGACATTCTGTTTGTACCCGATTGCTTCGTGATATTTGATATTTTTATTTTGAGGTTAACTTCCCTGAAGAAGTTGACCGGTAGACACCTGGACATCATGTTTCTACACGATTGCTTCGTGATATTGGATGTTCACATTTTGAGGTTAATTTCCCCGAAGAAGTTGACCGGTAGGCACCTGGACATCATGTTTCTACACGATTGTTTCGTGATATTCAATATATACATTTTGAGGTTAATTTCCCAGCAGAAGTTGACCGGTAGGCACCTGGACATCGTGTTAGTACCCGATTGCTTCGTGATATTGGATATTCACATTTTGAGGTTATGTTCCCCGAAGAAGTTGACCGGTAGGCACCTGGACATCGTGTTAGTACCTGATTGCTTCGTGATATTTGATATTTACATTTTGAGGTTAACTTCCCCGAAGAAGTTGACCGGTAGGCACCTGGACATCATGTTTCTACACGATTGTTTCGCGATATTCGATATATACATTTTGAGGTTAATTTCCCCGTAGAAGTTGACCGGTAGGCACCTGGACATCGTGTTAGTACCCGATTGCTTCGTGATATTGGATATTCACATTTTGAGGTTTATTTCACCGAAGACGTTGACTGGTAGGCACCTGGACATCGTTTTAGTACCCGATTGCTTCGTAATATTTGATATTCACATTTTGAGGTTAACTTCCCCGAAGAAGTTGACCGGTAGGCACCTGGACATCATGTTTCTACACGATTGTTTCGTGATATTCGTTATATACATTTTGAGGTTAATTTCCCAGCAGAAGTTGACCGGTAGGCACCTGGACATCGTGTTAGTACCCGATTGCTTCGTGATATTGGATATTCACATTTTGAGGTTATGTTCCCCGAAGAAGTTGAGTGGTAGGCACCTGGACATCCTGTTTGTACTCGATTGCTGCGTGATATTCGATATTTACATTTTGAGGTTGATTTCCCTGAAGAAGTTGACCGGTAGGCACCTAGAAATCGTGTTAGTATCCGATTGGTTCGTGATATTTGATATTCACATTTTAAGGTTAACTTACCCGAAGAAGTTGACCGGTAGGCACCTGGACATCGGGTTTATACGCGGTTGCTTCGTTAACTCGATATTCACATTTTGAGGTTAACTTTCCCGAAGAAGTTGACCAGTTGGCACCTGGACATCGTGTTAGTACCCGATTGCTTCGTGATATTCGATATTGACATTTTAAGGTTAACTTTCCCGAAGGAGTTTACCGGTAGGCACCTAGACATCGGGTTTATACCCGGTTGCTTTGTTAATTCGATATTCACAATTTGAGGTTAACTTCCCCGAAGAAGTTTACCGGTAGGCACCTGGACATCGTATTAATACCCAGTTGCTTCGTTAATTCAATATTTACATTTTGAGGTTAATTTCCCCGAAGAAGTTGACCGGTAGGGACCTGGACATCGTATTAATACCCAGTTGCTTCGTTAATTCAATATTTACATTTTGAGGTTAATTTCCCCGAAGAAGTTGACCGGTAGGGACCTGGACATCGTGTTAGTACCCGATTGCTTCGTGATATTTGATATTTACATTTTGAGGTAAACTTCCCCGAAGAAGTTGACCGGTAGGCACCTGGACATCCTGTTTGTACCCGATTGCTTCGGTATATTAAATATGTACATTTTGAGGTTAACTTCCCCAAAGAAGTTGACCGGTAAGCACCTAGACATCGTGTTGGTACCTGATTGCTTCGTGATATTTGATATTTTTATTTTGAGGTTAACTTCCCCGAAGAAGTTTACCGGTAGGCACCTGGACATCATGTTTCTACACGATTGTTTCGTGATATTCGATATATACATTTTGAGGTTAATTTCCCAGCAGAAGTTGACCGGTAGGCACCTGGACATCGTGTTAGTACCCGATTGCTTCGTGATATTGGATATTCAGATTTTGAGGTTATGTTCCCAGAAGAAATTGACTGGTAGGCACCTGGACATCCTGTTTGTACCCGATTGCTTCGTGATATTTGATATTCACATTTTGAGGTAAACTTCCCTAAAGAAGTTGAGCGGTAGGCACCTGAACATCATGTTTGTACCCGATTGCTTTGTGGTATTCGATATTTACATTTTGATTTTAATTTCCCTGAAGAAGTTGACCGGTAGGCACCTGGACATCGTTTTAGAAGCCAATTGCTTCGTGATATTTGATATTCAGATTTTGAGGTTAACTTCCCCGAAGAAGTTGACTGGTAGGCACCTGGACATTCTGTTTGTACCCGATTGCTTCGTGATATTTGATATTTTTATTTTGAGGTTAACTTCCCTGAAGAAGTTGACCGGTAGACACCTGGACATCATGTTTCTACACGATTGCTTCGTGATATTGGATATTCACATTTTGAGGTTAATTTCCCCGAAGAAGATGACCGGTAGGCACCTGGACATCGGATTGATACCCGGTTGCTTCGTTAATTCGATATTTACATTTTGAGGTCAATTACCCCGAAAAAGTTGAGCGGTAGGCACCTCAACATCATGTTTGTACCCGATTGCTTCGTGGTATTCGATATTTACATTTTGAGGTTAATTTCCCCGAAGAAGTTGACCAGTAGGCACCTGGACATCGTGTTAGTACCCGATTGCTTCGTGATATTCGATATATAAATTTTAAGGTTAATATCCCTGAAGAATTTAACCGGTAGGCACCTGGACATCGTTTTAGTACCCGATTGCTTCGTGATATTTGATATTCACATTTTGAGGTAAACTTCCCCGAAGAAGTTGACCGGTAGGCACCTGGACATCGTGTTAGTACCCGATAGCTTCGTGATATTCGATATATAAATTTTGAGGTTAATTTCGCCAAAGAAGTTAACCGGTAGGCACCTGGACATCGTTTTAGTACCCAATTGCTTCGTGATATTTGATATTCAGATTTTGAGGTTAACTTCCCTAAAGAAGTTGACCGGTAGGCACCTGGACATCCTGTTTGTACCCGATTGCTTCGGTATATTAAATATGTACATTTTGAGGTTAACTTCCCCGAAGAAGTTGACCGGTAGGCACCTGGACATCGTGTTAGTACCCGATTGCTTCGTGATATTGGATATTCACATTTTGAGGTTATGTTCCCCGAAGAAGTTGACCGGTAGGCACCTGGACATCGTGTTAGTACCTGATTGCTTCGTGATATTTGATATTTACATTTTGAGGTTAACTTCCCCGAAGAAGTTGACCGGTAGGCACCTGGACATCATGTTTCTACACGATTGTTTCGCGATATTCGATATATACATTTTGAGGTTAATTTCCCCGCAGAAGTTGACCGGTAGGCACCTGGACATCGTGTTAGTACCCGATTGCTTCGTGATATTGGATATTCACATTTTGAGGTTAATTTCACCGAAGACGTTGACTGGTAGGCACCTGGACATCGTGTTAGTACCCGATTCCTTCGTGATACTTGATATTCAGATTTTAAGGTTAACTTCCCCGAAGAAGTTGAGCGGTAGGCACCTGAACATCATGTTTGTAGCCGATTGCTTCGTGGTATTCGACATTTACATTTTGAGGTTAATTTTCCCGAAGAAGTTGACCGGTAGGCACCTTGACATCCTGTATGTACCCGATTGCTTCGTGATATTCGATATGTACATTTTGAGGTTAACTTCCCTGAAGAATTTGACCGGCAGGCACCTGGACATCGTGATAGTACCCGATTGCTTCGTGATATTGGATATTCAGATTTTGAGGTTATGTTCCCCGAAGAAATTGACTGGTAGGCACCTGGACATCCTGTTTGTACCCGATTGCTTCGTGATATTTGATATTCACATTTTGAGGTAAACTTCCCCAAAGAAGTTGAGCGGTAGGCACCTGAACATCATGTTTGTACCCGATTGCTTTGTGGTATTCGATATTTACATTTTGATTTTAATTTCCCTGAAGAAGTTGACCGGTAGGCACCTGGACATCGTTTTAGTAGCCAATTGCTTCGTAATATTTGATATTCAGATTTTGAGGTTAATTTCCCCGCAGAAGTTGACCGGTAGGCACCTGGACATCGTGTTAGTACCTAATTGCTTCGTGATATTTGATATTTACAGTTTGAGGTTAACTTACCCGAAGAAGTTGACCGGTAGGAACCTGGACATCGTGATAGTACCCGTTTGCTTCGTGATATTGGATATTCACATTTTGAGGTTATGTTCCCCGAAGAAATTGACTGGTAGGCACCTGGACATCCTGTTTGTACCCGATTGCTTCGTGATATTTGATATTCACATTTTGAGGTAAACTTCCCCAAAGAAGTTGAGCGGTAGGCACCTGAACATCATGTTTGTACCCGATTGCTTTGTGGTATTCGATATTTACATTTTGATTTTAATTTCCCTGAAGAAATTGACCGGTAGGCACCTGGACATCGTGTTAGTACCCGATTGCTTCGTGATATTCGATATATAAATTTTGAGGTTAATTTCGCCGAAGAAGTTGACTGGTAGGCACCTGGACATTCTGTTTGTACCCGATTGCTTCGTGATATTTGATATTTTTATTTTGAGGTTAACTTCCCTGAAGAAGTTGACCGGTAGACACCTGGACATCATGTTTCTACACGATTGCTTCGTGATATTGGATGTTCACATTTTGAGGTTAATTTCCCCGAAGAAGTTGACCGGTAGGCACCTGGACATCATGTTTCTACACGATTGTTTTGTGATATTCGATATATACATTTTGAGGTTAATTTCCCAGCAGAAGTTGACCGGTAGGCACCTGGACATCGTGTTAGTACCCGATTGCTTCGTTATATTGGATATTCACATTTTGAGGTTATGTTCCCCGAAGAAGTTGACCGGTAGGCACCTGGACATCGTGTTAGTACCTGATTGCTTCGTGATATTTGATATTTACATTTTGAGGTTAACTTCCCCGAAGAAGTTGACCGGTAGGCACCTGGACATCATGTTTCTACACGATTGTTTCGCGATATTCGATATATACATTTTGAGGTTAATTTCCCCGCAGAAGTTGACCGGTAGGCACCTGGACATCGTGTTAGTACCTGATTGCTTCGTGATATTGGATATTCACATTTTGAGGTTTATTTCACCGAAGACGTTGACTGGTAGGCAGCTGGACATCGTGTTAGTACCCGATTCCTTCGTGATACTTGATATTCAGATTTTAAGGTTAACTTCCCCGAAGAAGTT
The DNA here is from genome assembly GCA_037103525.1 of Ganaspis brasiliensis. NCBI lineage: Eukaryota > Metazoa > Arthropoda > Insecta > Hymenoptera > Figitidae > Ganaspis > Ganaspis brasiliensis. The sequence continues at coordinate 1,164,174 of JAZKLR010000381.1, read as the reverse complement.
GAGCGGTAGGCACCTGAACATCATGTTTGTAGCCGATTGCTTCGTGGTATTCGACATTTACATTTTGAGGTTAATTTTCCCGAAGAAGTTGACCGGTAGGCACCTGGACATCCTGTTTGTACCCGATTGCTTCGTGATATTCGATATGTACATTTTGAGGTTAACTTCCCTGAAGAATTTGACCGGCAGGCACCTGGACATCGTGTTAGTACCTAATTGCTTCGTGATATTTGATATTTACATTTTGAGGTTAACTTACCCGAAGAAGTTGACCGGTAGTAACCTGAACATCGTGATAGTTCCCCTTTTTTTTCGTGATATTGGATATTCACATTTTGAGGTTATGTTCCCCGAAGAAATTGACTGGTAGGCACCTGGACATCCTGTTTGTACCCGATTGCTTCGTGATATTTGATATTCACATTTTGAGGTAAACTTCCCCAAAGAAGTTGAGCGATAGGCACCTGAACATCATGTTTGTACCCGATTGCTTTGTGGTATTCGATATTTACATTTTGATTTTAATTTCCCTGAAGAAGTTGACCGGTAGGCACCTGGACATCGTGTTAGTACCCGATTGCTTCGTGATATTCGATATATAAATTTTGAGGTTAATTTTGCCGAAGAAGTTGACTGGTAGGCACCTGGACATTCTGTTTGTACCCAATTGCTTCGTGATATTTGATATTTTTATTTTGAGGTTAACTTCCCTGAAGAAGTTGACCGGTAGACACCTGGACATGATGTTTCTACACGATTGCTTCGTGATATTGGATGTTCACATTTTGAGGTTAATTTCCCCGAAGAAGATGACCGGTAGGCACCTGGACATCGGATTGATACCCGGTTGCTTCGTTAATTCGATATTTCCATTTTGAGGTCAATTTCCCCGAAAAAGTTGAGCGGTAGGCACCTCAACATCATGTTTGTACCCGATTGCTTCGTGGTATTCGATATTTACATTTTGAGGTTAATTTCCCCGAAGAAGTTGAACAGTAGGCACCTGGACATCGTGTTAGTACCCGATTACTTCGTGATATTCGATATATAAATTTAAAGGTTAATATCCCTGAAGAAGTTAACCGGTAGGCACCTGGACATCGTTTTAGTACCCGATTGCTTCTCGATATTTGATATTCACATTATAAGTAAAATTCCCCGAAGAAGTTGACCGGTAGGCACCTGGACATCGTGTTAGTACCCGATAGCTTCATGATATTCGATATATAAATTTTGAGGTTAATTTCGCCAAAGAAGTTAACCGGTAGGCACCTGGACATCGTTTTAGTACCCAATTGCTTCGTGATATTTGATATTCAGATTTTTAATGTTAACTTCCCTAAAGAAGTTGACCGGTAGGCACCTGGACATCCTGTTTGTACCCGATTGCTTCGGCATATTAAATATGTACATTTTGAGGTTAACTTCCCCGAACAAGTTGACCGGTAAGCACCTAGACATCGTGTTGGTACCTGATTGCTTCGTGATATTTGATATTTTTATTTTGAGGTTAACTTCCCCGAAGAAGTTGAGCGGTAGGCACCTGGACATCGTGTTAGTACCTGATTGCTTCGTGATATTTGATATTTACATTTTGAGGTTAACTTCGTTGAAGAAGTTGACCGGTAGGCACCTGGACATCATGTTTCTACACGATTGTTTCGTGATATTCGATATATACATTTTGAGGTTAATTTCCCCGCAGAAGTTGACCGGTAGGCACCTGGACATCGTGTTAGTACCCGATTGCTTCGTGATATTGGATATTCACATTTTGAGGTTTATTTCACCGAAGACGTTGACTGGTAGGCACCTGGACATCGTGTTAGTACCCGATTCCTTCGTGATACTTGATATTCAGATTTTAAGGTTAACTTCCCGGAAGAAGTTGAGCGGTAGGCACCTGAACATCATGTTTGTAGCCGATTGCTTCGTGGTATTCGACATTTACATTTTGAGGTTAATTTTCCCGAAGAAGTTGACCGGTAGGGACCTGGACATCCTGTTTGTACCCGATTGCTTCGTGATATTCGATATGTACATTTTGAGGTTAACTTCCCTGAAGAATTTGACCGGCAGGCACCTGGACATCGTGTTAGTACCTAATTGCTTCGTGATATTTAATATTTACATTTTGAGGTTAACTTACCCGAAGAAGTTGACCGGTAGGAACCTGGACATCGTGATAGTACCCGTTTGCTTCGTGATATTGGATATTCACATTTTGAGGTTATGTTCCCCGAAGAAATTGACTGGTAGGCACCTGGACATCCTGTTTGTACCCGATTGCTTTGTGATATTTGATATTCACATTTTGAGGTAAACTTCCCCAAAGAAGTTGAGCGGTAGGCACCTGAACATCATGTTTGTACCCGATTGCTTTGTGGTATTCGATATTTACATTTTGATTTTAATTTCCCTGAAGAAGTTGACCGGTAGGCACCTGGACATCGTGTTAGTACCCGATTGCTTCGTGATATTCGATATATAAATTTTGAGGTTAATTTCGCCGAAGAAGTTGACTGGTAGGCACCTGGACATTCTGTTTGTACCCGATTGCTTCGTGATATTTGATATTTTTATTTTGAGGTTAACTTCCCTGAAGAAGTTGACCGGTAGACACCTGGACATCATGTTTCTACACGATTGCTTCGTGGTATTCGACATTTACATTTTGAGGTTAATTTTCCCGAAGAAGTTGACCGGTAGGCACCTGGACATCCTGTTTGTACCCGATTGCTTCGTGATATTCGATATGTACATTTTGAGGTTAACTTCCCTGAAGAATTTGACCGGCAGGCACCTGGACATCGTGATAGTACCCGTTTGCTTCGTGATATTGGATATTCACATTTTGAGGTTATGTTCCCCGAAGAAATTGACTGGTAGGCACCTGGACATCCTGTTTGTACCCGATTGCTTCGTAATATTTGATATTCACATTTTGAGGTAAACTTCCCCAAAGAAGTTGAGCGGTAGGCACCTGAACATCATGTTTGTACCCGATTGCTTTGTGGTATTCGATATTTACATTTTGATTTTAATTTCCCTGAAGAAGTTGACCGGTAGGCACCTGGACATCGTGTTAGTACCCGATTGCTTCGTGATATTCGATATATAAATTTTGAGGTTAATTTCGCCGAAGAAGTTGACTGGTAGGCACCTGGACATTCTGTTTGTACCCGATTGCTTCGTGATATTTGATATTTTTATTTTGAGGTTAACTTCCCTGAAGAAGTTGACCGGTAGACACCTGGACATCATGTTTCTACACGATTGCTTCGTGGTATTCGACATTTACATTTTGAGGTTAATTTTCCCGAAGAAGTTGACCGGTAGGCACCTGGACATCCTGTTTGTACCCGATTGCTTCGTGATATTCGATATGTACATTTTGAGGTTAACTTCCCTGAAGAATTTGACCGGCAGGCACCTGGACATCGTGATAGTACCCGTTTGCTTCGTGATATTGGATATTCACATTTTGAGGTTATGTTCCCCGAAGAAATTGACTGGTAGGCACCTGGACATCCTGTTTGTACCCGATTGCTTCGTAATATTTGATATTCACATTTTGAGGTAAACTTCCCCAAAGAAGTTGAGCGGTAGGCACCTGAACATCATGTTTGTACCCGATTGCTTTGTGGTATTCGATATTTACATTTTGATTTTAATTTCCCTGAAGAAGTTGACCGGTAGGCACCTGGACATCGTGTTAGTACCCGATTGCTTCGTGATATTGGATATTCACATTTTGAGGTTAATTTCACCGAAGAAGTTGACCGGTAGGCACCTGGACATCGTGTTAGTACCCGATTCCTTCGTGATATTTGATATTTACATTTTGAGGTAAACTTCCCCAAAGAAGTTGAGCGGTAGGCACCTGAACAAAATGTTTGTACCCGATTGCTTTGTGGTATTCGATATTTACATTTTGAAGTTAATTTCCCTGAAGAAGTTGACCGGTAGGCACCTGGACATCGTGTTAGTACCCGATTGCTTCGTGATATTCGATATATAAATTTTGAGGTTAACTTCGTTGAAGAAGTTGACCGGTAGGCACCTGGACATCATGTTTCTACACGATTGTTTCGTGATATTCGATATATACATTTTGAGGTTAATTTCCCCGCAGAAGTTGACCGGTAGGCACCTGGACATCGTGTTAGTACCCGATTGCTTCGTGATATTGGATATTCACATTTTGAGGTTTATTTCACCGAAGACGTTGACTGGTAGGCACCTGGACATCGTGTTAGTACCCGATTCCTTCGTGATACTTGATATTCAGATTTTAAGGTTAACTTCCCCGAAGAAGTTGAGCGGTAGGCACCTGAACATCATGTTTGTAGCCGATTGCTTCGTGGTATTAGACATTTACATTTTGAGGTTAATTTTCCCGAAGAAGTTGACCGGTAGGCACCTGGACATCCTGTTTGTACCCGATTGCTTCGTGATATTCGATATGTACATTTTGAGGTTAACTTCCCCGAAGAAGTTAAGCGGTAGGCACCTGGACATCGTGTTAGTACCTGATTGCTTCGTGATATTTGATATTTACATTTTGAGGTTAACTTCGTTGAAGAAGTTGACCGGTAGGCACCTGGACATCATGTTTCTACACGATTGTTTCGTGATATTCGATATATACATTTTGAGGTTAATTTCCCCGCAGAAGTTGACCGGTAGGCACCTGGACATCGTGTTAGTACCCGATTGCTTCGTGATATTGGATATTCACATTTTGAGGTTTATTTCACCGAAGACGTTGACTGGTAGGCACCTGGACATCGTGTTAGTACCCGATTCCTTCGTGATACTTGATATTCAGATTTTAAGGTTAACTTCCCCGAAGAAGTTGAGCGGTAGGCACCTGAACATCATGTTTGTAGCCGATTGCTTCGTGGTATTAGACATTTACATTTTGAGGTTAATTTTCCCGAAGAAGTTGACCGGTAGGCACCTGGACATCCTGTTTGTACCCGATTGCTTCGTGATATTCGATATGTACATTTTGAGGTTAACTTCCCTGAAGAATTTGACCGGCAGGCACCTGGACATCGTGTTAGTACCTAATTGCTTCGTGATATTTGATATTTACATTTTGAGGTTAACTTACCCGAAGAAGTTGACCGGTAGGAACCTGGACATCGTGATAGTACCCGTTTGCTTCGTGATATTGGATATTCACATTTTGAGGTTATGTTCCCCGAAGAAATTGACTGGTAGGCACCTGGACATCCTGTTTGTACCCGATTGCTTTGTGATATTTGATATTCACATTTTGAGGTAAACTTCCCCAAAGAAGTTGAGCGGTAGGCACCTGAACATCATGTTTGTACCCGATTGCTTTGTGGTATTCGATATTTACATTTTGATTTTAATTTCCCTGAAGAAGTTGACCGGTAGGCACCTGGACATCGTGTTAGTACCCGATTGCTTCGTGATATTGGATATTCACATTTTGAGGTTAATTTCACCGAAGAAGTTGACCGGTAGGCACCTGGACATCGTGTTAGTACCCGATTCCTTCGTGATATTTGATATTTACATTTTGAGGTAAACTTCCCCAAAGAAGTTGAGCGGTAGGCACCTGAACAAAATGTTTGTACCCGATTGCTTTGTGGTATTCGATATTTACATTTTGAAGTTAATTTCCCTGAAGAAGTTGACCGGTAGGCACCTGGACATCGTGTTAGTACCCGATTGCTTCGTGATATTCGATATATAAATTTTGAGGTTAATTTCGCCGAAGAAGTAAACCGGTAGCCACCTGGACATCGTGTTAGTACTCGATTGCTTCGTGATATTGGATATTCACATTTTGAGGTTATGTTCCCCGAAGAAGTTGACCGGTAGGCACCTGGATATCCTGTTTGTACCCGATTGCTTCGTGATATTTGATATTCACATTTTAAAGTTAACTTCCCCAAAAAAGTTGACCAGTAGGCACCTGGACATCGTGTTGGTACCTGATTGCTTCGTGATATTTGATATTTTTATTTTGAGGTTAACTTCCCCGAAGAAGTTGAGCGGTAGGCACCTGGACATCGTGTTAGTACCTGATTGCTTCGTGATATTTGATATTTACATTTTGAGGTTAACTTCGTTGAAGAAGTTGACCGGTAGGCACCTGGACATCATGTTTCTACACGATTGTTTCGTGATATTCGATATATACATTTTGAGGTTAATTTCCCCGCAGAAGTTGACCGGTAGGCACCTGGACATCGTGTTAGTACCCGATTGCTTCGTGATATTGGATATTCACATTTTGAGGTTTATTTCACCGAAGACGTTGACTGGTAGGCACCTGGACATCGTGTTAGTACCCGATTCCTTCGTGATACTTGATATTCAGATTTTAAGGTTAACTTCCCCGAAGAAGTTGAGCGGTAGGCACCTGAACATCATGTTTGTACCCGATTGCTTTGTGGTATTCGATATTTACATTTTGATTTTAATTTCCCTGAAGAAGTTGACCGGTAGGCACCTGGACATCGTGTTAGTACCCGATTGCTTCGTGATATTCGATATATAAATTTTGAGGTTAATTTCGCCGAAGAAGTTGACTGGTAGGCACCTGGACATTCTGTTTGTACCCGATTGCTTCGTGATATTTGATATTTTTATTTTGAGGTTAACTTCCCTGAAGAAGTTGACCGGTAGACACCTGGACATCATGTTTCTACACGATTGCTTCGTGATATTGGATGTTCACATTTTGAGGTTAATTTCCCCGAAGAAGTTGACCGGTAGGCACCTGGACATCATGTTTCTACACGATTGTTTCGTGATATTCGATATATACATTTTGAGGTTAATTTCCCAGCAGAAGTTGACCGGTAGGCACCTGGACATCGTGTTAGTACCCGATTGCTTCGTGATATTGGATATTCACATTTTGAGGTTATGTTCCCCGAAGAAGTTGACCGGTAGGCACCTGGACATCGTGTTAGTACCTGATTGCTTCGTGATATTTGATATTTACATTTTGAGGTTAACTTCCCCGAAGAAGTTGACCGGTAGGCACCTGGACATCATGTTTCTACACGATTGTTTCGCGATATTCGATATATACATTTTTGAGGTTAATTTTCCCCGCAGAAGTTGACCGGTAGGCACCTGGACATCGTGTTAGTACCCGATTGCTTCGTGATATTGGATATTCACATTTTGAGGTTTATTTCACCGAAGACGTTGACTGGTAGGCACCTGGGACATCGTGTTAGTACCCGATTCCTTCGTGATACTTGATATTCAGATTTTAAGGTTAACTTCCCCGAAGAAGTTGAGCGGTAGGCACCTGAACATCATGTTTGTAGCCGATTGCTTCGTGGTATTTCGACATTTACATTTTGAGGTTAATTTTTCCCGAAGAAGTTGACCGGTAGGCACCTGGACATCCTGTTTGTACCCGATTGCTTCGTGATATTCGATATGTACATTTTGAGGTTAACTTCCCTGAAGAATTTGACCGGCAGGCACCTGGACATCGTGTTAGTACCTAATTGCTTCGTGATATTTGATATTTACATTTTGAGGTTAACTTACCCGAAGAAGTTGACCGGTAGGAACCTGGACATCGTGATAGTACCCGTTTGCTTCGTGATATTGGATATTCACATTTTGAGGTTATGTTCCCCGAAGAAATTGACTGGTAGGCACCTGGACATCCTGTTTGTACCCGATTGCTTCTTAATATTTGATATTCACATTTTGAGGTAAACTTCCCCAAAGAAGTTGAGCGGTAGGCACCTGAACATCATGTTTGTACCCGATTGCTTTGTGGTATTCGATATTTACATTTTGATTTTAATTTCCCTGAAGAAGTTGACCGGTAGGCACCTGGACATCGTGTTAGTACCCGATTGCTTCGTGATATTCGATATATAAATTTTGAGGTTAATTTCGCCGAAGAAGTTGACTGGTAGGCACCTGGACATTCTGTTTGTACCCGATTGCTTCGTGATATTTGATATTTTTATTTTGAGGTTAACTTCCCTGAAGAAGTTGACCGGTAGACACCTGGACATCATGTTTCTACACGATTGCTTCGTGATATTGGATGTTCACATTTTGAGGTTAATTTCCCCGAAGAAGATGACCGGTAGGCACCTGGACATCGGATTGATACCCGGTTGCTTCGTTAATTCGATATTTCCATTTTGAGGTCAATTTCCCCGAAAAAGTTGAGCGGTAGGCACCTCAACATCATGTTTGTACCCAATTGCTTCGTGGTATTCGATATTTACATTTTGAGGTTAATTTCCCCGAAGAAGTTGAACAGTAGGCACCTGGACATCGTGTTAGTACCCGATTACTTCGTGATATTCGATATATAAATTTAAAGGTTAATATCCCTGAAGAAGTTAACCGGTAGGCACCTGGACATCGTTTTAGTACCCGATTGCTTCTCGATATTTGATATTCACATTTTAAAGTAAAATTCCCCGAAGAAGTTGACCGGTAGGCACCTGGACATCGTGTTAGTACCCGATAGCTTCGTGATATTCTATATATAAATTTTGAGGTTAATTTTGCCAAAGAAGTTAACCGGTAGGCACCTGGACATCGTTTTAGTACCCAATTGCTTCGTGATATTTGATATTCAGATTTTTAATGTTAACTTCCCTAAAGAAGTTGACCGGTAGGCACCTGGACATCCTGTTTGTACCCGATTGCTTCGGTATATTAAATATGTACATTTTGAGGTTAACTTTCTCGAACAAGTTGACCGGTAAGCACCTAGACATCGTGTTGGTACCTGATTGCTTCGTGATATTTGATATTTTTATTTTGAGGTTAAATTCCCCGAAGAAGTTGAGCGGTAGGCACCTGGACATCGTGTTAGTACCTGATTGCTTCGTGATATTTGATATTTACATTTTGAGGTTAACTTCGTTGAAGAAGTTGACCGGTAGGCACCTGGACATCATGTTTCTACACGATTGTTTCGTGATATTCGATATATACATTTTGAGGTTAATTTCCCCGCAGAAGTTGACCGGTAGGCACCTGGACATCGTGTTAGTACCCGATTGCTTCGTGATATTGGATATTCACATTTTGAGGTTTATTTCACCGAAGACGTTGACTGGTAGGCACCTGGACATCGTGTTAGTACCCGATTCCTTCGTGATACTTGATATTCAGATTTTAAGGTTAACTTCCCCGAAGAAGTTGAGCGGTAGGCACCTGAACATCATGTTTGTAGCCGATTGCTTCGTGGTATTCGACATTTACATTTTGAGGTTAATTTTCCCGAAGAAGTTGACCGGTAGGGACCTGGACATCCTGTTTGTACCCGATTGCTTCGTGATATTCGATATGTACATTTTGAGGTTAACTTCCCTGAAGAATTTGACCGGCAGGCACCTGGACATCGTGTTAGTACCTAATTGCTTCGTGATATTTGATATTTACATTTTGAGGTTAACTTACCCGAAGAAGTTGACCGGTAGGAACCTGGACATCGTGATAGTACCCGTTTGCTTCGTGATATTGGATATTCACATTTTGAGGTTATGTTCCCCGAAGAAATTGACTGGTAGGCACCTGGACATCCTGTTTGTACCCGATTGCTTTGTGATATTTGATATTCACATTTTGAGGTAAACTTCCCCAAAGAAGTTGAGCGGTAGGCACCTGAACATCATGTTTGTACCCGATTGCTTTGTGGTATTCGATATTTACATTTTCATTTTAATTTCCCTGAAGAAGTTGACCGGTAGGCACCTGGACATCGTGTTAGTACCCGATTGCTTCGTGATATTCGATATATAAATTTTGAGGTTAATTTCGCCGAAGAAGTTGACTGGTAGGCACCTGGACATTCTGTTTGTACCCGATTGCTTCGTGATATTTGATATTTTTATTTTGAGGTTAACTTCCCTGAAGAAGTTGACCGGTAGACACCTGGACATCATGTTTCTACAGGATTGCTTCGTGATATTGGATGTTCACATTTTGAGGTTAATTTCCCCGAAGAAGTTGACCGGTAGGCACCTGGACATCATGTTTCTACACGATTGTTTCGTGATATTCGATATATACATTTTGAGGTTAATTTCCCAGCAGAAGTTGACCGGTAGGCACCTGGACATCGTGTTAGTACCCGATTGCTTCGTGATATTGGATATTCACATTTTGAGGTTATGTTCCCCGAAGAAGTTGACCGGTAGGCACCTGGACATCGTGTTAGTACCTGATTGCTTCGTGATATTTGATATTTACATTTTGAGGTTAACTTCCCCGAAGAAGTTGACCGGTAGGCACCTGGACATCATGTTTCTACACGATTGTTTCGCGATATTCGATATATACATTTTGAGGTTAATTTCCCCGCAAAAGTTGACCGGTAGGCACCTGGACATCGTGTTAGTACCCGATTGCTTCGTGATATTGGATATTCACATTTTGAGGTTTATTTCACCGAAGACGTTGACTGGTAGGCACCTGGACATCGTGTTAGTACCCGATTCCTTCGTGATACTTGATATTCAGATTTTAAGGTTAACTTCCCCGAAGAAGTTGAGCGGTAGGCACCTGAACATCATGTTTGTAGCCGATTGCTTCGTGGTATTCGACATTTACATTTTGAGGTTAATTTTCCCGAAGAAGTTGACCGGTAGGCACCTGGACATCCTGTTTGTACCCGATTGCTTCGTGATATTCGATATGTACATTTTGAGGTTAACTTCCCTGAAGAATTTGACCGGCAGGCACCTGGACATCGTGTTAGTACCTAATTGCTTCGTGATATTTGATATTTACATTTTGAGGTTAACTTACCCGAAGAAGTTGACCGGTAGGAACCTGGACATCGTGATAGTACCCGTTTGCTTCGTGATATTGGATATTCACATTTTGAGGTTATGTTCCCCGAAGAAATTGACTGGTAGGCACCTGGACATCCTGTTTGTACCCGATTGCTTCTTAATATTTGATATTCACATTTTGAGGTAAACTTCCCAAAGAAGTTGAGCGGTAGGCACCTGAACATCATGTTTGTACCCGATTGCTTTGTGGTATTCGATATTTACATTTTGAATTTAATTTCCCTGAAGAAGTTGACCGGTAGGCACCTGGACATCGTGTTAGTACCCGATTGCTTCGTGATATTCGATATATAAATTTTGAGGTTAATTTCGCCGAAGAAGTTGACTGGTAGGCACCTGGACATTCTGTTTGTACCCGATTGCTTCGTGATATTTGATATTTTTATTTTGAGGTTAACTTCCCTGAAGAAGTTGACCGGTAGACACCTGGACATCATGTTTCTACACGATTGCTTCGTGATATTGGATGTTCACATTTTGAGGTTAATTTCCCCGAAGAAGATGACCGGTAGGCACCTGGACATCGGATTGATACCCGGTTGCTTCGTTAATTCGATATTTCCATTTTGAGGTCAATTTCCCCGAAAAAGTTGAGCGGTAGGCACCTCAACATCATGTTTGTACCCAATTGCTTCGTGGTATTCGATATTTACATTTTGAGGTTAATTTCCCCGAAGAAGTTGAACAGTAGGCACCTGGACATCGTGTTAGTACCCGATTACTTCGTGATATTCGATATATAAATTTAAAGGTTAATATCCCTGAAGAAGTTAACCGGTAGGCACCTGGACATCGTTTTAGTACCCGATTGCTTCTCGATATTTGATATTCACATTTTAAAGTAAAATTCCCCGAAGAAGTTGACCGGTAGGCACCTGGACATCGTGTTAGTACCCGATAGCTTCGTGATATTCTATATATAAATTTTGAGGTTAATTTTGCCAAAGAAGTTAACCGGTAGGCACCTGGACATCGTTTTAGTACCCAATTGCTTCGTGATATTTGATATTCAGATTTTTAATGTTAACTTCCCTAAAGAAGTTGACCGGTAGGCACCTGGACATCCTGTTTGTACCCGATTGCTTCGGTATATTAAATATGTACATTTTGAGGTTAACTTCCTCGAACAAGTTGACCGGTAAGCACCTAGACATCGTGTTGGTACCTGATTGCTTCGTGATATTTGATATTTTTATTTTGAGGTTAAATTCCCCGAAGAAGTTGAGCGGTAGGCACCTGGACATCGTGTTAGTACCTGATTGCTTCGTGATATTTGAGATTTACATTTTGAGGTTAACTTCGTTGAAGAAGTTGACCGGTAGGCACCTGGACATCATGTTTCTACACGATTGTTTCGTGATATTCGATATATACATTTTGAGGTTAATTTCCCCGCAGAAGTTGACCGGTAGGCACCTGGACATCGTGTTAGTACCCGATTGCTTCGTGATATTGGATATTCACATTTTGAGGTTTATTTCACCGAAGACGTTGACTGGTAGGCACCTGGACATCGTGTTAGTACCCGATTCCTTCGTGATACTTGATATTCAGATTTTAAGGTTAACTTCCCCGAAGAAGTTGAGCGGTAGGCACCTGAACATCATGTTTGTAGCCGATTGCTTCGTGGTATTCGACATTTACATTTTGAGGTTAATTTTCCCGAAGAAGTTGACCGGTAGGGACCTGGACATCCTGTTTGTACCCGATTGCTTCGTGATATTCGATATGTACATTTTGAGGTTAACTTCCCTGAAGAATTTGACCGGCAGGCACCTGGACATCGTGTTAGTACCTAATTGCTTCGTGATATTTGATATTTACATTTTGAGGTTAACTTACCCGAAGAAGTTGACCGGTAGGAACCTGGACATCGTGATAGTACCCGTTTGCTTCGTGATATTGGATATTCACATTTTGAGGTTATGTTCCCCGAAGAAATTGACTGGTAGGCACCTGGACATCCTGTTTGTACCCGATTGCTTTGTGATATTTGATATTCACATTTTGAGGTAAACTTCCCCAAAGAAGTTGAGCGGTAGGCACCTGAACATCATGTTTGTACCCGATTGCTTTGTGGTATTCGATATTTACATTTTGATTTTAATTTCCCTGAAGAAGTTGACCGGTAGGCACCTGGACATCGTGTTAGTACCCGATTGCTTCGTGATATTCGATATATAAATTTTAAGGTTAATTTCGCCGAAGAAGTTGACTGGTAGGCACCTGGACATTCTGTTTGTACCCGATTGCTTCGTGATATTTGATATTTTTATTTTGAGGTTAACTTCCCTGAAGAAGTTGACCGGTAGACACCTGGACATCATGTTTCTACACGATTGCTTCGTGATATTGGATGTTCACATTTTGAGGTTAATTTCCCCGAAGAAGTTGACCGGTAGGCACCTGGACATCATGTTTCTACACGATTGTTTCGTGATATTCGATATATACATTTTGAGGTTAATTTCCCAGCAGAAGTTGACCGGTAGGCACCTGGACATCGTGTTAGTACCCGATTGCTTCGTGATATTGGATATTCACATTTTGAGGTTATGTTCCCCGAAGAAGTTGACCGGTAGGCACCTGGACATCGTGTTAGTACCTGATTGCTTCGTGATATTTGATATTTACATTTTGAGGTTAACTTCCCCGAAGAAGTTGACCGGTAGGCACCTGGACATCATGTTTCTACACGATTGTTTCGCGATATTCGATATATACATTTTGAGGTTAATTTCCCCGCAGAAGTTGACCGGTAGGCACCTGGACATCGTGTTAGTACCCGATTGCTTCGTGATATTGGATTTTCACATTTTGAGGTTTATTTCACCGAAGACGTTGACTGGTAGGCACCTGGACATCGTGTTAGTACCCGATTCCTTCGTGATACTTGATATTCAGATTTTAAGGTTAACTTCCCCGAAGAAGTTGAGCGGTAGGCACCTGAACATCATGTTTGTAGCCGATTGCTTCGTGGTATTCGACATTTACATTTTGAGGTTAATTTTCCCGAAGAAGTTGACCGGTAGGCACCTGGACATCCTGTTTGTACCCGATTGCTTCGTGATATTCGATATGTACATTTTGAGGTTAACTTCCCTAAAGAATTTGACCGGCAGGCACCTGGACATCGTGTTAGTACCTAATTGCTTCGTGATATTTGATATTTACATTTTGAGGTTAACTTACCCGAAGAAGTTGACCGGTAGGAACCTGGACATCGTGATAGTACCCGTTTGCTTCGTGATATTGGATATTCACATTTTGAGGTTATGTTCCCCGAAGAAATTGACTGGTAGGCACCTGGACATCCTGTTTGTACCCGATTGCTTCGTAATATTTGATATTCACATTTTGAGGTAAACTTCCCCAAAGAAGTTGAGCGGTAGGCACCTGAACATCATGTTTGTACCCGATTGCTTTGTGGTATTCGATATTTACATTTTGATTTTAATTTCCCTGAAGAAGTTGACCGGTAGGCACCTGGACATCGTGTTAGTACCCGATTGCTTCGTGATATTCGATATATAAATTTTGAGGTTAATTTCGCCGAAGAAGTTGACTGGTAGGCACCTGGACATTCTGTTTGTACCCGATTGCTTCGTGATATTTGATATTTTTATTTTGAGGTTAACTTCCCTGAAGAAGTTGACCGGTAGACACCTGGACATCATGTTTCTACACGATTGCTTCGTGATATTGGATGTTCACATTTTGAGGTTAATTTCCCGAAGAAGATGACCGGTAGGCACCTGGACATCGGATTGATACCCGGTTGCTTCGTTAATTCGATATTTCCATTTTGAGGTCAATTTCCCCGAAAAAGTTGAGCGGTAGGCACCTCAACATCATGTTTGTACCCAATTGCTTCGTGGTATTCGATATTTACATTTTGAGGTTAATTTCCCCGAAGAAGTTGAACAGTAGGCACCTGGACATCGTGTTAGTACCCGATTACTTCGTGATATTCGATATATAAATTTAAAGGTTAATATCCCTGAAGAAGTTAACCGGTAGGCACCTGGACATCGTTTTAGTACCCGATTGCTTCTCGATATTTGATATTCACATTTTAAAGTAAAATTCCCCGAAGAAGTTGACCGGTAGGCACCTGGACATCGTGTTAGTACCCGATAGCTTCGTGATATTCTATATATAAATTTTGAGGTTAATTTTGCCAAAGAAGTTAACCGGTAGGCACCTGGATATCGTTTTAGTACCCAATTGCTTCGTGATATTTGATATTCAGATTTTTAATGTTAACTTCCCTAAAGAAGTTGACCGGTAGGCACCTGGACATCCTGTTTGTACCCGATTGCTTCGGTATATTAAATATGTACATTTTGAGGTTAACTTCCTCGAACAAGTTGACCGGTAAGCACCTAGACATCGTGTTGGTACCTGATTGCTTCGTGATATTTGATATTTTTATTTTGAGGTTAAATTCCCCGAAGAAGTTGAGCGGTAGGCACCTGGACATCGTGTTAGTACCTGATTGCTTCGTGATATTTGATATTTACATTTTGAGGTTAACTTCGTTGAAGAAGTTGACCGGTAGGCACCTGGACATCATGTTTCTACACGATTGTTTCGTGATATTCGATATATACATTTTGAGGTTAATTTCCCCGCAGAAGTTGACCGGTAGGCACCTGGACATCGTGTTAGTACCCGATTGCTTTGTGGTATTCGATATTTACATTTTGAAGTTAATTTCCCTGAAGAAGTTGACCGGTAGGCACCTGGACATCGTGTTAGTACCCGATTGCTTCGTGATATTTGATATTCACATTTTGAGGTAAACTTCCCCAAAGAAGTTGAGCGGTAGGCACCTGAACAAAATGTTTGTACCCGATTGCTTTGTGGTATTCGATATTTACATTTTGAAGTTAATTTCCCTGAAGAAGTTGACCGGTAGGCATCTGGACATCGTGTTAGTACCCGATTGCTTCGTGATATTCGATATATAAATTTTGAGGTTAATTTCGCCGAAGAAGTAAACCGGTAGCCACCTGGACATCGTGTTAGTACTCGATTGCTTCGTGATATTGGATATTCACATTTTGAGGTTATGTTCCCCGAAGAAGTTGACCGGTAGGCACCTGGACATCCTGTTTGTACCCGATTGCTTCGTGATATTTGATATTCACATTTTAAAGTTAACTTCCCCAAAAAAGTTGACCAGTAGGCACCTGGACATCGTGTTGGTACCTGATTGCTTCGTGATATTTGATATTTTTATTTTGAGGTTAACTTCCCCGAAGAAGTTGAGCGGTAGGCACCTGGACATCGTGTTAGTACCTGATTGCTTCGTGATATTTGATATTTACATTTTGAGGTTGACTTCGTTGAAGAAGTTGACCGGTAGGCACCTGGACATCATGTTTCTACACGATTGTTTCGTGATATTCGATATATACATTTTGAGGTTAATTTCCCCGCAGAAGTTGACCGGTAGGCACCTGGACATCGTGTTAGTACCCGATTGCTTCGTGATATTGGATATTCACATTTTGAGGTTTATTTCACCGAAGACGTTGACTGGTAGGCACCTGGACATCGTGTTAGTACCCGATTCCTTCGTGATACTTGATATTCAGATTTTAAGGTTAACTTCCCCGAAGAAGTTGAGCGGTAGGCACCTGAACATCATGTTTGTAGCCGATTGCTTCGTGGTATTCGACATTTACATTTTGAGGTTAATTTTCCCGAAGAAGTTGACCGGTAGGCACCTGGACATCCTGTTTGTACCCGATTGCTTCGTGATATTCGATATGTACATTTTGAGGTTAACTTCCCTGAAGAATTTGACCGGCAGGCACCTGGACATCGTGTTAGTACCTAATTGCTTCGTGATATTTGATATTTACATTTTGAGGTTAACTTACCCGAAGAAGTTGACCGGTAGGAACCTGGACATCGTGATAGTACCCGTTTGCTTCGTGATATTGGATATTCACATTTTGAGGTTATGTTCCCCGAAGAAATTGACTGGTAGGCACCTGGACATCCTGTTTGTACCCGATTGCTTTGTGATATTTGATATTCACATTTTGAGGTAAACTTCCCCAAAGAAGTTGAGCGGTAGGCACCTGAACATCATGTTTGTACCCGATTGCTTTGTGGTATTCGATATTTACATTTTGATTTTAATTTCCCTGAAGAAGTTGACCGGTAGGCACCTGGACATCGTGTTAGTACCCGATTGCTTCGTGATATTCGATATATAAATTTTGAGGTTAATTTCGCCGAAGAAGTTGACTGGTAGGCACCTGGACATTCTGTTTGTACCCGATTGCTTCGTGATATTTGATATTTTTATTTTGAGGTTAACTTCCCTGAAGAAGTTGACCGGTAGACACCTGGACATCATGTTTCTACACGATTGCTTCGTGATATTGGATGTTCACATTTTGAGGTTAATTTCCCCGAAGAAGTTGACCGGTAGGCACCTGGACATCATGTTTCTACACGATTGTTTCGTGATATTCGATATATACATTTTGAGGTTAACTTCCCCGAAGAAGTTGACCGGTAGGCACCTGGACATCATGTTTCTACACGATTGTTTCGCGATATTCGATATATACATTTTGAGGTTAATTTCCCCGCAGAAGTTGACAGGTAGGCACCTGGACATCGTGTTAGTACCCGATTGCTTCGTGATATTGGATATTCACATTTTGAGGTTTATTTCACCGAAGACGTTGACTGGTAGGCACCTGGACATCGTGTTAGTACCCGATTCCTTCGTGATACTTGATATTCAGATTTTAAGGTTAACTTCCCCGAAGAACTTGAGCGGTAGGCACCTGAACATCATGTTTGTAGCCGATTGCTTCGTGATATTTGATATTTTTATTTTGAGGTTAACTTCCCTGAAGAAGTTGACCGGTAGACACCTGGACATCGTGTTAGTACCCGATTGCTTCGTGATATTGGATATTCACATTTTGAGGTTATGTTCCCCGAAGAAGTTGACCGGTAGGCACCTGGACATCGTGTTAGTACCTGATTGCTTCGTGATATTTGATATTTACATTTTGAGGTTAACTTCCCCGAAGAAGTTGACCGGTAGGCACCTGGACATCATGTTTCTACACGATTGTTTCGCGATATTCGATATATACATTTTGAGGTTAATTTCCCCGCAGAAGTTGACCGGTAGGCACCTGGACATCGTGTTAGTACCCGATTGCTTCGTGATATTGGATATTCACATTTTGAGGTTTATTTCACCGAAGACGTTGACTGGTAGGCACCTGGACATCGTGTTAGTACCCGATTCCTTCGTGATACTTGATATTCAGATTTTAAGGTTAACTTCCCCGAAGAACTTGAGCGGTAGGCACCTGAACATCATGTTTGTAGCCGATTGCTTCGTGGTATTCGACATTTACATTTTGAGGTTAATTTTCCCGAAGAAGTTGACCGGTAGGCACCTGGACATCCTGTTTGTACCCGATTGCTTCGTGATATTCGATATGTACATTTTGAGGTTAACTTCCCTGAAGAATTTGACCGGCAGGCACCTGGACATCGTGTTAGTACCTAATTGCTTCGTGATATTTGATATTTACATTTTGAGGTTAACTTACCCGAAGAAGTTGACCGGTAGGAACCTGGACATCGTGATAGTACCCGTTTGCTTCGTGATATTGGATATTCACATTTTGAGGTTATGTTCCCCGAAGAAATTGACTGGTAGGCACCTGGACATCCTGTTTGTACCCGATTGCTTCTTAATATTTGATATTCACATTTTGAGGTAAACTTCCTCAAAGAAGTTGAGCGGTAGGCACCTGAACATCATGTTTGTACCCGATTGCTTTGTGGTATTCGATATTTACATTTTGATTTTAATTTCCCTGAAGAAGTTGACCGGTAGGCACCTGGACATCGTGTTAGTACCCGATTGCTTCGTGATATTCGATATATAAATTTTGAGGTTAATTTCGCCGAAGAAGTTGACTGGTAGGCACCTGGACATTCTGTTTGTACCCGATTGCTTCGTGATATTTGATATTTTTATTTTGAGGTTAACTTCCCTGAAGAAGTTGACCGGTAGACACCTGGACATCATGTTTCTACACGATTGCTTCGTGATATTGGATGTTCACATTTTGAGGTTAATTTCCCCGAAGAAGATGACCGGTAGGCACCTGGACATCGGATTGATACCCGGTTGCTTCGTTAATTCGATATTTCCATTTTGAGGTCAATTTCCCCGAAAAAGTTGAGCGGTAGGCACCTCAACATCATGTTTGTACCCAATTGCTTCGTGGTATTCGATATTTACATTTTGAGGTTAATTTCCCCGAAGAAGTTGAACAGTAGGCACCTGGACATCGTGTTAGTACCCGATTACTTCGTGATATTCGATATATAAATTTAAAGGTTAATATCCCTGAAGAAGTTAACCGGTAGGCACCTGGACATCGTTTTAGTACCCGATTGCTTCTCGATATTTGATATTCACATTTTAAAGTAAAATTCCCCGAAGAAGTTGACCGGTAGGCACCTGGACATCGTGTTAGTACCCGATAGCTTCGTGATATTCTATATATAAATTTTGAGGTTAATTTTGCCAAAGAAGTTAACCGGTAGGCACCTGGACATCGTTTTAGTACCCAATTGCTTCGTGATATTTGATATTCAGATTTTTAATGTTAACTTCCCTAAAGAAGTTGACCGGTAGGCACCTGGACATCCTGTTTGTACCCGATTGCTTCGGTATATTAAATATGTACATTTTGAGGTTAACTTCCTCGAACAAGTTGACCGGTAAGCACCTAGACATCGTGTTGGTACCTGATTGCTTCGTGATATTTGATATTTTTATTTTGAGGTTAAATTCCCCGAAGAAGTTGAGCGGTAGGCACCTGGACATCGTGTTAGTACCTGATTGCTTCGTGATATTTGATATTTACATTTTGAGGTTAACTTCGTTGAAGAAGTTGACCGGTAGGCACCTGGACATCATGTTTCTACACGATTGTTTCGTGATATTCGATATATACATTTTGAGGTTAATTTCCCCGCAGAAGTTGACCGGTAGGCACCTGGACATCGTGTTAGTACCCGATTGCTTTGTGGTATTCGATATTTACATTTGGAGTTAATTTCCCTGAAGAAGTTGACCGGTAGGCACCTGGACATCGTGTTAGTACCCGATTGCTTCGTGATATTTGATATTCACATTTTGAGGTAAACTTCCCCAAAGAAGTTGAGCTTTAGGCACCTGAACATCATGTTTGTACCCGGTTGCTTCGTTAATTCGATATTTACATTTTGAGGATAATTTCCCCGAAGAAGTTGACCGGTAGGCACCTGAACATCCTGTTTGTACCCGATTGCTTCGTGATATTCGATATTTACATTTTGAGGTTAATTTCCCCAAAGAAGTTAACCGGTAGGCACCTGGACATCGTGTTAGTACCCGATTCCTTCGTGATATTTGATATTCAGATTTTGAGGTTAACTTCCCCGAAGAAGTTGAGCGGTAGGCACCTAAACATCATGTTTGTACCCGATTGCTTCGTGGTATTCGATATTTACATTTTGAGGTTAATTTCCCCGAAGAAGTTAACCGGTAGGCACCTGGACATCGTGTTAGTACCCGATGGCTTCGTGATATTGGATATTTACATTTTGAGGTTAATTTCACCGAAGAAGTTGACCGGTAGGCACCCGGATATCGTGTTAGTACCCGATTGCTTCGTAATATTCGATATTTACATTCTGAGGTTAAGTTCCCCGAAGAAGTTGACCGGTAGGCACCTGGACATCGTGTTAGTACCTGATTGCTTCCTGGTATTCGATATTTACATTTTGAGGTAAATTTCCCCGAAGAAATTGAACGGTAGGCACCTGGACATCGTGTTAGTACCCGATTCCTTTGTGATATTTGATATTCAGATTTTGAGGTTAACTTCCCCGAAGAAGTTGAGCGGTAGGCACCTGAACATCATGTTTGTACCCGATTGCTTCGTGGTATTCGATATTTACATTTTAAGGTTAATTTCCCCGCTGAAGTTGACCGGTAGGCACCTGGACATCGTGTTAGTACCCGATTGCTTCGTGATATTTGATATTCACATTTTAAGGTTATGTTCCCCGAAGAAGTTGACCGGTAGGAACCTGGACATCGTGTTAGTACCTGATTGCTTCCTGGTATTCGATATTTACATTTTGAGGTAAATTTCCCCGAAGAAGTTGAACGGTAGGCACCTGGACATCGTGTTAGTACCCGATTCCTTTGTGATATTTGATATTCAGATTTTGAGGTTAACTTCCCCGAAGAAGTTGAGCGGTAGGCACCTGAACATCATGTTTGTACCCGATTGCTTCGTGGTATTCGATATTTACATTTTAAGGTTAATTTCCCCGCTGAAGTTGACCGGTAGGCACCTGGACATCGTGTTAGTACCCGATTGCTTCGTGATATTTGATATTCACGTTTTGAGGTTATGTTCCCCGAAAAAGTTGACCGGTAGGCACCTGGACATCCTGTTTGTACCCGATTGCTTCGTGATATTCGATATTCACATTTTAAGGTAAACTTCCCCGAAAAAGTTGAGCGGTAGGCACCTAAACATCATGTTTTTACTCGATTGCTTCGTGGTATTCGATATTTACATTTTGAGGTTAATTTCCTCGAAGAAGTTGACCGGTAGGCACCCGGACATCGTGTTAGTACCCGATTGCTTCGTAATATTCGATATTTACATTTTGAGGTTAAGTTCCCCGAAGAAGTTGACCGGTAGGCACCTGGACATCGTGTTAGTACCTGATTGCTTTGTGGTATTCGATATTTACATTTTGAGGTAAATTTCCCCAAAGAAGTTGAGCGGTAGGCACCTGAACATCATGTTTGTACCCGATTGCTTTGTGGTATTCGATATTTACATTTTGATTTTAATTTCCCTGAAGAAGTTGACCGGTAGGCACCTGGACATCGTTTTAGTAGCCAATTGCTTCGTGATATTTGATATTCAGATTTTGAGGTTAACTTCCCCGAAGAAGTTGACTGGTAGGCACCTGGACATTCTGTTTGTCCCCGATTGCTTCGTGATATTTGATATTTTTATTTTGAGGTTAACTTCCCTGAAGAAGTTGACCGGTAGACACCTGGACATCATGTTTCTACACGATTGCTTCGTGATATTGGATATTCACATTTTGAGGTTAATTTCCCCGAAGAAGATGACCGGTAGGCACCTGGACATCGGATTGATACCCGGTTGCTTCGTTAATTCGATATTTACATTTTGAGGTCAATTTCCCCAAAAAAGTTGAGCGGTAGGCACCTCAACATCATGTTTGTACCCGATTGCTTCGTGGTATTCGATATTTACATTTTGAGGTTAATTTCCCCAAAGAAGTTGACCAGTAGGCACCTGGACATCGTGTTAGTACCCGATTGCTTCGTGATATTCGATATATAAATTTTAAGGTTAATATCCCTGAAGAAGTTAACCGGTAGGCACCTGGACATCGTTTTAGTACCCGATTGCTTCGTGATATTTGATATTCACATTTTGAGGTAAACTTCCCCGAAGAAGTTGACCGGTAGGCACCTGGACATCGTGTTAGTACCCGATAGCTTCGTGATATTTGATATATAAATTTTGAGGTTAATTTCGCCAAAGAAGTTAACCGGTAGGCACCTGGACATCGTTTTAGTACCCAATTGCTTCAAGATATTTGATATTCAGATTTTGAGGTTAACTTCCCTAAAGAAGTTGACCGGTAGGCACCTGGACATCCTGTTTGTACCCGATTGCTTCGGTATATTAAATATGTACATTTTGAGGTTAACTTCCCCGAAGAAGTTGACCGGTAGGCACCTGGACATCATGTTTCTACACGATTGTTTCGTGATATTCGATATATACATTTTGAGGTTAATTTCCCAGCAGAAGTTGACCGGTAGGCACCTGGACATCGTGTTAGTACCCGATTGCTTCGTGATATTGGATATTCACATTTTGAGGTTATGTTCCCCGAAGAAGTTGACCGGTAGGCACCTGGACATCGTGTTAGTACCTGATTGCTTCGTGATATTTGATATTTACATTTTGAGGTTAACTTCCCCGAAGAAGTTGACCGGTAGGCACCTGGACATCATGTTTCTACACGATTGTTTCGCGATATTCGATATATACATTTTGAGGTTAATTTCCCCGCAGAAGTTGACCGGTAGGCACCTGGACATCGTGTTAGTACCCGATTGCTTCGTGATATTGGATATTCACATTTTGAGGTTAATTTCACCGAAGACGTTGACTGGTAGGCACCTGGACATCGTGTTAGTACCCGATTCCTTCGTGATACTTGATATTCAGATTTTAAGGTTAACTTCCCCGAAGAAGTTGAGCGGTAGGCACCTGAACATCATGTTTGTAGCCGATTGCTTCGTGGTATTCGACATTTACATTTTGAGGTTAATTTTCCCGAAGAAGTTGACCGGTAGGCACCTGGACATCCTGTTTGTACCCGATTGCTTCGTGATATTCGATATGTACATTTTGAGGTTAACTTCCCTGAAGAATTTGACCGGCAGGCACCTGGACATCGTGATAGTACCCGATTGCTTCGTGATATTGGATATTCAGATTTTGAGGTTATGTTCCACGAAGAAATTGACTGGTAGGCACCTGGACATCCTGTTTGTACCCGATTGCTTCGTGATATTTGATATTCACATTTTGAGGTAAACTTCCCCAAAGAAGTTGAGCGGTAGGCACCTGAACATCATGTTTGTACCCGATTGCTTTGTGGTATTCGATATTTACATTTTGATTTTAATTTCACTGAAGAAGTTGACCGGTAGGCACCTGGACATCGTTTTAGTAGCCAATTGCTTCGTAATATTTGATATTCAGATTTTGAGGTTAACTTCCCCGAAGAAGTTGACTGGTAGGCACCTGGACATTCTGTTTGTACCCGATTGCTTCGTGATATTTGATATTTTTATTTTGAGGTTAACTTCCCTGAAGAAGTTGACCGGTAGACACCTGGACATCATGTTTCTACACGATTGCTTCGTGATATTGGATATTCACATTTTGAGGTTAATTTCCCTGAAGAATTTGACCGGCAGGCACCTGGACATCGTGTTAGTACCTAATTGCTTCGTGATATTTGATATTTACATTTTGAGGTTAACTTACCCGAAGAAGTTGACCGGTAGGAACCTGGACATCGTTTTAGTACCCGATTGCTTCGTGATATTTGATATTCACATTTTGAGGTAAACTTCCCCGAAGAAGTTGACCGGTAGGCACCTGGACATCGTGTTAGTACCCGATAGCTTCGTGATATTTGATATATAAATTTTGAGGTTAATTTCGCCAAAGAAGTTAACCGGTAGGCACCTGGACATCGTTTTAGTACCCAATTGCTTCAAGATATTTGATATTCAAATTTTGAGGTTAACTTCCCTAAAGAAGTTGACCGGTAGGCACCTGGACATCCTGTTTGTACCCGATTGCTTCGGTATATTAAATATGTACATTTTGAGGTTAACTTCCCCGAAGAAGTTGACCGGTAGGCACCTGGACATCATGTTTCTACACGATTGTTTCGTGATATTCGATATATACATTTTGAGGTTAATTTCCCAGCAGAAGTTGACCGGTAGGCACCTGGACATCGTGTTAGTACCCGATTGCTTCGTGATATTGGATATTCACATTTTGAGGTTATGTTCCCCGAAGAAGTTGACCGGTAGGCACCTGGACATCGTGTTAGTACCTGATTGCTTCGTGATATTTGATATTTACATTTTGAGGTTAACTTCCCCGAAGAAGTTGACCGGTAGGCACCTGGACATCATGTTTCTACACGATTGTTTCGCGATATTCGATATATACATTTTGAGGTTAATTTCCCCGCAGAAGTTGACCGGTAGGCACCTGGACATCGTGTTAGTACCCGATTGCTTCGTGATATTGGATATTCACATTTTGAGGTTAATTTCACCGAAGACGTTGACTGGTAGGCACCTGGACATCGTGTTAGTACCCGATTCCTTCGTGATACTTGATATTCAGATTTTAAGGTTAACTTCCCCGAAGAAGTTGAGCGGTAGGCACCTGAACATCATGTTTGTAGCCGATTGCTTCGTGGTATTCGACATTTACATTTTGAGGTTAATTTTCCCGAAGAAGTTGACCGGTAGGCACCTGGACATCCTGTTTGTACCCGATTGCTTCGTGATATTCGATATGTACATTTTGAGGTTAACTTCCCTGAAGAATTTGACCGGCAGGCACCTGGACATCGTGATAGTACCCGATTGCTTCGTGATATTGGATATTCAGATTTTGAGGTTATGTTCCACGAAGAAATTGACTGGTAGGCACCTGGACATCCTGTTTGTACCCGATTGCTTCGTGATATTTGATATTCACATTTTGAGGTAAACTTCCCCAAAGAAGTTGAGCGGTAGGCACCTGAACATCATGCTTGTACCCGATTGCTTTGTGGTATTCGATATTTACATTTTGATTTTAATTTCACTGAAGAAGTTGACCGGTAGGCACCTGGACATCGTTTTAGTAGCCAATTGCTTCGTAATATTTGATATTCAGATTTTGAGGTTAACTTCCCCGAAGAAGTTGACTGGTAGGCAGCTGGACATTCTGTTTGTACCCGATTGCTTCGTGATATTTGATATTTTTATTTTGAGGTTAACTTCCCTGAAGAAGTTGACCGGTAGACACCTGGACATCATGTTTCTACACGATTGCTTCGTGATATTGGATATTCACATTTTGAGGTTAATTTCCCTGAAGAATTTGACCGGCAGGCACCTGGACATCGTGTTAGTACCTAATTGCTTCGTGATATTTGATATTTACATTTTGAGGTTAACTTACCCGAAGAAGTTGACCGGTAGGAACCTGGACATCGTGATAGTACCCGATTGCTTCGTGATATTGGATATTCACATTTTGAGGTTATGTTCCCCGAAGAAATTGACTGGTAGTCACCTGGACATCCTGTTTGTACCCGATTGCTTCGTGATATTTGATATTCACATTTTGAGGTAAACTTCCCCAAAGAAGTTGAGCGGTGAAGTTGATTGCTTCGTGATATTGGATATTCACATTTTGAGGTTAATTTCCCCGAAGAAGATGACCGGTAGGCACCTGGACATCGGATTGATACCCGGTTGCTTCGTTAATTCGATATTTACATTTTGAGGTCAATTTCCCCAAAAAAGTTGAGCGGTAGGCACCTCAACATCATGTTTGTACCCGATTGCTTCGTGGTATTTGATATTTACATTTTGAGGTTAATTTCCCCGAAGAAGTTGACCAGTAGGCACCTGGACATCGTGTTAGTACCCGATTGCTTCGTGATATTCGATATATAAATTTTAAGGTTAATATCCCTGAAGAAGTTAACCGGTAGGCACCTGGACATCGTTTTACTACCCGATTGCTTTGTAATATTTGATATTCACATTTTGAGGTAAACTTCCCCGAAGAAGTTGACCGGTAGGCACCTGGACATCGTGTTAGTACCCAATAGCTTCGTGATATTCGATATATAAATTTTGAGGTTAATTTCGCCAAAGAAGTTAACCGGTAGGCACCTGGACATCGTTTTAGTACCCAATTGCTTCGTGATATTTGATATTCAGATTTTGAGGTTAACTTCCCTAAAGAAGTTGACCGGTAGGCACCTGGACATCCTGTTTGTACCCGATTGCTTCGGTATATTAAATATGTACATTTTGAGGTTAACTTCCCCGAAGAAGTTGACCAGTAGGCACCTGGACATCATGTTTCTACACGATTGTTTCGTGATATTCGATATATACATTTTGAGGTTAATTTCCCCGCAGAAGTTGACCGGTAGGCACCTGGACATCGTGTTAGTACCCGATTGCTTCGTGATATTGGATATTCACATTTTGAGGTTAATTTCACCGAAGACGTTGACTGGTAGGCACCTGGACATCGTGTTAGTACCCGATTCCTTCGTGATACTTGATATTCAGATTTTAAGGTTAACTTCCCCGAAGAAGTTGAGCGGTAGGCACCTGAACATCATGTTTGTACCCGATTGCTTTGTGGTATTCGATATTTACATTTTGATTTTAATTTCCCTGAAGAAGTTGACCGGTAGGCACCTGGACATCGTTTTAGTAGCCAATTGCTTCGTGATATTTGATATTCAGATTTTGAGGTTAACTTCCCCGAAGAAGTTGACTGGTAGGCACCTGGACATTCTGTTTGTACCCGATTGCTTCGTGATATTTGATATTTTTATTTTGAGGTTAACTTCCCTGAAGAAGTTGACCGGTAGACACCTGGACATCATGTTTCTACACGATTGCTTCGTGATATTGGATATTCACATTTTGAGGTTAATTTCCCCGAAGAAGATGACCGGTAGGCACCTGGACATCGGATTGATACCCGGTTGCTTCGTTAATTCGATATTTACATTTTGAGGTCAATTTCCCCGAAAAAGTTGAGCGGTAGGCACCTCAACATCATGTTTGTACCCGATTGCTTCGTGGTATTCGATATTTACATTTTGAGGTTAATTTCCCCGAAGAAGTTGACCAGTAGGCACCTGGACATCGTGTTAGTACCCGATTGCTTCGTGATATTCGATATATAAATTTTAAGGTTAATATCCCTGAAGAAGTTAACCGGTAGGCACCTGGACATCGTTTTAGTACCCGATTGCTTCGTGATATTTGATATTCACATTTTGAGGTTATGTTCCCCGAAGAAGTTGACCGGTAGGCACCTGGACATCGTGTTAGTACCTGATTGCTTCGTGATATTGGATATTCACATTTTGAGGTTAATTTCACCGAAGACGTTGACTGGTAGGCACCTGGACATCGTGTTAGTACCCGATTCCTTCGTGATATTCGATATATACATTTTGAGGTTAATTTCCCAGCAGAAGTTGACCGGTAGGCACCTGGACATCGTGTTAGTACCCGATTGCTTCGTGATATTGGATATTCACATTTTGAGGTTATGTTCCCCGAAGAAGTTGACCGGTAGGCACCTGGACATCGTGTTAGTACCTGATTGCTTCGTGATATTTGATATTTACATTTTGAGGTTAACTTCCCCGAAGAAGTTGACCGGTAGGCACCTGGACATCATGTTTCTACACGATTGTTTCGCGATATTCGATATATACATTTTGAGGTTAATTTCCCCGAAGAAGTTGACCAGTAGGCACCTGGACATCGTGTTAGTACCCGATTGCTTCGTGATATTCGATATATAAATTTTAAGGTTAATATCCCTGAAGAAGTTAACCGGTAGGCACCTGGACATCGTTTTAGTACCCGATTGCTTCGTAATATTTGATATTCACATTTTGAGGTAAACTTCCCCGAAGAAGTTGACCGGTAGGCACCTGGACATCGTGTTAGTACCCGATAGCTTCGTGATATTCGATATATAAATTTTGAGGTTAATTTCGCCAAAGAAGTTAACCGGTAGGCACGTGGACATCGTTTTAGTACCCAATTGCTTCGTGATATTTGATATTCAGATTTTGAGGTTAACTTCCCTAAAGAAGTTGACCGGTAGGCACCTGGACATCCTGTTTGTACCCGATTGCTTCGGTATATTAAATATGTACATTTTGAGGTTAACTTCCCCGAAGAAGTTGACCGGTAGGCACCTGGACATCATGTTTCTACACGATTGTTTCGTGATATTCGATATATACATTTTGAGGTTAATTTCCCAGCAGAAGTTGACCGGTAGGCACCTGGACATCGTGTTAGTACCCGATTGCTTCGTGATATTGGATATTCACATTTTGAGGTTATGTTCCCCGAAGAAGTTGACCGGTAGGCACCTGGACATCGTGTTAGTACCTGATTGCTTCGTGATATTTGATATTTACATTTTGAGGTTAACTTCCCCGAAGAAGTTGACCGGTAGGCACCTGGACATCATGTTTCTACACGATTGTTTCGCGATATTCGATATATACATTTTGAGGTTAATTTCCCCGCAGAAGTTGACCGGTAGGCACCTGGACATCGTGTTAGTACCCGATTGCTTCGTGATATTGGATATTCACATTTTGAGGTTAATTTCACCGCAGACGTTGACTGGTAGGCACCTGGACATCGTGTTAGTAACCGATTCCTTCGTGATACTTGATATTCAGATTTTAAGGTTAACTTCCCCGAAGAAGTTGAGCGGTAGGCACCTGAACATCATGTTTGTAGCCGATTGCTTCGTGGTATTCGACATTTACATTTTAAGGTTAATTTTCCCGAAGAAGTTGACCGGTAGGCACCTGGACATCCTGTTTGTACCCGATTGCTTCGTGATATTCGATATGTACATTTTGAGGTTAACTTCCCTGAAGAATTTGACCGGCAGGCACCTGGACATCGTGTTAGTACCTAATTGCTTCGTGATATTTGATATTTACATTTTGAGGTTAACTTACCCGAAGAAGTTGACCGGTAGGAACCTGGACATCGTGATAGTACCCGATTGCTTCGTGATATTGGATATTCACATTTTGAGGTTATGTTCCCCGAAGAAATTGACTGGTAGGCACCTGGACATCCTGTTTGTACCCGATTGCTTCGTGATATTTGATATTCACATTTTGAGGTAAACTTCCCCAAAGAAGTTGAGCGGTAGGCACCTGAACATCATGTTTGTACCCGATTGCTTTGTGGTATTCGATATTTACATTTTGATTTTAATTTCCCTGAAGAAGTTGACCGGTAGGCACCTGGACATCGTGTTAGTACCCGATTGCTCCGTAATATTCGATATATAAATTTTGAGGTTAATTTCGCCGAAGAAATTAACCGGTAGGCACCTGGCCATCGTTTTAGTAGCCAATTGCTTCGTGATATTTGATATTCAGATTTTAAGGTTAACTTCCCCGAAGAAGTTGACTGGTAGGCACCTGGACATTCTGTTTGTACCCGATTGCTTCGTGATATTTGATATTTTTATTTTGAGGTTAACTTCCCTGAAGAAGTTGACTGGTAGTCACCTGGACATCATGTTTCTACACGATTGCTTCGTGATATTGGATGTTCACATTTTGAGGTTAATTTCCCCGAAGAAGATGACCGGTAGGCACCTGGACATCGGATTGATACCCGGTTGCTTCGTTAATTCGATATTTACATTTTGAGGTCAATTTCCCCAAAAAAGTTGAGCGGTAGGCACCTCAACATCATGTTTGTACCCGATTGCTTCGTGGTATTCGATATTTACATTTTGAGGTTAATTTCCCCGAAGAAGTTGACCAGTAGGCACCTGGATATCGTGTTAGTACCCGATTGCTTCGTGATATTCGATATATAAATTTTAAGGTTAATATCCCTGAAGAAGTTAACCGGTAGGCACCTGGACATCGTTTTAGTACCCGATTGCTTCTCGATATTTGATATTCACATTTTAAAGTAAAATTCCCCGAAGAAGTTGACCGGTAGGCACCTGGACATCGTGTTAGTACCCGATAGCTTCGTGATATTCGATATATAAATTTTGAGGTTAATTTTGCCAAAGAAGTTAACCGGTAGGCACCTGGACATCGTTTTAGTACCCAATTGCTTCGTGATATTTGATATTCAGATTTTGAGGTTAATTTCCCTAAAGAAGTTGACCGGTAGGCACCTGGACATCCTGTTTGTACCCGATTGCTTCGGTATATTAAATATGTAAATTTTGAGGTTAACTTCCCCGAAGAAGTTGACCGGTAAGCACCTAGACATCGTGTTGGTACCTGATTGCTTCGTGATATTTGATATTTTTATTTTGAGGTTAACTTCCCCGAAGAAGTTGAGCGGTAGGCACCTGGACATCGTGTTAGTACCTGATTGCTTCGTGATATTTGATATTTACATTTTGAGGTTAACTTCGTTGAAGAAGTTGAACGGTAGGCACCTGGACATCATGTTTCTACACGATTGTTTCGTGATATTCGATATATACATTTTGAGGTTAATTTCCCCGCAGAAGTTGACCGGTAGGCACCTGGACATCGTGTTAGTACCCGATTGCTTCGTGATATTGGATATTCACATTTTGAGGTTAATTTCACCGAAGAAGTTGACCGGTAGGCACCTGGACATCGTGTTAGTACCCGATTCCTTCGTGATATTTGATATTTACATTTTGAGGTAAACTTCCCCAAAGAAGTTGAGCGGTAGGCACCTGAACAAAATGTTTGTACCCGATTGCTTTGTGGTATTCGATATTTACATTTTGAAGTTAATTTCCCTGAAGAAGTTGACCGGTAGGCACCTGGACATCGTGTTAGTACCCGATTGCTTCGTGATATTCGATATATAAATTTTGAGGTTAATTTCGCCGAAGAAGTAAACCGGTAGCCACCTGGACATCGTGTTAGTACTCGATTGCTTCGTGATATTGGATATTCACATTTTGAGGTTATGTTCCCCGAAGAAGTTGTCCGGTAGGCACCTGGACATCCTGTTTGTACCCGATTGCTTCGTGATATTTGATATTCACATTTTAAAGTTAACTTCCCCAAAAAAGTTGACCAGTAGGCACCTGGACATCGTGTTAGTACCCGATTGGTTCGTGATATTCGACATTAACATTTTGAGGTTAATTTCCTTGAAGAACTTGACCGGTAGGCACCTGTACATCGTGTTAGTACCCGATTGCTTCGTGATATTTGATATTCACATTTTGAGGTAAACTTCCCCAAAGAAGTTGAGCTTTAGGCACCTGAACATCATGTTTGTACCCGGTTGCTTCGTTAATTCGATATTTACATTTTGAGGATAATTTCCCCGAAGAAGTTGACCGGTAGGCACCTGAACATCCTGTTTGTACCCGATTGCTTCGTGATATTCGATATTTACATTTTGAGGTTAATTTCCCCGAAGAAGTTAACCGGTAGGCACCTGGACATCGTGTTAGTACCCGATGGCTTCGTGATATTGGATATTTACATTTTGAGGTTAATTTCACCGAAGAAGTTGACCGGTAGGCACCCGGATATCGTGTTAGTACCCGATTGCTTCGTAATATTCGATATTTACATTTTGAGGTTAATTTCACCGAAGAAGTTGACCGGTAGGCACCCGGATATCGTGTTAGTACCCGATGGCTTCGTGATATTGGATATTTACATTTTGAGGTTAATTTCACCGAAGAAGTTGACCGGTAGGCACCCGGATATCGTGTTAGTACCCGATTGCTTCGTAATATTCGATATTTACATTTTGAGGTTAAGTTCCCCGAAGAAGTTGACCGGTAGGCACCTGGACATAGTGTTAGTACCTGATTGCTTCGTGGTATTCGATATTTACATTTTGAGGTAAATTTCCCCGAAGAAGTTGACCGGTAGGCACCTGGACATCGTGTTAGTACCCGATTCCTTTGTGATATTTGATATTCAGATTTTGAGGTTAACTTCCCCGAAGAAGTTGAGCGGTAGGCACCTGAACATCATGTTTGTACCCGATTGCTTCGTGGTATTCGATATTTACATTTTAAGGTTAATTTCCCCGCTGAAGTTGACCGGTAGGCACCTGAACATCATGTTTGTACCCGATTGCTTCGTGGTATTCGACATTTACATTTTGAGGTTAATTTTCCCGAAGAAGTTGACCGGTAGGCACCTGGACATCGTGTTAGTACCTGATTGCTTCGTGATATTTGATATTTACATTTTGAGGTTAACTTCCCCGAAGAAGTTGACCGGTAGGCACCTGGACATCATGTTTCTACACGATTGTTTCGTGATATTCGATATATACATTTTGAGGTTAATTTCCCAGCAGAAGTTGACCGGTAGGCACCTGGACATCGTGTTAGTACCCGATTGCTTCGTGATATTGGATATTCACATTTTGAGGTTATGTTCCCCGAAGAAGTTGACCGGTAGGCACCTGGACATCGTGTTAGTACCTGATTGCTTCGTGATATTTGATATTTACATTTTGAGGTTAACTTCCCCGAAAAAGTTGACCGGTAGGCACCTGGACATCATGTTTCTACACGATTGTTTCGCGATATTCGATATATACATTTTGAGGTTAATTTCCCCGCAGAAGTTGACCGGTAGGCACCTGGACATCGTGTTAGTACCCGATTGCTTCGTGATATTGGATATTCACATTTTGAGGTTAATTTCACCGAAGACGTTGACTGGTAGGCACCTGGACATCGTGTTAGTACCCGATTCCTTCGTGATACTTGATATTCAGATTTTAAGGTTAACTTCCCCGAAGAAGTTGAGCGGTAGGCACCTGAACATCATGTTTGTAGCCGATTGCTTCGTGGTATTCGACATTTACATTTTGAGGTTAATTTTCCCGAAGAAGTTGACCGGTAGGCACCTGGACATCCTGTTTGTACCCGATTGCTTCGTGATATTCGATATGTACATTTTGAGGTTAACTTCCCTGAAGAATTTGACCGGCAGGCACCTGGACATCGTGATAGTACCCGATTGCTTCGTGATATTGGATATTCAGATTTTGAGGTTATGTTCCACGAAGAAATTGACTGGTAGGCACCTGGACATCCTGTTTGTACCCGATTGCTTCGTGATATTTGATATTCACATTTTGAGGTAAACTTCCCCAAAGAAGTTGAGCGGTAGGCACCTGAACATCATGTTTGTACCCGATTGCTTTGTGGTATTCGATATTTACATTTTGATTTTAATTTCACTGAAGAAGTTGACCGGTAGGCACCTGGACATCGTTTTAGTAGCCAATTGCTTCGTAATATTTGATATTCAGATTTTGAGGTTAACTTCCCCGAAGAAGTTGACTGGTAGGCACCTGGACATTCTGTTTGTACCCGATTGCTTCGTGATATTTGATATTTTTATTTTGAGGTTAACTTCCCTGAAGAAGTTGACCGGTAGACACCTGGACATCATGTTTCTACACGATTGCTTCGTGATATTGGATATTCACATTTTGAGGTTAATTTCCCTGAAGAATTTGACCGGCAGGCACCTGGACATCGTGTTAGTACCTAATTGCTTCGTGATATTTGATATTTACATTTTGAGGTTAACTTACCCGAAGAAGTTGACCGGTAGGAACCTGGACATCGTTTTAGTACCCGATTGCTTCGTGATATTTGATATTCACATTTTGAGGTAAACTTCCCCGAAGAAGTTGACCGGTAGGCACCTGGACATCGTGTTAGTACCCGATAGCTTCGTGATATTTGATATATAAATTTTGAGGTTAATTTCGCCAAAGAAGTTAACCGGTAGGCACCTGGACATCGTTTTAGTACCCAATTGCTTCAAGATATTTGATATTCAGATTTTGAGGTTAACTTCCCTAAAGAAGTTGACCGGTAGGCACCTGGACATCCTGTTTGTACCCGATTGCTTCGGTATATTAAATATGTACATTTTGAGGTTAACTTCCCCGAAGAAGTTGACCGGTAGGCACCTGGACATCATGTTTCTACACGATTGTTTCGTGATATTCGATATATACATTTTGAGGTTAATTTCCCAGCAGAAGTTGACCGGTAGGCACCTGGACATCGTGTTAGTACCCGATTGCTTCGTGATATTGGATATTCACATTTTGAGGTTATGTTCCCCGAAGAAGTTGACCGGTAGGCACCTGGACATCGTGTTAGTACCTGATTGCTTCGTGATATTTGATATTTACATTTTGAGGTTAACTTCCCCGAAGAAGTTGACCGGTAGGCACCTGGACATCATGTTTCTACACGATTGTTTCGCGATATTCGATATATACATTTTGAGGTTAATTTCTCCGCAGAAGTTGACCGGTAGGCACCTGGACATCGTGTTAGTACCCGATTGCTTCGTGATATTGGATATTCACATTTTGAGGTTAATTTCACCGAAGACGTTGACTGGTAGGCACCTGGACATCGTGTTAGTACCCGATTCCTTCGTGATACTTGATATTCAGATTTTAAGGTTAACTTCCCCGAAGAAGTTGAGCGGTAGGCACCTGAACATCATGTTTGTAGCCGATTGCTTCGTGGTATTCGACATTTACATTTTGAGGTTAATTTTCCCGAAGAAGTTGACCGGTAGGCACCTGGACATCCTGTTTGTACCCGATTGCTTCGTGATATTCGATATGTACATTTTGAGGTTAACTTCCCTGAAGAATTTGACCGGCAGGCACCTGGACATCGTGATAGTACCCGATTGCTTCGTGATATTGGATATTCAGATTTGAGGTTATGTTCCACGAAGAAATTGACTGGTAGGCACCTGGACATCCTGTTTGTACCCGATTGCTTCGTGATATTTGATATTCACATTTTGAGGTAAACTTCCCCAAAGAAGTTGAGCGGTAGGCACCTGAACATCATGCTTGTACCCGATTGCTTTGTGGTATTCGATATTTACATTTTGATTTTAATTTCACTGAAGAAGTTGACCGGTAGGCACCTGGACATCGTTTTAGTAGCCAATTGCTTCGTAATATTTGATATTCAGATTTTGAGGTTAACTTCCCCGAAGAAGTTGACTGGTAGGCACCTGGACATTCTGTTTGTACCCGATTGCTTCGTGATATTTGATATTTTTATTTTGAGGTTAACTTCCCTGAAGAAGTTGACCGGTAGACACCTGGACATCATGTTTCTACACGATTGCTTCGTGATATTGGATATTCACATTTTGAGGTTAATTTCCCTGAAGAATTTGACCGGCAGGCACCTGGACATCGTGTTAGTACCTAATTGCTTCGTGATATTTGATATTTACATTTTGAGGTTAACTTACCCGAAGAAGTTGACCGGTAGGAACCTGGACATCGTGATAGTACCCGATTGCTTCGTGATATTGGATATTCACATTTTGAGGTTATGTTCCCCGAAGAAATTGACTGGTAGTCACCTGGACATCCTGTTTGTACCCGATTGCTTCGTGATATTTGATATTCACATTTTGAGGTAAACTTCCCCAAAGAAGTTGAGCGGTGAAGTTGATTGCTTCGTGATATTGGATATTCACATTTTGAGGTTAATTTCCCCGAAGAAGATGACCGGTAGGCACCTGGACATCGGATTGATACCCGGTTGCTTCGTTAATTCGATATTTACATTTTGAGGTCAATTTCCCCGAAAAAGTTGAGCGGTAGGCACCTCAACATCATGTTTGTACCCGATTGCTTCGTGGTATTTGATATTTACATTTTGAGGTTAATTTCCCCGAAGAAGTTGACCAGTAGGCACCTGGACATCGTGTTAGTACCCGATTGCTTCGTGATATTCGATATATAAATTTTAAGGTTAATATCCCTGAAGAAGTTAACCGGTAGGCACCTGGACATCGTTTTACTACCCGATTGCTTTGTAATATTTGATATTCACATTTTGAGGTAAACTTCCCCGAAGAAGTTGACCGGTAGGCACCTGGACATCGTGTTAGTACCCAATAGCTTCGTGATATTCGATATATAAATTTTGAGGTTAATTTCGCCAAAGAAGTTAACCGGTAGGCACCTGGACATCGTTTTAGTACCCAATTGCTTCGTGATATTTGATATTCAGATTTTGAGGTTAACTTCCCTAAAGAAGTTGACCGGTAGGCACCTGGACATCCTGTTTGTACCCGATTGCTTCGGTATATTAAATATGTACATTTTGAGGTTAACTTCCCCGAAGAAGTTGACCAGTAGGCACCTGGACATCATGTTTCTACACGATTGTTTCGTGATATTCGATATATACATTTTGAGGTTAATTTCCCCGCAGAAGTTGACCGGTAGGCACCTGGACATCGTGTTAGTACCCGATTGCTTCGTGATATTGGATATTCACATTTTGAGGTTAATTTCACCGAAGACGTTGACTGGTAGGCACCTGGACATCGTGTTAGTACCCGATTCCTTCGTGATACTTGATATTCAGATTTTAAGGTTAACTTCCCCGAAGAAGTTGAGCGGTAGGCACCTGAACATCATGTTTGTACCCGATTGCTTTGTGGTATTCGATATTTACATTTTGATTTTAATTTCCCTGAAGAAGTTGACCGGTAGGCACCTGGACATCGTTTTAGTAGCCAATTGCTTCGTGATATTTGATATTCAGATTTTGAGGTTAACTTCCCCGAAGAAGTTGACTGGTAGGCACCTGGACATTCTGTTTGTACCCGATTGCTTCGTGATATTTGATATTTTTATTTTGAGGTTAACTTCCCTGAAGAAGTTGACCGGTAGACACCTGGACATCATGTTTCTACACGATTGCTTCGTGATATTGGATATTCACATTTTGAGGTTAATTTCCCCGAAGAAGATGACCGGTAGGCACCTGGACATCGGATTGATACCCGGTTGCTTCGTTAATTCGATATTTACATTTTGAGGTCAATTTCCCCGAAAAAGTTGAGCGGTAGGCACCTCAACATCGTGTTAGTACCCGATTGCTTCGTGATATTGGATATTCACATTTTGAGGTTAATTTCACCAAAGACGTTGACTGGTAGGCACCTGGACATCGTGTTAGTACCCGATTCCTTCGTGATACTTGATATTCAGATTTTAAGGTTAACTTCCCCGAAGAAGTTGAGCGGTAGGCACCTGAACATCATGTTTGTAGCCGATTGCTTCGTGGTATTCGACATTTACATTTTGAGGTTAATTTTCCCGAAGAAGTTGACCGGTAGGCACCTGGACATCCTGTTTGTACCCGATTGCTTCGTGATATTCGATATGTACATTTTGAGGTTAACTTCCCTGAAGAATTTGACCGGCAGGCACCTGGACATCGTGATAGTACCCGATTGCTTCGTGATATTGGATATTCAGATTTTGAGGTTAACTTCCCTGAAGAATTTGACCGGTAGGCACCTGGACATCGTTTTAGTAGCCAATTGCTTCGTAATATTTGATATTCAGATTTTGAGGTTAACTTCCCCGAAGAAGTTGACTGGTAGGCACCTGGACATTCTGTTTGTACCCGATTGCTTCGTGATATTTGATATTTTTATTTTGAGGTTAACTTCCCTGAAGAAGTTGACCGGTAGACACCTGGACATCATGTTTTTACACGATTGCTTCGTGATATTGGATATTCACATTTTGAGGTTAATTTCCCCGAAGAAGATGACCGGTAGGCACCTGGACATCGGATTGATACCCGGTTGCTTCGTTAATTCGATATTTACATTTTGAGGTCAATTTCCCCGAAAAAGTTGAGCGGTAGGCACCTCAACATCATGTTTGTAACCGATTGCTTCGTGGTATTTGATATTTACATTTTGAGGTTAATTTCCCCGAAGAAGTTGACCAGTAGGCACCTGGACATCGTGTTAGTACCCGATTGCTTCGTGATATTCGATATATAAATTTTAAGGTTAATATCCCTGAAGAAGTTAACCGGTAGGCACCTGGACATCGTTTTAGTACCCGATTGCTTCGTAATATTTGATATTCACATTTTGAGGTAAACTTCCCCGAAGAAGTTGACCGGTAGGCACCTGGACATCGTGTTAGTACCCGATAGCTTCGTGATATTCGATATATAAATTTTGAGGTTAATTTCGCCAAAGAAGTTAACCGGTAGGCACGTGGACATCGTTTTAGTACCCAATTGCTTCGTGATATTTGATATTCATATTTTGAGGTTAACTTCCCTAAAGAAGTTGACCGGTAGGCACCTGGACATCCTGTTTGTACCCGATTGCTTCGGTATATTAAATATGTACATTTTGAGGTTAACTTCCCCGAAGAAGTTGACCGGTAGGCACCTGGACATCATGTTTCTACACGATTGTTTCGTGATATTCGATATATACATTTTGAGGTTAATTTCCTAGCAGAAGTTGACCGGTAGGCACCTGGACATCGTGTTAGTACCCGATTGCTTCGTGATATTGGATATTCACATTTTGAGGTTATGTTCCCCGAAGAAGTTGACCGGTAGGCACCTGGACATCGTGTTAGTACCTGATTGCTTCGTGATATTTGATATTTACATTTTGAGGTTAACTTCCCCGAAGAAGTTGACCGGTAGGCACCTGGACATCATGTTTCTACACGATTGTTTCGCGATATTCGATATATACATTTTGAGGTTAATTTCCCCGCAGAAGTTGACCGGTAGGCACCTGGACATCGTGTTAGTACCCGATTGCTTCGTGATATTGGATATTCACATTTTGAGGTTAATTTCACCGCAGACGTTGACTGGTAGGCACCTGGACATCGTGTTAGTAACCGATTCCTTCGTGATACTTGATATTCAGATTTTAAGGTTAACTTCCCCGAAGAAGTTGAGCGGTAGGCACCTGAACATCATGTTTGTAGCCGATTGCTTCGTGGTATTCGACATTTACATTTTGAGGTTAATTTTCCCGAAGAAGTTGACCGGTAGGCACCTGGACATCCTGTTTGTACCCGATTGCTTCGTGATATTCGATATGTACATTTTGAGGTTAACTTCCCTGAAGAATTTGACCGGCAGGCACCTGGACATCGTGTTAGTACCTAATTGCTTCGTGATATTCGATATTTACATTTTGAGGATAATTTCCCCGAAGAAGTTGACCGCTAGGCACCTGGACTGCGTGTTAGTACCCGATTGCTTCGTGATATTGGATATTCACATTTTGAGGTTATGTTCCCCGAAGAAATTGACTGGTAGGCACCTGGACATCCTGTTTGTACCCGATTGCTTCGTGATATTTGATATTCACATTTTGAGGTAAACTTCCCCAAAGAAGTTGAGCGGTAGGCACCTGAACATCATGTTTGTACCCGATTGCTTTGTGGTATTCGATATTTACATTTTGATTTTAATTTCCCTGAAGAAGTTGACCGGTAGGCACCTGGACATCGTGTTAGTACCCGATTGCTCCGTAATATTCGATATATAAATTTTGAGGTTAATTTCGCCGAAGAAATTAACCGGTAGGCACCTGGCCATCGTTTTAGTAGCCAATTGCTTCGTGATATTTGATATTCAGATTTTAAGGTTAACTTCCCCGAAGAAGTTGACTGGTAGGCACCTGGACATTCTGTTTGTACCCGATTGCTTCGTGATATTTGATATTTTTATTTTGAGGTTAACTTCCCTGAAGAAGTTGACTGGTAGTCACCTGGACATCATGTTTCTACACGATTGCTTCGTGATATTGGATGTTCACATTTTGAGGTTAATTTCCCCGAAGAAGATGACCGGTAGGCACCTGGACATCGGATTGATACCCGGTTGCTTCGTTAATTCGATATTTACATTTTGAGGTCAATTTCCCCGAAAAAGTTGAGCGGTAGGCACCTCAACATCATGTTTGTACCCGATTGCTTCGTGGTATTCGATATTTACATTTTGAGGTTAATTTCCCCGAAGAAGTTGACCAGTAGGCACCTGGATATCGTGTTAGTACCCGATTGCTTCGTGATATTCGATATATAAATTTTAAGGTTAATATCCCTGAAGAAGTTAACCGGTAGGCACCTGGACATCGTTTTAGTACCCGATTGCTTCTCGATATTTGATATTCACATTTTAAAGTAAAATTCCCCGAAGAAGTTGACCGGTAGGCACCTGGACATCGTGTTAGTACCCGATAGCTTCGTGATATTCGATATATAAATTTTGAGGTTAATTTTGCCAAAGAAGTTAACCGGTAGGCACCTGGACATCGTTTTAGTACCCAATTGCTTCGTGATATTTGATATTCAGATTTTGAGGTTAATTTCCCTAAAGAAGTTGACCGGTAGGCACCTGGACATCCTGTTTGTACCCGATTGCTTCGGTATATTAAATATGTAAATTTTGAGGT
Source organism: Ganaspis brasiliensis (assembly GCA_037103525.1). NCBI lineage: Eukaryota > Metazoa > Arthropoda > Insecta > Hymenoptera > Figitidae > Ganaspis > Ganaspis brasiliensis. Next base: position 1,123,564 of record JAZKLR010000381.1, on the reverse strand, counting down.
TAACTTCCCCGAAGAAGTTGACCGGTAAGCACCTAGACATCGTGTTGGTACCTGATTGCTTCGTGATATTTGATATTTTTATTTTGAGGTTAACTTCCCCGAAGAAGTTGAGCGGTAGGCACCTGGACATCGTGTTAGTACCTGATTGCTTCGTGATATTTGATATTTACATTTTGAGGTTAACTTCGTTGAAGAAGTTGAACGGTAGGCACCTGGACATCATGTTTCTACACGATTGTTTCGTGATATTCGATATATACATTTTGAGGTTAATTTCCCCGCAGAAGTTGACCGGTAGGCACCTGGACATCGTGTTAGTACCCGATTGCTTCGTGATATTGGATATTCACATTTTGAGGTTAATTTCACCGAAGAAGTTGACCGGTAGGCACCTGGACATCGTGTTAGTACCCGATTCCTTCGTGATATTTGATATTTACATTTTGAGGTAAACTTCCCCAAAGAAGTTGAGCGGTAGGCACCTGAACAAAATGTTTGTACCCGATTGCTTTGTGGTATTCGATATTTACATTTTGAAGTTAATTTCCCTGAAGAAGTTGACCGGTAGGCACCTGGACATCGTGTTAGTACCCGATTGCTTCGTGATATTCGATATATAAATTTTGAGGTTAATTTCGCCGAAGAAGTAAACCGGTAGCCACCTGGACATCGTGTTAGTACTCGATTGCTTCGTGATATTGGATATTCACATTTTGAGGTTATGTTCCCCGAAGAAGTTGACCGGTAGGCACCTGGACATCCTGTTTGTACCCGATTGCTTCGTGATATTTGATATTCACATTTTAAAGTTAACTTCCCCAAAAAAGTTGACCAGTAGGCACCTGGACATCGTGTTAGTACCCGATTGGTTCGTGATATTCGACATTAACATTTTGAGGTTAATTTCCTTGAAGAACTTGACCGGTAGGCACCTGTACATCGTGTTAGTACCCGATTGCTTCGTGATATTTGATATTCACATTTTGAGGTAAACTTCCCCAAAGAAGTTGAGCTTTAGGCACCTGAACATCATGTTTGTACCCGGTTGCTTCGTTAATTCGATATTTACATTTTGAGGATAATTTCCCCGAAGAAGTTGACCGGTAGGCACCTGAACATCCTGTTTGTACCCGATTGCTTCGTGATATTCGATATTTACATTTTGAGGTTAATTTCCCCGAAGAAGTTAACCGGTAGGCACCTGGACATCGTGTTAGTACCCGATGGTTTCGTGATATTGGATATTTACATTTTGAGGTTAATTTCACCGAAGAAGTTGACCGGTAGGCACCCGGATATCGTGTTAGTACCCGATTGCTTCGTAATATTCGATATTTACATTTTGAGGTTAATTTCACCGAAGAAGTTGACCGGTAGGCACCCGGATATCGTGTTAGTACCCGATGGCTTCGTGATATTGGATATTTACATTTTGAGGTTAATTTCACCGAAGAAGTTGACCGGTAGGCACCCGGATATCGTGTTAGTACCCGATTGCTTCGTAATATTCGATATTTACATTTTGAGGTTAAGTTCCCCGAAGAAGTTGACCGGTAGGCACCTGGACATAGTGTTAGTACCTGATTGCTTCGTGGTATTCGATATTTACATTTTGAGGTAAATTTCCCCGAAGAAGTTGACCGGTAGGCACCTGGACATCGTGTTAGTACCCGATTCCTTTGTGATATTTGATATTCAGATTTTGAGGTTAACTTCCCCGAAGAAGTTGAGCGGTAGGCACCTGAACATCATGTTTGTACCCGATTGCTTCGTGGTATTCGATATTTACATTTTAAGGTTAATTTCCCCGCTGAAGTTGACCGGTAGGCACCTGAACATCATGTTTGTACCCGATTGCTTCGTGGTATTCGACATTTACATTTTGAGGTTAATTTTCCCGAAGAAGTTGACCGGTAGGCACCTGGACATCGTGATAGTAGCCGATTGCTTCGTGATATTGGATATTCACATTTTGAGGTTATGTTCCCCGAAGAAATTGCCTGGTAGGCACCTAGACATCCTGTTTGTACCCGATTGATTCGTGATATTTGATATTCACATTTTGAGGTAAACTTCCCCAAAGAAGTTGAGCGGTAGGCACCTGAACATCATGTTTGTACCCGGTTGCTTCGTTAATTCGATATTTACATTTTGAGGATAATTTCCCCGAAGAAGTTGACCGGTAGGCACCTGGACATCCTGTTTGTACCTGATTGCTTCGTGATATTTGATATTCACATTTTGAGGTAAACTTCCCCAAAGAAGTTGAGCGGTAGGCACCTGAACATCATGTTTGTACCCGGTTGCTTCGTTAATTCGATATTTACATTTTGAGGATAATTTCCCCGAAGAAGTTGACCGGTAGGCACCTGGACATCGTGATAGTAGCCGATTGCTTCGTGATATTGGATATTCACATTTTGAGGTTATGTTCCCCGAAGAAATTGCCTGGTAGGCACCTAGACATCCTGTTTGTACCTAATTGCTTCGTGATATTTGATATTCACATTTTAAAGTTAACTTCCCCGAAGAAGTTGACCGGTAGGCACCTGGACATCCTGTTTGTACCTGATTGCTTCGTGATATTTGATATTCACATTTTGAGGTAAACTTCCCCAAAGAAGTTGAGCGGTAGGCACCTGAACATCATGTTTGTACCCGGTTGCTTCGTTAATTCGATATTTACATTTTGAGGATAATTTCCCCGAAGAAGTTGACCGGTAGGCACCTGAACATCCTGTTTGTACCCGATTGCTTCGTGATATTCGATATTTACATTTTGAGGTTAATTTCCCTAAAGAAGTTAACCGGTAGGCACATGGACATCGTGTTAGTACCCGATTCCTTCGTGATATTTGATATTCAGATTTTGAGGTTAACTTCCCCGAAGAAGTTAACCGTAGGCACCTGGACATCGTGTTAGTACCCGATGGCTTCGTGATATTCGAATATTTACATTTTTAGGTTAATTTTCCCGAAGAAGTTGACCGGTAGGCACCTGGTCATCGTGTTAGTACCTGATTGCTTTGTGGTATTCGATATTTACATTTTGAGGTAAATTTCCCCGAAGAAGTTGACCGGTAGGCACCTGGACATCGTGTTAGTACCCGATTCCTTTGTGATATTTGATATTCAGATTTTGAGGTTAACTTCCCCGAAGAAGTTGAGCGGAAGGCACCTGAACATCATGTTTGTACCCGATTGCTTCGTGGTATTCGATATTTACATTTTAAGGTTAATTTCCCCGCTGAAGTTGACCGGTAGGCACCTGGACATCGTGTTAGTACCCGATTGCTTCGTGATATTTGATATTCACATTTTGAGGTTATGTTCCCTAAAGAAGTTGACCGGTAGGCACCTGGACATCCTGTTTGTACCCGATTGCTTCGTGATATTCGATATTCACATTTTAAGGTAAACTTCCCCGAAGAAGTTGAGCGGTAGGTACCTAAACATCATGTTTTTACTCGATTGCTTCGTAGTATTCGATATTTACATTTTGAGGTTATGTTCCCCGAAGAAGTTGACCGGTAGGCACCTGGACATTGGATTGATACCCGGTTGCTTCGTTAATTCGATTTTTACATTTTGATGTTAACTTCCCCAAAGAAGTTGAGCGGTAGGCACCTGAACATCCTGTTTGTACCCGATTGCTTCGTGATATTCGATATTTACATTTTGAGGTTAATTTCCCCGAAGAAGTTGAACCAGAAAATTTATATGATTCAGGAAGGTAAATGTTAACACAATTTTAATTATGTCATTCAGAGACGTTTCACCAACAAAGGTTCGTTGGCCTCATCAGGCAGTTTTTATTATAAAAAAATATACAAAAATTAATAATCACTTCAGAAATTTGTAAATAATAAATAAACACATAACACAAAAACTGGTTAAATAGCGTATAAAAAAAAAAAAAAAATTACCTAAATTCGTTACAATTTAAACATTTTTTAACTTGTCAAACAATTAAAATATATTAAATAAAATTGTGTACGACGTCAAATAAATTAAAAACATTTTAAAACGACCAGCCAGGCAACAGACTTAAATTAAACTAACTACTTATTTAGAAATATAAACTTTTATAAATAACAAGAAGTTATTGAACTCGATGACAGAAGAATTACAAATATAAACAAGCGGTTACAAATAAATAAATAACTCATCTTTCCCCGAAGAAGTTGACCGGTAGGCACCTGGACATCGTGTTACTACCCAATTGCTTCGTGATATTCGATATATAAATTTTGAGGTTAATTTCGCCGAAGAAGTTAACCGGTAGGCACATGGACATCGTTTAAGTACCTAATTGCTTCGTGTAATTTGATATTCAGATTTTGAGGTTAACTTCCCCGAAGAAGTTGACTGGTAGGCACCTGGACATCCTGTTTGTACCCGATTGCTTCGTGATATTCGAATATTTACATTTTTAGGTTATTTTTCCAGAAGAAGATGACCGGTAGGCACCTGGACATCGGATTGATACCCGGTTCTTCGTTAATTCGATATTTACATTTTGAGGTTAATTTCCCCAAAGAAGTTGACAAGTAGGCACCTGAACATCCTGTTTGTGCCCGATTGCTTCGTGATATTCGATATTTACATTTTGAGGTTAATGTCCCCGAAGAAGTTGACCGGTAGGCACCTGGACATCGTATTAGTACCCGATTGCTTCGTGATATTCAATATTCAAATTTTGAGGTTAACTTCTCCGATGAAGTAACTAGGTAGGGACCTGGACATCTTGTTAGTACCAGATTGCTTCGTGCTATTCAATATTCACATTTTGAGGTTAACTTACCCGAAGAAGTTGACCGGTAGGCACCTGTACATCGGGTTTATACGCGGTTGCTTCGTTAACTCGATATTCACATTTTGAGGTTAACTTCCCCGAAGAAGTTGACCAGTTGGCACCTGGACATCGTGTTAGTACCCGATTGCTTCGTGATATTCGATATTGACATTTTAAGGTTAACTTTCCCGAAGGAGTTTACCGTTAGGCACCTGGACATCGGGTTTATACCCGGTTGCTTTGTTAATTCGATATTCACATTTTGAGCTTAACTTCCCCGAAGAAGTTTACCGGTAGGCACCTGGACATCGTATTGATACCCAGTTGCTTCGTTAATTCAATATTTACATTTTGAGGTTAATTTCCCCGAAGAAGTTGACCGGTAGGGACCTGGACATCGTGTTAGTACCAGATTGCTTCGTGCTATTCAATATTCACATTTTGAGGTTAACTTCCTCGAAGAAGTTGACCGGTAGGCACCTGGACATCGGGTTTATACGCGGTTGCTTCGTTAACTCGATATTCACATTTTGAGGTTAACTTCCCCGAAGAAGTTGACCAGTTGGCACCTGGACATCGTGTTAGTACCCGATTGCTTCGTGATATTCGATATTGCCATTTTAAGGTTAACTTTCCCGAAGGAGTTTACCGGTAGGCACCTGGACATCGGGTTTATACCCGGTTGCTTTGTTAATTCGATATTTACATTTTGAGGTTAACTTCCCCGAATAAGTTTACCGGTAGGCACCTGGACATCGGATTGATACCCAGTTGCTTCGTTAATTCAATATTTACATTTTGAGGTTAATTTCCCCGAAGAAGTTGACCGGTAGGCACCTGGATATCGTGTTAGTACCCGATTGGTTCGTGATATTCGAATATTTAAATTTTTAGGTTAATTTCCCAGAAGAAGTTGACCGGTAGACACCTGGACATCAAGTTGGTACTCGGTTGCTTTGTGATATTCAATAATTACATTTTGAGGTTAACTTCTCCAAAGAAGTTACCAGGTAGGGACCTGGACATCGTGTTAGGACCAGATTGCTTCGTGATATTCGATATTCACATTTTGAGGTTAAATTCCCCGAAGAAGTTGACCGGTAGGCACCTGGACATCGTGTTAGTACCCAATTGGTTCGTGATATTCGAATATTTACATTTTGAGGTTAATTTCCCCGAAGAAGTTGACCGGTAGGCACCTGGACATCATGTTTCTACACGATTGTTTCGTGATATTCGATATATACATTTTGAGGTTAATTTCCCCGCAGAAGTTGACCGGTAGGCACCTGGACATCGTGTTAGTACCTGATTGCTTTGTGGTATTCGATATTTACATTTTGAGGTAAATTTTCCCGAAGAAGTTGACCGGTAGGCACCTGGACATCGTGTTAATACCCGATTCCTTTGTGATATTTGATACTCAGATTTTGAGGTTAACTTCCCCGAAGAAGTTGAGCGGTATGCACCTGAACATCATGTTTGTACCCGATTGCTTCGTGGTATTCGATATTTACATTTTAAGGTTAATTTCCCCGCTGAAGTTGACCGGTAGGCACCTGGACATCGTGTTAGTACCCGATTGCTTCGTGATATTTGATATTTACATTTTGAGGTTATGTTCCCCGAAGAAGTTGACCGGTAGGCACCTGGACATCCTGTTTGTACCCGATTGCTTCGTGATATTCGATATTCACATTTTAAGGTAAACTTCCCCAAAGAAGTTGAGCGGTAGGCACCTAAACATCATGTTTTTACTCGATTGCTTCGTAGTATTCGATATTTACATTTTGAGGATAATTTCCCCGAAGAAGTTGACCGCTAGGCACCTGGACTGCGTGTTAGTACCCGATTGCTTCGTGATATTTGATATTCACATTTTGAGGTTATGTTCCCCGAAGAAGTTGACCGGTAGGCACCTGGACATCGGATTGATACCCGGTTGCTTCGTTAATTCGATATTTACATTTTGTGGTTAGTTTCCCCGAAGAAGTTGACCGGTAGGCACCTGGACATCGTGTTAGTACCCGATTGCTTTGTGATATTCGATATATAAATTTTGAGGTTAATTCCCCCGAAGAAGTTAACCGGTAGGCACCTGGACATCGTTTTAGTACCCGATTGCTTCGTGATATTCGATATTCAAATTTTGAGGTTAATTTCTCCGATAAGGTAACTAGGTAGGGACCTGGACATCGTGTTAGTACCCGATTGGTTCGTGATATTCGAATATTTAAATTTTTAGGTTAATTTCCCAGAAGAAGTTGACCGGTAGACACCTGGACATCGTATTAGTACCCGATTGCTTCGTGATATTCGATATTCAAATTTTGAGGTTAATTTCTCCGATGAAGTAACTAGGTAGGGACCTGGACATCGTGTTAGTACCAGATTGCTTCGTGATATTTGATATTCACATTTTGAGGTTATGTTCCCCGAAAAAGTTGACCGGTAGGCACCTGGACATTCTGTTTGTACCCGATTGCTTCGTGATATTCGATATTCACATTTTAAGGTAAACTTCCCCAAAGAAGTTGAGCGGTAGGCACCTAAACATCATGTTTTTACTCGATTGCTTCGTAGTATTCGATATTTACATTTTGAGGTTAATTTCCCCGAAGAAGTTGACCGCTAGGCACCTGGACAGCGTGTTAGTACCCGATTGCTTCGTGATATTTGATATTCACATTTTGAGGTTATGTTCCCCGAAGAAGTTGACCGGTAGGCACCTGGACATCGGATTGATACCCGGTTGCTTCGTTAATTCGATTTTTACATTTTGATGTTAACTTCCCCAAAGAAGTTGAGCGGTAGGCACCTGAACATCCTGTTTGTACCCGATTGCTTCGTGATATTCGATATTTACATTTTGAGGTTAATTTCCCCGAAGAAGTTGAACCAGAAAATTTATATGATTCGGGAAGGTAAATGTTAACACAATTTTAATTATGTCATTCAGAGACGTTTCACCAACAAAGGTTCGTTGGCCTCATCAGGCAGTTTTTATTATAAAAAAATATACAAAAATTAATAATCACTTCAGAAATTTGTAAATAATAAATAAACACATAACACAAAAACTGGTTAAATAGCGTAAAAAAAAAAAAAAAATTACCTAAATTCGTTACAATTTAAACATTTTTTAACTTGTCAAACAATTAAAATATATTTAATAAAATTGTGTACGACGTCAAATAAATTAAAAACATTTTGAAACGACCAGCCAGGCAACAGACTCAAATTAAAATAACTACTTATTTAGAAATATAAACTTTTATAAATAACAAGAAGTTATTGAACTCGATGACAGAAGAATTACAAATATAAACAAGCGGTTACAAATAAATAAATAACTCATCTTTCCCCGAAGAAGTTGACCGGTAGGCACCTGGACATCGTGTTAGTACCCGATTGCTTCGTGATATTCGATATATAAATTTTGAGGTTAATTTCGCCGAAGAAGTTAACCGGTAGGCACATGGACATCGTTTAAGTACCTAATTGCTTCGTGTAATTTGATATTCAGATTTTGAGGTTAACTTCCCCGAAGAAGTTGACTGGTAGGCACCTGGACATCCTGTTTGTACCCGATTGCTTCGTGATATTCGAATATTTACATTTTTAGGTTAATTTTCCCGAAGAAGATGACCGGTAGGCACCTGGACATCGGATTGATACCCGGTTCTTCGTTAATTCGATATTTACATTTTGAGGTTAATTTCCTTAAAGAAGTTGACAAGTAGGCACCTGAACATCCTGTTTGTGCCCGATTGCTTCGTGATATTCGATATTTACATTTTGAGGTTAATGTCCCCGAAGAAGTTGACCGCTAGGCACCTGGACAATCGGGTTAATACACGGTTGCTTTGTTAATTCGATATATACATTTTGAGGTTAACTTCCCTGAAGAAGTTGACTTGTAGGCACCTGGACATCCTGTATGTACCCGATTGCTTCGTGATATTCGGTTTTTACATTTTTAGGTTAATTTCCCTGAAGAAGTTGACCGGTAGGCACCTAGAAATCGTGTTAGTATCCGATTGGTTCGTGATATTTGATATTCACATTTTGAGGTTAACTTCCCCGAAGAAGTTGACCGGTAGGCACCTGGACATCGGATTGATACCCGGTTGCTTCGTTAATGCGATATTTACATTTTTAGGTTAACTTCCCCGAAGAAGTTGACTGGTAGGCACCTGGACATCCTGTTTGTACCCGATTGCTTCGTGATAATCGATATTCACATTTTGAGGTTAACTTTCCCGAAGAAGTTGACCGGTAGGCACCTGGACATCGTATTAGTAACCGATTGCTTCGTGATATTCAATATTCAAATTTTGAGGTTAACTTCTCCGATGAAGTAACTAGGTAGGGACCTGGACATCTTGTTAGTACCAGATTGCTTCGTGCTATTCAATATTCACATTTTGAGGTTAACTTACTCGAAGAAGTTGACCGGTAGGCACCTGTACATCGGGTTTATACGCGGTTGCTTCGTTAACTCGATATTCACATTTTGAGGTTAACTTCCCCGAAGAAGTTGACCAGTTGGCACCTGGACATCGTGTTAGTACGCGATTGCTTCGTGATATTCGATATTGACATTTTAAGGTTAACTTTCCCGAAGGAGTTTACCGGTAGGCACCTGGACATCGGGTTTATACCCGGTTGCTTTGTTAATTCGATATTCACATTTTGAGGTTAACTTCCCCGAAGAAGTTTACCGGTAGGCACCTGGACATCGTATTGATACCCAGTTGCTTCGTTAATTCAATATTTACATTTTGAGGTTAATTTCCCCGAAGAAGTTGACCGGTAGGGACCTGGACATCGTGTTAGTACCAGATTGCTTCGTGCTATTCAATATTCACATTTTGAGGTTAACTTCCCCGAAGAAGTTGACCGGTAGGCACCTGGACATCGGGTTTATACGCGGTTGCTTCGTTAACTCGATATTCACATTTTGAGGTTAACTTCCTCGAAGAAGTTGACCAGTTGGCACCTGGACATCGTGTTAGTACCCGATTGCTTCGTGATATTCGATATTGACATTTTAAGGTTAACTTTCCCGAAGGAGTTTACCGGTAGGCACCTGGACATCGGGTTTATACCCGCTTGCTTTGTTAATTCGATATTCACATTTTGAGGTTAACTTCCCCGAAGAAGTTTACCGGTAGGCACCTGGACATCGGATTGATACCCAGTTGCTTCGTTAATTCAATATTTACATTTTGGGGTTAATTTCCCCGAAGAAGTTGACCGGTAGGCACCTGGACATCGTGTTAGTACCCGATTGGTTCGTGATATTCGATATTGACACTTTAAGGTTAACTTTCCCGAAGGAGTTTACCGGTAGGCACCTGGACATCGGGTTTATACCCGGTTGCTTTGTTAATTCGATATTCACATTTTGAGGTTAACTTCCCCGAAGAAGTTGACCGGTAGGCACCTGGACATCGTGTTAGTACCCGATTGGTTCGTGATATTCGAATATTTACATTTTGAGGTTAATTTCCCCGAAGAAGTTGACCGGTAGGCACCTGGACATCATGTTTCTACACGATTGTTTCGTGATATTCGATATATACATTTTGAGGTTAATTTCCCCGCAGAAGTTGACCGGTAGGCACCTAGACATCGTGTTAGTACCCGATTGCTTCGTGATATTGGATATCCACATTTTGAGGTTAATTTCACCGAAGAAGTTGACCGGTAGGCACCTGGACATCGTGTTAGTACCCGATTGCTTTGTGATATTCGATATTGACATTTTAAGGTTAACTTTCCCGAAGGAGTTTACCGGTAGGCACCTGGACATCGGGTTTATACCCGGTTGCTTTGTTAATTCGATATTCACATTTTTAGGTTAACTTCCCCGAAGAAGTTTACCGGTAGGCACCTGGACATCGGATTAGTACCCGATTGCTTCGTGATATTCGATATTCAAATTTTGAGGTTAATTTCTCCGATGAAGTAACTAGGTAGGGACCTGGACATCGTGTTAATACCAGATTGCTTGGTGATATTCGATATTCACATTTTGAGGTTAACTTCCCCGAAGAAGTTGACCGGTAGGCACCTGGACATCGGATTGATACCCGGTTGCTTCGTTAATTCGATATTTACATTTTGTGGTTAGTTTCCCCGAAGAAGTTGACCGGTAGGCACCTGGACATCGTGTTAGTACCCGATTGCTTTGTGATATTCGATATATAAATTTTGAGGTTAATTCCCCCGAAGAAGTTAACCGGTAGGCACCTGGACATCGTTTTAGTACCCGATTGCTTCGTGATATTCGATATTCAAATTTTGAGGTTAATTTCTCCGATAAAGTAACTAGGTAGGGACCTGGACATCGTGTTAGTACCCGATTGGTTCGTGATATTCGAATATTTAAATTTTTAGGTTAATTTCCCAGAAGAAGTTGACCGGTAGACACCTGGACATCGTATTAGTACCCGATTGCTTCGTGATATTCGATATTCAAATTTTGAGGTTAATTTCTCCGATGAAGTAACTAGGTAGGGACCTGGACATCGTGTTAGTACCAGATTGCTTCGTGATATTCGATATTTACATTTTGAGGTTAACTTCCCCGAAGAAGTTGACCGGTAGGCACCTGGACATCGGATTGATACCCGGTTGCTTCGTTAATTCGATATTTACATTTTGTGGTTAGTTTCCCCGAAGAAGTTGACCGGTAGGCACCTGGACATCGTGTTAGTACCCGATTGCTTTGTGATATTCGATATATAAATTTTGAGGTTAATTCCCCCGAAGAAGTTAACCGGTAGGCACCTGGACATCGTTTTAGTACCCGAATGCTTCGTGATATTTAATATTCAAAATTTGAGGAAAACTTCCCCGAAGAAGATGAGCGGTAGGCACCTGAACATCATGTTTGTACCCGATTGCATCGTGGTATTCGATATTCACATTTTGAGGTTAATTTCTTCGAAGAAGTTGACCGGTAGGCACCTGGACATCGTGTTAGTACCCAATTGCTTCGTGATATTCGATATATAAATTTTGAGGTTAATTTCGCCGAAGAAGTTAACCGGTAGGCACCTGGACATCGTTTTAGTACCCAATTGCTTCGTGATATTTGATATTCAGATTTTGAGGTTAACTTCCCCGAAGAAGTTGACCGGTAGGCACCTGGACATCGTGTTAGTACCCGATTGGTTCGTGATATTCGAATATTTACATTTTTAGGTTAATTTCCCCGAAGAAGATGACCGGTAGGCACCTGGACATCGTGTTAGTACCCGATTGGTTCGTGATATTCGAATATTTACATTTTTAGGTTAATTTTCCTGAAGAAGATGACCGGTAGGCACCTGGACATCGTATTAGTACCCGATTGCTTCGTGATATTCGATATTCAAATTTTGAGGTTAATTTCTCCGATGAAGTAACTAGGTAGGGACCTGGACGTCGTGTTAGTACCAGATTGCTTCGTGATATTCGATATTTCCATTTTGAGGTTAACTTCCCCGAAGAAGTTTACCGGTAGGCACCTGGACATCGGATTGATACCCAGTTGCTTCGTTAATTCAATATTTACATTTTGAGGTTAATTTCCCCGAAGAAGTTGACCGGTAGGCACCTGGACATCGTGTTAGTACCCGATTGGTTCGTGATATTCGAATATTTAAATTTTTAGGTTAATTTCCCAGAAGAAGTCGACCGGTAGACACCTGGACATCGTATTAGTACCCGATTGCTTCGTGATATTCGATATTCAAATTTTGAGGTTAATTTCTCCGATGAAGTAACTAGGTAGGGACCTGGACGTCGTGTTAGTACCAGATTGCTTCGTGATATTCGATATTTACATTTTGAGGTTAACTTCCCCGAAGAAGTTGACCGGTAGGCACCTGGACATCGTGTTAGTACCCGATTGGTGCGTGATATTCGAATATTTACATTTTTAGGTTAATTTCCCCGAAGAAGATGACCGGTAGGCACCTGGACATCGTGTTAGTACCCGATTGGTGCGTGATATTCGAATATTTACATTTTTAGGTTAATTTCCCCGAAGAAGATGACCGGTAGGCACCTGGACATCGTGTTAGTACCCGATTGTTTCGTGATATTCGATATATACATTTTGAGGTTAATTCCCCCGAAGAAGTTGACCGGTAGGCACCTGGACATCGGATTGATACCCGGTTGCTTCGTTAATTCGATATTTACATTTTGTGGTTAATTTCCACGAAGAAGTTAACCGGTAGGCACCTGGACATCGTGTTAGTACCCGATTGCTTTGTGATATTTGATATATAAATTTTGAGGTTAATTCCCCCGAAGAAGTTAACCGGTAGGCACCTGGACATCGTTTTAGTACCCGATTGCTTCGTGATATTTGATATTCAAAATTTGAGGAAAACTTCCCCGAAGAAGATGAGCGGTAGGCACCTGAACATCATGTTTGTACCCGATTGCTTCGTGGTATTCGATATTTACATTTTGAGGTTAATTTCCCCGAAGAAGTTGACCGGTAGGCACCTGGACATCGTGTTAGTACCCGATTGCTTCGTGATATTCGATATATAAATTTTGAGGTTAATTTCGCCGAAGAAGTTAACCGGTAGGCACCTGGACATCGTTTTAGTACCCAATTGCTTCGTGATATTTGATATTCAGATTTAGAGGTTAACTTCCCCGAAGAAGTTGACCGGTAGGCACCTGGACATCGTGTTAGTACCCGATTGGTTCGTGATATTCGAATATTTACATTTTTAGGTTAATTTCCCCGAAGAAGATGACCGGTAGTCACCTGGACATCGTGTTAGTACCCGATTGTTTCGTGATATTCGATATATACATTTTGAGGTTAATTCCCCCGCAGAAGTTGACCGGTAGGCACCTGGACATGGTGTTAGTAACCGATTGCTTCGTGATATTCGATATTGACATTTTAAGGTTAACTTTCCCGAAGGAGTTTACCGGTAGGCACCTGGACATCGGGTTTATACCCGGTTGCTTTGTTAATTCGATATTCACATTTTGAGGTTAATTTCCCCGAAGATGTTGACCGGTAGGCACCTGGACATCGTGTTAGTACCCGATTGGTTCGTGATATTCGATATTTAAATTTTGAGGTTAATTTCTCCGATGAAGTAACTAGGTAGGGACCTGGACATCGTGTTAGTACCAGATTGCTTCGTGATATTCGATATTCACATTTTGAGGTTACCTTCCCCGAAGAAGTTGACCGGTAGGCACCTGGACATCGGATTGATACCCGGTTGCTTCGTTAATTCGATATTTACATTTTGTGGTTAATTTCCATGAAGAAGTTGACCGGTAGGCACCTGGACATCGTGTTAGTACCCGATTGCTTTGTGATATTCGATATATAAATTTTGAGGTTAATTCCCCCGAAGAAGTTAACCGGTAGGCACCTGGACATCGTTTTAGTACCCGATTGCTTCGTGATATTTGATATTCAAAATTTGAGGAAAACTTCCCCGAAGAAGATGAGCGGTAGGCACCTGAACATGGTGTTAGTAACCGATTGCATCGTGATATTCGATATGTACATTTTGAGGTTAACTTCCCTGAAGAATTTCACCGGCAGGCACCTGGACATCGTGTTAGTACCTGATTGCTTCGTGATATTTGATATTTACATTTTGAGGTTAACTTACCCGAAGAAGTTGACCGGTAGGCACCTGAACATCATGTTTGTACCCGTTTGCTTTGTGGTATTCAATATTTACATTTTGAGGTTAATTTCCCTTAAGAAGTTGACCGGCAGGCACCTGAACATCGTGTTAGTACCCGATTGCTTCGTGATATTCGATATATAAATTTTGAAGTTAATTTCGCCGAAGAAGTTAACCGGTAGGCACCTGGCCATCGTTTTAGTAGCCAATTGCTTCGTGATATTTGATATTCAGATTTTGAGGTTAACTTCCCCGAAGAAGTTGACTGGTAGGCACCTGGACATTCTGTTTGTACCCGATTGCTTCGTGATATTCGATATGTACATTTTGAGGTTAACTTCCCCGAAGAAGTTGACCGGTAAGCACCTAGACATCGTGTTGGTACCTGATTGCTTCGTGATATTTAATATTTTTATTTTAAGGTTAACTTCCTTGAAGAAGTTGACCGGTAGGCACCTGGACATCATGTTTCTACACGATTGTTTCGTGATATTCGATATATACATTATGAGGTTAATTTCCCCGAAGAAGATGACCGGTAGGCACCTGGACATCGGATAGATACCCGGTTGCTTCGTTAATTCGATATTTACATTTTGAGGTTAATTTCCCCGAAGAAGTTGAGCGGTAGGCACCTGAACATCATGTTTGTACCCGATTGCTTTGTGGTATTCGATATTTACATTTTGAGGTTAATTTCCCCGAAGAAGTTGACCGGTAGGCACCTGGACATCCTGTTTGTACCCGATTGCTTCGTGATATTCGAATATTTACATTTTTAGGTAAATTTCCCCGAAGAAGATGACCGGTAGGCACCTGGACATCGTTTTAGTAGCCAATTGCTTCGTGATATTTGATATTCAGATTTTGAGGTTAACTTCCCCGAAGAAGTTGACTGGTAGGCACCTGGACATTCTGTTTGTACCCGATTGCTTCGTGATATTCGATATGTACATTTTGAGGTTAACTTCCCCGAAGAAGTTGACCGGTAGGCACCTGGACATCGTGTTAGTACCCGATTCCTTCGTGATATTTGATATTCAGATTTTGAGGTTAACTTCCCAGAAGAAGTTGAGCGGTAGGCACCTGAACATCATGTTTGTACCCGATTGCTTCGTGGTATTCGACATTTACATTTTGAGGTTAATTTTCCCGAAGAAGTTGACCGGTAGGCACCTCGACATCCTGTTTGTACCCGATTGCTTCGTGATATTCGATATGTACATTTTGAGGTTAACTTCCCTGAAGAATTTCACCGGCAGGCACCTGGACATCGTGTTAGTACCTGATTGCTTCGTGATATTTGATATTTACATTTTGAGGTTAACTTACCCGAAGAAGTTGACCGGTAGGCACCTGAACATCATGTTTGTACCCGTTTGCTTTGTGGTATTCAATATTTACATTTTGAGGTTGATTTCCCTTAAGAAGTTGACCGGTAGGCACCTGAACATCGTGTTAGTACCCGATTGCTTCGTGATATTCGATATATAAATTTTGAAGTTAATTTCGCCGAAGAAGTTAACCGGTAGGCACCTGGCCATCGTTTTAGTAGCCAATTGCTTCGTGATATTTGATATTCAGATTTTGAGGTTAACTTCCCCGAAGAAGTTGACTGGTAGGCACCTGGACATTCTGTTTGTACCCGATTGCTTCGTGATATTCGATATGTACATTTTGAGGTTAACTTCCCGAAGAAGTTGACCGGTAAGCACCTAGACATCGTGTTGGTACCTGATTGCTTCGTGATATTTGATATTTTTATTTTGAGGTTAACTTCCTTGAAGAAGTTGACCGGTAGGCACCTGGACATCATGTTTCTACACGATTGTTTCGTGATATTCGATATATACATTATGAGGTTAATTTCCCCGAAGAAGATGACCGATAGGCACCTGGACATCGGATAGATACCCGGTTGCTTCGTTAATTCGATATTTACATTTTGAGGTTAATTTCCCCGAAGAAGTTGAGCGGTAGGGACCTGGACATCGTGTTAGTACCAGATTGCTTCGTGCTATTCAATATTCACATTTTGAGGTTAACTTCCCCGAAGAAGTTGACCGGTAGGCACCTGGACATCCGATTGATACCCGGTTGCTTCGTTAATGCGATATTTACATTTTTAGGTTAACTTCCCCGAAGAAGTTGACTGGTAGGCACCTGGACATCCTGTTTGTACCCGATTGCTTCGTGATAATCGATATTCACATTTTGAGGTTAACTTTCCCGAAGAAGTTGACCGGTAGGCACCTGGACATCGTATTAGTACCCGATTGCTTCGTGATATTCAATATTCAAATTTTGAGGTTAACTTCTCCGATGAAGTAACTAGGTAGGGACCTGGACATCTTGTTAGTACCAGATTGCTTCGTGCTATTCAATATTCACATTTTGAGGTTAACTTACCCGAAGAAGTTGACCGGTAGGCACCTGTACATCGGGTTTATACGCGGTTGCTTCGTTAACTCGATATTCACATTTTGAGGTTAACTTCCCCGAAGAAGTTGACCAGTTGGCACCTGGACATCGTGTTAGTATCCGATTGCTTCGTGATATTCGATATTGACATTTTAAGGTTAACTTTCCCGAAGGAGTTTACCGGTAGGCACCTGGACATCGGGTTTATACCCGGTTGCTTTGTTAATTCGATATTCACATTTTGAGGTTAACTTCCCCGAAGAAGTTTACCGGTAGGCACCTGGACATCGTATTGATACCCAGTTGCTTCGTTAATTCAATATTTACATTTTGAGGTTAATTTCCCCGAAGAAGTTGACCGGTAGGGACCTGGACATCGTGTTAGTACCAGATTGCTTCGTGCTATTCAATATTCACATTTTGAGGTTAACTTCCCCGAAGAAGTTGACCGGTAGGCACCTGGACATCGGGTTTATACGCGGTTGCTTCGTTAACTCGATATTCACATTTTGAGGTTAACTTCCCCGAAGAAGTTGACCAGTTGGCACCTGGACATCGTGTTAGTACCCGATTGCTTCGTGATATTCGATATTGACATTTTAAGGTTAACTTTCCCGAAGGAGTTTACCGGTAGGCACCTGGACATCGGGTTTATACCCGCTTGCTTTGTTAATTCGATATTCACATTTTGAGGTTAACTTCCCCGAAGAAGTTTACCGGTAGGCACCTGGACATCGGATTGATACCCAGTTGCTTTGTTAATTCGATATTTACATTTTGAGGTTAATTTCCCCGAAGACGTTGACCGGTAGGCACCTGGACATCGTGTTAGTACCCGATTGGTTCGTGATATTCGATATTGACATTTTAAGGTTAACTTTCCCGAAGGAGTTTACCGGTAGGCACCTGGACATCGGGTTTATACCCGGTTGCTTTGTTAATTGGATATTCACATTTTGAGGTTAACTTCCCCGAAGAAGTTGACCGGTAGGCACCTGGACATCGTGTTAGTACCCGATTGGTTCGTGATATTCGAATATTTACATTTTGAGGTTAATTTCCCCGAAGAAGTTGACCGGTAGGCACCCGGACATCATGTTTCTACACGATTGTTTCGTGATATTCGATATATACATTTTGAGGTTAATTTCCCCGCAGAAGTTGACCGGTAGGCACCTAGACATCGTGTTAGTACCCGATTGCTTCGTGATATTGGATATTCACATTCTGAGGTTAATTTCACCGAAGAAGTTGACCGGTAGGCACCTGGACATCGTGTTAGTACCCGATTGGTTCGTGATATTCGAATATTTACATTTTTAGGTTAATTTTCCTGAAGCAGATGACCGGTAGGCACCTGGACATCGGATTGATACCCGGTTGCTTCGTTAATTCGATATTTACATTTTGAGGTTAATTTCTTTCAAGAAGTTGAACGGTAGGCACCTGATCATCATGTTTGTACCCGATTGCTTTGGGATATTCGATATTTACATTTTGAGGTTAATGTCCCCGAAGAAGTTGACCGGTAGGCACCTGGACATCGTGTTAGTACCCGATTGGTTCGTGATATTCGAATATTTACATTTTGAGGTTAATTTCCCCGAAGAAGTTGACCGGTAGGCACCTGGACATCATGTTTCTACACGATTGTTTCGTGATATTCGATATATACATTTTGAGGTTAATTTCCCCGCAGAAGTTGACCGGTAGGCACCGAGACATCGTGTTAGTACCCGATTGCTTCTTGATATTGGATATCCACATTTTGAGGTTAATTTCACCGAAGAAGTTGACCGGTAGGCACCTGGACATCGTGTTAGTACCCGATTGCTTCGTGATATTCGATATGTACATTTTGAGGTTAACTTCCCCGAAGAAGTTGACCGGTAGGCACCTGGACATCGTGTTAGTACAAGATTGCTTCGTGATATTCGATATATAAATTTTGAGGTTAATTTCGCCGAAGAAGTTAACCGGTAGGCACCTGGACATCGTTTTAGTACCCAATTGCTTCGTGATATTTGATATTCAGATTTAGAGGTTAACTTCCCCGAAGAAGTTGACCGGTAGGCACCTGGACATCGTGTTAGTACCCGATTGGTTCGTGATATTCGAATATTTACATTTTTAGGTTAATTTCCCCGAAGAAGATGACCGGTAGGCACCTGGACATCGTGTTAGTACCCGATTGTTTCGTGATATTCGATATATACATTTTGAGGTTAATTCCCCCGCAGAAGTTGACCGGTAGGCACCTGGACATGGTGTTAGTAACCGATTGCTTCGTGATATTCGATATTGACATTTTAAGGTTAACTTTCCCGAAGGAGTTTACCGGTAGGCACCTGGACATCGGGTTTATACCCGGTTGCTTTGTTAATTCGATATTCACATTTTGAGGTTAATTTCCCCGAAGATGTTGACCGGTAGGCACCTGGACATCGTGTTAGTACCCGATTGGTTCGTGATATTCGATATTCAAATTTTGAGGTTAATTTCTCCGATGAAGTAACTAGGTAGGGACCTGGACATCGTGTTAGTACCAGATTGCTTCGTGATATTCGATATTCACATTTTGAGGTTACCTTCCCCGAAGAAGTTGACCGGTAGGCACCTGGACATCGGATTGATACCCGGTTGCTTCGTTAATTCGATATTTACATTTTGTGGTTAATTTCCATGAAGAAGTTGACCGGTAGGCACCTGGACATCGTGTTAGTACCCGATTGCTTTGTGATATTCGATATATAAATTTTGAGGTTAATTCCCCCGAAGAAGTTAACCGGTAGGCACCTGGACATCGTTTTAGTACCCGATTGCTTCGTGATATTTGATATTCAAAATTTGAGGAAAACTTCCCCGAAGAAGATGAGCGGTAGGCACCTGAACATCATGTTTGTACCCGATTGCTTCGTGGTATTCGATATTTACATTTTGAGGTTAATTTCCCTGAAGAAGTTGACCGGTAGGCACCTGGACATCGTGTTAGTACCCGATTGCTTCGTGATATTCGATATATAAATTTTGAGGTTAATTCCCTTGCAGAAGTTGACCGGTAGGCACCTGGACTTGGTGTTAGTAACCGATTGCATCGTGATATTGGATATTCACATTTTGAGGTTAATTTCACCGAAGAAGTTGACCGGTAGGCACCTGGACATCGTGTTAGTACCCGATTCCTTCGTGATATTTGATATTCAGATTTTGAGGTTAACTTCCCAGAAGAAGTTGAGCGGTAGGCACCTGAACATCATGTTTGTACCCGATTGCTTCGTGGTATTCGACATTTACATTTTGAGGTTAATTTTCCCGAAGAAGTTGACCGGTAGGCACCTCGACATCCTGTTTGTACCCGATTGCTTCGTGATATTCGATATGTACATTTTGAGGTTAACTTCCCTGAAGAATTTCACCGGCAGGCACCTGGACATCGTGTTAGTACCTGATTGCTTCGTGATATTTGATATTTACATTTTGAGGTTAACTTACCCGAAGAAGTTGACCGGTAGGCACCTGAACATCATGTTTGTACCCGTTTGCTTTGTGGTATTCAATATTTACATTTTGAGGTTAATTTCCCTTAAGAAGTTGACCGGTAGGCACCTGAACATCGTGTTAGTACCCGATTGCTTCGTGATATTCGATATATAAATTTTGAAGTTAATTTCGCCGAAGAAGTTAACCGGTAGGCACCTGGCCATCGTTTTAGTAGCCAATTGCTTCGTGATATTTGATATTCAGATTTTGAGGTTAACTTCCCCGAAGAAGTTGACTGGTAGGCACCTGGACATTCTGTTTGTACCCGATTGCTTCGTGATATTCGATATGTACATTTTGAGGTTAACTTCCCCGAAGAAGTTGACCGGTAGGCACCTGGACATCGTGTTAGTACCCGATTCCTTCGTGATATTTGATATTCAGATTTTGAGGTTAACTTCCCAGAAGAAGTTGAGCGGTAGGCACCTGAACATCATGTTTGTACCCGATTGCTTCGTGGTATTCGACATTTACATTTTGAGGTTAATTTTCCCGAAGAAGTTGACCGGTAGGCACCTCGACATCCTGTTTGTACCCGATTGCTTCGTGATATTCGATATGTACATTTTGAGGTTAACTTCCCTGAAGAATTTCACCGGCAGGCACCTGGACATCGTGTTAGTACCTGATTGCTTCGTGATATTTGATATTTACATTTTGAGGTTAACTTACCCGAAGAAGTTGACCGGTAGGCACCTGAACATCATGTTTGTACCCGTTTGCTTTGTGGTATTCAATATTTACATTTTGAGGTTGATTTCCCTTAAGAAGTTGACCGGTAGGCACCTGAACATCGTGTTAGTACCCGATTGCTTCGTGATATTCGATATATAAATTTTGAAGTTAATTTCGCCGAAGAAGTTAACCGGTAGGCACCTGGCCATCGTTTTAGTAGCCAATTGCTTCGTGATATTTGATATTCAGATTTTGAGGTTAACTTCCCCGAAGAAGTTGACTGGTAGGCACCTGGACATTCTGTTTGTACCCGATTGCTTCGTGATATTCGATATGTACATTTTGAGGTTAACTTCCCCGAAGAAGTTGACCGGTAAGCACCTAGACATCGTGTTGGTACCTGATTGCTTCGTGATATTTGATATTTTTATTTTGAGGTTAACTTCCTTGAAGAAGTTGACCGGTAGGCACCTGGACATCATGTTTCTACACGATTGTTTCGTGATATTCGATATATACATTATGAGGTTAATTTCCCCGAAGAAGATGACCGGTAGGCACCTGGACATCGGATAGATACCCGGTTGCTTCGTTAATTCGATATTTACATTTTGAGGTTAATTTCCCCGAAGAAGTTGAGCGGTAGGGACCTGGACATCGTGTTAGTACCAGATTGCTTCGTGCTATTCAATATTCACATTTTGAGGTTAACTTCCCCGAAGAAGTTGACCGGTAGGCACCTGGACATCCGATTGATACCCGGTTGCTTCGTTAATGCGATATTTACATTTTTAGGTTAACTTCCCCGAAGAAGTTGACTGGTAGGCACCTGGACATCCTGTTTGTACCCGATTGCTTCGTGATAATCGATATTCACATTTTGAGGTTAACTTTCCCGAAGAAGTTGACCGGTAGGCACCTGGACATCGTATTAGTACCCGATTGCTTCGTGATATTCAATATTCAAATTTTGAGGTTAACTTCTCCGATGAAGTAACTAGGTAGGGACCTGGACATCTTGTTAGTACCAGATTGCTTCGTGCTATTCAATATTCACATTTTGAGGTTAACTTACCCGAAGAAGTTGACCGGTAGGCACCTGTACATCGGGTTTATACGCGGTTGCTTCGTTAACTCGATATTCACATTTTGAGGTTAACTTCCCCGAAGAAGTTGACCAGTTGGCACCTGGACATCGTGTTAGTATCCGATTGCTTCGTGATATTCGATATTGACATTTTAAGGTTAACTTTCCCGAAGGAGTTTACCGGTAGGCACCTGGACATCGGGTTTATACCCGGTTGCTTTGTTAATTCGATATTCACATTTTGAGGTTAACTTCCCCGAAGAAGTTTACCGGTAGGCACCTGGACATCGTATTGATACCCAGTTGCTTCGTTAATTCAATATTTACATTTTGAGGTTAATTTCCCCGAAGAAGTTGACCGGTAGGGACCTGGACATCGTGTTAGTACCAGATTGCTTCGTGCTATTCAATATTCACATTTTGAGGTTAACTTCCCCGAAGAAGTTGACCGGTAGGCACCTGGACATCGGGTTTATACGCGGTTGCTTCGTTAACTCGATATTCACATTTTGAGGTTAACTTCCCCGAAGAAGTTGACCAGTTGGCACCTGGACATCGTGTTAGTACCCGATTGCTTCGTGATATTCGATATTGACATTTTAAGGTTAACTTTCCCGAAGGAGTTTACCGGTAGGCACCTGGACATCGGGTTTATACCCGCTTGCTTTGTTAATTCGATATTCACATTTTGAGGTTAACTTCCCCGAAGAAGTTTACCGGTAGGCACCTGGACATCGGATTGATACCCAGTTGCTTCGTTAATTCAATATTTACATTTTGAGGTTAATTTCCCCGAAGACGTTGACCGGTAGGCACCTGGACATCGTGTTAGTACCCGATTGGTTCGTGATATTCGATATTGACATTTTAAGGTTAACTTTCCCGAAGGAGTTTACCGGTAGGCACCTGGACATCGGGTTTATACCCGGTTGCTTTGTTAATTGGATATTCACATTTTGAGGTTAACTTCCCCGAAGAAGTTGACTGGTAGGCACCTGGACATCGTGTTAGTACCCGATTGGTTCGTGATATTCGAATATTTACATTTTGAGGTTAATTTCCCCGAAGAAGTTGACCGGTAGGCACCCGGACATCATGTTTCTACACGATTGTTTCGTGATATTCGATATATACATTTTGAGGTTAATTTCCCCGCAGAAGTTGACCGGTAGGCACCTAGACATCGTGTTAGTACCCGATTGCTTCGTGATATTGGATATTCACATTCTGAGGTTAATTTCACCGAAGAAGTTGACCGGTAGGCACCTGGACATCGTGTTAGTACCCGATTGGTTCGTGATATTCGAATATTTACATTTTTAGGTTAATTTTCCTGAAGAAGATGACCGGTAGGCACCTGGACATCGGATTGATACCCGGTTGCTTCGTTAATTCGATATTTACATTTTGAGGTTAATTTCTTTCAAGAAGTTGAACGGTAGGCACCTGATCATCATGTTTGTACCCGATTGCTTTGGGATATTCGATATTTACATTTTGAGGTTAATGTCCCCGAAGAAGTTGACCGGTAGGCACCTGGACATCGTGTTAGTACCCGATTGGTTCGTGATATTCGAATATTTACATTTTGAGGTTAATTTCCCCGAAGAAGTTGACCGGTAGGCACCTGGACATCATGTTTCTACACGATTGTTTCGTGATATTCGATATATACATTTTGAGGTTAATTTCCCCGCAGAAGTTGACCGGTAGGCACCTAGACATCGTGTTAGTACCCGATTGCTTCTTGATATTGGATATCCACATTTTGAGGTTAATTTCACCGAAGAAGTTGACCGGTAGGCACCTGGACATCGTGTTAGTACCCGATTGCTTCGTGATATTCGATATGTACATTTTGAGGTTAACTTCCCCGAAGAAGTTGACCGGTAAGCACCTAGACATCGTGTTGGTACCTGATTGCTTCGTGATATTTGATATTTTTATTTTGAGGTTAACTTCCTTGAAGAAGTTGACCGGTAGGCACCTGGACATCATGTTTCTACACGATTGTTTCTTGATATTCGATATATACATTATGAGGTTAATTTCCCCGAAGAAGATGACCGGTAGGCACCTGGACATCGGATAGATACCCGGTTGCTTCGTTAATTCGATATTTACATTTTGAGGTTAATTTCCCCGAAGAAGTTGAGCGGTAGGCACCTGAACATCATGTTTGTACCTGATTGCTTTGTGATATTCGATATTTACATTTTGAGGTTAATGTCCCCGAAGAAGTTGACCGCTAGGCACCTGGACAATCGGGTTTATACACGGTTGCTTTGTTAATTCGATATATACATTTTGAGGTTAACTTCCCTGAAGAAGTTGACTTGTAGGCACCTGGACATCCTGTATGTACCCGATTGCTTTGTGATATTCGGTTTTTACATTTTTAGGTTAATTTCCCCGAAGAAGTTGACCGGTAGGCACCTAGACATCGGGTTTATACCCGGTTGCTTCATTAATTCGATATTTACATTTTAAGGTTAACTTCCCCGAAGAAGTTGACTGGTAGGCACCTGGACATCCTGTTTGTACTCGATTGCTGCGTGATATTCGATATTTACATTTTGAGGTTAATTTCCCTGAAGAAGTTGACCGGTAGGCACCTAGAAATCGTGTTAGTATCCGATTGGTTCGTGATATTTGATATTCACATTTTGAGGTTAACTTCCCCGAAGAAGTTGACCGGTAGGCACCTGGACATCGGATTGATACCCGGTTGCTTCGTTAATGCGATATTTACATTTTTAGGTTAACTTCCCCGAAGAAGTTGACTGGTAGGCACCTGGACATCCTGTTTGTACCCGATTGCTTCGTGATAATCGATATTCACATTTTGAGGTTAACTTTCCCGAAGAAGTTTACCGGTAGGCACCTGGACATCGTATTGATACCCAGTTGCTTCGTTAATTCAATATTTACATTTTGAGGGTAATTTCCCCGAAGAAGTTGACCGGTAGGGACCTGGACATCGTGTTAGTACCAGATTGCTTCGTGCTATTCAATATTCACATTTTGAGGTTAACTTCCCCGAAGAAGTTGACCGGTAGGCACCTGGACATCGGGTTTATACGCGGTTGCTTCGTTAACTCGATATTCACATTTTGAGGTTAACTTCCCCGAAGAAGTTGACCAGTTGGCACCTGGACATCGTGTTTGTACCCGATTGCTTTGTGATATTCGATATTGACATTTTAAGGTTAACTTTCCCGAAGGAGTTTACCGGTAGGCACCTGGACATCGGGTTTATACCCGGTTGCTTTGTTAATTCGATATTCACATTTTGAGGTTAACTTCCCCGAAGAAGTTTACCGGTAGGCACCTGGACATCGTATTGATACCCAGTTGCTTCGTTAATTCAATATTTACATTTTGAGGTTAATTTCCCCGAAGAAGTTGACCGGTAGGGACCTGGACATCGTGTTAGTACCAGATTGCTTCGTGCTATTCAATATTCACATTTTGAGGTTAACTTCCCCGAAGAAGTTGACCGGTAGGCACCTGGACATCGGGTTTATACGCGGTTGCTTCGTTAACTCGATATTCACATTTTGAGGTTAACTTCCCCGAAGAAGTTGACCAGTTGGCACCTGGACATCGTGTTAGTACCCGATTGCTTCGTGATATTCGATATTGACATTTTAAGGTTAACTTTCCCGAAGGAGTTTACCGGTAGGCACCTGGACATCGGGTTTATACCCGCTTGCTTTGTTAATTCGATATTCACATTTTGAGGTTAACTTACCCGAAGAAGTTTACCGGTAGGCACCTGGACATCGGATTGATACCCAGTTGCTTCGTTAATTCAATATTTACATTTTGAGGTTAATTTCCCCGAAGACGTTGACCGGTAGGCACCTGGACATCGTGTTAGTACCCGATTGGTTCGTGATATTCGAATATTTACATTTTGAGGTTAATTTCCCCGAAGAAGTTGACCGGTAGGCACCCGGACATCATGTTTCTACACGATTGTTTCGTGATATTCGATATATACATTTTGAGGTTAATTTCCCCGCAGAAGTTGACCGGTAGGCACCTAGACATCGTGTTAGTACCCGATTGCTTCGTGATATTGGATATTCACATTCTGAGGTTAATTTCACCGAAGAAGTTGACCGGTAGGCACCTGGACATCGTGTTAGTACCCGATTGGTTCGTGATATTCGAATATTTACATTTTTAGGTTAATTTTCCTGAAGAAGATGACCGGTAGGCACCTGGACATCGGATTGATACCCGGTTGCTTCGTTAATTCGATATTTACATTTTGAGGTTAATTTCTTTCAAGAAGTTGAACGGTAGGCACCTGATCATCATGTTTGTACCCGATTGCTTTGGGATATTCGATATTTACATTTTGAGGTTAATGTCCCCGAAGAAGTTGACCGGTAGGCACCTGGACATCGTGTTAGTACCCGATTGGTTCGTGATATTCGAATATTTACATTTTGAGGTTAATTTCCCCGAAGAAGTTGACCGGTAGGCACCTGGACATCATGTTTCTACACGATTGTTTCGTGATATTCGATATATACATTTTGAGGTTAATTTCCCCGCAGAAGTTGACCGGTAGGCACCTAGACATCGTGTTAGTACCCGATTGCTTCTTGATATTGGATATCCACATTTTGAGGTTAATTTCACCGAAGAAGTTGACCGGTAGGCACCTGGACATCGTGTTAGTACCCGATTGCTTCGTGATATTCGATATGTACATTTTGAGGTTAACTTCCCCGAAGAAGTTGACCGGTAAGCACCTAGACATCGTGTTGGTACCTGATTGCTTCGTGATATTTGATATTTTTATTTTGAGGTTAACTTCCTTGAAGAAGTTGACCGGTAGGCACCTGGACATCATGTTTCTACACGATTGTTTCTTGATATTCGATATATACATTATGAGGTTAATTTCCCCGAAGAAGATGACCGGTAGGCACCTGGACATCGGATAGATACCCGGTTGCTTCGTTAATTCGATATTTACATTTTGAGGTTAATTTCCCCGAAGAAGTTGAGCGGTAGGCACCTGAACATCATGTTTGTACCTGATTGCTTTGTGATATTCGATATTTACATTTTGAGGTTAATGTCCCCGAAGAAGTTGACCGCTAGGCACCTGGACAATCGGGTTTATACACGGTTGCTTTGTTAATTCGATATATACATTTTGAGGTTAACTTCCCTGAAGAAGTTGACTTGTAGGCACCTGGACATCCTGTATGTACCCGATTGCTTTGTGATATTCGGTTTTTACATTTTTAGGTTAATTTCCCCGAAGAAGTTGACCGGTAGGCACCTAGACATCGGGTTTATACCCGGTTGCTTCATTAATTCGATATTTACATTTTAAGGTTAACTTCCCCGAAGAAGTTGACTGGTAGGCACCTGGACATCCTGTTTGTACTCGATTGCTGCGTGATATTCGATATTTACATTTTGAGGTTAATTTCCCTGAAGAAGTTGACCGGTAGGCACCTAGAAATCGTGTTAGTATCCGATTGGTTCGTGATATTTGATATTCACATTTTGAGGTTAACTTCCCCGAAGAAGTTGACCGGTAGGCACCTGGACATCGGATTGATACCCGGTTGCTTCGTTAATGCGATATTTACATTTTTAGGTTAACTTCCCCGAAGAAGTTGACTGGTAGGCACCTGGACATCCTGTTTGTACCCGATTGCTTCGTGATAATCGATATTCACATTTTGAGGTTAACTTTCCCGAAGAAGTTTACCGGTAGGCACCTGGACATCGTATTGATACCCAGTTGCTTCGTTAATTCAATATTTACATTTTGAGGGTAATTTCCCCGAAGAAGTTGACCGGTAGGGACCTGGACATCGTGTTAGTACCAGATTGCTTCGTGCTATTCAATATTCACATTTTGAGGTTAACTTCCCCGAAGAAGTTGACCGGTAGGCACCTGGACATCGGGTTTATACGCGGTTGCTTCGTTAACTCGATATTCACATTTTGAGGTTAACTTCCCCGAAGAAGTTGACCAGTTGGCACCTGGACATCGTGTTTGTACCCGATTGCTTTGTGATATTCGATATTGACATTTTAAGGTTAACTTTCCCGAAGGAGTTTACCGGTAGGCACCTGGACATCGGGTTTATACCCGCTTGCTTTGTTAATTCGATATTCACATTTTGAGGTTAACTTCCCCGAAGAAGTTTACCGGTAGGCACCTGGACATCGGATTGATACCCAGTTGCTTCGTTAATTCAATATTTACATTTTGAGGTTAATTTCTCCGAAGAAGTTGACCGGTAGGCACCTGGACATCGTGTTAGTACCCGATTGGTTCGTGATATTCGATATTGACATTTTAAGGTTAACTTTCCCGAAGGAGTTTACCGGTAGGCACCTGGACATCGGGTTTATACCCGGTTGCTTTGTTAATTCGATATTCACATTTTGAGGTTAACTTCCCCGAAGAAGTTTACCGGTAGGCACCTGGACATCGGATTGATACCCAGTTGCTTCGTTAATTCAATATTTACATTTTGAGGTTAATTTCTCCGAAGAAGTTGACCGGTAGGCACCTGGACATCGTGTTAGTACCCGATTGGTTCGTGATATTCGATATTGACATTTTAAGGTTAACTTTCCCGAAGGAGTTTACCGGTAGGCACCTGGACATCGGGTTTATACCCGGTTGCTTTGTTAATTCGATATTCACATTTTGAGGTTAACTTCCCCGAAGAAGTTTACCGGTAGGCACCTGGACATCGGATTGATACCCAGTTGCTTTGTTAATTCAATATTTACATTTTGATGTTAATTTCCCCGAAGAAGTTGACCGGTAGGCACCTGGACATCGTGTTAGTACCCGATTGGTTCGTGATATTCGAATATTTAAATTTTTAGGTTAATTTCCCAGAAGAAGTTGACCGGTAGACACCTGGACATCGTATTAGTACCCGATTGCTTCGTGATATTCGATATTCAAATTTTGAGGTTAATTTCTCCGATGAAGTAACTAGGTAGGGACCTGGACGTCGTGTTAGTACCAGATTGCTTCGTGATATTCGATATTTACATTTTGAGGTTAAGTTCCCCGAAGAAGTTGACCGGTAGGCACCTGGACATCGGATTGATACCCGGTTGCTTCGTTAATTCGATATTTACATTTTGTGGTTAATTTCCACGAAGAAGTTGACCGGTAGGCACCTGGACATCGTGTTAGTACCCGATTGGTTCGTGATATTCGAATATTTAAATTTTTAGGTTAATTTCCCAGAAGAAGTTGACCGGTAGACACCTGGACATCGTATTAGTACCCGATTGGTTCGTGATATTCGAATATTTAAATTTTTAGGTTAATTTCCCAGAAGAAGTTGACCGGTAGACACCTGGACATCGTATTAGTACCCGATTGGTTCGTGATATTCGAATATTTAAATTTTTAGGTTAATTTCCCAGAAGAAGTTGACCGGTAGACACCTGGACATCGTATTAGTACCCGATTGCTTCGTGATATTCGATATTCAAATTTTGAGGTTAATTTCTCCGATGAAGTAACTAGGTAGGGACCTGGACGTCGTGTTAGTACCAGATTGCTTTGTGATATTCGATATTTACATTTTGAGGTTAAGTTCCCCGAAGAAGTTGACCGGTAGGCACCTGGACATCGGATTGATACCCGGTTGCTTTGTTAATTCAATATTTACATTTTGATGTTAATTTCCCCGAAGAAGTTGACCGGTAGGCACCTGGACATCGTGTTAGTACCCGATTGGTTCGTGATATTCGAATATTTAAATTTTTAGGTTAATTTCCCAGAAGAAGTTGACCGGTAGACACCTGGACATCGTATTAGTACCCGATTGCTTCGTGATATTCGATATTCAAATTTTGAGGTTAATTTCTCCGATGAAGTAACTAGGTAGGGACCTGGACGTCGTGTTAGTACCAGATTGCTTCGTGATATTCGATATTTACATTTTGAGGTTAAGTTCCCCGAAGAAGTTGACCGGTAGGCACCTGGACATCGGATTGATACCCGGTTGCTTCGTTAATTCGATATTTACATTTTGTGGTTAATTTCCACGAAGAAGTTAACCGGTAGGCACCTGGACATCGTTTTAGTACCCGATTGCTTCGTGATATTTGATATTCAAAATTTGAGGAAAACTTCCCCGAAGAAGATGAGCGGTAGGCACCTGAACATCATGTTTGTACCCGATTGCTTCGTGGTATTCGATATTTACATTTTGAGGTTAATTTCCCCGAAGAAGTTGACCGGTAGGCACCTGGACAGCGTGTTAGTACCCAATTGCTTCGTGATATTCGATATATATTTGGAGGTTAATTTCGCCGAAGAAGTTAACCGGTAGGCACCTGGACATCGTGTTAGTACCCAATTGCTTCGTGATATTTGATATTCAGATTTTGAAGTTAACTTCCCCGAAGAAGTTGACCGGTAGGCACCTGGACATCGTGTTAGTACCCGATTGGTTCGTGATATTCGAATATTAACATTTTTAGGTCAATTTCCCCGAAGAAGATGACCGGTAGGCACCTGGACATCGTGTTAGTACCCGATTGGTTCGTGATATTCGAATATTTACATTTTTAGGTTAATTTTCCTGAAGAAGATGACCGGTAGGTACCTGGACATCGGATTGATACCCGGTTGCTTCGTTAATTCGATATTTACATTTTGAGGTTAATTTTCCTCAAGAAGTTGAGCGGTAGGCACCTGAACATCATGTTTGTACCCGATTGCTTTGGGATATTCGATATTTACATTTTGAGGTTAATGTCCCCGAAGAAGTTGACCGGTAGGCACCTGGACATCGTGTTAGTACCCGATTGGTTCGTGATATTCGAATATTTACATTTTGAGGTTAATTTCCCCGTAGAAATTGACCGGTAGGCACCTGGACATCATGTTTCTACACGATTGTTTCGTGATATTCGATATATACATTTTGAGGTTAATTTCCCCGCATAAGTTGACC
This sequence comes from Ganaspis brasiliensis, assembly GCA_037103525.1. Lineage (NCBI taxonomy): Eukaryota > Metazoa > Arthropoda > Insecta > Hymenoptera > Figitidae > Ganaspis > Ganaspis brasiliensis. The sequence goes on along the minus strand of JAZKLR010000381.1, from coordinate 1,092,391 downwards.
GGTAGGCACCTAGACATCGTGTTAGTACCCGATTGCTTCGTGATATTGGATATTCACACTTTGAGGTTAATTTCACCGAAGAAGTTGACCGGTAGGCACCTGGACATCGTGTTAGTACCCGATTGCTTTGTGATATTCGATATTGACATTTTAAGGTTAACTTTCCCGAAGGAGTTTACCGGTAGGCACCTGGACATCGGGTTTATACCCGGTTGCTTTGTTAATTCGATATTCACATTTTGAGGTTAACTTCCCCGAAGAAGTTTACCGGTAGGCACCAGGACATCGGATTGATACCCAGTTGCTTCGTTAATTCAATATTTACATTTTGAGGTTAATTTCCCCGAAGAAGTTGACCGGTAGGCACCTGGACATCGTGTTAGTACCCGATTGCTTCGTGATATTCGATATATAAATTTTGAGGTTAATTTCGCCGAAGAAGTTAACCGGTAGGCACCTGGACATCGTTTTAGTACCCAATTGCTTCGTGATATTTGATATTCAGATTTAGAGGTTAACTTCCCCAAAGAAGTTGACCGGTAGGCACCTAGACATCGTGTTAGTACCCGATTGGTTCGTGATATTCGAATATTTACATTTTTAGGTTAATTTCCCCGAAGAAGATGACCGGTAGGCACCTGGACATCGGATTGATACCCAGTTGCTTTGTTAATTCAATATTTACATTTTGAGGTTAATTTCCCCGAAGAAGTTGACCGGTAGGCACCTGGACATCGTGTTAGTACCCGATTGGTTCGTGATATTCGAATATTTAAATTTTTAGGTTAATTTCCCAGAAGAAGTTGACCGGTAGACACCTGGACATCGTATTAGTACCCGATTGCTTCGTGATATTCGATATTCAAATTTTGAGGTTAATTTCTCCGATGAAGTAACCAGGTAGGGACCTGGACGTCGTGTTAGTACCAGATTGCTTCGTGATATTCGATATTTACATTTTGAGGTTAAGTTCCCCGAAGAAGTTGACCGGTAGGCACCTGGACATCGGATTGATACCCGGTTGCTTCGTTAATTCGATATTTACATTTTGTGGTTAATTTCCACGAAGAAGTTGACCGGTAGTCACCTGGACATCGTGTTAGTACCCGATTGCTTTGTGATATTCGATATATAAATTTTGAGGTTAATTCCCCCGAAGAAGTTAACCGGTAGGCACCTGGACATCGTTTTAGTACCCGATTGCTTCGTGATATTTGATATTCAAAATTTGAGGAAAACTTCCCCGAAGAAGATGAGCGGTAGGCACCTGAACATCATGTTTGTACCCGATTGCTTTGTGGTATTCGATATTTACATTTTGAGGTTAATTTCCCCGAAGAAGTTGACCGGTAGGCACCTGGACAGCGTGTTAGTACCCAATTGCTTCGTGATATTCGATATATATTTGGAGGTTAATTTCGCCGAAGAAGTTAACCGGTAGGCACCTGGACATCGTTTTAGTACCCAATTGCTTCGTGATATTTGATATTCAGATTTTGAGGTTAACTTCCCCGAAGAAGTTGACCGGTAGGCACCTGGACATCGTGTTAGTACCCGATTGGTTCGTGATATTCGAATATTAACATTTTTAGGTCAATTTCCCCGAAGAAGATGACCGGTAGGCACCTGGACATCGTGTTAGTACCCGATTGGTTCGTGATATTCGAATATTAACATTTTTAGGTCAATTTCCCCGAAGAAGTTGACCGGTAGGCACCTGGACATCGTGTTAGTACCCGATTGGTTCGTGATATTCGATATTCAAATTTTGAGGTTAATTTCTCCGATGAAGTAACTAGGTAGGGACCTGGACATCGTGTTAGTACCAGATTGCTTCGTGATACTCGATATTTACATTTTGAGGTTAACTTCCCCGAAGAAGTTGACCGGTAGGCACCTGGACATCGGATTGATACCCGGTTGCTTCGTTAATTCGATATTTACATTTTGAGGTTAATTTTCCTCAAGAAGTTGAGCGGTAGGCACCTGAACATCATGTTTGTACCCGATTGCTTTGGGATATTCGATATTTACATTTTGAGGTTAATGTCCCCGAAGAAGTTGACCGGTAGGCACCTGGACATCGTGTTAGTACCCGATTGGTTCGTGATATTCGAATATTTACATTTTGAGGTTAATTTCCCCGAAGAAGTTGACCGGTAGGCACCTGGACATCATGTTTCTACACGATTGTTTCGTGATATTCGATATATACATTTTGAGGTTAATTTCCCCGCAGAAGTTGACCGGTAGGCACCTAGACATCGTGTTAGTACCCGATTGCTTCGTGATATTGGATATTCACATTTTGAGGTTAATTTCACCGAAGAAGTTGACCGGTAGGCACCTGGACATCGTGTTAGTACCCGATTGCTTTGTGATATTCGATATTGACATTTTAAGGTTAACTTTCCCGAAGGAGTTTACCGGTAGGCACCTGGACATCGGGTTTATACCCGGTTGCTTTGTTAATTCGATATTCACATTTTGAGGTTAACTTCCCCGAAGAAGTTTACCGGTAGGCACCAGGACATCGGATTGATACCCAGTTGCTTCGTTAATTCAATATTTACATTTTGAGGTTAATTTCCCCGAAGAAGTTGACCGGTAGGCACCTGGACATCGTGTTAGTACCCGATTGCTTCGTGATATTCGATATATAAATTTTGAGGTTAATTTCGCCGAAGAAGTTAACCGGTAGGCACCTGGACATCGTTTTAGTACCCAATTGCTTCGTGATATTTGATATTCAGATTTAGAGGTTAACTTCCCCAAAGAAGTTGACCGGTAGGCACATAGACATCGTGTTAGTACCCGATTGGTTCGTGATATTCGAATATTTACATTTTTAGGTTAATTTCCCCGAAGAAGATGACCGGTAGGCACCTGGACATCGTGTTAGTACCCGATTGTTTCGTGATATTCGATATATACATTTTGAGGTTAATTCCCCCGCAGAAGTTGACCGGTAGGCACCTGGACATGGTGTTAGTAACCGATTGCTTCGTGATATTCGATATTGACATTTTAAGGTTAACTTTCCCGAAGGAGTTTACAGGTAGGCACCTGGACATCGGGTTTATACCCGGTTGCTTTGTTAATTCGATATTCACATTTTGAGGTTAATTTCCCCGAAGAAGTTGACCGGTAGGCACCTGGACATCGTGTTAGTACCCGATTGTATCGTGATATTCGATATTCAAATTTTGAGGTTAATTTCTCCGATGAAGTAACTAGGTAGGGACCTGGACATCGTGTTAGTACCAGATTGCTTCGTGATACTCGATATTCACATTTTGAGGTTAACTTCCCCGAAGAAGTTGACCGGTAGGCACCTGGACATCGGATTGATACCCGGTTGCTTCGTTAATTCGATATTTACATTTTGTGGTTAATTTCCACGAAGAAGTTGACCGGTAGGCACCTGGACATCGTGTTAGTACCCGATTGCTTTGTGATATTCGATATATAAATTTTGAGGTTAATTCCCCCGAAGAAGTTGAGCGGTAGGCACCTGAACATCATGTTTGTACCCGATTGCTTTGGGATATTCGATATTTACATTTTGAGGTTAATGTCCCCGAAGAAGTTGACCGGTAGGCACCTGGACATCGTGTTAGTACCCGATTGCTTCGTGATATTCGATATATAAATTTTGAGGTTAATTTCGCCGAAGAAGTTAACCGGTAGGCACCTGGACATCGTTTTAGTACCCAATTGCTTCGTGATATTTGATATTCAGATTTAGAGGTTAACTTCCCCGAAGAAGTTGACCGGTAGGCACCTGGACATCGTGTTAGTAACCGATTGCTTCGTGATATTGGATATTCACATTTTGAGGTTAATTTCACCGAAGAAGTTGACCGGTAGGCACCTGGACATCGTGTTAGTACCCGATTCCTTCGTGATATTTGATATTTAGATTTTGAGGTTAACTTCCCAGAAGAAGTTGAGCGGTAGGCACCTGAACATCATGTTTGTACCCGATTGCTTCGTGGTATTCGACATTTACATTTTGAGGTTAATTTTCCCGAAGAAGTTGACCGGTAGGCACCTCGACATCCTGTTTGTACCCGATTGCTTCGTGATATTCGATATGTACATTTTGAGGTTAACTTCCCTGAAGAATTTCACCGGCAGGCACCTGGACATCGTGTTAGTACCTGATTGCTTCGTGATATTTGATATTTACATTTTGAGGTTAACTTACCCGAAGAAGTTGACCGGTAGGCACCTGAACATCATGTTTGTACCCGTTTGCTTTGTGGTATTCAATATTTACATTTTGAGATTAATTTCCCTAAAGAAGTTGACCGGTAGGCACCTGAACATCGTGTTAGTACCCGATTGCTTCGTGATATTCGATATATAAATTTTGAAGTTAATTTCGCCGAAGAAGTTAACCGGTAGGCACCTGGCCATCGTTTTAGTAGCCAATTGCTTCGTGATATTTGATATTCAGATTTTGAGGTTAACTTCCCCGAAGAAGTTGACTGGTAGGCACCTGGACATTCTGTTTGTACCCGATTGCTTCGAGATATTCGATATGTACATTTTAAGGTTAACTTCCCCGAAGAAGTTGACCGGTAAGCACCTAGACATCGTGTTGGTACCTGATTGCTTCGTGATATTTGATATTTTTATTTTGAGGTTAACTTCCTTGAAGAAGTTGACCGGTGGGCACCTGGACATCATGTTTGTACCCGGTTGCTTCGTTAATTCGATATTTACATTTTGAGGTTAATTTCCCCAAAGAAGTTGACCGGTAGGCACCTGAACATCCTGTTTGTACCCGATTGCTTCGTGATATTCGATATTTACATTTTGAGGTTAATGTCCCCGAAGAAGTTGACCGGTAGGCACCTGGACATCGTGTTAGTACCCGTTTGTTTCGTGATATTGGATATTCACATTTTGAGGTTAATTTCACAGAAGAAGTTGACCGTTAGGCACCTGGACATCGTGTTAGTACCCGATGCCTTCGTGATATTTGATATTTAGATTTTGAGGTTAACTTTCCCGAAGAATTTGAGCGGTAGGCACCTGGACATCGTTTTAGTACCCAATTGCTTCGTGATATTTGATATTCAGATTTTGAGGTTAACTTCCCCGAAGAAGTTGACCGGTAGGCACCTGGACATCGTGTTAGTACCCGATTGGTTCGTGATATTCGAATATTTACATTTTGAGGTTAACTTCCCCGAAGAAGTTGACCGGTAGGCACCTGGACATCATGTTTCTACACGATTGTTTCGTGATATTCGATATATACATTTTAAAGTTAATTTCTCCGCAGAAGTTGACCGGTAGGCACCTGGACATCGTGTTAGTACCCGATTGCTTCGTGATATGGGATATTCACATTTTGAGGTTAATTTCCCTGAAGAAGTTGACCGGTAGGCACCTGGACATCGTGTTAGTACCTGATTGCTTCGTGGTATTTGATATTTACATTTTGAGGTTAATTTCCCCGAAGAAGTTGACCGGTAGGCACCTGGACATCCTGTTTGTACCCGATTGCTTCGTGATATTAGATATTCACATTTTGAGGTTAATTTCACCGAAGAAGTTGACCGGTAGGCACCTGGACATCCTGTTTGTACCCGATTGCTTCGTGATATTTGATATTCACATTTTAAAGTTAACTTCCCCGAAGAAGTTGACCGGTAGGCACCTGGACATCCTGTTTGTACCCGATTGCTTCGTGATATTCGATATGTACATTTTGAGGTTAACTTCCCCGAAGAAGATGACCGGTAGGCACCTGGACATTGTGTTAGTACCCGATTGCTTCGTGATATTTGATATTCACATTTTGAGGTAAACTTCCCCAAAGAAGTTGAGCGGTAGGCACCTGAACATCATGTTAGTACCCGTTTGCTACGTGATATTGGATATTCACATTTTGAGGTTAATTTCACCGAAGAAGTTGACCGGTAGGCACCTGGACATCCTGTTTGTACCCGATTGCTTCGTGATATTTGATATTCACATTTTAAAGTTAACTTCCCCGAAGAAGTTGACCGTTAGGCACCTGGACATCCTGTTTGTACCCGATTGCTTCGTGATATTCGATATGTACATTTTGAGGTTAACTTCCCCGAAGAAGATGACCGGTAGGCACCTGGACATTGTGTTAGTACCCGATTGCTTCGTGATATTTGATATTCACATTTTGAGGTAAACTTCCCCGAAAAAGTTGAGCGGTAGGCACCTGAACATCATGTTTGTACCCGATTGCTTTGTGGTATTCGATATTTACATTTTGAGGTTAATTTCCCCGAAGAAGTTGACCGGTAGGCACCTGGACATCCTGTTTGTACCCGATTGCTTCGTGATATTTGATATTCACATTTTAAAGTTAACTTCCCGGAAGAAGTTGACCGGTAGGCACCTGGACATCCTGTTTGTACCCGATTGCTTCGTGATATTCGATATGTACATTTTGAGGTTAACTTCCTCGAAGAAGATGACCGGTAGGCACCTGGACATCGTGTTAGTACCCGATTGGTTCGTGAAATTCGATATTTACATTTTGAGGTTAATTTCCCCGAAGAAGTTGACTGGTAGGCACCTGGACATCGTGTTAGTACCCGATTGCTTCGTGATATTTGATATTCACATTTTGAGGTAAACTTCCCCAAAGAAGTTGAGCGGTAGGCACCTGAACATCATGTTTGTACCCGGTTGCTTCGTTAATTCGATATTTACATTTTGAGGTTAATTTCCCCGAAGAAGCTGACCGGTAGGCACCTGAACATCCTGTTTGTACCCGATTGCTTCGTGATATTCGATATTTACATTTTGAGGTTAATGTCCCCGAAGAAGTTGACCGGTAGGCACCTGGACATCGTGTTAGTACCCGTTTGCTTCGTGATATTGGATATTCACATTTTGAGGTTAATTTCACAGAAGAAGTTGACCGTTAGGCACCTGGACATCGTGTTAGTACCCGATGCCTTCGTGATATTTGATATTTAGATTTTGAGGTTAACTTTCCCGAAGAATTTGAGCGGTAGCCACCTGGACATCGTTTTAGTACCCAATTGCTTCGTAATATTTGATATTCAGATTTTGAGGTTAACTTCCCCGAAGAAGTTGACCGGTAGGCACCTGGACATCGTGTTAGCACCCGATTGGTTCGTGATATTCGAATATTTACATTTTGAGGTTAACTTCCCCGAAGAAGTTGACCGGTAGGCACCTGGACATCATGTTTCTACACGATTGTTTCGTGATATTCGATATATACATTTTAAAGTTAATTTTCCCGCAGAAGTTGACCGGTAGGCACCTGGACATCGTGTTAGTACCCGATTGCTTCGTGATATGGGATATTCACATTTTGCGGTTTTATGGATAATAAAAATGTTTCTGGAGGATTCAAATGTTAATTTCCACAAGAATTCTATAGCAAATTACTTATGGATTTCAACGCGTAATTTCACAAGGATTTATACTTCTTAGTTTATTTTTATTTTCATGGGATGTTCCTCATGGATTTCTGCAAGGATTTTGACGCCGATTTTTTAGAGGATTTTAAACTTTGTATTTTTTGAATTATGAAAAGTTTCTCATGGATTTTGATGAGGATTTTAAACTTTGTATTTTATGGTAAACAAGAATGTTCCTGGGGAATTCCTACGCCGATTTTTACGAGAATTTCAACGCGGAATTTTACGAGGATTTCACCGCGGATTTTTAAGAGGATTTTGAATTTTGAATTTTGAATTTTTTGATTGATGGAAAGTTCTTCATGAATTTTAATGATGATTTTAGACTTTGAATTTGATGGTTAATAAAAATGTTTCTGAAGGATTCTCATGCTGGTTTCGACAAGAAGTGCATGGTAAATTACTCACGGATTTCAACGCGGAATTTTACGAGGATTTCACCGCGGGTTTTAAAGAGCATTTTGAATTTTGTATTTTTTGATTGATGGGAAGTTGTTCATGGATTTTTATGATAATTTTAGACTTTAAATTTGATGGTTTCTAAAAATGTTTCTCAAGGATTCTCATGCTGGTTTCGACAAGAAGTGCATGGCCAATTACTCACGGATTTCAACGCGGAATTTTAGGAGGATTTCACGGCGGATTTTTAAGATGAGACTGAAATTTTATGGTTAACAGAAATGTTTTAGGAGGATATTCTACTCTAATTTTTACGAGGATTTCAAAGGGGAATTACTCATGGATTGCAACGCTGAATTTCACATTGATTTCTACACGGATTTTTAAGAGGATTATGAACTTTGTATTTTTTATTTAAGGGAAGTTCTTCATGGATTTTTATGATGATTTTAGGCTTAGAATTTTATGGTTAATAAAAAAGTTTCTGTAGGATTTTCATTCTAATATCCACAAGAATTTCATCGAAAATTACTTACGAATTTGTACCGGGAATTTCTTGAGGATTTATAACTTTTTCTCTTTTTTTCATGGGATGTTCGTCATGGATTTCTGCATGAATTTTAAACTTTTAATTTTATGGGTAATAGAAATAATTATGGAGGATTCCTACGCTGATTTTTAGAAGTTCATCGAGTAATTACTTGCGGATTTCAACGCGGACTTTTACGAGGAATTTGTACTTTCTTTTTTTTTATTGATGGGTACCGTTGCTGTCCCAATTTCCGTCCATGTAAGCAGACGAATTATTCCAGTTTTCGTTTACTTTAAACTTTTGATTTTAAAGCATTTAGGTATAGATAGGTTTATGTAAATCCAACTGAAGATGCAATAATGTTAAAAGCAATTAAATAAAGTTAAGAACACAATTTATGCTGTAATACGTTCGAAATTATATAAAAGTGTAGAGAAACTGAGACGTCGAGGGAAACTGGTACAACCATGGTGTCTCCTCACATATTTCTATGAGTATTCTAACTTAGAATTTTGTTTAAGATTTTTGAAAGGAATTTTGGACTTGGAAGCTTTAGGTTAATTTAGAATTTCCTCATACATTTCTACTGGAATGTATGAGTTCCTGGAATTTTTTTAAGTACATAATTTCGTTAAGGCTATTTAACTTGGATATTTTAGCCGCTTTTTTTGACGCTTGTAAATCACTGATGAGTTTACAGTTTGCTATGTTAGTCGCATTTAGTCTACGTGAAAATCGGCTAGGATTTTTAATTCAAATATCTTTGCTGCATTCTCTCTATATAAAAATCAGCGATATTTTTAAGTTGAATATTTTAGCTGTATTTAATCCATTTACAAATATGCGAGTATTGTTCTACGGAGATAAATGTAATTTTGAACAACCATTAAAGTCAAAGATTCTAAAGTTTTAATTATTAACTATTTAATTTTAATTGCTTATTTGTGTCTTTTATCATTAATGTAAATTATTAATTTAATCGTCAATTTTGTCAGTAATTCAAAAGAACATTTTTCTTCGTTGGAACTGTGAAACAACATTCTCGGCAAGTTTTGTGTCAATATGATACGGGCCTGGACGTTTACGTAGCTTCATGACCTCAGTACAATGTTCTAATTTCATTGAAATAATTAATTTTTTCGTAAAAGCATTTAATATTTATATACTTTGTAAGAAATAAAACATCTTTTATTTTTCAAATAACACAATTTATTTTGGTTATAAAACAAAGTAAGCTAAAGGGGAAAAATTTTGGAAAGAAACGAAGAAACAGAAAATAATGAATATTATGAATTGCATGTAAAATTATAATGAGGTTAAAATATAAAATTAATAATAAACGATAAATTCAAGGATCAGTTTAAAAAGAAATGTAGAAACAGAAAATAATGAATATTATGAATTGTATGTAAAATTATCATGCTGTTGGAGTATAAAACTAATAATAAACGATGAACTCATAAACACTTTAAATTCCACTTGGTCCAGGATTTTCAGGATTACCTGCAGTTTGATCTAAAATTAAATTATATTTTTGAGTTTCAAATGTAAAATATTCATATGTAAAGTGTACTTTGAGAAAAAACTTATATTTAACTGACACAATTTTCTTAGCTGTTCCAACTAAAAGTTAGGTAGACATTGCTTTGAAATCTCATATTAATTTTCTAAACCGTATTATTTCTCTAATTTGGAAATAATAAAATATTTACTGATTTCAAGAACTCGATTTTTACTATACGTTTATAAGTGAAATTTATAGAACACCAGTTTTATTCCATGGAAGCAAAAATATAAAATTTTAAGAGAGTGAGAAAAAACTCTTCTAAAAAAGTGCCACTGAAATTAGTACTGGTATAAGTACTGTGATAAGTACTGTGATAAGTACTGTGATAAGTTCTAGAACTTTAATTCTTTTTTCGCGCAATAACTTCGAAGTTGTTCGATGCGAATTCAGGGACATACGATTCATAAAATTCAAACTTTACTTCCAAACGTCTGTATTTGATACAAGTTATACAGCACTGATTGTTGACGCAAGCAGCTTGGAAGATGAACGACTGTAGAAAAAGACCGTGACGAATAAACGACTATAAAGTTTGAAGTTGAATGACTACGGAGTATTCACTTTACTTATCCCAATACTCAACCCAGTACTTCTTCCTGGTATGTAATCCAGTACTTTATTAAGTAATACTTTTTTATAAGGGAATAAAAACTTTATTTCTTAAAAAATATAAAAAAGCAATCATTTCTCTATCTAAATCTGAATTAGTTAAAAATAACTATTAATTAGTAAAATCGTGGCTGAGTTTTTGCTTTAGCAATTAGTGAAAAATAACTTATTATTATTAGTAAAAAAATGAATAATTGTTAGTAAAAAAATAACAAAAAAATATTTAACATTTGAGTAATTGAATTTTGTTAAAAATTAATTTTGGAGCTTAATTTCTTAGTTTCAAATTATCTCATTTTTTAAATGTATGGTATGAACTTGATAAACTGTAACTTCACACATAATTTCATTATTATTGATTGATTATTCTTGACTATAAATTCAAAAAATCAATTTTGGTAATCAAAAGTAAATTTTAACGCCTTCATTTTTTTGTTATATCTTTTTACAAAATGCAATCAGAAAAAAATCAAAATTAAGGTTTTGTGTTCTGCAGAGTTGCTTTTAAGAAACAATTAAAATTTTTTGATTTATATTTACAGTTTTCATAAAAACGAAGAAAATGTATAAATAGTCTCTCCGGGGCTACTTGGCGCAGTCGGGTTGGGGCTGGTTGGCGCGTTCAGAACGCTAGAAGTTTATAAGCTACATCTAGTGACTAATAAAAATTTATTAAATTCAATGTGGTAACACTTTTATTTTATTATCAGTACCAAGAATAACCCTTTAAGATAAAAAAGTGTTTAATATATATATTATTATTATTATAATCTCATAATTTTACGTTTCCAGATATTTGTAGTTTTTAGGTTCGTGAACTTCACTTTTTGAACAAGATGAACCTTCCATTTTGAATTAATTCACATTTTTTCAAAATAATATTTCCTTAGAATACTTATTTTAACAATGAAACATATTGCTTGATTATTAGAGGCGCATGAATATTCCCTAAATCTCATTTAGCCTAAATCCCATTAAGCCTAAAATCAAAAAGCCTAAAATGCATTCAGCCAAAATTCCATTTAACCTAAATTGCATTTAACCTAAATTCCGTTTAATCTAAATTCAATTTAACCTAAATCCCATTTAACCTAAAACGCATTTAGTATAAATTCCATTTAACCTAAACTGCATTCAGCCTAAATCTCACTTCACCTAAATCCCATTTAACCTAAATCTCATTTAACCTAAATTCCACTTAACCTAAATCCCATTTAACTAAAACGCATTTAGTCTAAACTCCATTTAACCTAAAATGCATTCAGCCTAAATCCCATTTAACATAAATTCCGTTTAACCTAAATCTCATTTAACGTAAATTCCACTTAACCTAAATTCCATTTAACCTAAAACGCATTTATTCTAAATTCCATTTAACCTAAAATACATTCAGCCTAAATCTCACTTCATCTAAATCCCATTAAACCTAAATCTCTTTTAACATAAATTCAACTTAACCTAAATCCCATTTAACCTAAATTCCATTTAACCTAAATTCAATTTAACCTAAAACGCATTCAGCCTAAATTTCACTTCACCTAAATCCCATTTAACCTAAATCTCATTTAACCTAAATTCCACTTAACCTAAATCCCATTTAATCTAAAACACATTTAGTCTAAAATGCATTCAGCCTAAATCTCACTTCACCTAAATCCCATTTAACCTAAATCTCATTTAACCTAAATTCCACTTAATCAAAATCCCATTTAACCTAAAACGCATTTAGTCTAAATTCCATTTAACCTAAATTCCATTTAACCTAAAACGCATTAAGCCTAAATCTCACTTCATCTAAATCCCATTTAACCTAAAACTTTATTTGATTCAACTATATTTATCCTTAAATTAAAAAAATTTTTAGGTTCAATGGGATTTAGGTGAAGTGAGATTTAGGCTGAATGCATTTTAGGTTAAATGGAATTTATACTAAATGCGTTTTAGGTTAAATGGGATTTAGGTTAAATGGAATTTAGGTTAAATGAGATTTAGGTTAAACGGAATTTAGGTTAAATGGGATTTAGGTGAAGTGAGATTAAGGCTGAATGCATTTTAGGTTAAATGGAATTTAGACTAAATGCGTTTTAGGTTAAATGGGATTTAGGTTAAATGGAATTTAGGTTAAATGAGATTTAGGTTAAATGGAATTTAGGTAAAGTGAGATTTAGGCTGAATGCGTTTTAGGTTAAATGGAATTTAGGTTAAATGGGATTTAGGTTAAATGGAATTTAGGTTAAATAGGATTTAGGTTACGTGGAATTTATGTTAAATGACATTTAGGTTAAATAGGATTTAGGTGAAGTGAGATTTAGGCTGAATGCATTTTAGGTTTAATGGAATTTAGACTAAATGCGTTTTAGGTTAAATGGGATTTCGGTTAAGTGGAATTTAGGTTAAATGAGATTTAGGTTAAATGGGATTTAGGTGAAGTGAGATTTAGGCTTAATGCATTTTGGGTTAAATGGAATTTATACTAAATGTGATTTAGGTTAAATGGAATTTAGTTAAATGAGATTTAGGTTAAACGGAATTTAGGTTAAATGGGATTTGGGTTAAATGGGATTTAGGTTAAATGGAATTTAGGTTAAATGGAATTTCGGTAAAATGAGATTTAGGTTAAATGGAATTTAGATTGAATGGGATTTAGGTAAAATGAAATTTAGGTTTAATGGAATTTAGGTTAAACGCGATTTAGGTTAAATGAAATTTAGGTTAAATGCAATTTAGGTTAAATGGAATTTTGGCTGAATGCATTTTAGTCTTTTTGATTTTAGGCTTAATGAGATTTAGGCTAAATGAGATTTAGGGAATATTCATGCACCTCGATTATTAATCACACATTTTAATTCATGCGCCAAGTAACCCCGGGTAGTGCGCCAGGCAGCCCCGGGCCGGGGCTGTTTGGCGCACTTTGGTTTTCTCCAAAAAGTCTGTTCTAAAAAAAAAAGTACAACTTTTTTTAGAATTTTTATTTTTTGAAATCAAAGCTGAGATGTTAAGCAAAGTTTCTGTACAATATAGTTTTCATATACACAAAATTGGCAGAACCAATCAACAAAGAGTGAAAAGTGCGCCAAGTAGCCCTGGTCTCCCCTATAATCTTTTCATAAGGAGTACAGTTGGCATTTGGCATCACTTTCTCGTTAAAATTTTTTTGCGACAAGTTTTTTTTACTTTATTCACAGACTGCTTTGTCACATCCATGAGTTTGGCGCCAAGGGAGCATGTGCTCTTGCTGAGCCCCCCCCCCCCCCCTCTAAATTCGGGCCTGTTGAGAATCTGTCGTTCAATTGTGTCAGTTTAAAAATCCATTTTTCCAAAAATTAACAATAAGCTTACTTATACGCTTTGGATATAATTGTTTTCGTAAACTGCCAATATGCTGACTAAGATGATAACCCATTTTTCTTAGTCGATCAAATTTTTCATCTCCATCTAAATCCTGCTCTTCTAAATGTTCCTCAAAACATTCTACAAATTTACCAAATTAAAGACGAGTGCCTTATTGTAAAACACTAATATCTGATCATTTCTTAAAATTTTTTGTGTTTCTTAGATTTAAACCGATCAAGGAGTCTTACATTTGTATATGTCGTAGGCATATAGAAGAATCCAGCAGTAAGCCTACTTTCAAGGCAGTAAGCTTACTGCCAGCAATTAGACGAGTGCAAGTCCAAATCGTTCAGATTGGTCTATTTGTCTAGGCAGTAGGCTTACTGACCGGTAGTAAGCTTACAACCCGATGAAGATTCGGCATTTAGACTACTCACATCAACATCCTTCAACCTATTTGTAGGTGAATGATAATAATAGTAGTAAATCAATAAGTATTGATAAATATAAAACTAAGGTAAAATACACCACAAATATATAAATAAATAAAATAATATATGTTTATGTGTACAACTTCAAAATCGTTATAAAATAAACTTTGACTTTAGTAAATAATATTTTATAAAACTTTAAAAGAATGTAATTTGTCTATCAATTAAATAATTACATTTTTGAATAACTAATTTTGTAGGGTTAAAAAAAATTTGACAATTAATCTACAAATTGTAAGGTAACAAAAGATCAGTGCTTTACGAAACGCTGTTCCTGCTTTAAGGCCAATATTAAATGTGGTTCACGGTACCATCACTTAAATTCGAGCATTAATAAATAGAAAAAATTCTAAGGAAAATGTAAGAAAAAAATTATTATTATTAAATAATTGTTTAATTAATAGGCAAATTATATTCTTTTAAAGTTTTATAAAATATTTTTTACTAAAGTCAAAGTTTATTTTATAACGATTTTCAAATTGAACAAATCGATTTATATTATTTTATTTATGTATATATTTGTGTTGTATTTGACCTTTGTTTTATATTTATTAATATTCATTTAATTACTACTATTATTATCATTCACCTACAAATAGGTTGAAGGATGTTAATGTGAGTAGTCTAAATGCCGAATCTTTATCGGGCAGTAAGCTTACTACCGGCCAGTAAGCCTACTGCCTAGGCAAATAGACGAATCTGAACGATTTCAACTTGCAGTCGTCTAATTGCCGGCAGTAAGCTTACTGCCTAGGAAGTAGGCTTACTGACAGATTCTTCTATTTGCCTACGACATATATACATTTCTAGTCGGTTTCAAAAAATAAACAATTTAATAGATTTCGAATTATGATGATGAGTAATAGAAACAAGTGATAGAAAAGATTGGTAAAGGTATAGAAGTGTAAAAAAGTGAGAGCTAAAAAGGTGAAAGAAGGGATGATGTGACTTGATGTTAGCTAAAATGTGTCTGTGTGTGTGAGAGAGAGACAGATAGTGTGTGTTTATTAGGAGACATTGAGATAGATAGTAGGGTGGTAATGATGAACGAATTACGTACGTTGATCAGCAACGACAGGCAAAGCAAAATCAGAAAAAAAAGTGTCAAGAGGCCGAAACCAGCTAGAACGTCTAGATTAGAAGACAAGTTCATTATAAAAATACGATAAAAATGTTGAGAAAGTTTTGAAAATATTGATGATAGCTGTGAAGAAAAATGGAAGATTGAAATAGAGAATTGTAAGTGTCTGTAGAGACCAAGAGAAAGAAACCATTGATAAGTTCCTAAGAATTAAAAAGAAAGAAAGTTTAGAAAAGGAGAATTTAGGATTATGGAATTAAAAGATAATTTAATGAAAGATTACACAGGCCCACAAATAGAAGCAGAGGTGGGCATGTTCTGAGTTCAGTGGATCTTTATGTTTTTGGAGTTGCTGATTACGATCCCGGTGACCACATAACTCCATTACGTCTAGTTCAAGGTCACGTCAAGGTCAACCACTTAAATTTCAAAAATAAAATTTTTTTGCCCCCGGATTATGAAAGAGCAGGAAATTTTCCGTCCGATAACGTCTTGACCGATTTTCCAATCAAATCTTTAAAGGTCATTCGAAGGTCATTTAAAGGTCAAATATTTAATGGCATCTTTCGCATGCATGGGATTTTTGCCAATTCATGGTATTTAATTTTTTATAGAAAGTGTAACTTTATGTTTTTGGGGTCGCTGATTACAATTCCGGTGTCCATATAACTCCATCACGTAAATTTCAAGGTCACATCAAGGTCAAACACCTTATTTTCCTAAATATTTGACCTAAAAATGACCTTCAAATGACCTTTAAAGGTCTAATTAAAAAATCGGACAAGGCATATCCGGACGTAAAATTTCCTGCTCTTTCAGAATCTGGGTCAAAAAAAATTTTATTTTTGAAATTTAGGTGCTTGACCTTGACGTGACCTTGAACTAGATGTGATAGAGTTATGTGGACACCTGGATCGTAATCAGCGACCCCAAAAACATAAAGGTCCACTGGACTCAGAACATGTCCACCTCTGCTTCTATTTGTGGGCCTGTGTTATTAGGTAATAGGAAAAATAAAAAAGGTGAAAAAAGGTGATCAAGCTATGATCAGAGGTAAGTGAAATTGGAGAGGTGAAAGTAGAGAGAAGGGTGAAGGAAATGGAGAAGAAAATAGAAACGGCAGACATTTTATTTTGATCTTTTTTTTAATATAATAGTTTATTATATAGTAATAAAAAGATTGAAAGTAGAAAAGATGTTTCATGGAGAAGTAGAAATATTGTTATGAGAAATATGAGTAAATGCTAACATTAAAAAGGTGATGCGAGCGAAAAGCTGAAAAGGAAGAACAGAAATAATTCTATAATTAAGTTTTAGAGGAACGCATGTGAAGAAAAATATAAAGAACGCACTGCAAAAACAGGTGTCTTAAATTGTTCAAAAATGTCTTAAAATAAGACATTTTTCGTGTCTTGGACACCAAAAGTATCTTAATTTAATACATTTTTGGCCAATTTAAATCACCTTGTTTTTGCAGTTCGCTCAATAGAATGAGGAAATATTACACCTGAACCTTAATTAAAGCGACGGTTTTGTATGGTGTCGCATAAACTAGGGAGGTTAAAGAGAACGAAGCAAACGTAAACAAGCAGGGCCGTACGTACGAAAACGAAAAACGTTTTCTCTTAATCGCCCGCGATTTTAGGGTCGCTCACGTTTTCTCCAAAACTCAATTGTCAGTATATCCATTTAACCGAATTTTATTTATTCAAAATTGCATTTATCAGAAATCTCATTTATCAAAAAAAAAAACATTTTTCAGAAATCTCTTTTGTCCGAAATTTAAATTATCAGAAATATAATTTCTCCGAAAATGCATTTACCAGAAATTTCGTTTGTCCGAAAGGTAAATTGGCAGAAATCTAATTAATCCAAAATTGTATTTATCCGAAATCGCATTTATCTGAAATCTCGTTTGCCAAAAAATTGAATTATCAAGAATTTTATTTATTAAAAATTACATTTATCAGTAATCTCAATTGTAAACATTTTCAACTATCAAAAATCTAATTTGTTCAAAATTGAATTTATCAGAAATCTCTTATGTCCAAAATTTCATTTATCAGAAATCTAATTTTTTCAAAAATAGCATTTAATGGAAATCTCATTCTCAAAAAAATTAAATTATTACGAATTTCATTTATCAAAAATTCTATTTATTAAAAATCTTATTAGTCCCAAAATTATATTTGTCAGAAACCTAATTTATTAGACAAAACACTAAACAGAAATCTCATCTGTCCGAAATATAAGAAATCTAGTTTTCCAAACATTGTAATTATCAAAAACCCATTTATCAAAAAGTGCATTTTACAGAAATTTCATTTGTGCGAAATATTATTTATCAGAAATTTCATTTGTCAAAAATGTCAATTATCAGTCATTTTATTTATCGAAAATTGCATTTATCAGAAATCTCATTTATCGAAAATTGCATTTATCAGAAATCTCATTTTTTAGAAATTGCAATTATCAGAAATCTTATTTATCAAAAATTGCATTTATTAGAAATCTCATATCTCAGAAATTGCAATTATCAGAAATCTCATTTGTCTAATATTGCATTTATCAGAAATCTCATTGCTCCGAAGTATTATTTTTCAGAAATCTCTTTTGTCAAAAATGTTAATTATCAGTAATCTTATTTGTCAAAAACTGCATTTATCAGAAATCGCATTTCTCAAAAATTGTTATTATCAGAAGTCTTATTTGTCAAAGCTTGCATTTATCAGAAATCGCATTTATCCGAAATTGCACTTTTTGGAAGTCTCATTTATCTAAAAGATTATTCTCCATAACCTTCAATTGTGCAAAAGTCCATGTACAAGAAATCTCATTATCCAAAACTTCCATCATCCCAACATTTCTATTTCAAAGCGAGTTGCTCGTCCCTGGCCTATTCAGTGAAACAGAATAGATGTCGCTCCGAATTCCTTCTGAACTGCACTCTGTTTTACCAACTAGACCCCGGACGGGCAACTTGCTTGGAAAGAGAAATGTTCGGATAATGGATGCTTGGGAGATTGAGATTTCTTGTACATAATTGGAAATTCTGACAAACTAGATTTCTGTTAAATGCAATTTTGGACAACTCAAAAGTCTGATAAATTCTATTTTTGATAAATTGAATTTTTGACAAATTAAAATTTGGAAAAATGAGGTTTTTGATAGTTGATTTTTTTGAAAAATGAGATTTCTGATAAATGCAGTATCAGACAAATAAGACTTCTGATAATAACAATTTTTGAGAAATGCTATTTCTGATAAATGCAATTTTTGACAAATAAGATTACTGATAATTAACATATTTTTGACAAAAGAGATTTCTGAAAAATAATATTTTGGATCAATGAGATTTCTGATAAATGCAATATCAGACAAATGAGATTTCTGATAATTGCAATTTCTGATAATAAATAAATAAAAATTTAAATTCGGTCACATGGATATTCTGACAATTGAGTTTTGGAAAAAATGTGGGCGACCCGCGATTTTAGAACAGGGGAAAGCAAGGTACCTTTGTACCTTCTTCACTGCGTAGGAAAATTTGTGCTCACGCATCGATCCCCCTGCCTCTTGACCACCGAGCCATAGATTTCAGTTCCGAGAGTCGCATAAATTGAAGTTGCATAAACTAGGGTTCGGGTGTATTGTAAAAAATGGGAAGTAGAGGAGGAGGAGGAGGCAAGGATAGTAGTAAAAATACAAAGAATTGCATTTAAAGAATAGGTAGAGAATAGAGATTTTAATGCATGAATAGAAAAATTGGGAGGAAGTAATTAGAATGAGAAGAAAAAGATAGATGAAGAAACAAGGTGAGTAGTGGAGCGTTTAAAGAGAGGAAGAGAAGTAGGCTTAATGCAATTTTCGAAAGTATTGGAAGTTGAGGGTATAGAAAATGGTAAGGACGGGAGAATAAAAAGAAGGATACTTAATGTTGTTCGAGAAGGTACAAGAAAAATGGAATAGGAAATAAAGGAGAAGGAGATAGAGGCTGGCAATTTGTGGTAGTATTATATGTTTTAAGCTACTGTAAGTGTGGATATGTCGGAAGGTGAATGGGAAAAAGAAAATGCCTGAGAGGTATTTATGTTAGTTTTTGGGGTGAATAAGAATTGTCCAGTATATATATTGAGAGGAATTGGAGAGAGATACATTGATGATAAGACAATGAAAGTGGGCGATTAAAAAAGTTGAAGAATAAAAACAGGAGTAAATTGGTAAGGAAATGTTATAAGTTAAAAAAAAAGAAACAAGGCAGAGAGACAGAGATGTGAAAAAGTTATCTGTATGGGAGATGGTGAGAAATAAAACGAAAAAAAAGACATTCGGTGAAGAAGTAGAGAAACAGAGATGGATAGAGAAATAGGGAAGGAAAGTCAAAGAGAAAGCTGTGGCACTTGACGAACACAGTTGCTGTCACAGATAATAGAATAAATTAGTTATAAGAAACGTAATTTAACTTAAATATAGTTAAGATGCAATTTTGTAGCGTAGAATACATAGGTAAGCTTGTTCTTGTGAAAAATTGGTTCTTCAAACCTTGTAGCATGTGCAGGAAGACAGTAGAACAATAATTAGTCAACTAGTTTAAAAGTTATTTTTCACTGTCAGTCAGATATATTTCATTAATTGGCTTAGAGAGAATAGACATTTTATTGTAATTCTAATGTACACTTTCTACTAATTAAAATTTAGAGAGCACAGTTGAGTTAACTTTTTGTAAAATCCCAATAAACACCAACATAAAAATATTTATTTTACGTTTACGAAATGCTTGTGTCTAGATGTTTAAAGATGTATACAATATTTACAAGAAGAATCTGTACCTTGAATAACTTTTTTCTTTTCAGGAGTCAAAATTTTTCTTGGCGATCTATCGCCTGGTAAATCTAATAAAAATTCTGTTTGTTTAACACAGCGATTAACTAATTTTTGACGTGTCCAAACAGCGACTGCCAAATGCTTGACGTATTTGGCATCGTCCTTTTGCGTTTCAAGCCAATCCCATGCATCCTGTTTTATATATACTCCATGCCCTAAATGAATCTTCTTTACCTTCCGTAAAAAAGCAAACATAAAAAATGTGTACATATTTACAAGGCACTCTAAGAATTAAACTTTTAATTTTTCTAAAACACAATTTCGAAAAAAATTTATAAAAAAAATATTTCTCTTGTTTTAAAACATGAAACAACATTTCAAAGTAGCTTTACTAAAAATAAAAAATTTAGTGTTTTGAGTTACTTTATTATATGTATACTCTCTAAATCTGAATTAATAAAAAAAACTGGCCATTTTTTTGATAAGAGCAATTTAAACATAAAAAGAAAGATTTTGAAATAAAAAAATGCATGCGCACTAGTGTTCGAAGGACTATATATACAGTGCCTACGTTTAGCCCTAAGCAGAATGAAAATTTTAGTTCGTAAGCAATGAGATAGAAAAGGACAGACATATATACCTGCCTTTTTCTATCTCATTCTTAAGAACTAAAATTTCACGATTTGGCGATTTAAAGTTTCATTGTGCTTAGGGCTTATTTAGTGCTTGGAAAACACCTGAGCATGTATTTAGTGCTTGGAAGACTACTACGCATGTGTTTGATGCTTGGAACCTTAGTGCGCATGTATTTAGTGCTCAGATCACCACTGCGCATGTATTTAGTGCTTAGGTCACTACTGCGCATGTAGTTAGTGGCCAGAACACTACTGCGCATGTATTTAGTGCCTAGAACACTACTGCGCATTTTTTTGATGCTCGGAACTCTACTGAGCATGTATTTAGTACCTGGAATACTATTAGGCATGTGTTTCGTACCTGGAACACTACTGCGCATTTGTTTGGTGCTTGGAACACAACTACGCATGTGTTTATTGCTGGCAACACTCCTGCGCACATGTTTGGTGCTTGGAACACTACTGCGCATGTGTTTGGTGCCTGGAAAACTAGTGCGCATGTGTTAAGTGTTTGTAACTTTTCTGCGCATAATGTTCGGGTATGGCTCAAGACCTGAAATTTTCGGGTCCTCATATCATTCGAGAACCCGTATATATTCGAGTACTCGAAAAATTTCGGGTATTTCAGAAAGTCCAGCTCGAACCCGACCCTGCTCGTACTCGACAAAAGCGAGCTGAGCTTGGCTCGGCTCGAACACTGTTAGGCTTGGCTCGGCTCGGCTCGGTAGGGCTTCGAGTTTCGAGCTTTTTGTACAGCCCTAATCTTTGCACCAAATTTCAGTTTTGTACATGTAAAATAATTTGGTCGCTACGATGGAGGATAATTGTTTTAAAGAACGGACAAGTTATACTTAAATATGTTAGTAGCTTATAGATTATAGGTTGTATTGTTAAATTTTACTTCACTGTTCTGCAGAGCTTCATTTTTAAATTATAATTATTTGAAACTACTGGAAACGTTATATATTCGATTTATAAATATAAGGTGAGAATATCATTATAACATACTACAAACATAAATTTTCCATACAGCACAAGAAATTTCCAAAACTTGTCTGACCCTAACATTTCAAGTTTCGGAATATTTAAATAAATTTTCAGGCAACATTGGTGCGAAGATAAAAATGTTCACATGTGAGGAAATATTGACTCAGAATTTAAGGAAGTATTTCTTTGAAATATTCAAGCAATTTTCAACGTTAAGGTGGTTTATCCAAAAAACCAATTTCTACAGATTCTTATAAATTTTAAATGACATATTAAATGCATTACATTACATGTACTGTTACAATTTTATTAAATTTTATCGTTCTCTTTTTAAAATATAAATTTATAAAATTCGGACTTTTACATGGAAACAGTAACAAAACGCGCAAAATGACTATATTTTAATTAATTAAAAAACACGGTTTTCAACGGAAAATTATTTTTTCCATAGAATTAGTTTGGGTGATGATTTTAACTACAAAATACTATTTAAAAACCAAATTATAAGAAGAAATGAATTAAAAAAAATTTTGACTATCATGGTCCAATAGAATAAGAACCGCTTGAGGCTATAAACGTCCTTAAATGATGAGCACTGGTTGATCTTGGTGCTTATGACATGTAGGGCTATTTCTATAGTTTTTTAGAATCCTGCGGATGTCAAATATAACAAAAAATTCTGATTGATAGCAAATAAAAAAAATGTTTGAACTTTTTGTGAAATATTGGCTGATTGTGAATATTTCTGAAGTCTTTTTTTCGTAATATTTCATGAATACTGCAATGCAATTTTTAGACAATATTCTAGCTATACTTTGAGAAAATAAGCCTCTAGCCAATTTCTAGGTTAAAGGTACTCGATACAAAACAATCAAGATACCGGCGACCACAACTGAACTTCAAGGTTAACAGGAGCCTTTATTCCGCTATAATTAACAAAGTGCTTTGCAGGTGCTATATTAACAACCTCTCTCGGCTTCATTTAATCGAAAATTAGTTATATTTAGTCAACTTATTTTCTTAGTGTATATTTTCTTATATGCTGACATTTCATCAATGTTCCCTGAACATTCATTTAAATATTTCGAAACCTAAAATGTTAAGGTCAGAAAACTGCACGTGCTGCAGGGGTTATAGTTCTTGAATTACACTGCAAAAATTGTTGTCTTTTAAGTGTCTTATTACCAGACATTTTGGTGTCTTTATTGTATCAAAGGCTCTATATGTGTCTGAAAATGAGACATTTTATGCGTCTTAAACACCAAAATGTCTTAAAATAAGACACTTAGAAGACATATTTATAAAATATTTAAGTTCTCCATGTAAAAAGTATGTCATAAGGGTGGGGGCTCAAGATTCACTGAAATTTGTGTTACTTAATTTATGGATAACTCCTTAGTTAAAATTTTTATTAATTGTAAGATTTAGAGAGTATATACATTATGCAGTATGGACAACTAACTATATATATGAATCATTGATCAGCTTTAGAGAAAATAGAGCGGAATCAGTTTTGGGCATAGGAATGTGAATAAAAATATTCTAATTCATAATCAGCAATTATTACTGTAAACACCCAACTACATTGATTATGTCCTTTTGGTTAGTTCTGCGCAATAAAAATTTATTAAAAAAAATGCACAGAATCTATTAGGAAAGACTGTTTCAATGCTGTTGGTTGTACGTTGTACAATTATACACATTTGCAAATGAGTGAGTGTCTACCTCTTTTCCATTCTTGTTAGTAGTAACTCTAGCAAGTCTAGGCACAGAATTTTCAGAATTTGTATTGTTATCCGGCGCAGAATCTACAAGAGACAAAAATTATGTATTGATACTGTTAAACACATCAATATTGTAACATGGTAGTCTATGAATAACACCTTGATAATTAAGAGCTTTAATTTGACAATTGCTTTATTTAAATAAATATAGAAATGAATGTATTCTACAATTTGTAGTTACTCCATTCAACAAAAACCATAGTAATAGGCCTCAAATACTGTCCTTAATCAAAATCGATTAAAGCGAAATTAACGTTTGAAAATTGCGGTCTTCATACTTGATCCGCCATTTAAAATTTTTAAAGCTCAACTTCAGATTTAATATCAGCCCAAAAGGCACCAAGTAACTGGTTTTATGCAAATATTATCAATTTTCAAACATTTATCCGCATCTTAATCCCTATATCCTTATTTTATTTAGTTTTATGATAGTGAGTTTAAGTTTCTGTACACTTATTACACTGAGTATCTAATGTACCGAATTTTTTATACTTGGTGTCCATTTTATGGTCGCTAGCTTGGAATTTAAAATAAGTAGTTTCAAATATTTATAGCTAAGGGTCCATGTGCGCGACATTTTGAGCTCCCAAGTCAATCTCCTTTTAGTTTCCTTGTAAAATTATGGAAAATAAAAAATTGTTTTCTTAAAAAATCATTTTTTTTAAATAAAAATAGTTATGACTTTTGTTATGTTTGTTATAAACAAATTCTAATTACAGAATCTGAAAGACCGATAAATTTTAATTTAGAAATGATACATGCCAATTTTATAAACTGCTTTTTGATAAAAAGCAAGATCGTCAATGTCAAAGCAATTTTTTCATCCGTCCGGAAGTTAATGGGTTAATTAATAACATTTGTACCTCTGATTTTAATTTGTGAAGTGGATTTTGTAAAAATATAATTAGTTAAAGTACAAAAATTATATAAATTGAAGCATCATTCCTCTTGAACAAATTAAAAAAAGAATGACAATAGATAAAATGTTTTTCGATTTTTTTCTACAATAAAGTTAAAATATGTAAACAAATTAAGACAATTCATTTTAAGTAAAATTGCTAAATTTTTAATGAAATTTAAAAAAAACCTATCAGTGGTAAAAATATCTTTTAATTTGGTAAGTGTTTTTAAACCTACAAATCATTTAAATTATAATTATAATAAATTAATATTATTAAATAGTTTTTAATAAATACAAAAATATTGAAGAAGATAACCCCCTCGTGGGTAGTGATCGCTGCTTCACCCCAGATTCTTTTGGAATGCTACAACAACTGCCTTAAAAGAGGAGAGTTCTTCCGCGACTGGAAAAGACAGAAGCTGGTCCTCTTAAGGAAAGGAGACAAACCTCTAGATAAAGTTTCATCCTACAGGTCTATTTGCCTGTTAGATACGATGGCCAAACTTCTAGAGGACATGGTTCTGCAGAGAATGCAGTCTCACCTGACCGGTGAGAATAGTCTATCTGAAAACCAATTTGGTTTCAGTAAATGCCTGTCCACAGTAGACGCCATCCAGAAGGCGGTGGACCTAGCCAGGGAAGGAAAAGATAAATTGGGACCAGGGAAGAAAAAGGGCTTCTGCGCGTTGGTAGCCATTGACATACGCAACGCGTTTAATACCGCGCAATGGAAAGATCTCATCCAGTCGATGAGAAACAAAGGAATACCGCCCTACCTGTTGCGGATAATGGAAAATTATCTCAGCGACAGGTGGGTTATATACGAGGGTGACACCTGCACTCTGAAGGAAGAGATGCAACGAGGTGCCCCTCAAGGCTCAAGGATAGGACCATTCGTGTGGAATGTCTCTTATGATGACTTCTTGCGAATGGGTCTACCTAAAGGCGCGATGATCATCGGCTTCGAGGACGACGCGTTGATTGTATGCACTGCCGAAACTGTAGAAGCCCTAGGCGTATTGGGGAACGAATGTCTGAGACGAGCAAAGCGCTGGCTGGAGGACAGAGGCCTCCAAATGGCCCTGGAAAAGACCGAAGCACTGCTAGTCACGGACAGACGTGGTTATACAGCCCCTGGTATCCAGATAGACAAATTCGAGGTCCAGTGGAGGAAAGATATAAAATACTTAGGAGTGGTGCTGGATAAGTTCCTAAATTTCAAACACCACACAACGGTGGCATGCCAGAAGGCCGAACAATGTGCGGCAAAATTAGCTTGTCTAATGCCAAACATTGGTGGGGCTTCTGAATCAAAAAGATGACTGGTGGCAAGTGCTGCCCTATCAAAGCTGCTATACGCAGCACCAGTGTGGGCTCCAACCCTGCGAAATGATCGAAGTAAGACCATCCGTCGAAGGGTACATTCAGCGCAGAGAAATGTTACGAAACGTATCATTTCGGCCTATTGGACAGTGCCGACGTGTGCTACTCAGGTCCTTGACAGCGTCCCGCCGGCATACCTTTTGGCGCAAGAAAGAGAGGAGGTTTTACTCCTTTTCAAGGTGAGACAAATGGCAAGATAGATGGAGCGAGGAGGATACAGGCCGATGGACGTATCGGCTGATACCAACACTCGCCACCTGGATTAATAGAAAGCATGGCGTAGTCTCGTACTACATGACTCAAGCTCTCACAGGGCATGGGTACTTCGGCTCATATCTTGAGCGATTTAAAAAGATTGATAGCTCGGAGTGTGTGTACTGCAAGTTCCCAGTGGAGGACCCAGAGCACACACTCTTCAGCTGCAAACATTGGGACGCGGAGAGGCAGGTCATGTTCGCCGGTGTAAACCGCAAAGTTACACCGGAGAACATGATCCTGCTTATGACTCGCACTATTGAAGATTGGCGAACCATCGAGACCTTCATACATTATGTCATGAGGGTCAAAGATCTCGATGGTCGCCAAAGAAAGTAGGTCCCGTAGTTAAAGAGAGAAAGCCGTTTTAGCGGCAGAGTAGTACCCCCCAAAGAAGGGTGTGTTTTTAGCGGGTCGGCAGAACATTGCCACCCCCGCATAACCCTGTAGTGCGGGCTACAGGGTACCTGGTAGCAAGTTTTCACATCCTACGCAAAAAAAAAGTGTAGAAGATAAATTGTTGATTTTGCCAAATTTGAGGTAGTTGACTGGAGATGACCTGGTCAGTTGTTTATCTCGTGGGTATTTTAGAGTAATCGATTTTTTCAATTAAAAATCATTAATTCCATTGAAGTTGACTGGAACCGACCTACTGGGGTACGTGGATAATTCAAAATTGTCCATTTTTACAAATTGAGGTTAAGTTTCGCAATAAAATTGATCTATTTGTAATTTGTGATTAAAACTTCTTGAGAGTGCTTTCGATGAATTTTTGTTTGTGCTTAATGCCAATTGTCTGATAAGAAGATGACCTTGAGAATTGCTATAGCAAATATTTATTTCTCTTTAACGCAAATAGTATATTTTTCTGGTTCTAGTTAACTTAGAACTATATCTGTTCGTCTCGAAGTCTGGTCTTGCATAGGTATAGATGCTATTCAGCCCAAACTCTTTATGCTGGGACCTTAGTTTTGTCCAGGTCTGGCCCTAACCAAATTGTTAGTTAAGAGATATTTTTTTCTAAATTTGATACAGCAAATCGTCGACTGGGATCAACAAGACGCTAATTCAGGTAATAGCTGAGAAACGTGCCATACCAGTTAAGAGTTGAAGAACGTGCCATCTCAGCTGTCAAATTTTTTGTTTATTTTATTTTGACTGAAATTTAACGAAAATAAACAAAATTATTAAAATTTATATAATTTAATATAATTTATACTCTAAAGGAAACTATTTGAAGTTTAAAGAGGATTAAAAAATAATAACTGACACTAATAAATCTTTTACCATATTTTTATCAACCTGAAATAAGAAAAAAAATTTGATATCTGAGATGGCACGTTCTTCAACTCTTAACTAGAATGGCTTGTTCCTTAGCTATCACCTGAATTGGCGTTTTGCTGCTCCCAATCGACGAAAGAGTATGCAGTTGATTTCAAACAGCTTATATACTCTGATCTAAAAGCAATTAATTCACTAATTTCTTAGCGTATATGCGCTACTTTGAAACAACTGTTTGCTTTGCACTGTCAAAAAAGTAAATTTTTGTTCTTATACAATATATATTGAAATAGTAGATAGGCTGATCTGGTGCTTTGTTCTAATCTTGGTCTATTGTGTCTCTGACTCGATCAATTATGTCTAAAATATCTAAATTGGTTAAAAACTAACTAATTAGTTTTATTAAGTTCTGCTTTAGCTCTGGCTTCTAATCAACGATTGACAAGTCACCAGATGTCACAGTTAGCCACTAATAAGGAAGCTAGGGCCGAATTTAGAAGCTTTTGTAGAGGACGCATAGATATCTTTTGACACTTCTTTCTCGTCAAAATTTTATTCTATAAACTTTTTTATATTACTCAGTGGCCTTAGAACTGAGCCCGCTAGAGACTGAAAGACCAGACTTGGTCTGGTCAGCTTTAGGAAATTTTACGATTTAGGTTTTAGCCTCTTTTTTTCATAAAAAAAAATATTATCTACTTTGAATACTATTTGAAATATTAGAGAAGTTTAAAAAAAAAGTTAAGAACATACCGGAATCTTCAAACATTCTACTGTCCATTCTTAAATTTTTACTTCTGAGAACCTTTTTAGCGGGATTAGAACTTTTTCCCTTCTTTCTTTTTTAAAGATAAGTATCATTTATGATCGAATCTAAAATGATATAATTACTTATTGATGACAAAATGATAGAGTTTTAATCATTACAATTTATATCATCCGTTATATTAAAATTAATACCAGAGTCAGAATGCTGTCGTTTCGATTCCTTCAGAACATGTTGCAGGTCAGGTCTATTAAACGGTCTATCTCCTTTATAATTTGATCCAGTATTCTCTGAAGGAACATTTAAATGGATGTACTTGACATTAGAAACATTACTAACAATAGAAAGAAAACATTATATGATATGACTTTAAAATAGCAAGTAGTACCTTTACGGGTTTGACATTTTCGGTTACTATCCAGAGACTTGTTAGTACTTGAAACTGTTTTAACAGAAAATTCTTTATGAAAATTGTAAAATTTTTATTATCAATATGCATAATCTTATATAAATCTTTATGAAGAAATACCTAAATTAGAGCAATGTCCCTGTATTTTTTTTTGTCGTAAAGGAGGATTAACTTTTTCATTGGAGGATGTTCTACTGCCTTCATTTGTTTCGTCATTAATTTCTATAGTAGCATGTAATTAATAATAATCAGTATAAGAAATATACTTATGAAAAATAGAAGAATAGTAAAGCAGTGAATCACGTAATATTTCAAGTATTAGGACGAAATATTTTTAATTTACGAAACCATTACTTAAGAAATACTTT
Source organism: Ganaspis brasiliensis (assembly GCA_037103525.1). NCBI lineage: Eukaryota > Metazoa > Arthropoda > Insecta > Hymenoptera > Figitidae > Ganaspis > Ganaspis brasiliensis. The sequence continues at coordinate 1,063,332 of JAZKLR010000381.1, read as the reverse complement.
TTACTGACTCAATTGTCATATTATAGCGTAAATCTGACCCAACATGAAAAAAAAATTTTTAATTTTAAATCTGTGATAAAACATCGGACATTTAGCTCCGCCGGGATACGAACTCAGGTCTTTCAATTGCCGGTTGACTACTCTAAACCAACTAAGCTACAGAGGTCATTGTCAAATACAATTTCGCAGATAAATGTAAACGCTTCATTCAGCTATGACTATAGTTTGTCTTATTATTTTTAATTCAAAATTTCCCAGAATTATGACGACAAACATTTTTCAATCGTAAGCAAGTTGTCCACTTGGTTTGTGTGACGAAACCTACTATAACGACTTTTGTTCTACAATTCAAGAAATATTAAATGATCTTTTAAATCAGGTTGAATTCTATTTAATTCTATTTCCATGACACTTTAGGTCCGTTTCACTTTCCCTTCAACATAAAATTCACAACTTTTAGAATAGTGTATAGGGACGAATAAACGCCAATGTTCCATTGCAAGATTTTACTCCCTCCTAGGTTCATACACTGTGTCGTGACGTATAGTACGCTTTGCGTCAGAGAGACAAAATAAATCATAAATAATCATTTTTAAAAATGAAGCTGCCATATTGGATCCGCCAGTTTAACTTTTGAAAATTTCAGTCGAAATTCGTTTTTAGCGACCCCAAAAACCACCAAGTAACAATTTTCAAGTAAATCTGATGAACTTTTAAATATTCTGTCGCCATATTGGATCTACAATATTGAATTTTGAAAATCTGAGTCAAAATTCGTGTTCAGCGACCCCAAAAACCCTTAAGTAACCTCAAGTAACAATTTTCAAGTGAATCCGATGAATTTTTAAAAATACAGCCGCCATATTGGATCCGCCGTTTTGAATTTCGAAAATCTGAGTCAAAATTTTTTTTCAGCTACCCCACAAACCTCCGAGTAAGAATTTTCAAGTGAATCCGATACTTTTTTAAAAATGCAGCCGCCATATTCGATCCGTCATTTTGGAAATCTGAGTTGAAATACTTTTTCAGTGAACCCCAAAAACATAAAAATACGAGATTTAAAGAAAAAACCGTTGGTTGGAAAAATGTGAACCACAAAGGGTAAGATAATTACCAGAATCAAAAGGATCTTCCTGTGGTTCTTTCAAAGGGCGTTTGAGTCCTCTTTTCTTGCGATAGTTCTTATCATTAACCATTAAATCTTCATTTTCTAAAATAATATGTATTAAGTACTTAAAGTCAATTAGGAGGAAGGGGGTCTGCTTATTTTATAGATGTTAGATACTAGGATTTGAGAATACAAAGCAGTATATAACATTCTGTTAAACCAAACCTACATTCTTCCGTTTTACAACCTAAATCAGCATTTGATTAGGTAGAATGTTTCTTCTAAGGTTACATTATGCTGAATCACATGCTAATTTAGGTTGTAAAACTGATAAATATAGGTTGTGAATACACTTATGGTATTCCAGGTACAAAAAAATAACGAGACCCTCTTTTTGCATGTTAAATTGGTTAGATTTTTCTCTACTTGTAGGGTTAACATTAAATAAATACCAGAATCAGAATGGTCTTCCTGTAGTTCCTGCAAAGGGCGTTCGTTTTCACCTTTTTTGCGATGATTTTTATCATTAACCATTGAATCTTCATTTTCTAGATTAATATGTAATAAGTACTTAAAGTGAATTAGGCAGAAGGGGTTCTGCTTATTTTATAGATGTTATATACTAGGATTTGAGAAGACAAGGCAGAATATAACATTATGCCAAATCAGAACCTACATTCTTCCGTTTTACAACCTAAATCAGCATGCGATCAGGTAGAATGTTTCTCCTAAGGTGACATTATGCCGAATAACATGTTGATTTAGGTTCTGAAATGAAAAAATATTGGTTCTGAATATTCTTATGGTACTCCAGGTACAAAAAAATAACGAGACCCTCTTTTTGCATGTTAAATTCTTTAGTGTTTTCTAGACTTGTAGGGTTAACATTAAATAAATACCAGAATCAGAATAGTCTTCATGTGGTTCCGTCAAAGGGCGTTCTCGTCCACCTTTTTTGTGTTGATTCCTATCATTACCCATTGAATCTTCATTTTCTAGATTAATATGTAATAAGTACATAAAGTGAATTTGGCAGAATGGGTTCTTCTTATTTTATAGATGTTAGATACTAGGATTTGAGAAGACAAGGCAGAATATAACATTCTGCCAAATCAGAATCTACATTCTTCCGTTTTACAACCTAAATCAGCATGCGATCAGGTAGAATGTTTCTCCTGAGGTGACATTAAGCCGAATCACATGTTGATTTAGGTTGTAATACGGAAAAATATTGGTTCTGAATATTCTTATGGTACTCCAGGTACAAAAAAATAACGAGACCCTCTTTTTGCACGTTAAATTCATTAGTTTTTTCTCTACTTGTAGGGTTAACATTAAATAAATACCAGAATCAGAAGGGTCTTCCTGTGGTTCCGTCAAAGGGCGTTCGCGTCCACCTTTTTTGTGATGATTCTTATCATTACCCATTGAATCTTCATTTTCTAGATTAATATGTAATAAGTACATAAAGTGAATTTGGCAGAAGGGGTTCTTCTTATTTTATAGATTTTAGATACTAGGATTTGAGAAGACAAGGCAGAATATAACATTATGCCAAATCAGAACCTACATTCTTCCGTTTTACAACCTAAATCAGCATGCGATCAGGTAGAATGTTTCTCCTAAGGTGACATTATGCCGAATAACATGTTGATTTAGGTTCTGAAATGGAAAAATATTGGTTCTGAATATTCTTATGGTACTCCAGGTACAAAAAAATAACGAGACCATCTTTTTGCATGTTAAATTCTTTAGTGTTTTTTAGACTTGTAGGGTTAACATTAATTAAATACCAGAATCAGAAGGGTCTTCCTGTGGTTCCGTCAAAGGGCGTTCTCGTCCACCTTTTTTGTGATGATTCTTATCATTACCCATTGAATCTTCATTTTCTAGATTAATATGTAATAAGTACATAAAGTGAATTTGGCAGAAGGGGTTCTTCTTATTTTATAGATGTTAGATACTAGGATTTGAGAAGACAAGGCAGAATATAACATTCTGCCAAATCAGAATCTACATTCTTCCGTTTTACAACCTAAATCAGCATGCGATCAGGTAGAATGTTTCTCCTGAGGTGACATTATGCCGAATCACATGTTGGTTTAGGTTGTAATACGGAAAAATATTGGTTCTGAATATTCTTATGGTACTCCAGGTACAAAAAAATAACGAGACCCTCTTTTTGCACGTTAAATTCGTTAGTTTTTTCTCTACTTGTAGGGTTAACATTAAATAAATACCAGAATCAGAAGGGTCTTCCTGTGGTTCCGTCAAAGGGCGTTCGCGTCCACCTTTTTTGGGATGATTCTTATCATTACCCATTGAATCTTCATTTTCTAGATTAATATGTAATAAGTACATAAAGTGAATTTGGCAGAAAGGGGTTTTGCTTATTTTATAGATGTTAGATACTAGGATTTGAGAATACTAGTAAGAATATAAGCATGCGATCAGTCAGAATGCTTCTTCTAAGCTTACATTATGCCGAATTACATTCTGATTTAGTTTGTGATACGGAAAAAGGAGGTTGTAAATATCCTAATGGTTTTCCATATATTAAAAGAAAAGGGACCGTCTATTTGCTTGCTAAATTCGTTAGTGTTTTTTTTCCTTGTAGGGTTAACATTTAATAAATACCAGAATCAGAAGGATCTTTCTGTGGTTCCTTTAAAGGTCGTTTGCGTTCATCTTTCTTGCGATGAATCTTATTATTAACCATGGAATCTGCATTTTCTAGATTAATATGTAATACGTTTATTAAGTGAATTAGTAAGAAAGTGGTTTTGCTTATTTTTTAGATTTGAGATACTAGGATTTGAGAATACTAGGCAGAATGTAAAATATCACAACCTAAAGCAGCATGTGATTCGGAAGAATGTTTCTGATAATATTACATTATGACGAATCATATGCTGTAATAAGAGGAATCACCATCTCAATTTGTGCGCAGGTGTTAGAAAAATATAATTTTTTAATGGTTTTTTTTTACAAATTGTTTAACGCTATTTTTGACCTTTTTCGTGGACCTCCCCTTATTAACACAGGTCACAAACTAGTCAGCCTTTTTATATCTCTGTAACTAACGGTGTGATGTAATTTGTGAACAACCCCCCTCAGACTTCAATGTGAATTATACACACGACGTTGAACTGTTCCGCCGCCTCTTAAATTCTTTGATCTTATAAAACGAGACACACTATTCCCGATGAGAATGATCGGCGAGCATGAACGCCAAACAACACGGCGAATGATTGGCGAACATTCGCCTCTGCAAAAAGTAGAAATTATATTACTGTAATTAAACTGGAGTCACAGCGTAGAATGTTGAATTACAAGATTCGATCTGGAGAAAATGTCACTGTACAGGGTGTCGTTTACGGACCACCAAGTCTAAATGAGGACGCCTCTGCCGCCAAATTATTCTTCCCTACGTTCGCCGCACTGCACTTAGTATGCTATTGAGATAAGTGAACACGTATTAAAAAGCTGCACCAATTGGAATGCTGGGAGAGCAACGCTCCAGCAATTAGTGGAATTTGCTGGATTAAGATGACCTCCCTTGGAACACGAACTTTTGAGAAAATAATTTTATAGCAAATTTAAGAAGTTCGCTACTTGCGGTCTAAAACATAAGGCACAAAAATAAATCTATGTGACATTCATGAATATACCTTTCGCCGGTATTTGTTAATTGTACGAGTACCTTATTAAAACATGTTGAAAATCGAAGAGCGATTAGCGCTTTGCGAAAATAGGGGTTGCGAGTCGTATAACGCTAAATGGAAAGGGGTATCATCCTGTTCTGAGTCACGGCGATGGAGCCGGAGGAATAGTTCCCTTTCGGGTGGGCACCTTAACGTCGTTGCCCCAGTATGCTTCCGTAGGAGGAGGCATCTAAGTCCATAAATTTCACTGCATCAAGTCGACCCCGATGCCTCCGTCAGAGGAGGCATCTAAGTTCATAAATTTCACTGCATCGGGTCAACCCCGGGGGCCGCGACGATGCCCTGAGAACTCCGTTAATCTATTTTTTCCAGTCCCATTGGGGAACCACTTGGTAGTGGTGAAGCTAGAAGGTGGATACGAGCAACAAAAGGGGACTAGAGTACGGATTGAACAAAAAAAAAAATAATATTGAAAACTATAGTTATAAAAAAGAAAAGCAAAAAGAAGAAATAAAGAAAATAAATTAAATAAAAATCTAACTTTTACCTGAAATAAAGAATAAGAAAGTAATGATACTGCAATTAAACATAAATTTCAACTTTATGCAACTCAAATTGAATATAAGCCTACCCTTCTACTAAAATCAAATCAAGGAACTCTTCTTGACTGAGAAGCTTAGGAAAGGCAGGACAATCGCTGGTAAGTCTAGCGACTATTAACAGCAGAGACAACATAAGGTACAAAAATTTTACTGTAATTTTACTGTAATACTGTTTCGGTACCCACCGAATGCTCGACAGATTCGTCCGTGTCACTTGCGGCTTGTGTAATATTCTCGATTCGCTCGCTAATTTCGAAATCGGTTTTCCTGTGAGCCCAAAGGGATTTGGGTCATACCTGCTTTGAGACCGCAGCCACTCTTCAACTCAAATAATTATAAATTTGTCCCTATTTTAATTTTATGAGAACGTATATAAAATTTAAAAGTATTTAAACCTTTAAACTCCTTTTGTGCTTAAATTTTAAACTATTGCTAATACTTTATAATCTTATGGCACTTTCGATGATAGGAATCATTGTAGAATTTCAAAATTGCCTTCGTTCTCTCATTATCCAGAAGGTTCGTCCGACGTTCTTTGTCTTTTCGCAGCGAATGTTAACCGAGCATTCGTCGAGCACAACATTACAGGCTCGTCTCGAATAGTGTGTCTGGATCATTAGTAGGGGAGACCGTGGAGAAAAGTAGCAAAAATCAGTTTTTTATGCTAGAGTTAAAACTGTTTATCGGATAAGTTATTTAAACATATTACTCGAAAGCTTGGACCTTCACCTATTAAATAAAATTGGAATTATACATTAATAATAATTAGTTAGTCCACAGCAGGGCTTTTTAATCAGCTCTGTATTTGTTACGTTCCTCCTCGACCCTCAAGTTGAAAGTAACAGCACCAAGGAGGAAAGTTACACTTTATAATTGAGGCTTTTAAATATAAAACTGCTATTAATTTAAATTATTTTCATTATGAACACATAAAAATATAGTTATATTAAATTTGTTTTCTACATATTTGGCATATATTTTTGTTTTTTTATGTACTTTAGTGTTTTTGATCTATCTAACATTATTTTTACAGCTATGGCATTAAAAAAGCATCGTTTTTAAAAAAAATCAAATTAAAAGTTCAATATTTAATCTTTATAATATAAAATAAACATATAAAATCATATAGTTATAACAAACGAGGGGGTTTATAAAAAAAAGCAGGAAGTGATAGGGGAGTAACAACATGTTACTTTCTACCCCACCTCTTTTTTCCTTGGATTTTAAAAAACAAGTTTAAGCCAGACAAAAATTTCCAGTTTTTTTAAATTATACACCAGCACGACTTAAAGATAGATAAGAAAGCTTTCAAATAACGAAAACCATATTTCAAATATCTATTAAGTGAAAAAAATATGATGTTTTGAAAATTTAGGCAAAAACTTAGTTTTGTAGTAATTTTTGCATAGCATATCAATATCAGACATACCGTTTGTGGTCTAACCCTCACATAATATGGGGGAGGTACAGCGGGTTATATTGACTAAAAATTTCAGTTTAATTCTATTCTAATAAACAAAATGGGGTTAGATAGGAAAAAAATTTTAGGAAAGGCAAGAATTAAATTAGAAATAGAGAGAAGAAAATGGATAAGAAAATAGAGAATGTTTGTGGCAGGGTAGAAGAGGTAAAGAAATTATTGTAAAGTTGAGAGAATGATATAAAAATGAAGAACAAGTTAAGCGAGTTAAGATATATATTTAACATAAAAAAGAGTAAGGTAATACACTAGAACTCCTATCGAGCGGAAACAGTAGGCAATTCACGGGACGAGGGGAGAAGGAAAAAGTTGAGCTCCATTCATTTTACACGTCAAGGTGACCTTCCATATCGAGCGGACACTCACCCGAGCTGTCCGCTCGATAGGAGTTCTAGTGTAGTAATTTTCAAAAAGCAAGATAGCAAATCAAGTGGAGAGAAGGATGCAGCTGCAGAACAGTGAGTGATAAGAAGTGTGAGATTAAGATGAAAGAAATATGGAAGAATAACACAGTAATGAAGGAGATGCCAGTGGAAAAAAAGGTAGGGAATAGGTTGAACATCTGAAGAGGCATTTAGAAGCAACAGTTTTATGGAAGTAAAAAGGATAAGAGTTTTATATTGAGAAATACAGATGATTTTGATTTAAAGAGAGAGTTGAAAGGATAAAGAAATACAAAAAGAATGATGATAGAAGAATTGTATGTCTCGTAGAGAAGAAATCATGCTAGAAAAGAAGTAAAATAAAGGATAACTAATTAAAAGGGGAATAGAGTATTTGTGGATAAATGACCTCCAAACCCTTTGGTTTTGAGAGAAAGAGAAGGAGAAATAAAAATACTATTTAAGAAAGTTATGGTCTGAAAATGAAGACGAGAAGAGTTGAGAATTAATAAAAAAGAAGGCGAAGGGGAGAATCAAAAGCTTTACAGTAGAGTGACAAAGAGAGGAAGGAGGCATTAAGTGGGGTTAAAAAATAAAAGAAAGAAAAGGAAATCGATAGTAAAAAGGAAAAAGAGTAAATGAAACACAGTGTCCAAATATAGAATGGGAGAAGGGATTTATGAATGTACGTATTAGATAAATAAATAAGAAAATTTTTATGGAGTATATACGATTATGAAAGTATATGAATTCCATCTAGAATAATCGTCTATGTGTATAAAGGTGCATCATAGGACGGGATAAAAGAAAAGTAGTTTTACTGAGAGATATATGCTGATTTTTGACTAAAAATTGATAGGGTGGATGTAGAGTTAGATTTTGTTGTTAGTTTAAGATTAATTGTGAAGTGTTAAGTTTATTTTAGATTAATGTAGAAGTACATTAATACTGTTGAAATCAAAAGTATGAGGATTTTGGAAGATTGTTGTTCTTTGAACATTGCGGTATGTGAAGGTAGAATGTATGTACTAAAGAATAATTGAAAAATTGTAGAATATTGAGAGTATTGTAGTATGTTTCTCGCAAACTAGCTAAGCAGTTTTTATTGTATTAGGTAAAAGACCCGGTAGTGGAACGATGCCCTGATATGAAACGCTTTGCTACAAAATTCAGAATTTTGACATAGATTACTTTTTGTAGTTAAATAAAATACAATGATAAAATATCAACATTGAAGAATTTAAAGACAGTTGCTTAATTTATTTTTATATATTTATTCAACATTAAACATGTTTTTTAATTCAAATTGATGTTTCATATTCGGTACATTGGGTTATGTATCAGTTTGTCTGTATTATGAAACAGCGACATCAACTCGGTACCTCCTAGCAAAAAAACCACTCTCGCCTTATATGCCTAAATAATCCTCTCTGACGTTGGTCGTCTAAAACAACCACTGCGTTTTTTTGGTTAAATGAAATGTCAAAATGTTTCAATTAAAATCAAAACAGCATTTGAAATAGACTAACTTAAATATGCATCAATCTATACAATATTTTTTTGTGATTTTGAATTTTTTAAGTTTCTGAAATTTTAGAAATTAGTTTCCTGGAAAAATTGGAAAAACCATGTGTGGTTTTTTGACGTTTATTTTAACAGTGGTTGTTTTAGACAACCGAACTGTTTCAAAATTGGTACAGCTTTTTATACCTATGTGCTTATCATGAAACGGGAGGGTGTATAAATGAGACTTTTAATTATCAGATTATTAAGAAAAATTTATCATTTTTTTAAACTTATAAATGTTGCCTTTATAAAAGACATTAAAATGTAATGAATAAAATAAATATTATTCCTTTAACTCTGAATAACCAAAGGGTCATTTAGTGTTCCACAATAAGGACGGAACAACTGGTACATAAGGTGTAGAAACTGTTTCACAACACGTACATTCTTATTTCTATGATTTTTTACAGTTTTATTTAATTTTTATTAACAAATGCAGTTTTAAAAATTTTATTTTCATGAGAAATTATTAAGAATGAACTATGAAAAGATTTTGAGTAGTAATATGCTTTTCAGGATAAGAATTCCCAAAAAATAACCAACTCTATCCGAAATCTGTTCCTTAACCAGGACTTTTACCTTTATTATTTATAAAAACATTTATATAAAAAAATATAAAAATATATTAATGCTAAGAAAACTCTAATATTATCAAACATTATGCATAAATTTTACAGATAACATCAAACAATACCAGAATCAAAAAGGTTTCCTTGCATTTCGTTTTGAAAATGTTGATGGAAATCATCGTTGTAATTATGATCGTCTACATCCGTTAAATCTTCAATGTCTAGATAAATATATAATAAGTGCATAGAATGTAATGGAAAGACAATATATGGTGCGGGTTATTTAAAAACTTTAGAGTAATTGTATTTAAACTACTCTCTGAAATAGCGAAAATTGGCTGCTTATTAGCAAATTGTCGGTGTTTCAATCAGTCCAGAAACAAAGTATACATCCAACAGTCAATAGTCGCTGATTGAATCAGCAACACTCAAACAAATTGTCGTTGAAATATCTGTTAACATTGATGTTAATATAGTAAAAAGCGTTCCCGATAGATGCAAGTCTCGTAGTTACAGCGACATTTAGCTCCTCCGCCATTGGTACCTTCTCAGTTGACTTTGAAGAAAGCGAGAGACGGGGATTTTGCGAACTAATTACCCGATCAAGCCTGCGCACCACGCGCTTTCTTGAAAGTCTCTCGAGAAAGTACCCACGCTAGAGGAAGGACGTGTAGGCGCAACTATGAGTTTCGAATTCATCTGTAAAGCTCTTCAAAGTGCTATTCGCTGAGCGAAACAGCGTTTTAAGTTTAAAGAGAAGAGGAACCATCGTTGAAATAAAATCTGCTTTCATACAATTAAAATATACAAAAGTTTGCAACCATTACAACTCTGAGATTATTATTATTATTATTGTTCTACAGAACAAATTTGGTTCTGTGTGTATTCCCGCAGTTGTTCTTACGCGATGGTCAAGAACGTTGTTGGATGCTTTTTTAGAGCTATCGTTCTTGATGTTATAAACAACAGTGCTCGCACCAAATTAAGTGGCTTCAGAAGGACAGTTTGTTGCATACGAATGGCCAATGTTCCTTCTTGATGTTCGCAGTTAGCTTCTTTAATTGGTTTACAAATGAATCTGTATTCCATCCCAAACAGTCTAGTATAAGAACAATCAATTGGATCTCATAAAATTTATGCATTCTACTCAATTGGAACAGGCACTCTTGATATTCCACAACAGACTCCTGATCCTCTGGGTTATACGATAAGATCGGTTCTATATCTATACCGTATTTGTGTTGAAGGTAATAGTACAACACCTTAAGCGGAACATTATGTCTTTCCATATATCTGTAATATGCATACTTCGGGCACGCACTGAGAAGATGTCTAAGTATTTTCGGATATTGTTTTCACTCACACTGAGAAAGCAAGTGTCTCCTAATGTCTTATTTTCAGACATTTGGTCCCCATATTTGAAACATGTAAAATGTCTTGTATCCACATATTTGATAAACATAATGTGACTCATTTTGAAACGTTAAATAACTCTAAAAACATTGAGATGCTTTCAGTGGTTTAAAATAAAACATGCAGTAAAATCAAGTGTCTTAATTTAAAACTCATTTTATATCTCAACGATTCAAAAAACCTTAAGTATCTCATTTTGAGACACTAAGAGAATACTGTTTTTGCAGTGCACGACAGTTGGTATTGTCGACAGATATATATGCATCACTCGACTGCGGTTTACCAAAGTATTTATTACTCCATCCTGACAAGTTATCTAGACTATTTCTTACTGATCTCTACTGTTTATCACTGAGCATGCCACAGACAAACCAATTCTTCGATGAATACACTTTAAATTCAAAAGACATCTTTCTCCCCGATCTCTTGGAAGGTAAATTCAAGGTACGAAAGACCTAGGTGACTTACAATTAGACGTACTGCTATTATCATGCGAGAAGTAAAGGAATGACTAATGTATTTGTGGATTGTATCTTATTCTACCCAGATAATTCGGATGACTACATTTTTCTGAAAAGACCACGGTTTTTTATATAGAGCCCACACAAAGCTTGACTTTCCGATTGTGGAATTCCAAGATATATGTAAGTTTTCCCACCACTAAAATGATAAATGGTGTTGTCAACAAGATGTTGAATATCCGAAGAGTCACTTGAAATTTCAGTTTTTTCTCGTCTTTTTTTAATTGAATGGATAACAGTACATTTATCCAATCCAAAATCCATTTCCACAGTTCTGAATTACTCGGATTACTGTAAACACTAGAAATTTCAGTGAGTCTTTAATAGATGCATAGAGCCTAAGATCGTCCACATAAAATAGATGGTTGATCTTATGAACTCTATTTCTGGATTTCAACGAACAAAGACAAGAAGAAGATGCAAAAAGTAAAGGTTTGAGAGAGTCTACTTGGAAGAAGTCTCTCTTAAATAAGATAATGCTAGGCATCACCTGCTGTTTGTTGGATGTTATAACAAATCTTGTCCTCCACATGAGCATTAGCTCCTTTAAGCATCTCACGATGTTTGGATGTACCTCTAAAAATTCAAAGAGCTTAATGATCAGCTCATGACATGTAAAGTCAAATGCTTTTCGGTAATCAATACAATCCATTTTTAGGTTATGTCGATAAAATATCAAGCTTTGTGTAATACACCTATCTATCGATAGGTTCTCCCTACAACCTACCAGGCCTCTCTTGCACCCTCGCTGTTTACTTATTGTATGTCAAACTGGCTCTATGGATCAGAATATTCTTTCTTTGATGATGCCAGTGTATAGTTTCAGTCTCTTTAAGACATTCGAGTCTTTCAACAATTGGCGATGGTAAACTAATCAGGCGGAAAGGATTAGTAGCATATATATCAATTTGCTTTATACATTTAACCCGTAGTTCTAAACGTTTCCTTATAACAAAAAGAGAACGTATATTCTCAATCCAATGATACTTGATGGATTGCAACTTTGATGTCTCCAGAGATTGATGCAATATTTTTAGAGTCTGAACTATTTCCAAGACTCTTAGCGTAATATTTTTTTTTATTCTAGATATGAAATTACACTCTGCAACTGAGAAGCAGGCTGTCCAGCCCCCCAATTTCAAATTGCACTTCTCTGATTCGTTTAAAAGTCTTAACGACGCGGTCTGCAACAGATTTTTTGTTACATTCACGAAACAGAAACTTTGTTTTTTCATACACAGTAAAGTTTAATGTCCGGAGATGTAGATCTTCTGGGATTAATGAGAGCTTATTATTCCCTTAAGCGATTTTGTTTATTTTAATAGAAACTTTTGGATAAACATTGATTTTCCTAGATCTCATGTTCTATTCATCTGTCGTTGACGTAGGTGTTACTGTTGGAACCTGAAGGTTCTCTATGGGTTCTCCTTCCTCAAGAAAAGCTTCATATCCCTTTTCCGCAAAGAGGATACTTGATCTTCTTAATACTGATGTTAATACGTCTAAATAAAACAGGCCTGGGCAAATTGTGCTCCGCGAGCATTTTGCCACGAAGCTAAAGTTCCCCTTCGATATGTCCAGTCAGTTCCCCTGGGTTCTTTTTCGCGTGAATCTCCAGTGGCAGGATTCACGCATGAGGCGTGGCCTGCGCCACGGCGAGGGAACTGATTGGACGCATGGAAGGGGAACTTTAGCTCTGCGGCAAAGTGCTCGAGGAGCACGTTTTGCCCAGGTCTGATTATAAAACGTACTCGAGCTTGTCTTAGGTATTTTAATTTCCTCGGTTACTCCCATATTTGAGAAGCCTTCCCCTAACCGACACCTGGGAAGGCACTTAGTTGTGTGGAACTCGACCACGTGCTGTGGTAATACGTCAGTAAATACATCTCTTTCTTGCTATACATAGCCTTACCCGCTTCTTCTTCTTCTTCCATCCTGGAAGGTGACTAAAAGCGCGATTTTTTTGCCCAAAGTGTTTTCAGTTCACTGTTCTGTAAGTGTTCCTGTCCATTGCCGCTATTGTTCTTACGCGGTGGCCAGGAACGTTATTGGATGCTTTTTTAGATATTATTTTTTTTTTTACAAAACAAGTTTAGGAGAGGAAAAAATGCATTTACGCACATGTTCGTGGGAGACTCAACCACATCCTGTGGCAATACTTGACTAAAACAACCTCTCCCATTCCCGTTTTACTTACTCCATCTACTTCTGCTCCATCTGTCCTGGAATGTAAGCAAAATGTGATTCACTTACTTAAGACGTTATCCATGTTTCTTGCATTGTTGTTCTCACCCGTAGCCGCCGATATTCTTAAGCGGTGGTCAAGAACGTTGTTGGATGCTTTTTTAGAGCTGCCGAAAATGATCTTATAATGAACAGTGCTGCCAAACCAGATTGAAAGAGTTCAGAAGAACAATCTTTTGCATGCGAACCGCCAACGCATCAGCTTGACGCTCGCTGCTAGGGTTCTTCTGCAATTGGCTCAAGAATGAAGCTTTAATCCCTCCCAAACCACCAATTAAAAGAACATTCAATCGGACCTTATAACCTGGATTCTGATCCTATTTTTGATTGATATTGATCTCGGCTGGGTCTGAGAACTCTATTACACAAATGATGTTATTTTTATGATCTTGGAGTACTATATCAGGTTTATTAGCACTGATACAATGAGTGTTGGAAAAAGAGAAGTTCCAGTAGATTCAACTGATCATTTTCCACTACCGATTGCTGATTCCCATCGGCATACGGCAAGATGGGTTCTTTACCTATACCAGACTGGTGCACAGTGGGCCAGGAAGGATCAAAATTTGGCAAAAAACACTGTTCGGAATTTCAAAAACATAATTAGTTGTCCTTAATAAAGGCATATTAAACTAGTATTTACTAAAGTTTCAAACCATTCAGTTGAAAAACACGTTGTCGACAAGGAGATGTATTTGCAAATTTTGCGCAGGTTAAGTTAAATTTTTTTTTTTTTTTTTCAATAAATTTTTATTTCTCTATAATATAAAGTGTTTTATTTTTTTACTACAATTAACAATGTTATGTTAGTCTAAAATAATAGTTCATAATTTTTAAAATAGTCGTAAATATATTTTTTACTATTATATTTTCCAAAAGTGAACGTGATTTTTAATGTTGCACATATTTTCAAATTATGGCTCCCCTAAGCTCCACCAGATATTGAGTTTTAATTTACGTGGATCTATTCTCTGAAATATATTCTACAAGAAAAATTTGCGCCTTTTTGCGCTTTTTTTTATTTACGTGAGAAATCAAGCAAAACGTGTGCGCGCAGCACTTGTTACATAGCGAAGCGCACGTTCTAGAACGCCGCGCCGTCTACTACTGATGCACAGCGCGGTGTGTGAAAGGACAAATTATAACATATATACTTTGCGTTGCGTTGCGTTGTTTTCTCAAGAATCGCTCTTTCAGATTCTGTAATAAAAAATTAATTATATTTATAAATAATCAAATTACAGGCAGTTTTATAATAAAAAACACGATTTTTTTTTTTTTTTCCATTCTTGGATTTTTTTGGATCATTTATATTATTTATAACTCCCTTGGTACAAGGAGCTTTTTGGGGTCGCTGATTACGAATCTGAAGACGGATTTGAAAAATTCAAAATGGCGGATCCAATATGCTGGACGACTTTTTTTTAAAAATAATCTATTTCGCTTGAAACTTGTTACTCGAGGGTTTTTGGGGCCGCTGTTTGCGAATATGAAGTCGGATTTGAAAAATTCAAAATGGCTGATCGAATATGGCGGACGACTTTTTTTAAAAATAATCTATTTCGTTTGAAACTTGTAACTCGGGGGTTTTTGGGGTCGCTGAATATTAATTAAAAGCCGGATTTTAAAAATTCAAAATGGCGGATCCAATGTTGGGGATCAATGGTAATGAAAAACTACTACGTTCACGTAGTCGTTTCTGGGTAATGCTAAAAGTAGTGAATTTAAAAAGAATCGAGCTACTATTATAATTTTGTCAAATTAAAAAACAGTTTTAGCAAATTTGCTTAATTTTCAAAAAGTGGTCCGCGATATTGGATCCGACATTTTGAATTTTTAAAATCCGATTTCAGATTCATATTCAGCGACCCCAAAAACCCCCGAATAAATAAATCTAAGCAACTTAGCTTGATTTTTAAAAAGTTGTTCGCCATATTGAATCCGCCATTCTGAATTTTGAAAATCTAATGTCAGATCCGTAATCAGCGACCCCAAAACTTCCGAATAGTAATTTTCATGACCTTAACTTCATTTTTTGAATTTTTGTCCGCCATATTGGATCCGCCATTTTGAATTTTAAAAATCTGATGTCAGGTTCGTAATCAGTGACCCCAAAAACCCCTGAGTAACCAGTTTTACGCAGTTTTAATAATTTTATTAAAAAAGTCGTCCGCCATATTGGATCCGCCATTATGAATTTTAAAAATCTGATATCAGATTCGTAATCAGTGACCCAAAAAACAGTAAATAGCGTAATTGAAATAAAAAAATTTCTTGTACTTTTAGAGGTATGAATTTTTGCCAGAAATTGCCCCTTTCTGGCCCACTGTGGACTGCGGTACACCAAAGTATTAATTAAATTATTATTATTATTATTTTTTTTTTTTTTGTACAAAACAAGTTTAGGAGAGGAAAAAATGCATTTACGCACTTGTTCGTGTGGGACTCGACCACGTGCTGTGGTAATACCTCACTAAAACAACCTCTCCCATTCTTGCTTTACATATTCTAATCCACTATTGCTCCATCCGTCCTGGAGGGTAAGCAAAAGCGTGATTCATTTGCTAGAGTTGTTATTCTCGTTTCTTACTCTGTTGTTCTCACCCATTGCCGCTGATGTCCTTAAGCGGTGGTCAAGAACGTTGTTGGATTCTTTTTTTAGAGCTACCGGATAGGATCTTATAATGAACAGTGCTGCCGAACCAGATTGAGAGAATTTAGAAAAACAGCCTTCTGCATGCGAACCGCCAATGCATCAGCCTTGTGCTCGCAGCTAGGAATTATTATTATTATTATTATTATTATTATTATTATTATTATTATTATTATTATTAATACCCGATTCAGAAGTATGGCCTTGAGGTTCTTTTTGGGGAGACTGAGGAACATCTTTTTCCAATATATTTTCACCTGGGTTATACTTTTTACCTTTGTAATTAAAACCTTTTTTTCCTCTAATCAAAGAGTTTTCTGTACGTGGAATTAACGAAAAAAATGAAATTGTTATTATTATTATTATTATTATTATTATTATTATTATTATTATTATTATTATTAATAATAATAATACCCGGTGTAGAAGCATGGCCTTGAGAGTCAGTTTGGAAGGAATGAGCAACATCTCTTATCAACATCTTTTCACCTTGGTCTAATTATAGTAAAATAAAATTAACATTTTGTATTAAATAAAAGTAACTACTATTAGAAGAAATTTGATTTCATACAGTTAAAATACTTATAAGTTATACCTTTGTGACTATGACCTTCCTTTCTTTTAATCAGTGGTTTTTCTGTACGTAAAACTAATGAAAAAATAATTAAATTAACAATCTAATGTAACAAAGCTTTTTAAATAATAAAATAATGATAAGGGAAGGGTTGGGTCACTTTTTAGGCTACATTAATAAAAACAATTGACACCCCTGATCAAAATAACCGAGCCTTCCCTTAAACGACATATGAGAAAATAAATTATTTAGAATCATTTCCTCAAGATTCCTCCTGCATCAAATGAGGAACAACTTTTACTGAAAGTTTTACGCCTTTGTCTGATAATTATAGTATTTTGTTACAAATTCTTTTTACAAAGTAAGATGAATTTCGATTTTGTATTTAACTCCAAGGTTTCAAACACCTTAACGGCTACAAAATAATTGACTTTAGAACTAAAGTTTGCATTCTTGGAATGGTAGAACAAAATCAGAAATATGTTTTTATAAAGTTCTTGATTACACGTATTTAAACATATTTAAGCCGAAAACATTAAAATTTATAAGTTGTAATATTCAAATAATGAAAATGTTTGCTAGCTAAGATGGTCTAGTGCATTAGGTTTAAATAAGCTTAATACTTAAATGTTTTATACAGTTTGATTAATGAAAGTTGAATAAAACTGATTAGAAATGAAAAAGAAATTACAAAAGTGAAAGTAAAAATAGAAGTTACAGAAATTGATAAATATTTTTTTAGATTTAATTTTGAGAACTCCCCCCATCCTACTTCTAAAAGACTATATACATCATGATAAAAAAATTTAATTGCACCGTTCATAAAAAATATGGCATAATACCAGGATTAGAAGAACTTTTTTGAGGCATCTTTTTCATAGGTGGACAAAAAGCCTCTTCGGAAAATCTGTTGGCATGTAGCATGAAATCGTCAAGATCTATTAAATCATCTTTAGTTTTATCTTCATCATCCGAAAGAACAATTGTATCCATTTTAGAAGATCTTTTATCACTTATTGAAGCTATATAATTTGATATTTATTAGTTAATAAAACCACTGTCAAGTTGAACCGAAAGGGCAAGTGATGGCGAGTGACAGCATTCATATACTCAAAATTTGTCCGTAAACTTTCTCTTAAAATATACTGAATATTTATATACCATACTTTTTAGAATTACTGAAAATATAATTAAAATAGAATCTTATAACATTTAAAAACCATTTTCTAAATTATAAAAATTATAAATGCAATTTTAAATTTACAAACAAGAATTCACCTATTTACTTTCTTAAGGGGGTCACCCCATGTAATAGATTCAAAAAATCGAATTTTTTTTTCGTCATATATCGCACCTATAACATATGCAGAATATGTGGGTAAAGTGATTTAAACATATTCGTCGCTGTTAAAAATTTTTTACAGTGAGAAGGCAAGATGTTCGACCGCGCGGGCAAGCTTTCAACGAAGTGTGTCACTGAACCTTTTGTGTCGCTTCTGTTTTTTATCCGCGATTTTCATTATTGCATACACATATATATATAAGGAAAAAATAAATACATTTAGAAAAACTTTAGTTTCCTAAACTATATTTTCGAATAAAACGGCTGTTTTAGTAATAGTTTGGAATTCATGGCTTTATTCGTACTTGAACTTTGAAACGCGTTTTTCTCGAAACCACATTTTTCGAACTGGCGACCATGATTTCTCAAAAACGACTTAACCGATTTCGTTCAAATTTATAGAGTATATTCAGCTCATGTGTAGCTATCGCCCGAACCAGGATAATTGAAAAAGCTCAAGTCGTTTTTTTTTATATACAAGAAAATAGAAGCAAAAAATCGCGTTTTTTAAAAAAAAAATTCAAACCCGCGTAAAAAATTCAATTTTTAATATTTTCAAAATATCCTGGTTCCGGCGGTAGCCACATAACCACAGATTAAAATGCTATTTCATTTTTTTGATTTCTGTTTAGTCAATCATTTGGAATCGTGGTCGCCGATGGACCACTTTTTTATCATCAAAAGTCACTTTACAGTGTTATAAGTCGTAAATATTGAAATATTTTTAATTGAAAAAACTTGTATTTGTAGTTAAAATATAACTAAATATATGGAAAAAAGTCCGAAGTTCTAAGTTTTCATGGTTCTAAAAAAAAAAATTTAAGAAAAAACACTTAAAAAACGGCCCGTCACATGGGGTGACCCCCTTAATTTAACATTTAATTTATTTTCAAAAAATTAATAAACAGAAAATCAATAAAATGATTAAATAAATAAACCAAAAACAACCATCGGACATGACAAAAAACGACAGACAGAACGACAAACAGAACGACAAAACCAAGTTTTGAGGTTATAATGACTTGGATTTAAGATCATATGTCTAAGTTGTGCTACGATTTACATGGAAGTCTCTATGCAAAACAACAATAACATTGGTCCTGCCCTTAACTAAAACAAACCACAATTTTTATAATATACACGGAGCGAAAAATCTTACTTTTGCAGCATGAAAGTAACTTTTTCTTTTGCAGCAGGCGTTTTCACTTTGCTATTATAGTAAATTTTTTAGCTTTTATAGCGTTAGAAGTATCCACGCTCCAAAGGCAAAAACATTTTACTGCAAAAGCAAGAGCTTCATGCCTTTTGGTGGTAAAGCGGGTGCAATGAGATGAATAGAGGGGATAAGTAGGTGTGGCCAAATCTCTCGTTGAATCCGTTTCACCACCAAATAGCGTAGAGCTCTTGCCTTTGCATTAAAATGTTTTTGCTTTTTGAGCGTGGATACTTTTAATGCTATAATAGCTAAAAATTTTACTATAACTAAAAAAAAAAGCGCGCGCCAAATTTTATTATTTCTTAAAATAATGTTTCATTTATGTATAAGTATGTGAAATAAAAGAAATACATAATATAATAAAAAAAAAAAATTAATGATAAGAAGACATTGTAATAAATTTAAATTGATGTGATCTTTGATTCATCGTGTATATCAATTTGCAAATTATGATTAATTAAAAATTAATTAAATAAAATAAAGAATAAAATGAAGAATATGAGGAATAATTATAAAAAATTATGATATACATTATACCATTTAAAAACTTTACTTTAAAAAGTTTACCGATCAACACTCTCTGCTCTTAATATTTTAGAACCTTTTTCCACTATAACCAATAAATGAATGTGTGGTAAACTGCGCTTTTGAAATTCAATAACATAAACATAAGACTTTACTTGTCCAAATAGTTTATCATCTACTATAGTTTCGATTAATTGCCAACATGTACATTATTTTCAATTTCTTGATTATCTAAATGATCAATTAATCCGTTGTATGTTTCACTTTTTAATTTTGTTTGATTATTTTTACAAAAATGTAACCTAACTTTTTAAACTTTGACATAATTAACATAATAACCATTGCTGAAACATTTTTCCACTATATAAAAATTAATTGAAAGTACGATCTCTTACTCCTATTTTATATTTTATATTAGCAGATCTTGACACAGTTTGATTTCTGGTTGGTTTGTCACTATCAGTACGAATCATATCGAGACTATAACCATTGCTTCCTAGAGGATAAAGTATAGAATATATCCAAGGTTCAACATTTGGATCTAAATGACTAACCAATGGCAATTGTTCAGTGGCGTCGGAACCGTGTGGGCTGGGTGGGCGGAGCCCACCCATCAAATTTGCGTGAGTATATGCGTGTATGTGTATATGTGTATATGTGTATATGTGTGTGTATATGTCTGAACATATTTTTGGTGAGCCCACCCATCAAAATTTCTCTTCCGACGCCCTGCAATTGTTTAATTGATGTATTATAAATCGTTACATAAGACTCTGGTATTAAACCTTCAGCATTCATATTAATAATAGCAGCAACTTCATTACACCTTTAAAAATTGTTCTTTCCATTATCAAATCCTGTTTTTAAAGTAAACATTAGTTTTAATCCTGGAATTTCTTCATTATTTCTTTTTGCTAACGCAGTTTCCATTTCAATGATCTCAGACATCATCAAAAAAGACTTTGTATATGCTTTACAATCTCTCAATAATTTGTCAAAAGTTGATAATTTCTTTTGAACTTTTTCTTTCTCAAAATGTTTAGCCTTGCATCTTTTGCAACAAAACGACGTTTTACCAAGATAGTGTTCGTTATAACTTGGAACATGTATGCTATTAATATTTTTTTCTGGATGAGCAAAATCACGAATATCAATGCTGTTTTCATTCTCATAAATGACTCCATTTTTTACCTGAATGTTCCGAAACATCTATTTTTTCTTCATCGATTACGTTTCTTTTTAATTTTAATCTTTTACGTTATTGTTTTTGTTATTTTACGTGACTTTTTTCCATTTTCTCATCACAAATCCTTACATATTGCTCCTGCTTATCTTTTGAATATAGTATTTCATTATTTTCATGCTTGTCACAGCACATCTTTTGTTTCAATTTCAATCTTTAAAGATATTTTTTTTTTTATATTCTGCTCTACTTTTTTTTAATTTTCTGATTAGAGGTGTTAACAATTTTTGTCTGGCTCACTATTCTTTGTACTTTCTTATTCATATCATCTCTTCCTATCTTATTAAGAAACTTTAACTGACTTGCAACATTTTTTGATATTCTGCACTTTTTTTACTTGTCTCATTACAATCGCTAGAAATTATTAATTTGTCAGAATTATTACCTATCTTTTCTTCTTTAACAGCACTATCTATGTGTTCTTTTTTTAGAAAAATTTAAATCTGTTTCACTACTTAAACATACATCTTCCATAACTGATATTTCTGTTTCTTTGTTATTAATTTTTTTCGTTTTAATTTCATCATTTCACTATATTCTTTCTGATATTCAGCTTTAGTTTTTCTACTTTTCTCATTAGAATTGCTCAAAAATATCTTCTTCCGAGTAAAAAAAAAATAATTCGGCACACACGAAAATAATTGGGTATGAACGAGACCTGTACTCGATCTGGTGTATAGACCTAACTGTGATGTTTTCCCGTATTATTTCTGATTGTGTGGAATTCAATTCTGTTGCCGCGTTTGAATTGAGGTTATATGAGCAGAGTTTATGATGTAATTTGAAAGCAGGGGTGTTTTGACGTGTAAAAATGGCGGTCATGAAAATAATTTTGATAGTTTGTTAAAACATTAAAAAGTAAAATGTGACAGGAAAGACTGGATTTACCATGCGATCAAGTCAGGTTCTTATGGTAAATCCAGTCATTCGAATCACATTTACCATACGAACCTGACTTGATCACATTTCCCTGTCTCTCCTCCTCTCTGTCCTTTTTCTGTATGTAATAAAGGACTACTACTATCTCCTTTCTTTTTTGTAAAGCCGTCATTAGTTTAATAATCTAATTTTCTCTTCTGCGTCGCATCTTTTACATTCCTCACATGTATATTATTGTTTTTTATTTATTCGATATTGCCAATTCCAAGTTTATACAATTTTGTAAAATTATCCGAAAATGAAATGACACATTTTTTTCAAACATCATATATAAATGAGTTCTCATTAAAGCATGATTATATACAACATTTTCAGGTTTAATATTAAAATATAAAGAAACAGCAAACGCAATGGCGTATACACCACAATCAACAAAATTTGGTTGTTGTTGTACTCTTAAAAACTACATTAGGTTTAAATGGATATAACCTGCATAAATATTCTCTTTGATCTTCATTTAAACAACCAACATTAACATTCATTAACCAACATCTAAATATCAAGTAATTTGTTTTTGGGAACTACCACGTTATGCAAGTTCCAATAATTCCTGAAACTTATACATGTGACTGTCATTTAGTATTTGCTAATTAGGAATATCCTAATCTTTATCATTTAAATTGAAATATCACTTCTTTAACTGAGAACTCCTTTTTCAAAAAAAAAGTTAAGAAAAATTGAATCTTATTTTTTATGTCTCACGATCTAACTCCATAATCACCTCTTTATCCTACATAACATCAAAGTATCTTTATATTTCAAGTCTTAATGCCTTTTTGTTTCTTTATTGGCTGTGACTATTCGTGCAGATTTTCTGTACGAATATCCAGACCAAGGTGGAACGGCTATTCGTACAGAAAATTGAAAAGCTGTCTATGGCAGCGTAATACCTTTTGTTTTGGCTGTGAAAAGACATAATAAAATTTTTGGAAATTCTAGGGGGGGGGGTTCTTGTGTCACATACAGTGGTTTTCTAACCAAAATATACCCGGGTAACATTAATTTTCACAAAAAGAAGACTTTGACAATTTTCTGTACGAATAGCTGCTTCATTGAGGTTTGGCTATTCGTACAGATTGTCTGTACGAATAGCCAGGCCACATAGAATGAGCTGTTTGTACTTATTCAAGCAATTTTCTGATTGGTCGGGAATTTCATTACGATTTTGTGATTGGTCGAGATTTTCTGTACGAATAGACACCTCGTTCTTTATTTCATATGTTTATCTCATATCTATTTATCTCATCTCATTATCTCATTTATTTCCCTGATCTTTCTCATTGTTTCACATGTTTATCTCATATCATTGTCTCATATTATTGTCTCATATCTTTATCTCACCTCTTTTATATAATTATATTATTAACACTTATTTTACACTGTAACGACTCATTAGAAACATTATATTCACTTTATTATTTATTACACATTCACAATTAATTTATTTATTAAACAATTATCAATCACTTGTTTAATGCATCCGCAATCTCAGTTTATGGACACTTTTATCATTTCATAACACTAACTTTATTAAAAATAAGAAGGAAATAAAAAATGTAAACACTTTCTAAATATTGTTACTTTAGTCAATACATTTTGCACATTTTCATTTTAATCACTGTCACTTTTCACATTCAATTTTTACTGTATATTTTTTTTTAGTTATTATTATACACTCGTTTTAACGACCTTACTGGCCCAATGAGTGTCCCCCGTAGGGAGTTCCTAGAATTGTACCTTTGTATATGTTCTTTTAAGTGTTTTTGCGTCTACAGAACGGCTTGAAATTAGGAGTACTCGCATTTGCCTGGACCACCCGGTATATTGGGTTTTCTCGCCAGTGGAGAGGGAAAACTGTAGAAAAACCTCACCGAATACAACCGGTTTATCGACAGTCGAGTTCTAGTGATCTGCACAGGTCGATTACCGACAGTGCATATCATTATTCCTCGACGTCAAACCTTCCACTGAAGTTATCTCACGAGTTAGAAAAATCCCAGACTCATCGGGGCGCGAACCCAGCAAGCTGGACTTGGCGCGACCGCAGAGTCTAGTATTTAACCAACTGAGCTAACTCCGTGGTTTATTTTTACTGTATATTTACTATAAGTGTCACTTTATTATTTATTATTTATTATTACAGGTCATTTCTTTAATAAACACTTTTTGTTCACCGTATTAAGAACTATTCAACACAAACTCTTAATAAACAATGAGCATATTAATACTATACACTTTCACATTTAACACATTTCTATTATAAACACTTAATAAAAAATACACAATAATTAGCTTTATTCACTTTTACATTATACACACTCAAGTTCTATTCATTAATAACTTTCACTACCATGCACTTTTATACCACGGACTAATGTATTAATTTCTTTTTTCGTTAAAGCTCGAAAATTTTTTCTCTTTTCCAAAACCAATTACAACACTCATTATGCAAGGGTTGGCCCGAAAAACGATGGGCTTATTTAGTCTATTGTTTGTATTTAGAAAGAAAAATTTAAATTTGAAGAATATTTGAATAATGAGGTAACATTTCAGAATTTAATTTAATTTCTCTTTTTTCGTTAAAACTCAAAAATTTTTTCTCTTTTCTTAAAGCCATTAACCCTTATTATACAAGGGTTTGATCGAACGATAATGACACCCTGCAGGTGGTCTATTGTTTGTATTAAGAAATAAAATTTAAATTTCAAGGTAATTTGTATAATGAGCTGAGAGTTTCCTTTTCCGTAAACTTTCAACAAATACCTTCTCTCTCTAACCAAGGAACCAGGTATAAAAGTATCCTTCTTCGTTAACTGTTAACGCTTTTCCGTTAACTTTTAACGCTAACCTTCAGTACTCGTTTCTTATATAGAATATCAAAGCAAAGAATTATTTGGGCTCACATTTCGTGCACTGCACATGGAATACTAAGCCTTGTGTTTTTGATATACTAGGTCTCTTTCCCCAGAAATCGTCACATATGTTAAATTAAAATAACTTGTTGTGTCGTTTTTTTAAATTAAAGGTCATGTGATGGAGCATGACGTCACAGGTACAGGCAAAATTTGTTAGCAACTTTTCTCTTAAAATACTGAATATTTTATCACAAATCTTGCGTAGAATTACTTAAACTATCATTAGGAAGACCTCTCTGGTCCGAGTTTGTTTGAATTTTTGCACAAATTTAATTTTTAAAAAATTCGATATTTTTCAAAAATTGTCCAAAATTTAAGCAAATTCGGGACAAAGAGACCTTTTTAATGATATTTTAAGTTATTCTGACAAATTTTGTGACAAAATATTCAATATTTTAAGAGAAGAGTTACGGACAAACAGGTCGGACTAACACATTTTGCCGCCTTAGGCAGTTATTAAAAATTGCCGCCCTTCCAGGCTGTCTTGTAGGCCCTAGACAGCTGCCTACATTGCCTATCTAGTTAGTCCGGCACTGCGGACAAAGGCCTGAACCAGTGATGTCACAATCCATCACATGCCCTAAAGTAATATAAATATATTTAAACTAAATAAAATAAATGTCCCAATTAAAAAATCGTATGTAGTCACATGTTAAATAATTAAAACACTAATGAACCCTGTACAAAAAGATCAAATTGTATATTAAGCAGCAAGGGGTTGAAGGCAGCCATTTGTTTACGATGATGTTTGTGTACAAGTGAAAGTCGAGGGCGAACGAAGTAAGCCCCAGACGTAAACGAGTAATATATCTATTCGTATAAGTCCTCTAGTGTCGTTGAACTCGGGACTTGCTGATCCTTCGTAGACGTTGGATTTGTGGGCGATAATATTTTACGCAATCGCCGGTTTTTCAAGTGTGCGCATCACTAGTCAGTGCTGTATTAAGGTATTTCACCGACAAAATGATTTTCTTAAGAATTTCATGAAATTTTAAAAATAAGTTAAGTAAGATATTATTTATCTACTTGCAAAGTTTTAATTGAATTAGCTTCACCGTTTTTATATTATTAATGTTTTAAATTGTCTATTTAACTTGGGAAACATGCACGAAAACTTTGCGCAGCCCACATTTTATTTAATATTTTTTGAACTTTTCTTACAAATTTTTTTTATAAAACTAACATATTATTCTCAGAATCAATTAGATTTTTATGTAAAAGTTTTAGAATAACTAGCTTCACCGTTTTGTTGAAAGAAACATTTTTATCATTATTCACTATGACGAAAATAACAACAAAGCTGCGCAAGACATAGAATGATATATAAGAAGGTTAGGTTTCTATTCAGGGATGCCAAACGACTGTCACAAAACGCACGTATCTACGCTTGCGCCGCGATCATCTATGATTGGTCGTTGGTTTTTATGCGTTGGCATCCCTGGTGTATGCTAGTTTAGTGCTAGCAAATGTATAATTTTCTTTAATGTGTGCGTAAGGCGCGTTACTAGAGAGGACAGTCAATCCAGAAATGTTTTTTTGGCCGTGGACTATAGTATAGAACTGAATCTAATGAAGTAACACGAAAATTTTTAAGGTGACTTGCCGCCAGAGAAATACCTTAAGTATAGTTAGAGATGGACAGTGACGTAACAATAGGGAATGTGGGCGATGTGATTCATCGGGACTCCCGGGGTTTAGGGGCTTCAAAAAAGGAAATAGATTAATTCTTTTTTTTTATAGTGACCAAACACGGTGGGTCTAAATAAACTTTAACCCAAACAAGCGTGCATATTTTGGTTCTCTTCTGATTTCACTTCTAGGATGTCTCTCTATGCTTTAAAAAGATCAAAATCGCTTGGGCCCTTTTTTAAAAAATCCACTTTTTTGATTTTTTGAAAGTATTATTAAACATATTTTTGAGAAAATAGTAAGAAGTAATGTTGTTATTGACTTTAATTATTTAAAATAACATAAGTAAAAAGTTCCTATCCTTCCAGTTTCTTGGGATAACAAATTCACATAAATAATCCTGATAAACTGTGACAAATCTGCAAAACTGCTGGTTTCTTTAAAATTACTATATTTCAGTGCATTTCAGGAATAACTATATAAAAATGAAAGCTAATAAAATTTCTCGTCAGTTAAAGAAAAATCTATCGATTTACCTCTAAAATTGATAAAGTTATGACTTTTTGAAAAAATATAATTTCCTCTAAAAATATAAAAAATTAGATTTTTGTAAAGTAACTAGTTTTTATAAATGTATAGTAGCCACTAATACAAAACCAATTAAAGTAGATATAATTTCGAGTAAATAAAAAAAAATAGAGCTTTCTATTTTAATTTGAGCCAAGATTGTGACCTTTTGAACATGATCTTTCAGTTTTTTAAACATATAAAGTGTACTTTTGGTGTTACCGAAATGCCAAAATCTAAGTAGCTTTGTTTGAATTTTTCTATTTTTCTCAAAAGCAAATATCTATTTGATTACTGAAACATGCTTTTGATACATCTCTGAAGTCGGCAAAGGCTTTTACATATTTCAAGCTGTCTATTTGAAATATGTCAAAACCTTTGCCGATTTCAGAGATTCATTAAAAGCATGTTTCAGTAATCAATTAGATCCTTGCTTCGAAGAAAAAATAGAAAAATTCAAACAAAGCTACTTAGATTTGGTCATTTCGGTAATTTCAAAAGTACACGCCATATTTTTTCACGTTCTAGACTTTTGTTATGAAATAGAAACTGGTCTTAGATTCCTTAGTGAACTGGCAATGGAGTCTGTTCACTCCGATTTTAAAATGGTGTGGGCAAAATACAAAGTCTGTAAAAATCATTCTGAATATCCAGATAGACTTCAAGGAACTTTATGTGAATATAATAGCCTTTATTCGTTTTAAACCTATCAAGGGTTGTTGAAAAAGATAATTAAATGTGTTTTTTCCAACCAAAAGATTGTTGTTTTTCTTTATTTTCTTCCATTTAACAAACATTGTTTTTAACTGAATTTGCTCGGGAAGAAACAAATTTAAAAACACTGATGTTAAAAAAAATAAAATGTCATGTTCAAAAAGTAACAATCTTGGCTCAAATTAAGATAGAAAGCTCTATTTTTTAGATTAACTCTAATTTATATCTACTTTAATTTGTTTTGTATTAGTGGCTATTATAATTTTATAAAAACTAGTTGCCTTACAAAAAACCAATTTTTTATATTTTCAGAGGAAATTATTTTTTTTTCAAAAAGTCATAACTTTATCAATTTTCGAGGTAAATCGATAGATTTTTCTTTAACTGACGAGAAATTTTATTAGCTTTCATTTTTATATAGATATTCCTAAAATGCAATGGAATGGAGTAATTTTAAAGAAACCAGCAGTTTTGTCACAGTTTATCAGGATTATTTATGGGAATTTGTTATCCCAAGAAACTGGGAAGGTAGGAACTTTTTACTTATGTTATTTTAAATAATTAAAGTCAATAACAACATTACTTCTTACTATTTTCTCAAAAATATGTTTAATAATACTTTCAAAAAAATCGAAAAAATGGATTTTTTGAAAAAGGGCCTAAAAGATTTTGTTCTTTTTTAAATCATAGAGAGACATCCTAGAAGTGAAATCAGAAGAGAACCGGAATATGCAAGCTTGTTTGGGTTAAAGTTCATTCAGACCCACCGTGAAAAGTCATGTGAGGTACACCGAAAGGCCCAAAAATTTATTTTCTTTGTGGCTCCAAGCTCCCTAGTTATAAATAGTTTATTCTCCCTTTTACGGGCTCGAAGGGCTCCCGTTCCCTTTACACTTGCTTACAAACTATATACATTAAATCTTATGCTACATCGACATCGCCGCACGCTATCTTATATTCTACTTAACTTACTCGTGTGCCAGGGCTTCTGTTTCCTAACCTTAATGCTCTCAAATGCGAGCCTCACGACTTTTCTTACTCATTGTTTACTTAAACCATCATTTCTTTATGTATCAACCCGTCCCTAATTTCATTCGCTCTCTCCGTTCTTCCAACTCCCTCATCCATACTTCCCCCTGCCCACTTTCATCCAGAACCCAGCATACACTCTCCCCTACACCCTTTCCTTTCTCATTCACTCCAGTACACCTATCCAATACATGCGCCGAATCCTCTTGCTCAAAGCCACATACCCTACATAACCTCTCCTCCTCATCCATCCAGTATTTACACTCTTTCATCCCCTCCCCCATTCTGAATCTTACCACTCTATTCCACTTTCTCTCTTTCTTCTATACATTCAAATACCTAAGCACACTCTCATTTTTCACCATCCAATATCATCTATTATAATTCGACTCTTTAATTCTCGTCCATCTCTCCTCCTGGTCCTTACTTCTCAGATGCTTTTCTAATTCCTCCCAATTTCTCCACCTTTTTCCTTCTCTCCTCCGATTCTACTCTCCAAACCCTTTCTTCTCCCGTTCTATTACCTCCTTCCAACACATATGTGCTATTTTGCTACCTCTTCCTTTCCTAAACTTTTCCTCAAACCCCCATACCCTTTTCCTTTGCCTAACAATAATTTTATCCCTACCTAATTTTTCACTGATCATATACCCTGGGCAGCTTCTACTCACACCCATCACCCATCTCAGAAACCTTTCATGCAGCCTTTTAACCATCCCTCTTTCTTTCCATCCCCATACTTCCACACCATAGCTTACGACCGACCACACCAGCTCATCAAACATCCAAACTCTTCTTTTCCAATCATTCTTAAACCTTCTTTTCCCAATTCCCCACACTTGTCCCATTACTCTACTTGCCTTTTCCACTCTCTTCCTTTCATTCAACTCATTCAATCCATTCGACTCAAACCAATATCCTAAGTAGCAAAATGCGTTTACCTCCTCCACAACTTTCCCATTTAATCTAAGCAACTCACTTCTCACATCCTTCCTTTTCCTGAATCTCACTACTTTTGTCTTCTCCACATTCACCCATAAATCTCTCTTACACGCATACTTCTCAAATTCACTCAACAACAACCTTATTCCAGCAATAGCCTCTGCAAGTAAAACCACATCATCCGCATACGCCAGGGTATATATTCTCGATCGCCTTAACACTAACCCTCCTTTCCTTCTTCTTCATAACCTTTTCTCCAAATCCGCAATCAACAAGTTGAAGAGCAAGGGGCTCAGTGGATACCCCTGCATCAATCCCCTACCTAGCCAGAATTCCTTTCCATACTTTTCTCCTACTCTGACCTTTACTCTTGAGTCCTCGTAAATCTTCTTTATCCTCTCTATCATGCTCTCCTCTATTCCTCTCTGTCTCTCAGTACCTTCCACAGCACTCCCTTGTTTACTGACGGAAAAGCCGATTTAAAATCAACAAACACCGCCACCAACTTCCCCCCTCTCTTCTCCAGTCCCCTACTCACTAAGTGATTCAAGACATATATATTGTCCATCGTTCCCATTCCTTTTCTAAATCCCGTTTGATCATGTGGAATGCAGCCTGACGCTTCTACCTTCTTTTCCCACCTACTTCTGATTACCTCAGCATACACCTTGTACGCTACCGGCATCAGATTTGCGCCACTTCTAGGAAGATTAGAGTCTTCCTAGGGTCACCTAGGCCCCGAGGGCTAAATACCGGGCAAAAATGAAGGAAGAAGAGAGAATGGAGTAAAGAGGAAGGAAGTGGGAGGGTTAACGAAAACACTGCGTTGACCACGATTACAATATAGACATTGTAATCCTGGGAAGGGAGGGAGGGTGTGGGAAAAATCACCGTTTAGCGGAGTCTGAGACATCCAAACGGAAATTAGAAGACCCAAGTGTCCCTTTTGGGAAGGAGAAGTATTTAGCAACCCTTGTTAGTGCTCAGCAACGAATTGCTAAACGCTCCCAAGGGCAGTACCCGCGGGGAACCTCGTGGAAGCCCTTCTCCCAGCAACCGCCGTAGCAAGTGTGCTCACTCAGTACTAGGAATCGTGATAGGAGCAGTTTCGACGACCTGGACAGTAGCCCAATCTATTCTTTCAGATATGCTGCATAAGTCGCAAGGTCTCTACTCGGCCCAGTCCCTCATATTTCTGGGTCAACCACCACGCTGAGTCTCCTCTACTTGGTTCGCTTACTGACATGTACTGGCGGGGTGGACCAAGCCCCGCATTCCAATGCGTTCCGCTACTACGTTCGATTGTTCATACAACGTGGCGTCTTGCCTTCCATAAGAGCGACCTGCTCTATCACTACTACTTCGGGCACTACCAGTGGCCAGAGAATCGGACTCCTCTAGAGAGTCATAGTATCCTGGTACTGATCGGTACCGGTCTTCCGGGGATATGGGTAACCAGCGCAAGCCACGGACTTACTAGTTTCAGTGGGCGGGACTGAACCAGAAACAGCCGCGCCAGACCTACTCCTTTCAGTACCAAGTGGACAAGAACCGGTCCGCCCTCACCCTTAAGACTTTTCCGTAGTCCAAGGTGCGACACATACAGAACTCGTACCCTTCAGTCAGAAGAGGCACAGAGAACCTGCACCTTAACGCCAGGATCTTATATTACACGAGCCTGTACCTGCCGCCGTCCGTTAACCATATATCTATTGGCTTCTTCACGTTGACACCAGGCGGTATTTTTGGACGTTTGATACTTGTTACTGACTGTTTGCACACCGCCCTCTGGCAAGCCAGAAGGCCCCTTGACCACAACGAAAAGGGCAGCGCCGATCGCATGATCATGCTAAAGCTCACCCAAGAGACGCGACATAAGCTGAAGCTAATCTCTCATCAGGTGGCCCTATCGGCTTAGCTCAGGCACCGCGGGGTCGCCAATCCCGTAATCAGATTCACGATTTGTGAACCTGATTCCTTGCGGAAGCGCTACCGGCATCAATGTAATCCCTCTATAATCTTTCAAGTTTCTCCCTTCCCCTTTTTTCACTCCTGTCTTCCACTCCTCCGGCCATCCTTTTCCTTTCCATAAATTCCTAATTAACCTCCATATCTCCTCCCTTACCCCTGCTCCTCCATATTTCAGTTCCTCATTTTCCATTCCTTCCATTCCCGCTGCCTAATCTCTTTTCAGCTTATCTACTGCTCTGTCAATCTCCTCTCTCCTAACCTCTTCCTCTCCCTTCACTTTTCCTCTTACCCTTCTACCCTCTCCCCTTACTCTTACCTCTACCTCTCCACACATCTCCTTAAAGTATCTCGTCCATTCTTCCAAGCTAATCTCTACATTTCTCTCCTGTCCTTTTCTCCTTTCTCTATTTATTATTTCCCATTCTCTACCTTCCCTTATCGCCTTTTCAACACTCTCTACATACCTCTTCTTGTCTAACTCTCTCTTCATCTCCAGAAGCCTTCCATGCACCCTATGTCTTCTATTAAATTCTGCCTTATCTAACCGTCCTTTTCTCCAATTCCTGATATCCTCTCTTAAAGCCTCTTTACTCTTTTCGCACTCCTCATCCCACCAACCTCCGTACCCCCCATCTTCTTTCTCTAACTCCCTTCCTACCTCCTCCTTCACCTTACCTATTCTCTCTTTTAAAATTGACAATCTGTCCTCCACCATAACTTCACCTAACTCCATCTTATCCCAATCCCCATCCTATTCGGATACTTCCTTAGACTGTCTTCCTTCCATTTTCCCATCCTCTTTACCATCCTTTCTCCTTTCTTTATTATCTTATTTTTAGTCTTTCCTTTTAACTCTATCACCACTGAAAAGTGATCCGACCTCACCTCACTTCCCACTTCTAACTTCTTTACTATCTTCCTCCCAGTCTTCTCCGCCAATATATAGTCAATCACCGAATTACCCTTACCCTGATCCTTAAATTCTCCCACTTATGCTTTGAATTTCTACAAAACTCCTGTTTTTCTTCATCCCACCAACCCCCTCCCCTTTTCCTTTTTTACACATTGAGATCACTTCCTATTATCACTATCTTATCTTTGTCTTCTTCCATCCACTCCTCTAGCCTATCCCACCCTTCCTCTTCTCCTCTCCTTCTGTACATCTCTACCAGGCATATTTCCTCTTTCCCAATCTTTATTCTCCTCTCCATACACCCCTCCGTTCCTCTCTCTTCCTTCTTTTCCCTCGACAACTTTATTCTCTTTCTCACTCTTACCATCATTCCACCAGACTTTCTACCTGCCTTCTTTTCTTTTACTGCTGCTTGCACCTCCCACACATAACCCTTAGGAGCTTTCCATTTTAACTTTCTCCAATCTCCCTCATCCACCCAAGTCTCACTCAGAAACACCACATCCCATTTTTTTATTGTTGTCCAAAAGCCGCCATCTTTATTCTTTACCCCCGCTACATGTCAGAATGCAACGGTGATACCTCGGTTCTCCCTAATCCCTCTATCTCCCTTCCCTCCTTTTTTTGGAACCCCTGCTCTTTCTTCTCCGCTTTCTCCCTTTCGTTACCCTCTCTCTTAAACTCCATCCCCTCTTCTCTCTGTACATCCGTTCTCTCCATCCACCCATATACCTCCTCTTCCCACCATTACACTCTTACCCTTTCCTCTCTCCTTCCAGGCTTTCTGGTTAATCCACCAATTCACCCTCTTCTCCCTCTGCGTTAAATTCTTCTCTATCCTCTCTTTCCTACCTCTCAACGCCTTCTTCTTCTTCATCACCTGCCACTTTTCCTCTTCACTCCCTAGCTCAACAACGCATACTTCTACCATTTTTCCTTTCTCTACTTCCAAGCTTCTTATTATTACATTAGCGTTTCTTTTATCCTTCTCTAAAAGCTCCAATCTCCTCTCCAACACCCTCATCTTTCCTTCCATATCCCATCCTACCGCCTTCTCTTCCTCACTACTCCCTCCCTCTCCCCTGGTGTTCCCCCTCCCGTCCAACCCTTCTATTCTTTTCCTGATCTCCTTTCTCTCTCTTTCCTCCACCTCTCCCCTCTTTTCCAATTTATCACACCTTTCCTTCACCTTATCTTGCTCTTCTTTCCATCCCTCATCCTTTCTCTCTCTTTCCTCCACCTCTCCCCTCTTTTCCAATTTATCACACCTTTCCTTCACCTTATCTTGCTCTTCTTTCCATCCCTCATCCCATTTATCCAACTTCTCTAATTTTCCCTATCTCCTCCCATATTTTCTTTAACTGTTGTTCCCTGTTCTTCCCTCCACTTTTACACTTTTCCAACTCCCCCACTACCTTTTCAAATCTCTGCCTTGTGTCTCCGCTCGTTCCTTTACCGCCTTTGTCATCTGTTCTAGACTGTCCTCAAAGTACCCTTGTCTCTAGTCTTTTCCTTCCTTTATCCAACCATCCCCTTAAATCCCCCTCCGACCCCAA
The DNA here is from genome assembly GCA_037103525.1 of Ganaspis brasiliensis. Taxonomy (NCBI): domain Eukaryota; kingdom Metazoa; phylum Arthropoda; class Insecta; order Hymenoptera; family Figitidae; genus Ganaspis; species Ganaspis brasiliensis. The sequence continues at coordinate 1,029,053 of JAZKLR010000381.1, read as the reverse complement.
ACTACCCGCGCGCTGCAGCCTCTCTAAATTGCTTAATCTACCCCTTCTAGCCTGAGCTGTCTCCATACCCGACTATGTGTTAGTGGCACCCCAACCCCCCGGTATTTTGGTCCTATAATATATTATATATTATATATATAATGGACCAAAGTTGTAAGTCAGAATAATACGTATTTTACATAATGTAGAAAACCATGTATTATACGTAGAAAACCTCGAGTTTTCTACATTTACTCATCTCTGCACAACCCGGATAATATTTACAGCTGTCAAAGTAAGACTTGTAAAGAATTACCATTTAATATTGATATAATGTGGGTATTTCGTCACATTTAGGTTAATTTATGTTTTTTGCAATTATATCGTAAACTAATTGGTTTTAGTAAAAAATGCACTCGACACAAAATATGTATTTTTGGAAGACCTATAACTTTTGTTAAAAAATTTTTCAAAATTTTTAATATTAATTGAAATAATTGCAAAAAACCGAATTTTTATGGGTTTTTTTTTTTGTTTTTACCATGAAAATCAAATTTGCGACAATTTTCATTATCATATTCGTAATCAGCGCATCAAAATACGTAAGTATACGTAGTGTCAAAAAAATCGGAGGTACCCCGCTTTCGGAACTTCACCCAAAAATCCGTTTGATTTGTTTATTTTTTTAAGCATTATATATGCAAATATTTTCAATATTAATAGGTTGTTATAAGGAAGTGCTAAAAAATATCTTGAAAGTATGAAATAATGCAATCAACTATAAGTAATGTGTGACATAACCTCAAACCTTAAAGAAAATATGTCCTTTTTAAAAAGCACAAAGTTTTCTTCAAGTTCGATTTTATAGAAAATAGTAAAAAAATTTGAAAAAAATAGTTTAGTTCTTATAAAAAGTGTAGTTTTAAAAAAGTTTTATACACAATCAGATCAACTTATTGTTAAAATCATTATAATATTAATCTTGGTATACCTACATTTAATGTTTTGTTTTATAGATATTTTCATCTTTCTTCAATATATTAAAATTCTTTTCTAGAGGCAATAAACATATAGTCATTTTCTATATAGAAAATTCAGTTTGAAAATCTTTTTTGTAGGTTTAAAATTAAAAAAAGCGTTTGTTTATGCATTCAATTTATAGAATTCAGAATTTTTTATTTAAAGACTTATAATGATTAATGATATATACGTCATTTTGTTTTATAATTTAATGACAATTATTTTTGTTAATAAGATGATCTTGAATAGAATTTATTTTCAAAAGTTAATAACGTTTTATTGGTGTTTTATATTGCATATTATTATTACTGTTTTGATAAAATAAAATACTGCTTTTTACAGTTACTGTTGCATTCAGAAATAATATTGTAATGATGTGATTCTAGAAAGAGATCGTACGCTCCCACCATTACTATAGTAGCCGCCTTGGCTCGTGGAAAGTGTGAGTTACCACTATCATCAGATAAACATTTTGTACAATCCTGTAAATTTGAATTTAATAAATAAAATTTTTAAAAAAAAAGTGAAATGCTCAGTCTCCTGGCTGGGTTCACCTCGGTCTTGTACTAGGCTGCTCAACCAAAGGCGATCGCCTCTCAGGTTCACCTGTGAGGTGATGCTGGTCAATGGAAATGTGTGGGTTTCCCCACCACCTCTCTTTTGACACTGAGCAAACTAGAGGATAAAGCTACGCAAGACTGCGAGGGCGCCTGAGGGCCGAGTGGAGGTTCCCCTCCCTCAGAACTCAGGTGTAACATCCGGAACCTTTGAGGTGAAGGGTGGTTCAGACGTTCTCCCTCCAGTAAAGGTTCACCTTTCTGGAGTGAAGAACGGAAATCAAAATCTTTCGTCGTCTACGGGTTCTCCCGTGGCGGCTTAAGTTGTCTGGATTTCCTCAAAAAGTCGTGGTGGAAGTTAATACAGGTTTCCCTGTTTAAACTCACCATGACTAACAATAAGACGCAATTCTTCCCTTGGAGGGAATTATTGTACGGGGGTTGAGAGTGACGTCAGAATAGTGAATATATTACTTAGTCTTTCTAGGACCATGAGATGGTCGACTTAATTTTCTAAGCAACGTAGATAGAAACTTTTCATTTAATTCTTGTAAATTATTTTATTTCTTTATTTTAGAATATATTATTATTTGTTATCAAATATGGTGTCATCAATGACTTTACCTTTTTACTTTAGAATAATTTATTATGCAATTTAAATATCAGCCAGCAGGCTAAGATTCATATTGCTCTAGTATTTGACTTAACAATTGTCAGTCAGCAGACAACTAGACTTAAGTCAACGATTTTTCAAGAACCTTGGATATCCGGCGAGCGAATTCCTGGGCAACAAAAATTACTATCATTACAATATGTTCATTAGATTTAGTGAAATATTTTGATAAGTGTTTCATATTTGACATTGAATGATGTAAACTTTGTATATATTTTTTTTTTACAAAATTTTGAAGATTTTAGTAATAAATCTTTGGCTTAATTTACAAAAACCTCAATTTATTTAATTTAAGTAAAATTTAAATTTAAATTTAAAATTATTCTAATTTTTACTGGTTAGAATTTTTGAAGATTTGAATCTTAATCAATCATATATTTAATTGTCAAAATCTATCTAGAGAACTATCCGTAATATATTTTAAGGTCAGGTCCAATGTTATTGTTGTTTTGCCTACCAAAGTAGCAGATATATTATTACGTGTAATGTTGCACACTAGACGAGAAAAGTTTCGGGCTCGTCTCGGTCTATTATCGGTTTATAATGCCGAGACGAGACTAACACATGTCTCGAAATCTCGCGAAAGTCTCGTATGCATATATTATCTTTTTCTTACTAATTACTCAAATTTCGTGTATACTTTACTTCTAAGTCATCAAAAAAACTTTATTACTTTTGTAAGAAGTAATAAATTTACTTCTAGAAAATATGGGACATGACATGAAGTATTATTTACGCAGAAGACGCTATGCACACACACATACATCTGAACACAAAGCTTCCTCTGTGAGGAAGCAGAATTTAAAAAAATAAATTTTTTCAGTGCATGAAGTCAGGTGTGGAAATATTTAGTATTTGAAAAAAAAGTTCACGAATAAATTTTGCCTACTCCAGTGACGTCATTCTCGATTACATACACTTAAAGGGTAATTAAAGGGTCATTCACCTATTACGTTATATAAATTTGAGCTGATTTGAAACTTCTCTCTCCTCCTACGTAATATTTTTTTTTATAGTTAAAAATTAAATTTCCTTGCACCGTGATACGTTGCCAGTGCCACCCCCCACCCGACCTTAAGGATATCACGTAATATGTAGATGACCCCTAAAGGATCATTTTAAATTACTGATATAATGAAATGCTGTAAATAAAGGGGTGTAAACCACTAACATTCAGATTTTATAATGTCATAAACTACCATATAAAATGTTATAATGAAAAAATTACTTTCAGTGAAGTGTAATTTCCTTTTAGGAGACTTTCCACTACTTAAAGCTTGGTTTACCCGTTCCAAATTTGAGACTTTTTGATTCGCTTCTGCTAACTGTCTTCTTAACAAAACCAACTCTTCTGTTTCTTCACCCCTGCCTGATTCATTGCTTAGAAGACTATGCGTTTCAAGGGCTTTCTTTTTTTGGTCAAAGATCTTTTTATCTAGTGCCTTCTGTGCATTTACAACTTTTGATTGTTTAGCCTATATTTAAAATACATATTACAAAATATGTATTAAACATATATGTATACGAAATATGTAAATATGAATGTAAAAAAATACCGAGATTTAAAATTTAATTGTATTGCTGACAAATCCAAAATTGCATTGATCAGAAATTTCATTCATCCAAATACGCATTTATCGAAAATCTCATTTGTCCGAAATTGCATTGATTAAAAATCTAATTTGTCAGTAATTTCAATTATCTAAAATCATCTTTATTAAAAATTGCATTTATCAGAAATCTAATGTTTCCAAAATTACATTTCTCAGGAATGGCATCTGTCCGAAATTGCATTTATCAGAAATTAAATGGTTCCGAAACTGAATCTCTCAGAAATCGCATTCATTCGAAATTGTATTAATCAAAAATCTAATTTGTCCAAAATAGCATTTAATAGAAATCTCATTCTCAAAAAAATTAAAATATTACGAATTTCATTTATCAAAAATTGTATTTATTAGAAATCTCATTAGTCCGAAATTGCATTTGTCAGAAACCTAATTTATTAGACAAAGCATTCAACAGCAATCTCAACTGTCCGAAACAGGATTTATAAGAAATCTAGTTTTCCCAACACTATATTTTTAAAAAACCCATTTATCCAAAAGTGCATTTTACAGAAATCTCTTTGGTCCAAAATATTATTTATCAGAAATTTTATTAGTCAAAAATGTCAATTATCAGTAATCTTATTTATCGAAAATTGCTTTTATCAGAAATCTCATTTGTCAAAAATGTCAATTGTCAGTAATCTTATTTATTGAAAATTGCATTTATTAGAAATCTCATTTCTCAGAAATTGCAATTATCAGAAATCTTATTTGTCCGATATTGCATTTATCAGAAATCTCATTTATCCGGAATATTATTTTTCAGAAATCTCTTTTGTCAAAAATGTTAATTATCAGTAATTTTATTGATCGAAAATTGCATTTATCAGAAATCGCATTACTCAAAAATTGTTATTATCAGAAGTCTCATTTGTCTGTACTGCATTTATCAGACATCTCATTTGTCAAAAATGGACATGGACTTTCGCACAATTGAAGGTTATGGAGAATAATCTTTTGGATAAATGAGACTACCGATAAGTGCGATTTCGGACAAATGAAATTTCTGATAAATGCAAGTTTTGACAAATAAGATTTTTGATAAATGCAATTTTGGACAAATTAGATTTTTGATAATTGGAAATTCTGACAAATTAGATTCCTGTTAAATGCAATTTCGGACAACTATGAAGTCTGATATATTCAATTTTTGATTAATTAGATTTTTGACGAATGAAAATTTGGATAAATGAGGTTTTTGATAATTGATTTTTTTGACAAATGAGATGTCTGATAAATGCAGTACAGACAAATGAGACTTCTGATAATAACAATTTTTGAGTAATGCGATTTCTGATAAATGCAATTTTCGACCAATAAGATTACTGATAATTAACATTTTTGACAAAAGAGATTTCTGAAAAATAATATTCCGGATAAATGAGATTTCTGATAAATGCAATATCGGACAAATGAGATTTCTGATAATTGCAATTTCTGAGAAATGAGATTTCTAATAAATGCAATTTTCAATAAATAAGATTACTGACAATTGACATTTTTGACAAATGAGATTTATGATAAGTGGAATTTCTAAGAAATGAGATTTCTGATAAAAGCAATTTTCGATAAATAAGATTACTGACAATTGACATTTTTGACTAATAAAATTTCTAATAAATAAAATTTTGGACCAAAGAGATTTCTGTAAAATGCAGTTTTGGATAAATGGGTTTTTTTTTATGAATATAGTGTCTAATAAATTAGGTTTCTGACAAATGCAGTTTCGGACTAATGAGATTTCTGATAAATGCAATTTTTTATTAATGAAATTCGTAATAATTTAATTTTTTGAAGAACGAGATTTCTATTAAATGCTGTTTTGGACATATTAAATTTCTGATAAATGAAATTGTGGACATGGGAGATTTCTGATAAATTTAATTTTAAACAAATTAGTTTTTTGATAATAAAAAATCCTTACAATTGAGTTTACTGATAAATGTCATTTTTAATAAATTATATTCTTGATAATTTAACTTTTTGACAAACGAGATTTTAAATAAATGCTATTTCGGATAAATAAAATTTCTGATAAAAACAATTTTGGATAAATTAGATTTCTGATGAATACGTTTTTGTATCAATGACATTTCTTATAATTGAAATTTCTGTTAAGTAAGATTGTTAGTAAATGACATTGCCCACAAGTTAGATTTCTCATTAATAGAATTTCAAATATAGGGTAAACCAGACAGTTGTCGGCCACCTCACCGAAAAAAGGTTAATACTGTTGTAAATTTTAAAATAATAATTTTTTTTCTTTAAGATTCTGGAAAGTACATGATTTGTCGTTAGAAATACGTTGGATTTATTATTGATTCTCAAACAGTGGAAAGTTTATAGTAAAAACAAAAAGTAGAGTTGAATTCGAGTGGAAAAGACGGTTGAAGTTTAAAGCACTCTTTAGAAAGATATTAAAATTTATTTTTAATATTTAAATTCCTAACATCTCAATAGAGAAATTCAAGCTTGAGTAATAAGAGAAAATGATTTTAAATAGATTTTTTAAGGTGGCCGACTACTGTCTAGAGGGTGGCCGATAACTATGTTTGCTGGCCGACAACTGTCTTTTTTGTTACTTGTAAACAACCCAATGTTTTAAGTAGTAAAAAATTTTTTTTTCATAATGTTTTTGACTAAACAGTTTAAGGCAGTCCTAAAAAACAATTGTTTTTTTTAAAAATGAATGTACAATGCTCAGTACAATTTTTATACTATTTTTAGAAAAACGATACGCTTAACTGGCCGACAACTGTCTGGTTTACCCTATGCGATTTCTGAGAAATTCAATTTCGGGCAGATGCCATTTCTGATAAATGCAATTTCGGACAGATGCCATTTCTATGAAATGCAATTTCAGAAACATTAGATTTCTAATATGTGCAATTTTTTGATAAAGATTTTAAATAATTCAAATTACTGACAAATTAGATTTTTGATCAATGACATTTCGGACAAATGAGATTTTCGATAAATGCGTATTTAGATAAATGAGATTTCTGGTAAACGCAATTTTGGATAATCAGAATGCCATTGAAATTGTATTTGACAGAAATATATTACAAACATTAAAATGTCGCCATTACTTGTTAATCCACCAATTTTAGTTTTAATAAAAGGTTAAATCAGAAACCATTTACATCGGAATGCCCCCAAAACTGTATTTGACTGAAATTATTACAAAAATTGAAATGCTGCTATTAATCGTTTATTCACAATTTTGAGCTTAAATAAAATGTCAAATTTAAAATCATTCACCTCGGAATGTTTTCAAAATTTATTTGACTCAAATTCATTAATAAAATTTAAATGCTGCGATTATCGGTAACCAACTATTTTGAGTTTCAATAAAATGTCAAATCCTAAAATGTTAAAACTTTCATGAAAATCTGTAGTTCACAGCAAAACAAAAAAACACTTTTAACCGTTTTCTTAAATTCCATGTCTTTGTTATTTTTTTTTTTTTTTTGCATTAATAAAGTTAAACAACATTTTAAAGAAATATTAATAACTCAACAGTGGTTTGCAATAAATTAATGAAACTTATGTGGATTATCTAAAAATTTTCACTCTTTTTAACGAATATAATTGCAAAACTTTAATATAAAAAATTACATATTTTTAATAACAATTTTATATACAATTTGAAATATTTATATGTTCTATCCCTACTGCTGATATAAAACTCAAAGAAAATGAACACAGAGATGTCTTCTTTAAGTTTCTAAAAAAGAAATTGGTATTTTCAATCAGAAGTGTACATAATATATTTATTTTCTCTTCGCGCGCCAACCAATACGCTGCGAGAAAAAAAAAGTTATTTGTCATTGTTATAAACAAATTAAATTAACAAATGATCAGCTCACTTGTTTTTTACTAAAAGTGAATCGTTTTTTTTCTCAAATTTTTATAATTTTTTTAACAGTAACATTTCTTTATGAATATGGTTTAAAAATTGCTTTTTATCATTGTTATAAACAAATTTAATTAAAAAATGAATAGCACTAAAATCAAACTTATAAAAACTAGAAAAAGCTATTCAGTTTAAAAAAAAACAAGTTAGCTGATTATTTGTTAATTTAATTTGTTTATAACAATAATAAACAATACTTTTTTAACAATATTTATAAATAAATGTTACTTTTAAGAGAATTATAAAAATTTCAGGAAAATATCGATTCAGTTTCGATAAAAAAAGAAGTGAGCAGCTTATTTGTTAATTTAATTTGTTTATAACAATAACAAATAACACTCTTTAAACAATATTCATCTATAACTGTCAATTGTAACTAAATACTAAAATAAATGCAAAAAAACTAATTTAATTCAACTATAAAAATGCGCGTTATTCATTTGTTAACTTAAATGAATGAACATATTTATTAACTAAATAAAGAATTTTTTTATTCATTAAAAAATTAATTTTTTCCTCTTAAAGATCGATAGTCAGTCAATTTAAATAATATTCAGCATAAAGACGACTTTCATTTGATAAATTAAAGATATACTAAAAATTTTGTCATTATTTTGTTATTAACATTAAAAAAAATAATAATAAATACATAAATTCAAAAAACTGCTTCCTTAAAGTTGTTAAGGGAGTCTTCTACTCTCGGGGTTTAAAAAAAAATTTTTTTTCTTTTTTATTTCAATCTATATGTATCTGAGAATACGCCACAGAAAGGATTTTGCGAGAATCACGTTGTTTTGCATGTTTCTGGGAACCGAAAAAACCCACGAATTTTTGTTCATTTATAATGATTCTATTATCAACAAATTACCAATTTATAATTTTTTTATCTTTGCTGATGTCTAAAGACCCCTATAAAAACACAAAACCTTGTACGGACCCGATATTAGCAGATTAACTCATAAGTTAGTACAATCAAGTTATACACCATGTGTTAACTTTAAACTCGTTTCCCCGAAAGTAGTGTTTTTTAAGCTGCTGAGTCACGCTTTTTATAGTAAAAATGGTCCGATTTTAATTTTTTTTTTAAATTATTCAGAAATGATGCAGCTATTTTTCTCCATGTACGATTTTTGAAATTTTTTTTCGTTTTTTTATAGCCCCTTAAAGTCAAAAAAAAAGACAAAAATAAAAATTTTTGCGAATTTTCGCATCATTTTGACAAATCAAAAAATAAAAAAAATCTGCTACGTGAAAAAATAGTCAACGCAGCTATACAAATGAAAAAAATTCATTTTTTGATTTTTGATTGTCCCAGTGCCAAAACCGTGACACAAGCGGGACCTCTGCATTTCTGAAACGCGTTTACGCAAAGGCGTTTCAAGATCACCACCATTTTTTTTTCATAATGAATAAGAAAATTTCAAATTTAAAAAATGTATCTTGAAAATAAAAAAAAATTTGTCAAAAAATATTCAGTAGTTTCTTCACAATTAATTCCCAAAAAAAACCACAGAATTTTGGGCCTGGAGAGTAGAAGACCCCCTTAAGAATTTATTCCTGTGTGTTTTAAATCAAGACTCAACCAATTTCGTTAAAAAATGGAGGTTGTAGACTTTTTTGAACAGTAAATTGCAGATTCTGACCACAGTGCACCGGAGCTTCTCGCAGCGTCTTGGTTGGCGCGCGAAGAGAAAATAAATATATTATGTACACTTCTGATTGAAAATACCAATTTTTTTTTAGAAACTTAAAGAAGACATCTCTGTGTTCATTTTCTATGAGTTTCATCTCAACAGTAGGGGTAGAACATATAAATATTTCAAATTGTTTATAAAATTGTTATTAAAAATATGTAATTTTTTATATTAAAGTTTTGCAATTATATTCGTTAAAAAGAGTGAAAATTTTTAGATAATCCACATAAGTATCATTAATTTATTGCAAACCACTGTTGAGTTGTTAATATTTCTTTAATATGTTGTTTAAATTTATTAATGCAAAAAAAAAAAAATAACAAAGACATGGAATTTAAAAACACCGGTTAAAATTGTTTTTTGTTATGTTGTAAAATACAGATTTTCAGGAAAGTTTTAACATTTCAGAAAATCAATGGAATTTTGTTAACACGGTTCAGCTGGACTGAGCCAAAATCATTTACATCGGAATCCTTCCAAAATTTTAATTGACTCTTAATTGTAGTAGACCCAATTTATTTACAAAGAATTAAATGCCACAGTAATGGTTAATTCACTATTTTGAATTTCAATAAAATGTCAAATAAATAGCCCCATCACCTCAGGTTTTAAAAATATCTTAACATAAAAGTTCAAAAATCACGTTTTTTTTGCTATATTGAAGGAATCATAACATCGAGAGAAATTTTTTTTTCAAAAGGATAGTAATAAAAGTACTACTCTTGACCCTTAAAATGCACTTTAGAAACTTAAAATATCTTAATTCATCTCTAAGTAAAAGCCTGTTGATTTTACTGAGTTTGGCAAATTTCACAACATTGAGTAACTGAGCATTATAAAGAGTAAATTCGAAAATAGAGAAGAATATGAGTACATACACTTCAATTTCCAACGCAAATTCAAAATGGCGGATCTAACATGGCGGGTGACTTCTTCAGAAAATGACTCAACTGGCTTAATTACAATTATTTTGGGGGTTTTTTGGGTTGCAAAAAGTGAACTTAACATCATATCGTATCAAATATAGTGTACACACTAATAACCAATGTGTCAACGCACTCCTCTATTGAAAATTCCCATGTGGAATCCCATGCAGAATCCCACACAGGATTCCATATAGGATCCCATATGGGATCCCATATACAATCATATATATAAACAGATAGGATTTTTCCTATCTGTTGCCAGGTCGGCGAATACAGGGGATTTAATATGGGATCATATATGGGATCCTATGTAGGATTCTGCATGGGATCCTACATGGGAATTCCACGAAAGATTCTGTACAGGATCCTATATGGGTACCCACATATCATCCCATATAGGTTTCTATGTAGGATCCTATACAGGATACCATGTACCGCCTATATGTATTATCCTATATGGGATAATAGGTAGGATCCCATATGGGATCTTGTATAGGGCTGCCCATATAAGAATTATCTATGATAGGCGGTACATGGTATCCTACATCGGAGTCTAAATAGAAACCTATATACGATTATATGTGGGTACTCATGTAGGATCCTGTACAGAATCCTTCGTGGAATTCCTTTGTGGGATCTCACGCAGAATCCTACATAGGTTCCCATATAGGATCCTATATATTCGCCTACCTGGCAACAGATAGGAAAAATCCTATCTGTTGATACATAAGATTTTATATGGAATTCCTGTGTAGGATTCTGCATGAGATCCCACATGGGAATTTTCAATAGGGGAGTGCGTTGACACACTGGTTATTAGTGTGCACACTATATTTGATACGATATGATGTTATGTTCACTTTTTATAACCCAAAAAAACCCCAAATAACCATTTTTTAGCAAAAAGAATCGTTTTTTGTAAAAGACGACTGCCATATTGGATTTGACATTTTGAATTTTGTAATGTTGTGATAATGTAGTTTCAGAATCGTCTTCAGCGACTCGGAAAACCTTCAAATAACAAATTTTAAGCCAGTTGGGTCATTTTCTAAAGAAGTCACCCGCCATGTTAGACCGCCATTTTGAATTTTGCAATTCTATTTTCAAGTACATAATCTCCGACACCTAAAATCTAATAAGCCGTTGGAAAATGAAGTGTATGTACTCATATTCTTTTCTATTTTCGAATTTACTCTTTATAATACTCAGTTATTCAATGTCGTGAAATTTGCGAAACTCAGTTAATTCAACAGGCCTTTACTCAGAGACTGATAAAGATATTTTAAGTTTCTAAAGTGCATTTTAAAGGTCAAAAGTATTACTTTTAGAAACAATTACTATTCTTTTGAAAAAAATTTTTCTCTTGATGTTATGAGTCCTTTAATATATCAAAAAAAAAGGTGATTTTTGAACTTTTATGTTCCCTACTAAAAAATCCGGACGAAATCCAGATGAATTCTGGACGAATTCCAGAAAAAATTCCGGACAAGTCCGGATTAATTCCGGATCTGGAATTAGTCCGAAAGTGTCCGATTTAACGTAGGTTTTTGGCACGGAATTTAGTCCGGTCTTATCCGAAATAAATCCGGCCGTATACAATCCGGATATAGTCCGGTACAGTCTGGAACAAATCTGGTCCGAAGTGTTGTTTAAATCCGAAAGTAGTCCGGTACAGTCCGGAACAAATCTGGTCCAGAGCGTTGTTTAAATCCGAATGTAGTCCGGTACAGTCCGGAACATATACGGTCCTAATCGTTGGTTAAATCCGGCTGTAGTCCGGTAGAGTCCTGAACTAATCTGGTTAAACTTTTTTTGTAATCCGGATTTAGTCCGACTTCATCCGGAATTAGTCGGAAAACCAAAAAAAAATTTTTTTTGAATTGTTTAAGTCATTTTTAAACAATGTTTGGAACTTAACATTACACAAATATTCATACATTTATTACAACGATTATATACAACAGTTATATTAAAGAAGAAAAATCGCACGCATGAGGGGAATCGAACAGGGGATGTTACGCACGCAACGCAGAACCTAAACCGACTGAGCTATACGAGCTCTGAGGTTCAACTTGTTAAATCAAACATACATGTAATCTGTGGATTAAATCCGGAAAAAGTCCGGTAAAGTACGGATATAATCCGTCACTAATTCTTAATTCCAAATAGAACCCGGAGTATGTACGAAAATAATCCGACATTCGTTTTACAATCCGGAAAGAGTCCGGTACAGTACGGATATAATCCGGCACACGTTTCAAATCCGGAAAGAGTCTGCTTTAGTATGAAAATAATACGGCAATCGCTTTCACATTCGGATAGCGTCTGGTTTAGTATGAAAATAATCCAGCATTCTTTTTATAATTCTAAAAGAGTACGGCAAAGTATGGACATAATCGGGCACTCGTTTTTAAATCCGGATAGAGTTCACTTTATTACACGGTAACAAGGGAGATATAGAAAATACAGTAGGATCCACGTATATCGGACCCTATATATCGGATTCCCGCTTATATCAGATATTTTTGCCGGTCCCTTGAATTTAAATATAATGAATTTTTACCCGAATAAATAGAATTCCTCCTTATATCGAAAAAAATTCTCAGACCCTTGGAATCCGATATGTGAGGGTTTTACTGCAAATAAAAAATGGATTCGGAATCTATTTATAGCTCAAGTGTGAAATCCGTTTTTAGACCGCCAAGTTCGGCAACTATCCGGCACAAACTTTACAATCCATTTTAAGTCGGGTTTTATCTGGAATTAGTCCGACAATTCATTTAGATATTATTTTTAGTTAAAGTGAAGTCCGTTTTTAGTCCGGTCACGTCCAGAAACTGTCAGGTACAAATTTCACAATCCGCTTTAAGTCTGGTTTAGTCTGGAATTTATCCGGTACTTAATTCCGAATTTACTTATAGTCTAACTAAAATCCGTTTTTCGTCCGTTCACATTCGAAAATTGTACGGCAGTCAATTCCGAAATTATTAATGGTCAAACTGAAATCCGTTTTTTGTAATCTGTTTTTTTTTGTCCAAATGTTACTTTTATTTATTATCATTTTCATTACAACGACACATCACGACATGGCTAAGCTAAACGACCTCAAGAAAAAATTGTTTTAAGGATGTTTATCCAAAAAACCAATTTCTACAGATTCTTATAAAATTTAAATGACATATTAAATGCATTACATTACATGTACTGTTACAATTTTATTGAATTTTACCGTTCTGATTTTAAGATATAAATTTATAAAGTTTGGACTTTTACATGGAAACAGTAACAAAACGCGCAATATGACTACATTTTAATTAATTAAAAAAACACGGTTCTACAAATTTTTTTAAAAAACTAATATATTTTAAACTGTAATAGAATACGACTTTTACAACAATATTTAATTAATTTACCGTTCCGTTGTTAAGAAAATGTTATTTAAGAGTAGAAATTCTTCACTTTTTTGAAATAATCAGGAAGAAAAAATTTTAATAGCTTTAAATTTTCAACGGAAAATTTTTTTTCAATAAAGTTTGTTTATGTAATGATTTTAACTACAAAGTACTATATAGAAACCAAATTATAAGAAGAAATGAAATTAAAAAAATATTGACTGTCATGGTCAGATAGAATGAGAACCGCTTGAGGGTATAAGCGTCCTTAAAAAATGTGTTTCCTATTTTCTTAATAAATCGTACTATAATCTAGATTTAAAAACATGTGACGGATAAAAACAGTATTTGTCTGGCTTCTCCGGATCGCAAAAAGAATGCAGGAATATTTTTGCACTAAACAGGACTCTTTCTGGATTTAAAAACGAGTACTGGATTATACCCAAACTTCACACGACTCCTTGCCATTCACTTGACTCTTTCTGGATTGTAAAAGATATGCCAGACTTTTTCCGTATTCCGGTAAAAAGGGCGGAATAAAAAATAGTTAAAAAGATGGAGATGTTCTTAGAAAATGCAGCGAGCCAATTTAACTGACGAAAATTCAGAATCTTTTGAAGCGAAAGTAAAAGAAAATCATTCAGAAATTGAATTATTTTTAATGCAACTATTTTCCGACTTCCTATAATTAAAAGCAATCAAATTTTCTATTTTTCTAAGATCCATTGCAAATCTTTTTAGATGTCACCATCCAATAAACATTAGCGAATTATAAAAACATTTCAGATTCCTAATTTCCTTTAATTAGCTCAATTCGCTACTTACAGAAAATAAATGCTTTTGCAGATATTTGACTGCTTTCAGACGGGATTAAAAACAGAAAAGTCGCATATAAAATATAATTGAATGTTCCGCATGTTCTAAGAAAATTTCCAAATCAATGAATCTCCAAAATCACCGGAATCCGGAGGTGAGCGAACGGGGAAGGGAAAATAGGATGACTATAAATAATTTCGGAATTGACAGCCGAACTAATTACAAATATAACCAGACTTAAAAAAGATTTAAAATTTATTCCGGACAACTGCCGGATATGAACGGACTAGAATCGGATTTCACTTAGACCATAAATAATTTCGGAATTGACTGCCAGACTAATTCCAGATAAAACCAGACTTAAAGCAGATTGTGAATTTTGTGCCAGACAGTTGCCGGACTTGACCAGACTTAAAACGGACCTTACTTTCACTAACATTAATTTCTAAATGGACTGCCGGACTAATTCCAGATAAATCCAGATTTAAAACGGATTGTGATTTTTATGCCAGACAGTTTCCGGACGTGTCCGTACTAAAAACGGAGTTCTCTCTAACTAAAAATAATTTCTGAATCGACTGCCGGACAAATTCCAGTTAAAACCAGACTTAAAACGGATTTAAAATTTATGCCGGACAACTGCCGGATGTGACCGGACTAGAATCGGATTTCACTTAGACCATAAATAATTTCGGAATTGACTGCCGGACTAATTCCAGATAAAACCAGACATAAAACGGATTTAAAATTTATGCCGGATAACTGCCGGATGTGACCGGACTAGAATCGGATTTCACTTAGACCATAAATAATTTCGGAATTTATTTCCGGACTAATTCCAGATAAAACCAGACATAAAGCGGATTTAAATTTTATGCCGAACAACTGCCAGATGTGAACGGACTAGAATCGGATTTCACTTAGACCATAAATAATTTCGGAATTGACTGCCGGACTAATTTCAAATAAAACCAGACTTAAAACGGATTTAAAATTTTTGCCGGATAACTGCCAGATGTGAATAGACTAGAATCGGATTACACTTAGACTATAAATAATTTTGGAATTTATTTCCGGACTAATTCCAGATAAAATCAGACTTAAAACGGATTTAAAATTTATGCCGGACAACTGCCGAAAATAAACAGACTAGAATCAGATTTTACTTAGACTATAAATAATTTCGGAATTGACTGCTGGACTAATTCCAGATAAAACCAGACTTTAAACAGATTTAAAATTGATGCCAGACAACTGCCGGATGTGAAGGGAGTAGAATCGGATTTTTCTTAGACTATACATAATTTCGGAATTGACTGCCGGACCTATTCCAGATAAAATCAGACTAAAAACGGATTTAAATTTTATGCCGGACAACTGGCAGATGTGAACGGACTAGAATCGGATTTCACTAAGACTATACATATAATTTTGGAATTGACTGCTGGACTAATTCCAGATAAAACCAGACTTAAAACGGATTTAAAATTTATGCCGGATAACTGCCAGATGTGAATAGACTAGAATCGGATTTCACTTAGACTATAAATAATTTTGGAATTTATTTCCGGACTAATTCCAGGTAAAACCAGACTTAAAACGGATTTAAAATTTATGCCGGACAACTTCCGGATGTTAACGGACTAGAATCTGATTTCACTTAGGCTATAAATAATTTCGGAATTGACTCCCGGACTAATTCCAGGTAAAACCAGACTTAAAACGGATTGTGAATTTTGTGCCGGACAGTTGCCGGACTTGACCAGTCTTAAAACGGTCTTAACTTTTACTATCATTAATTTCTAAATGGACTGCCGGACTAATTCTAGATAAATCCAGACTTAAAACGGATTGTGATTTTTGTTCCAGACAGTTTGCGGACGGTTCCGTACTAAAAACGGACTTTTCTCTAACTAAAAATAATTTCTGAATCGAATGCCGGTCTAATTCCAGTTAAAACCAGACTTAAAGCGGATTTTAAATTTTGTGTCGGACAGTTTCCGGACGTGACCGGACGAAAAACGGACTTCACTTTGATTATAAATAATTTCGAAATCAATTGCCGGACAAGATTCGGACTATTCCGGATTAATTTCCGATCAAATTTTTTGTGTCAGACAAATTTAGGACTAATTCGGATCATTTCCGGACACATTTCGGATTAATTCCAGATAAGACCGGACTGTTTTGTCTGGAATTCGTCCGGAATTCGTACGGAATTTGTCCAGATTTTTTAGTAGGGTTAAGATATTTTTAAAACCTGAGGTGATGAGGATATTCTGAGGCCAGATTGGAATTCAGCGAATCAAAAACCTTCGGAAAATTATAGTCAGGTTCTGAAGTTAAGTTTAATTTTGTCGGCCTGTGTAATCAATAATCCACTATTTTGAATTAAAATAAAATGACAAATCCAAAATCATTTGGATCGGAATGCACCCAAAATAGTATTTGACTCAAATTAATTCAAAAAATTCAAATGCTGCCATTAATCGATAAACCACTATTTTCAATGTCAATAAAACGTCAAATAAAAAATCATTCGCAACGGAACGCCCCCAAAATTGTTTTTGACTCAAATTTCTTGAAAAAACTAAAATGCTGCCAATTATCGATAATCTACCATTTTAAATTTCAATAAAATGTCGAATCCGAAATCATTCACATCGGAATGCCTCCAAAATTGTATTTGACTCAAATTTTTTGCAAAAATTTAAATGCTGCCATTAATCGATAATCCACCATTCTGAATTTCAAAAAAATGTTAAATCTGAAATCATTCACATCGGAATGCCCCTAAAATTGTATTTAACTTAAATCTATTTAAAAAATTTTAATTCTGCCATTAATTGAATAACCACCAATTTTAAAAGCGGTACACGCCCATTTCCCGAATTCAGAATCCCGAATCGAAATTCCTGAATGTACTCTCCTAAAGCCCACTTAACCTAGATTCTATTTAACTTAAACCTAAATCCCATTTAACCTAAAATGTATTTAACCTATATCTCATTTAACATAAAATGCATTTAATCAAAAATGTATTAAGACTTAATTACATTTAATCTAAATCTCAATAAATCTGAAATGCATGTAGCCTGAAACCTACTTAACCTAAATTTTATTTAATCTAAATTCTATTTATCCGTAAATGCATTTAACCAAAATTCAATTTAACCTGAATTTTATTTTATTTGGAAAGCATTCAGCCTAAATTTCATTTAACCTGAATCTTATTTAATCAAAATTCAATTTAACCTAAATTTCATTTTATCTAAAAAGCATCAAAGTTAAATTGCATTTAATATAAAATGTATTAGACCTAAATGTCAATTAACCTGAATCCTATTTTACCTAGTTTCCATTTAAACTAAAATTCAGTTAACCTAAATCCCATTTAACCTAAAATGCATTTAGCCTAAATTCCATTTAACCAAATTTTAATTAATCTAAATCTCATTTAACCTAAAATGCATTTAGCATAAATTGCATTTTACCTAAATTTTATTTTATCTAATACGCATTCAGCCTAAATTTCATTTAACCTAAATCTTATTTAATCAAAATTCCATTTAACCTAAAACTCATTTAACTAAAATTTAATTTAAAATAAATGTCATTTTATCTAAAAAGCGTTTAGCCTAAATTTCATTTAAAATAAAATGTATTTAACCTAAATCCTATTTTACCTAAATTCCATTTAACCGAAACTTAAATTAAACTAAATCCCATTTACCCTAAAATGGATTTCATCTAATTCCATTTAACCTAATTTCATTTAAGCTTAATCTCATTTATCCTAAAATGCATTAATCCTTAATCTCAATTGATCTACAATGCATTTAGCATAAATTGCATTTAACCTAAATTTCATTTTATCTAAAAAGCTTTCAGCCTAAATTGCATTTAAAATAAGAATGTGGCTAAAGTTCCGGCTAGCCGGATCTCTAAGGTGGCTAAATATCCGACTAGTCGGATCTTTAGCTTCGGCTAGAGTAGGCTAAAGTTCCGACTACTAGTCGGATCTTTAATTTGTAAAGATAAATATCCGGTTATAGTGTTTGGTGCAACAATTTAAACTTATTTCGCCTTAAAACTTAAAAGAACCCCCCCCCCTTAGGTTGTCCAATTTAACAAACTTAGCTTTATACATTTTTGCTACAAAATAAAAGAGATTAAAATAATAGCCGAAACTTATTTATTCAATAGAATTAGTCTTCTGACTGACAGTAGCCGGATCTTTAATTTCTACAGCTAAAGTTCCGACTAGCCGGAACAATAGCTATGTTCTTAAAATAAAAATGTAAACTAAATATCATTCAACCTAAATCCTATTTTACCTAAATTCCATTTAACTTAATTTTATGTAACCTTAATCTCATTTAACCTAAAATATATTTAACCTAAATTTCATTTTACCTAAATCCCATTTTATCTTAAAAGCATACATCATAAATTCCACTTAACCTAAATCCCATTTAGGCAAAATCAAAAATTATTTGCATTCAAATGATTTCAAAATTGTTTGGATTAAAATTTATAACAAAAATTCAAATCCTGCCTTTAATCGATAATTCAACATTTTGAATTTCAACAAAATGTCAAATCTGAAATCATTTACTTCGGAATTCTCCCAAAATTATATTTTACTCAAATTTATTACAATAATTTAAATCTGCCATTAATCGATAATCCACCATTATAAATTTCAATAAAATGTCAAATCTGAAATCTTTTACATCGGAATGCCTACAAAATCTGCAATTAATTCATAATACACCAATTTAAAAGGCGCATGAAAATCCCTTAAGGAGAGGTTACCGTTCTCAATGATAAAAAATTCATGAAATTTGGGAATTTCTTTTTCATAGACGGAAATATTTTTGGAATTGCTGTTTTTTTTATTTTAATAGTATATTTATATATAAACTTTTTACATATTTATATTAAAAAAAAAAAAATTAAAAATGGCGGCTGTCGCTTAACTTATAGAAGACCCTGCGCGCTGTATTTTTTTACGTGTCGTACGTTCCACAGCCTCGCCAGGTTATCAAAAACAAAAATTCCTGAAAAATTACTAAACTAGGATAATTTAAGGGGCCTTATGGTTTTCCTCTTTTTAAAGAATGGTTTTTTAGCAAAATGGCGGCTTTTTGGAGAGAAAACTCAATTTTTAAGCTTTTTTCTTTTTACATTATGGGTAAAAAAAATAATAAACAATTTTATTTTAAGAAAAGGAAAACGATAAGGCCCCCTAAATTTATTCTAGTTTAGTAATTTATCAGGAATTTTTGCTTCAGATAATCTGGCAAGGCTGTGAAACGTAAAGGTACGGTCCCAGCTCGGTTGCCTGCATGCATGCGGGCAGACAGGGCAAGGGACGCGAATGAGTGTGACCGAGAAAGAGATATCAGTCTTTCTCAGTCACACTCATTCGTGTCCCTTGCCCCGTCTGCCCGCATGCATGCATGCAATCGAGCTGTGACCGTACCTTAAGGCGCATAAAAGAAAAACGGCGCGCAGGGTCTTCGATAAGTAAGGGCACAGCCGCTAATTTTAATTTTTTTTGTATAGATATGAAAAAAATTTATACAAATATGTACTATTTAAATAAAAAAGAAAACGCAATTCCAAAAATATTTCCGTCGATAAAAAAAAAAAATTCCCAAATTTCATTAATTTTTCACCATTCACAACGGTAACCTCCTCTTAAAGCCATTTAGCCTAAATCCCAAGTTACCTAAAACAATTTAACCTAAAATGCATTTAGCTTAAAAAGCATTTAACCTAGAATGAATTTAGCCTAAATCCCATTTAACTTAAATTCTATTTAGCCTAAATCTAATTTAACCTAAAATGTATTTAACCTAAATCTCATTTAACCTAAAATGAATTTAACCTAAAATGCATGTAGCCTAAATTTCATTCAACCTAAATCTTATTTAACCGAAAATGCATTTAGCCTTAACTGCATTCAACCTAAATTCCACTTAACCGAAATTCTATTTAACCTAAATTTCAATGAACCTAAAATGTATTTAATCTAAATCTCATTTAACTTAAAATGCATGTTATCTAAAATGCATTCAGCCTAAATTACATTTAATCTAAATCTCAATAACTCTAAAATGCATCTAGCCTAAAACCCATTTAACCAAAATTCAATTTAATATAAATTTCATTTTATCTAAAAAGGATTCAGTCTTAATTTCACTTAAAATAAAATGTATTTAACCTATATCCTATTTTACCTAAATCCCATTTAACCTAAAATTCATTTAGCCTTATTTCATTTAACATAAATCTCATTTAACCTAAAATGCATTTGGCCTAAGTTTCAATTAACCTAAAACCCATTAAACCTAAAATCCCATTTAAACTAAAATGTATTTAAACTAAATCTCATTTAACCTTAAATGCATGTAATCTAAAATGCTTTCAGCTAAAATTTCATTTAACTTAAATCTTATTTAAGCTAAATGTCATTTAACCTAAATCTCATTTAACCTAAATCCTATTTTACCTAAATCCCATTTAACCTAAAATTCAATTAACTTAAATCCCATTTAACCTAAAATACATTTAGCCTAATTAAATTTTTACCTAAATTTTATTTAACCTTAAAGCCACTTAACCCAAATTCCATTTAACCTTAATCCTATTTAACCTAAATCCTATTTTACCTAAAATACATTTAGCCTAAAATTTATTTAACCTAAATCCAAATTAATTAAAATATTTTTAGCCTTAATTTTATTTAACCTAAATATCATTT
The DNA here is from genome assembly GCA_037103525.1 of Ganaspis brasiliensis. Taxonomy (NCBI): domain Eukaryota; kingdom Metazoa; phylum Arthropoda; class Insecta; order Hymenoptera; family Figitidae; genus Ganaspis; species Ganaspis brasiliensis. The sequence goes on along the minus strand of JAZKLR010000381.1, from coordinate 1,007,698 downwards.
AACCTAAATTCCATTTAACCTAAAATGTATTAAAACTAAATCCCATGTAACCTAAAATGCATTCAACCCAAATCCCATTTAATCTAAATTCTATTTAACCTAAATCTCATTTAACCGAAAATGTATTCAATCTAAATCTTATTTAACCTAAAATGCATTTATTTTAAAATGCACTTAGCCTAAAATTCATTTAACCTAAAATGAATAAAGCCTAAAAAGCATTTTGCCAAACTGCATTTAACCTAAATCCCAGTTTACCTAAATTCTATTTAACCAAAATCCCATTAAACCTAAAATGTATTTAACCTAAAACTTATTTAACCTAAAATGCATTTAATCGAAAATGCATTCAGCCTAAATTGAGCAGCCGGGAAGAAGAACTCGATCTACGCCCGAAGGCCTTGTCTGTCTCTTTTTTCGTGAGATAAAATGATGGAAAAATTATCTGGAAAAAAAATTCGAGAAAATGAAAAATGAAAAATTGTAATCGATAGAGCATTTAAATACGCACATTTTTTCTTAAAACAATTTTTTTGTCTGACTTTTATTTATTAAGATAAAAATTATAAATTGAATTTATTTCTTGACTTGAAAATAATAAAATTTTAATAATCAACTCGTGATATCTCAGAAACCAATGGATAAAAAAAGGTTCAATTCCACTTATCTACTCTAAAAACAATGCAGATTCTACTAAGTTTGTTGAAATGATAAAAGAAGTTTAATTTGTTGGTGATTTTTAACAATAAGGTAGTCGCTGTTGTTACTTTGTCTTTACTGATTTTGAGCAAAAAGTCATAGTAAGGAAGTATTGAATTTTGTAAACTTAAATCATACAAGTTATTCAATAGGGTATTAAAAAGTTTTACCAAAAAGAATTTTTTCGATCCCTTAATTATTTCAGCTTTTATGAACAATTTAGTTTGTCACTTATTTTATGTCACGCGTGAACTAAAATCAGCTGACTGACTGAGCTCCGAGCTGTGAGTGGAAGAAGGACGCATGCAAGCTTAAGAGAGAAAAGGCGCTAATAAAGACCTACAAACAGTGTTTGTTTCCTGAATGGATGTTTTTAATTTATAAAATATATTAGAAATGAAAAAGTATTACTAGTTTAAGGGCATGTCCCAGATCTTGGGACCACTTGAGACTAAAATGTAGAATTCTATCTTATCTCCCATGTTTAATTTGTTAATAATTTAATTGTTTTTCAAAATTTTTAATAAGTCGAACATTTATGACACACTTTATGACTTTCGAAAACGATTTCCAAAATTTCAAATCGATATCTTCTCTAGTTTAGGCTTAAGTACGTGTAAAAAAATTAATCAATATTACCGACATTAAAAAAAGAGTCAGTTAATATTGATTAATTTTTTTACACGTACTTAAGCCTAAACTAGAGAAGATATCGATTTGAAATTTTGGAAATCGTTTTCGAAAGTCATAAAGTGTGTCATAAATGTTCGACTTATTAAAAATTTTGAAAAACAATTAAATTATTAACAAATTAAACATGGGAGATAAGATAGAATTCTACATTTTAGTCTCAAGTGGTCCCAAGATCTGGGACATGCCCTTAAAATTTAATTTAAATAAAAACATTAATATGTTATAAATGATGAATTAGAACAATTTTTCATAAACATTAATAAATTAAATAAATCAATGAATTTCAAAATAATGTTAAATTTTTATTTAATATATTTAATAAGCTACAGGATATGCAACAATTTTTTAAGATTACATATTGTTAAAATGGAGGCTCCTTTTAAAGAAGTTTTTTAACTTATTACATTTCGTTAACGTGTTTAATAAGATTTTAGATTTACAATAACTATTAATTAATTAATAATTATTAATTACAATTAAGTAAGTAAAAATAACTTTTTTCAAAACAGCTCTAAGCATTGTTAAAGAAAATAATTTTTTAACAATAATTTTTTAAGAAAATTGTCAACATTGTAAAAGTGATCATTCTTAAATGATATTCTTTGTCTTAAATAATATTTTTTTAAAATAAAATATTACAAATAAAATTTCTATATTTTTTAACATTCCTTTTGGTAACCAATTTTGAGAACAGCTTCTTATAAAACTTTTTAAAAGTTTAACTAGACTAATGTAATATTTTTTCATTCCTAATATATTTTATAAATTATAAACATCCATTCAGGAAACAAACACTGTTTGTAGGTCTTTATTAGCGCTTTCTCTCTCTTACGCTTGCATGCGTCCTTCTTCCACTCACAGCTCTGAGCTCAGCCAGTCAGCTGATTTTAGTTCACGCGTGACATAAAATAAGTGACAAACTAAATTGTTCATAAAAGCTGAAATAATTAAGGGATCGAAAAAATTCTTTTTGGTAAAACTTTTTAATACCCTATTCAATAACTTGTATGATTTGAGTTTATAAAATTCAATACTTCCTCACTATAACTTTTTGCTCAAAGTCAGTAAAGACAAAGTAACAACAGCGACTACCTTATTGTTAAAAATCACCAACAAATTAAACTTCTTTTATCATTTCAACAAACTTAGTAGAATCTGCATTGTTTTTAGAGTAGATAAGTGGAATTGAACCTTTTTTTATCAATTGGTTTCTGAGATATCACGAGTTGATTATTAAAATTTTATTATTTTCAAGTCAAGAAATAAATTCAAATTATAATTTTTATCTTAATAAATAAAAGTCAGACAAAAAAATTGTATTAAGAAAAAATGTGCGTATTCAAATGCTCTATCGAATACAATTTTTCATTATTTATTTTCTCGAATTCTTTTTTCCAGATAATTTTTCCAACATTTTATCTCACGAAAAAAGAAACAGACAAGGCCTTCGAGCGTAGATCGAGTTCTTCTTCCCGGTCGCTCAATTACATTTAATCTAAATCTCAATAAATCTAAAATGCATTTAGTCTAAAACCCACTTAACCTAACCTTCATTTTATCTAACCTAAAAGCCACTTTACCCCAATTCCATTTAACCTTAATCCCATGTTACTTCACATGCATTTAACCTAAATTCCATTTATCCTAAATCCCATTTGCCCTAAAATGTATTTAACCTAAATATCATATAACCTAAAATGCATTAAGCCTTAAAAGCATTTAGCCAAACTGCATTTAACCTAAATCCCAGTTAAGCTAAATTCTATTTAACCTAAATCCGATTAAACCTAAAATGTATTTAACCTAAAAATTATTTAACCTAAAATGCATTTAATCGAAAATTGATTCTGCCTAAATTACATTTAACATAAATTTTATTTAACCTAATTGTCATTTAACGTACATCCTATTTTACCTAAATTCCATTAACCCTAAATGCTATTTAACATAAATATCATTTAACCTAAATCCCATTTTATCTAAAATATATGCAGACTAAATTTTATTTAACCTAAATCTAATTTAATCAAAATATTTTCAGCCTAAATTTTATTTAACATAAATATCATTTAACCTAAATCCCATGTTTCCTCAAATGCATTCATCCTAAATTATATTTATCCTAAATCCCATTTAACCTAAAATGTATTTAACCTAAATCTCATTTAACCTAAGATGCACTTAATCTAAAATGCACTCGGCCTAAATGTTTTTTAACCCATATCTCATATAATCTCAAATGCATTAGGCCTCAAAAGCATTTAGCCAAACTGCATTTAACCTAAATCCCAGTTAAGCTAAATGCTATTTAACCGTAATCGCATTAAACCTAAATGAATTTAACCTAAAACTTATTTAACCTAAAATGCATTTAATCGAAAATGCATTCAGCCTAAATTACATTTAATCTAAATCTCAATAACTCTAAAACGCATTATGTTTAAAACCCACTTTACCTAAATTCCATTTCACCTACATCCTATTTAACCTAACTACTATTTATCCTAAATCCCATTTACCCTAAAATGTATTTAACCTAAATATCATATAACCTAAAATGCATTAAGCCTTAAAAGCATTTAGCCAAACTGCATTTAACCTAAATCCCAGTTAAACTAAATTCTATTTAACCTAAATCCGATTAAACCTAAAAGGTATTTAACCTAAAACTTATTTAACCTAAAATGCATTTATTCGAAAATCCCAGTTAAATTAAATTCTATTTAATCTAAATCCCATTCAATATAAAATGTATCTAACCTAAAACTTCTTTAACCCAAAATGCTTTTAATCTAAAATGCATTTAGCCTAAATTACATTTAATCTAAATCTCAATAAATCTAAAATGCATTATGTTTAAAACCCACTTAACCTAAATTCCGTTTCACCTACATCCTATTTAACCTAAATATCATTTAACCTAAATCCCATTTTACCTAAAATACATTTAGCCTAAATTTTATTTAACATAAATACAAAATAATTAAAATATTTTAAACCTAAATATCATTTAACCTAAATCCCATGTTACTTCACATGCATTCATCCTAAATTCCATTTATCCTCAATCCCATTTACCCTAAAAGGTATTTAACCTAAATATAATATAACCTAAAATTCATTAAGCCTTAAAAGCATTTAGCCAAACTGCATTTAACCTAAATCCAAGTTAAACTAAATTCTATTGAACGTAAATCCCATTAAACCTAAAATGTATTTAACGTAAAACTTATTTAACCCAAAATGCATTTAATCGAAAATGCATTCAGCCCAAATGTCATTTATCTTAAATCTTATTTAAGCTAAATGTCATTCAACGTAAATGTCATTTAACCTAAAACCTTATTTTACCTAAATTCCACTTAACCAAAAATTCAATTAAATTAAATCACATTTAACCTAAAATGCATTTATCCTAATTTTATTAATTCTAAAATTTATTTAACCTACAAGCCACTTAACCCAAATGTCATTTAACCTAAATCCTATTTAAGCTAAATATCATTTAACCTAAATCTCATTTTACCTAAAATGCATTCACCCTAAATTTCATTTAACCTAAATCTAATTTAATCAAAATATTTTCAACCTAAATTTTATTTAACCTAAATATTATTTAACCTAAATCCCATGTTACCTCACATGCATTCATCCTAAATTCCATTTAACCTTAATCCCATTTACCCTAAAATGTATTTAACCTAAATCTCATTTAACCTAAAATGTATTTAACCTAAATCTCATTTAACCTAAAATGCATTTAACCTAAAATGCATGTAGCCTAAATTTCATTCAACCTAAATCTTATTTAACCGAAAATGCATTTAGCCTTAACTGCATTCAACCTAAATTCCACTTAACCGAAATTCTAATTAACCTAAATTTCAATGAACCTAAAATGTATTTAATCTAAATCTCATTTAACTTAAAATGCATGTTATCTAAAATGCATTCAGCCTAAATTACATTTAATCTAAATCTCAATAACTCTAAAATGCATCTAGCCTAAAACCCATTTAACCAAAATTCAATTTAATATAAATTTCATTTTATCTAAAAAGGATTCAGTCTTAATTTCACTTAAAATAAAATGTATTTAACCGAAATCCTATTTTACCTAAATTCCATTTAACCTAAAATTCAATTACCCTAAATCCCATTTAACCTAAAAAGCATTTAGCCTTATTTCATTTAACATAAATCTCATTTAACCTAAAATGCATTTAGCCTAAATTTCAATTAACCTAAAACCCATTAAACCTAAAATCCCATTTAAACTAAAATGTATTTAAACTAAATCTCATTTAACCTTAAATGCATTTAATCTAAAATGCTTTCAGCTAAAACTTCATTTAACTTAAATCTTATTTAAGCTAAATGTCATTTAACCTAAATCTCATTTAACCTAAATCCTATTTTACCTAAATCCCATTTAACCTAAAATTCAATTAACTTAAATCCCATTTAACCTAAAAAACATTTAGCCTAATTACATTTAACCTAAATTTTATTTAACCTGAAAGCCACTTAACCCAAATTCCATTTAACCTTAATCCTATTTAACATAAATCCTATTTTACCTAAAATACATTTAGCCTAAATTTTATTTAACCTAAATCCAAATTAATTAAAATATTTTCAGCCTTAATTTTATTTAACCTAAATATCATTGAACCTAAATTCCATTTAACCTAAAATGTATTAAAACTAAATCCCATGTAACCTAAAATGCATTCAACCCAAATCCCATTTAATCTAAATTCTATTTAACCTAAATCTCATTTAACCGAAAATGTATTCAATCTAAATCTTATTTAACCTAAAATGCATTTATTTTAAAATGCACTTAGCCTAAAATTCATTTAACCTAAAATGAATAAAGCCTAAAAAGCATTTTGCCAAACTCCTATCCTAAATCCCATTTAACCTATAATGTATATAACCTAAATCTCATTTAACCTAAAATGCATTTAATCTGAAATCCCAGTTAAATTAAATTCTATTTAATCTAAATCCCATTCAATATAAAATGTATCTAACCTAAAACTTCTTTAACCCAAAATGCTTTTAATCTAAAATGCATTCAGCCTAAATTTCATTTAACTTAAATCTAATTTAAACTTTATGTCAGTTAACCTAAATGTCATTTAACCTAAATCCTATTTTACCTAAATATCATTTAACCTAAATGTCATTTAACCTAAATCCTATTTTACCTAAATATTATTTAACCTAAATCTCATTTTACCTAAAATGCATTCAGCCTAAATTTCATTTAACTTAAATCTGATTTAACCTTTATGTCATTTAACCTAATTGTCATTTAACCTAAATCCTATTTTACCTACATTTCATTTAACCTAAAATTCAATTAATCTAAATCTCATTTAAAATAAAATGCATTTTTCCCAATTTCATTTAACCTAAATTTTATTAAAGCTAAAAGCCACTTACCCAAGTTCCATTTAACCTACATCCTATTTAATCTAAATATCATTAAACCTTATTACCATTTTACCTAAAATGCATTCAGCCTACATTTCATTTAACCTAAAACCAAATTAATCGAAATATTTTTAGCCTAAATTTTATTTAACCTTAATTCCATTTTACCTCAAATGCATTCATCCTAAATTCCATTTATCCTAAATCCCAATGAACCTAAAATGTATTTATATCCTCATTTGACGTAATTTCCATTTGACATAATTCTTATTTAACACAATTCCTATTTGACATAATGCTCATTTGACATAATTCTCATTTGACATAATTCCCATTTGACATAATTCCCATTTAACATAATTCACATTTGATATAATTCTCATTTGACATAATTCCCATTTGGCATAAATCTCAGTTGACATAATTCCTAATTGACATAAATTTTTTTCTATTTTAAAGAAAATTTTCCCTATCTTAAAGAAACTTTTCTTTATTTTAATAAAAAATTTATCCCACCTGAGGTTTATGCCATTTGAAAATTATGACAAATAGGAATTATGTCAAATGAAAATTATATCAAATGGGAATTATGTTAAATGGGAATAATGTCAAATGAGAATTATGTCAAATGAGAATTATGTCAAATGGGAGTTATGTCAAATAAGAATTATGTCAAATGGGAATTACGTAAAATGGGAATTATGTCAAATGAGAATTATGTCAAATGGGAATTATGTCAAATTGGAATTATGTCAAATGGAAATTATGTCAAATAAAAATTACGTCGAATGAGAATTATGTCAAATGAGAATTATGCCATTTGAGATTATTTTAATTGAAAATTATGACAAATGAGTTGTAGGGAATATTCATGCGTCTCCTAAATCTCATATAACCTAAAATGCATTAAGCCTCAAAAGTATTTAGCCAAACTGCATTTAACCTAAATCCCAGTTAAGCTAAATGCTATTTAACCGTAATCGCATTAAACCTAAATGAATTTAACCTTAAACTTATTTAACCTAAAATGCATTTAATCGAAAATGCATTCAGCCTAAATTTCATTTAACCTAAATCCAAATTATTCAAAATATTCTCAGCCTAAATTCTATTTAACCTTGATCGCATTAAACCTAAATGAATTTAACCTTAAACTTATTTAACAAAAATGCATTTTTCCCAATTCCATTTAACCTAAATTTTATTTAACCTAAAAGCCACTTACCCAAATTCCATTTAACCTAAATCCTATTTAACCTAAATATCATTTAACCTTAATATTATTTTACCTCAAATGCATTCATCCTAAATTCCATTTATCCTAAATCCCATTAAACCTAAAATGTATTTAACCTAAATCTCATTTAACCGAAAATGTATTCAATCTAAATCTTATTTAACCTAAAATGCATTTATTTTAAAATGCACTTAGCCTAAAATTCATTTAACCTAAAATGAATAAAGCCTAAAAAGCATTTTGCCAAACTCCTATCCTAAATCCCATTTAACCTATAATGTATATAACCTAAATCTCATTTAACCTAAAATGCATTTAATCTGAAATCCCAGTTAAATTAAATTCTATTTAATCTAAATCCCATTCAATATAAAATGTATCTAACCTAAAACTTCTTTAACCCAAAATGCTTTTAATCTAAAATGCATTCAGCCTAAATTTCATTTAACTTAAATCTAATTTAAACTTTATGTCAGTTAACCTAAATGTCATTTAACCTAAATCCTATTTTACCTAAATATCATTTAACCTAAATGTCATTTAACCTAAATCTTATTTTACCTAAATATTATTTAACCTAAATCTCATTTTACCTAAAATGCATTCAGCCTAAATTTCATTTAACTTAAATCTGATTTAACCTTTATGTCATTTAACCTAATTGTCATTTAACCTAAATCCTATTTTACCTACATTTCATTTAACCTAAAATTCAATTAATCTAAATCTCATTTAAAATAAAATGCATTTTTCCCAATTTCATTTAACCTAAATTTTATTAAAGCTAAAAGCCACTTACCCAAGTTCCATTTAACCTACATCCTATTTAATCTAAATATCATTAAACCTTATTACCATTTTACCTAAAATGCATTCAGCCTACATTTCATTTAACCTAAAACCAAATTAATCAAAATATTTTTAGCCTAAATTTTATTTAACCTTAATTACGTAAAATGGGAATTATGTCAAATGAGAATTATGTCAAATGGGAATTATGTCAAATTGGAATTATGTCAAATGGAAATTATGTCAAATGAAAATTACGTCGAATGAGAATTATGTCAAATGAGAATTATGCCATTTGAGATTATTTTAATTGAAAATTATGACAAATGAGTTGTAGGGAATATTCATGCGTCTCCTAAATCTCCTAAATAAATTCATTTAACCTAAATCTTGTTTAACGTAAAATGCATTTAATCTAAAATGCACTCTGCCCTTATTCCATTTAACCTAAAATGCATTCAATCTAAAAAGCATTTAGCCAAACTTCATTTAACCTAAATCTCAGTTTATCTAAATTCTATTTACCTTAATCCAATTAAACCTAAAAGGTAATAAACCTAAAACTTATTTAAACTAATATGCATTTAATCGAAAACCCAGTCAGCCTAAATTACATTTAATCTAAATCTTAATAAATCTAAAATGCATTAAGTCTAACAACTACTTAACTTTTATTTTATTTAATTTAAATCCAATTTAACTAAAAATGCATGTAATCTTAAATGCATTCAGCCAAAATGTCTTTTAACTTAAATCTGATTTAACCTTTATGTCATTTAACCAAAATGTCATTTTACCTAAATGCTATTTCCTAAATGCTAAAATTCAATTAACCTTAATCCCATTTAACCTAAAATGCATTTTTCCCAATTTCATTTAACCTAAATTTTATTTAACCTAAAAGCCACTTACCCAAATTCTATTTAACCCAAATCCTATTTAACCTAAATATCATTTAACCTTAATATTATTTTACTTCAAATGCATTCATCCTAAATTCCATTTATCCTAAATCCCATTTAACCTAAAATGTATTTAACCTAAATCTCATTTAACCTAAAATGCATTTAATCTAAAATGCGCTCAGCCTAAATTTGATTTAACCTAAATCTCATATAACCTAAAATGCATTAAGCCTTAAAAGTATTTAGCCAAACTGCATTTAACCCAAATCCCAGTTAACCTAAATTGAATTTAACCTTAATCGCATTAAACCTAAATGAATTTAACCTTAAACTTATGTAACCTAAAATGCATTCAGCCTAAATTTCATTTAAGCTAAAACCAAATAATTCAAAATATTTACAGCCTAAATTTTATTTAACCTAAATTTCATGTTACCTCAAATGCATTCATCCTAAATTCCATTTATCCTAAATCCCATTTAACCTAAAATGTATTTAACCTTTATCTCATTTTACCTAAAATGCATGTAATCTTAAATGCATTTAGCCTAAATTTCATTTAACTTAAATCTTTTTTAACCTAAATGTCATTTAACCTAAATGTCATTTAACCAAAATTCTATTTAACCTAAATCCTATGTAACCTAAATCTCATTTAACCTAAAATGTATTGAACCTAAATCTTATTTAACCTTAAATGCATTTAATCTAAAATGCACTCTGCCCTTATTTCATTTCACCTAAAATGCATTCAGACTAAAAAGCATTTAGCCAAACTGCATTTAACCTAAATCCCAGTTAACCTAAATTCTATTTAACCTTAATCGCATTAAACCTAAATGAATTTAACCTTAAACTTATTTAACCTAAAATGCATTTAATCGAAAATGCATTCAGCCTAAATTTCAATTAACCTAAAAACAAATTAATCAAAATATTTTCAGCCTACATTTTATTAAACCTAAATTTTATGTTACCTCAAATGCATTTATCCTAAATCCCATTTAACCTATAATGTTTATAACCTAAATCTCATTTAACCTAAAATGCATTTAATCTGAAATGCACTCAGCCTTAATTTGATTTAACCTAAATCTCATATAACCTAAAATGCATTAAGCCTTAAACGTATTTAGCCAAACTGCATTAACTTAAATCCCAGTTAACCTAAATTCTATTTAACCTTAATCGCATTACACCTAAATGAATTTAACCTTAAACTTATTAAACCTAAAATGCATTTAATCGAAAATGCATTAAGCCTGAATTTCATTTAACCTAAATCCAAATTATTCAAAATATTTTCATCCTAAATTTTATTAAACCTAAATCCCACGTTACCTCAAATGCATTGATCCTTAATTTCATTTAACTTAAATCCTATTTAACTTAAAATGTATTTAACCTAAATCTCATTTTACCTAAAATGCATGTAATCTAAAATGCACTCAGCCTAAATTTGATTTAACTTAAATTCTATTTAATCCAAAATGTATTTACCTAAATCTTATTTAACCCAAAAAGCATTTAGCCAAACTGCATTTAACTTAATTCACAGTTTATCTAAGTTCCATTGATCATAAATCCCATTTAACCTAAATCTCATTTAACCTAAAATGCATTTAATCTGAAATGCAGTCAGCCTAAATTTGATTTAACCTAAATCTCATATAACCTAAAATTAATTAAGCCTTAAAAGTTTTTAGCCAAACTGCATTTAACCTAAATCCCAGTTAACCTAAATTCTATTTAACCTAAGTTTAATTTAACCTAAATGAATTTAACCTTAAACTTATTTAACCTAAAATGCATTTAATCGAAAATGCATTCAGCCTAAATTTCATTTAACCTAAATCTTGTTTAACGTAAAATGCATTTAATCTAAAATGCACTCTGCCCTTATTTCATTTAACCTAAAATGCATTCAATCTTAAAAGCATTTAGCCAAACTTCATTTAACCTAAATCCCAGTTTATCTAAATTCTATTTACCTTAATCCAATTAAACCTAAAAGGTATTAAACCTAAAACTTATTTAACCTAATATGCATTTAATCGAAAATGCAGTCAGCCTAAATTACATTTAATCTAAATCTTAATAAATCTAAAATGCATTAAGTCTAAAAACTACTAAACTTTTATTTTATTTAATTTAAATCCAATTTAACTAAAAATGCATGTAATCTTAAATGCATTCAGCCAAAATGTCTTTTAACTTAAATCTGATTTAACCTTTATTTCATTTAACCAAAATGTCATTTTACCTAAATGCTGATTCCTAAATGCTAAAATTCAATTAACCTTAGTCCCATTTAACCTAAAATGCATTTTTCCTAATATAATTTAACCTAAATTTTATTTAACCTAAAAGCCACTTACCAAATTCCATTTAACCTAAATCCTATTTAACCTAAATATCATTTAACCTTAATATTATTTTACTTCAAATGCATTCATCCTAAATTCCATTTATCCTAAATCCCATTTAACCTAAAATGTATTTAACCTAAATCTCATTTAACCTAAAATACATTTAATCTGAAATGCGCTCAGCCTAAATTTAATTTAACCTAAATCTCATATAACCTAAAATGCATTAAGCCTTAAAAGTATTTAGCCAAACTGCATTTAACCCAAATCCCAGTTAACCTAAATTGTATTTAAGCTTAATCGCATTAAACCTAAATGAATTTAACCTTAAACTTATGTAACCTAAAATGCATTTAATCGAAAATGCATTTAGCCTGAATTTCATTTAACCTAAAACCAAATAAATCAAAATATTTTCAGCCTAAATTTTATTAAACCTAAATCTTATGTTACCTCAAATGCATTTATCCTAAATCCCATTTAACCTATAATGTATATAACCTAAATCTCATTTAACCTAAAATGCATTTAATCTGAAATGTACTCAGCCTAAATTTGATTTATCCTAAATCTTATATAACCTAAAATGCATTAAGCCTTAAAAGTATTTAGCCAAACTGCATTAACCCAAATTCCAGTTACCCTAAATTCTATTTAACCTTAATCGCATTAAACCTTAATGAATTTAACCTTAAACTTATTTAACCTAAAATACATTTAATCGAAAATGCATTCAGCCTAAATTTTATTTAACCTAAATTCAAATTATTCAAAATATTTTCATCCTAAATTTTATTTAACCTAAATCCCACGTTACCTCAAATGCATTGATCCTAAATTCCATTTAACCTAAATCCCATTTAACTTAAAATGTATTTAACCTAAATCTCATTTTACCTTAAATGCATTTAATCTAAAATGCACTCTGCCCTTATTTCATTTAACCTAAAATGCATTCAGCCTAAAAAGCATTTAGCCAAACTGAATTTAACCTAAATCCGAGTTCATCTAAATTCCATTTATCCTAAATACCATTTAACCTAAATCTTAAATAACCTAAAATGCATTTAATCTGAAATGCACTTAGCCTTAATTTGATTTACCCTAAATCTCATATAACCTAAAATGCATTAAGCCTTAAAAGTATTTAGCCAAACTGCATTCACCCAAATCCCAGTTAACCTAAATTCTATTTAACCTTAATCGCATTAAACCTAAATGAATTTAACCTTAAACTTATTCAACCTAAAATGCATTTAATCTAAAATGCATTTAGCCTAAATTTTATTTAACTTAAATTCTATTTAATCCAAAATGTATTTACCTAAATCCCATTTAACCCAAAATGCATTTAGCCTAATTTCATTTAACCTAAATTTTATTTAACCTAAAAGCCACTTTATCCAAATTCTATTTAACCTAAATCTCATTTAACCTAAAATGAATTTAACCTTAAACTTTTTTAACCTAAAATGCATTTAATCTAAAATGCACTCTGACCTTATTTCATTTAACCTAAAATGCATTCAGCCTAAAAAGTATTTAGCCAAGCTGCATTTAACCTAAATCACAGTTTATCTAAATTCCATTTATCCTAAATCCCATTTAACCTAAATCTCATTTAACCTAAAATGCATTAATTCTGAAATGCACTAAGCCTAAATTTGATTTAACCTAAATCTCATATAACCTAAAATAAATTAAGCCTTAAAAGTTTTTAGCCAAACTGCATTTAACCTAAATCCCAGTTAACCTAAATTCTATTTAACCGAAGTTTTATTTAACCTAAATGAATTTAACCTTAAACTTATTTAACCTAAAATGCATTTAATCGAAAATGCATTCAGCCTAAATTTCATTTAACCTAAATCTTGTTTAACGTAAAATGCATTTAATCTAAAATGCACTCTGCCCTTATTCCATTTAACCTAAAATGCATTCAATCTAAAAAGCATTTAGCCACACTTCATTTAACCTAAATCTCAGTTTATCTAAATTCTATTTACCTTAATCCAATTAAACCTAAAAGGTAATAAACCTAAAACTTATTTAAACTAATATGCATTTAATCGAAAACCCAGTCAGCCTAAATTACATTTAATCTAAATCTTAATAAATCTAAAATGCATTAAGTCTAACAACTACTTAACTTTTATTTTATTTAATTTAAATCCAATTTAACTAAAAATGCATGTAATCTTAAATGCATTCAGCCAAAATGTCTTTTAACTTAAATCTGATTTAACCTTTATGTCATTTAACCAAAATGTCATTTTACCTAAATGCTATTTCCTAAATGCTAAAATTCAATTAACCTTAATCCCATTTAACCTAAAATGCATTTTTCCCAATTTCATTTAACCTAAATTTTATTTAACCTAAAAGCCACTTACCCAAATTCTATTTAACCCAAATCCTATTTAACCTAAATATCATTTAACCTTAATATTATTTTACTTCAAATGCATTCATCCTAAATTCCATTTATCCTAAATCCCATTTAACCTAAAATGTATTTAACCTAAATCTCATTTAACCTAAAATGCATTTAATCTAAAATGCGCTCAGCCTAAATTTGATTTAACCTAAATCTCATATAACCTAAAATGCATTAAGCCTTAAAAGTATTTAGCCAAACTGCATTTAACCCAAATCCCAGTTAACCTAAATTGAATTTAACCTTAATCGCATTAAACCTAAATGAATTTAACCTTAAACTTATGTAACCTAAAATGCATTCAGCCTAAATTTCATTTAAGCTAAAACCAAATAATTCAAAATATTTACAGCCTAAATTTTATTTAACCTAAATTTCATGTTACCTCAAATGCATTCATCCTAAATTCCATTTATCCTAAATCCCATTTAACCTAAAATGTATTTAACCTTTATCTCATTTTACCTAAAATGCATGTAATCTTAAATGCATTTAGCCTAAATTTCATTTAACTTAAATCTTTTTTAACCTAAATGTCATTTAACCTAAATGTCATTTAACCAAAATTCTATTTAACCTAAATCCTATGTAACCTAAATCTCATTTAACCTAAAATGTATTGAACCTAAATCTTATTTAACCTTAAATGCATTTAATCTAAAATGCACTCTGCCCTTATTTCATTTCACCTAAAATGCATTCAGACTAAAAAGCATTTAGCCAAACTGCATTTAACCTAAATCCCAGTTAACCTAAATTCTATTTAACCTTAAACGCATTAAACCTAAATGAATTTAACCTTAAACTTATTTAACCTAAAATGCATTTAATCGAAAATGCATTCAGCCTAAATTTCATTTAACCTAAATCTTGTTTAACGTAAAATGCATTTAATCTAAAATGCACTCTGCCCTTATTTCATTTAACCTAAAATGCATTCAATCTAAAAAGCATTTAGCCAAACTTCATTTAACCTAAATCCCAGTTTATCTAAATTCTATTTACCTTAATCCAATTAAACCTAAAAGGTATTAAACCTAAAACTTATTTAACCTAATATGCATTTAATCGAAAATGCAGTCAGCCTAAATTACATTTAATCTAAATCTTAATAAATCTAAAATGCATTAAGTCTAAAAACTACTTAACTTTTATTTTATTTAATTTAAATCCAATTTAACTAAAAATGCATGTAATCTTAAATGCATTCAGCCAAAATGTCTTTTAACTTAAATCTGATTTAACCTTTATGTCATTTAACCAAAATGTCATTTTACCTAAATGCTGATTCCTAAATGCTAAAATTCAATTAACCTTAGTCCCATTTAACCTAAAATGCATTTTTCCCAATATAATTTAACCTAAATTTTATTTAACCTAAAAGCCACTTACCAAATTCCATTTAACCTAAATCCTATTTAACCTAAATATCATTTAACCTTAATATTATTTTACTTCAAATGCATTCATCCTAAATTCCATTTATCCTAAATCCCATTTAACCTAAAATGTATTTAACCTAAATCTCATTTAACCTAAAATACATTTAATCTGAAATGCGCTCAGCCTAAATTTAATTTAACCTAAATCTCATATAACCTAAAATGCATTAAGCCTTAAAAGTATTTAGCCAAACTGCATTTAACCCAAATCCCAGTTAACCTAAATTGTATTTAAGCTTAATCGCATTAAACCTAAATGAATTTAACCTTAAACTTATGTAACCTAAAATGCATTTAATCGAAAATGCATTTAGCCTGAATTTCATTTAACCTAAAACCAAATAAATCAAAATATTTTCAGCCTAAATTTTATTAAACCTAAATCTTATGTTACCTGAAATGCATTTATCCTAAATCCCATTTAACCTATAATGTATATAACCTAAATCTCATTTAACCTAAAATGCATTTAATCTGAAATGTACTCAGCCTAAATTTGATTTATCCTAAATCTTATATAACCTAAAATGCATTAAGCCTTAAAAGTATTTAGCCAAACTGCATTAACCCAAATTCCAGTTACCCTAAATTCTATTTAACCTTAATCGCATTAAACCTTAATGAATTTAACCTTAAACTTATTTAACCTAAAATACATTTAATCGAAAATGCATTCAGCCTAAATTTTATTTAACCTAAATTCAAATTATTCAAAATATTTTCATCCTAAATTTTATTTAACCTAAATCCCACGTTACCTCAAATGCATTGATCCTAAATTCCATTTAACCTAAATCCCATTTAACTTAAAATGTATTTAACCTAAATCTCATTTTACCTAAAATGCATGTGATCTAAAATGCATTTAGCCTAAGTTTTATTTAACTTAAATTCTATTTAATCAAAAATGTATTTAAACTAAATTCCATTAAACCTAATGCATTTAGCACAATTTCATTTAACCTAAATTTTATTAAACCTAAAAGCCACTTTACCTAAATTCTATTTAACCTAAATCCTATGTAACCTAAATCTCATTTAACCTAAAATGTATTGAACCTAAATCTTATTTAACCTTAAATGCATTTAATCTAAAATGCACTCTGCCCTTATTTCATTTAACCTAAAATGCATTCAGCCTAAAAAGCATTTAGCCAAACTGAATTTAACCTAAATCCGAGTTCATCTAAATTCCATTTATCCTAAATACCATTTAACCTAAATCTTAAATAACCTAAAATGCATTTAATCTGAAATGCACTCAGCCTTAATTTGATTTAACCTAAATCTCATATAACCTAAAATGCATTAAGCCTTAAAAGTATTTAGCCAAACTGCATTCACCCAAATCCCAGTTAACCTAAATTCTATTTAACCTTAATCGCATTAAACCTAAATGAATTTAACCTTAAACTTATTCAACCTAAAATGCATTTAATCGAAAATGCATTCAGCCTAAATTTCATTTAACCTAAATTCAAATTATTCAAAATATTTTCATCCTAAATTTTATTTACCCTAAATCCCACGTTACCTCAAATGCATTGATCCTAAATTCCATTTAACCTAAATCCCATTTAACTTGAAATGTATTTAACCTAAATCGCATTTTACCTAAAATGCATGTAATCTAAAATGCATTTAGCCTAAATTTTATTTATCTTTAATTCTATTTAATCTAAAATATATTTAAAATAAATCCCAATTAACCTACAATGCATTCAGCCTAATTTTTTATTTAACCTAAATTTTATTTAACCTAAAAGCCACTTTACCCAAATTCTCTTTAACCTAAATCTCATTCAACCTAAAATGTATTGAACCTAAATCTAATTTAACCTAAAATGCATTTAATCTAAAATGCACTCTGCCCTTATTTCATTTAACCTAAAATGCATTCAGCCTAAACAGCATTTAACCAAACTGCATTTAACCTAAATCCCAGTTTATCTAAATTCCATTTATCCTAAATCCCATTTAACCTAAATCTTATTTAACCTAAAATGCATTTAATCTGAAATGCACTTAGCCTAAATTTGATTTAACCTAAATCTCATATAACCTAAAATGCATTAAGCCTTAAGAGTTTTTAACCAAACTGCATTTAACCTAAATCCCAGTTAACCTAAATTCTATTTAACCTTAATCGCATTAAACCTAAATGAATTTAACCTGAAACTTATTTAACCTAAAATGCATTTAATCGAAAATGCATTCAGCCTAAATTTCATTTAACCTAAATCCAAATTATTCAAAATATTTTCAGCCTAAATTTTATTTAACCTAAATTCCATGTTACCACAAATGCATTTATCCTAAATTCCATTTATCCTAAATCCCATTTAACCTAAAATGTATTTAACCTAAATCTTATTTTACCTAAAATGCATGTAATCTAAAATGCATTTAGCCTAAATTTCATTTAACTTTAATCTTATTTAACCTAAATGTCATTTAACCTAAATGTCATTTAACCTAAATGTCATTTAACCTAAATGTCATTTAACCTAAATGTCATTAAACCTAAATGTCATTTAACCTAAATGTCATTTAACCTAAATTCTATTTAACCTAAAATGTATTTAAACTAAATCCCATTTAACCTAAAATGCATTTAGCCTAATTTCATTTAACCTAAATTTTGTTTAACCTAAAAGCCACTTTATCCAAATTCCATTTAACCTAATTCCTATGTAACCGAAATATCATTTAACCTAAATCCCATTTTACCTAAACTGCATTCAGCCTAAATGTCATTTAACCTTAATCCAAATTAATCAAAATACTTTCAGCCTAAATTTTATTTAACCTATATATCATTTAACCTAAATCCCACGTTACCTGAAATGCATTCAGCCTAAATTCCATTAATATCCCATTTAACCTGATATGCATTTAGAATTTATTTCGTGTAACTGAAATCCCATTTAACCTTAATCCTATTTAGGCAAAATTCAAAGTCATTGACATCGGAAAGCTTAAAAAATTGTATTTGACTTAAATTTATTACAAAAATTTAAATGCTGCCAATAATCTATAATCCACCATTTTGCATGTCAATAAAATTTTAAATCTGAAATCATTGACATCGGAATGCCTCTAAAATTGTATTTAACTCAAATTTATTGCAAAAATTTAAATGCTGCCTGTAATCAAAAATGCACTATTTTGAATTTCCAGTAAATGTTAAATCTAAAAACATTTTCATTGGAATTCCCCAAAATTTTTATATGATTGAAATTTATTTCAAAAATTTAAATGCTGCCATTAATTGATAATCTACCATTTTGAATTTCAAAAAAACGTCAAATCCGAAATCATTCAGATCGGAATGCCCCCAAAATTGTATTTGGCTTAAATTTATTTAAAAAATTTAAATTCTGCTATTAGTCAATAAACCCTCAATTTAAGCTTAAATAAAATGTCAAATTTAAAATAATTTACTTCGGAATTTCCCAAAACTTTTATATGATTAAAATTGATTTTAAAAACTTAAATGCTATAATTTATCGATAATGCACCATTTTGAAATTTAATTAAATGTCGAACCCGAAATGATTCACATTCCCGCGTGGAAAAGCCAAGTGGGCCCTAACTGGCGCCCACTTCGGAATGCCTTCAAAATTGTATTTTACTGAAATTTATTACAAAAATTTAAATGCTGACATTAATTAATAATCCACAATTTTAAGCTTAAATCAAATGTTAAATTTATAATCATTTATATTGGAATGCCCCTAAGATTGTAAAATACCTTTTGCTCCTTCTTGTCATTCTTCTCTTCTTCAAGACCATCTGATTCTTGAGAGCAATTTAAATTTGTAACTGGTGGGATTCTTAGTCGAGTATTATTTTCTTTATTACGCCTTATCTGATCTTCAATTTCTTGCTGGGTTTCTATAAAGAATGTTAATTTTAATGTATTTTTTTATTTAAGTCAACTATATATGAATAAGTGTCAGCAAATGAAGTGTAAGTAAATGAAATGTCAGTATCGAGTGTAAAAATGTTTTATTTTATTTTTTAAAGCTTTACTTTTTAAATTTTTATTTTTATGTTGTTTTATTTTGTTTTGTTTACTTACTTCCAAAGATAATTATTTGCGCCTTATAGTATTCGCCATCTTTCCACTTCACGTAGTATAATTTTTCCTGTTTTATTTCTTTATTTTTGATGCCTTTAATATCGCCAATTTTACATATGCAAAAATCGTACATACGCGTGAGACATTTTTAACAGAACTAAAAATCCTGAATTGTTTTATCTCTTGTTTATTAAAAAAACGTTTCCATGGAAACGTGAACAAACTTCAAACGTGAAAATTTGATTATGCGCTGTCAAGTTAAATTAAAGTATAATGAAAATATACAGTTACATTCTCTATTTTAGATTAAAAAATAATAAATAATATTTTGAATTCAAAATGTCCAAAAGACAATATAAACTGTGGTTAGAAGACGATGACGTAGACATGCCGAAATCTACAGTACATTATTATAAAAAGCGCCGGGAAATGTCTGAAATTTTGGTAAGTTTCTAAATTATTGAACACATGTTTCACAATTTTTTATATTTTTTATGAGTTGAGCTTATTTGTGTTTATTACTCTAAAGTTTTTAGATTCTGTTTTAATTAATACTGCTATCGTCGAAATAAAGCATGACTTTCAAAAAAATTTATTTTTTCTTTGCCTCAAATTTTAAAACAACTTAAAAACTTTTTTCTAATTTTAAAAGGTTATACAAAAATATTTTCATCTATTTTGCAGATGCCAACCAATGAAGGACTTAATGAGGAATCCCAAGTAAATTTTATTGATTTAAAACATAAAAATTTTTTTTATCTGGAAATTGAATTAGGTTTTCAAAATTATTTTAGATTATTTAACTTAAACTTTACTTTGAGGAGTTGCTTATACTTGTCTTTAATTTCAATAATTACGCGTTATCCTCCTACTTATATTACAACATTTTATAACTTATTATTTTATAAAAATTATTTTTGATTATTTTTCTGAAATTTCAATTACAAGGTAGTTTATACTTTGTATTTAATTTAAACAATTAAGCGTTATCCTTTTACGTAAATTTAATAGTTTTAGAACTGATTATTATTTATTTTTTAAAAACAATTTTTTTCCAAATTATTTTTTAAATTTTTTCTTAATTTTCACGTTAACGGTAGTTTATCCTTGCATTTAATTTTAATAAGTACGCGTTATCCTCCGACTTAAAATACAACGTTTTAGAAATTATTATAACTTTTTTTAAAAAATGATTTGTTTGCAAATATTTAATTGTATTTATTTTGAATAATTACACCTTTTTCTCCTACTTGAATTCCAACGTATTAAAACTTATTATTATTTATTTTTGGAAATTGATGATCTTGTCAAAATTATGTTGGAATTTTTTTTTTTTTTCTTTACATATAAGGGAAGTTTATACTTGTATTTACTTTGAATAATTCTGGGTTACACACCTACTTGAATTCCATCGTTTTAGAACTTTTGTAAATTTATTTTGGAAATTGACTTTTTTCAAATTGATTTTTTATATTTTTCTTAAGTTTCACTTTAACGGTAGTTTATCCTTCTATATAATTTAAATAATAATGCGTCATCTTTAGAATAAAAAACACCGTTTTATTACTCATAACTATTTATATTTTGAACATGATTGTTATCAAAACTGTTTTTAATTGAAACATTTTCAGCCTTAATTTTATTTAACCTAAATCCAAATTAATCAAAATATTTTCAGCCTAAATTTTTTTTAACCTAAATATCATTTAGCCTAAATCCTATGTTACCTCAAATGCATTCATCCTGAATTCCATTTATCCTAAATCCCATTTGACCTAAAATGCTTTAATTCTAAAACGCACTCAGCCTAAATTTTATTTAACCTATATCTCATATAACCTTAAATGCATTAAGCCTTAAAAGCATTTAGCCAAACTGCATTTAACCTAAATCCCAGTTAACCTAAATTTTATTTAACCTAAATCCAATTAAACCTAAAATGTAATTAACCTAAAACTTATTTAACCTAAAATGCATTTAATCGAAAATACATTCAGCCTAAATTACATTTAATTTAAATCTCAATAAATCTAAAATCCACTTAACCTAAATTCCTTTGACTTAAATTCCATTTAACCTAAAATTCGATTAACTTAAATCCCATTTAACCAAAAATGCATTTAGCCTAATTTCATTTAACCTAAATTTTATTTAACTTTAAAGTCACTTTACCCAAATTCCATTTAACCTAAATCCTATTTAACCTAAATATCATTTAACCTAAATCCCATTTTACCTAAAATGCATTCAGCCTAAATTTTATTTAACCTAAATCCAAATTAATCAAAATATTTTCAGCCTAAATTTTTTTTAACCTAAATATCATTTAGCCTAAATCCTATGTTACCTCAAATGCATTCATCCTGAATTCCATTTATCCTAAATCCCATTTAACCTAAAATGCTTTAATTCTAAAATGCACTCAGCCTAAATTTTATTTAACCTATATCTCATATAACCTTAAATGCATTAAGCCTTAAAAGCATTATCAAAACTGCATTTAACCTAAATTCCAGTTAACCTAAATTCTATTTAACCTAAATCCCATTTAACCTAAAATGTATTTAACCTAAAACTTATTTAACCTAAAATGGTTTTAATCGAAAATGCATTCAGCCTAAATTACATTTAATCTAAATCTCAATAAATCTAAAATGCATTAAGCAATACTCCCAAGTAAATTTTATTGATTTAAAACATAAAAATCTTTTTTATCTGGAAATTGAATTATGTTTTCAAAATTATTTTAGATTATTTATCTTAAACTTTACTTTTAAGAGTTGCTTAAACTTGTATTTAATTTCAATAATTACGCGTTATCCTCCGACTTATATTACAACGTTTTATAACTAATTATTATTCATTTTTGAAAATTGATTTTCTTATAAAAATTATTTTTGATTATTTTTCTTAAATTTCACTTTCAAAGTAGTTTATACGTAGTAATTAATTCAAATAATTACGCGTTATCCTTCCACTGAAATTTTATAGTTTCAATACTGATTATTATTTATTTATGGAAAGTGATTTTTCTCAAAATGATTTTTTGATTATTTTTCTTAAAATTCAATTTCAAGGTAGTTCATACAATGTATTTAATTTTAAAAATTAAGCGTTATCCCAGATAACCTAAATTTTATTTAACCTAAATCCTATTAAACCTAAAATGTACTTAACCTAAAACTTATTTAACCTAAAATGCATTTAATCGAAAATGCATTCAGCCTAAATTACATTTAATTTAAATCGCAATAAATCTAAAATGCATTTAGTCTAAAACCCACTTAACATAATTTTTATTTAATCTAAATCCTATTTACCCTAAAATGCATTTATCCTAAAATCCACTTAACCTAAATTCCCTTTAACTTAAATCCCAATTTAACCTAAAATGTATTTAAACTAAATCTCATTTAACCTAAAATGCATTCAGCCTAAATTTCATTTAACTTAAATCTTATTTAAGCTAAATGTCATTTAACCAAAATCTCATTAAACCTAATTCCTATTTTACCTAAATTCCATTTAACCTAAAATTCAATAAACTTAAATCCCATTTAACCTAAAATGCACTTAGCCTAATTTCATTAAACCTAAGTTTTATTTAACCTCAAAGCCACTTAACCCAAATTCCATTTAAACTAAAACCTATTAAACCTAAATATCATTTAACCTAAATCCCATTTTACCTAAATGCATTCAGCCTAATTTTCATTTAACCTAAATCTCATTTCACCTAAAATGCATTAATTCTAAAATGCATTCAGCCTAAATGTCATTTAACCTAAATGTCATTTAACCAAAATGTCATTTAACCTAAATGTCATTTAACCTAAATGTCATTTAACCTAAATGTCATTTAACCTAAATGTCATTTAACCTAAATGTCATTAAAACTAATCCCTATTTTACCTAAATTCCATTTAACCTAAATTTCAATTAACCTAAATCCCATTTAACCTAAAATGCATTTAGCCTAATTTCATTTAACCTAAATTTTATTTAACCTCAAAGCCAGTTAACCCAAATTCCATTTAATCTAAATCCTATTTAACCTAAATATCATTTAACCTAAATCCCATTTTCCCTAAATGCCTTCAGCCTAAATCCCATTTTCCCTATATGCCTTCAGCCTAAATTCCATTTAACCTAAATACAAATTAATCAAAATATTTTCAGTCTAAATTTTATTTAACCTAAATATCATTTAGCCTAAATCCCATGTTACCTCAAATGCATTCTTCCTAAATTCCATTTATCCTAAATCCCATTTAACCTAAAATGCTTTAATTCCAGTGGCGGATCTACCGGGGGGGTTCATGAGAATCATGACCCCCCTTGGAGATAACTTAGATTTGCATGAGAGAGAGAGGTAGAGAGAGACAGCACTATAGTGTTGTCTCTTTCTCTCTCATGTATAACCCCCTCCTGAAACCAAGTCTAGATCCGTCACTGATTAATTCTAAAATGCACTCAGCCTAAATTTTATTTAACCTATATCTCATATAACCTTAAATGCATTAAGCCTTAAATACATTTAGCCACACTGGATATAACCGAAATCCCAGTTAACCTAAATTCTATTTAACCTAAATCCCATTAAATCTAAAATGTTTTTAACCTAAAACTTATTTAACCTAAAATGCATTCAATCGAAAATGCATTCAGCCTAAATTCCATTTATCCTATATCCCATTTAACCTTAAATGTATTTAACCTAAATCATATTTAACCTAAAATGCATTTAATCTAAAATGCACTTAGCCTAAATTTTATTTAACCTAACTCGCATAAATCCTAAAATGCATTAAGCCTTAAAAGCATTTAGCTAAACTGGATTTAACCTAAATCCCAATTAACCTAAATTTTATTTAACCTAAATCCTATTAAACCAAAAATATACTTAACCTAAAACTTATTTAACCTACAATGCATTTAATCGAAAATGCATTCAGCCTAAATTACATTTAATTTAAATCGCACTAAATCTAAAGTGCATTTAGTCTAAAACCCACTTAACATAATTTTCATTTAATCTTAATCCTATTTACCATAAAATGCATATAGCCTAAAATGCACTTAACCTAAATTCCCTTTAACTTAAATCCCATTTAACCTAAAATGTATTTTGACTAAATCCCATTTAACCTTAAATGCATTCAGCCTAAATTTCATTTAACTCAAATCTTATTCAAGCTAAATGTCATTTAACCTAAATGTCATTTAACCTAAATGTCATTTAACCTAAATCCCATTTTCCCTAAATGCCTTCAGCCTAAATCCCATTTTCCCTATATGCCTTCAGCCTAAATTCCATTTAACCTAAATACAATTTAATCAAAATATTTTCATTCTAAATTTTATTTAACCTAAATATCATTTAGCCTAAATCCCATGTTACCTC
Organism: Ganaspis brasiliensis; assembly: GCA_037103525.1. Lineage (NCBI taxonomy): Eukaryota > Metazoa > Arthropoda > Insecta > Hymenoptera > Figitidae > Ganaspis > Ganaspis brasiliensis. Next base: position 982,194 of record JAZKLR010000381.1, on the reverse strand, counting down.
AAATGCATTCTTTTTAAATTCCATTAATCCTAAATCCTATTTAACCTAAAATGCTTTAATTCCAGTGGCGGATCTACCGGGGGGGTTCATGAGAATCATGACCCCCCTTGGAGATAACTTAGATTTGCATGAGAGAGAGAGGTAGAGAGAGACAGCATTATAGTGTTGTCTCTTTCTCTCTCATGTATAACCCCCTTCTGAAACCAAGTCTGGATCCGTCACTGATTAATTCTAAAATGCACTCAGCCTAAATTTTATTTAACCTATATCTCATATAACCTTAAATGCATTAAGCCTTAAAAACATTTAGCCACACTGGATATAACCAAAATCCCAGTTAACCTAAATTTTATTTAACCTAAATCCTATTAAACCTCAAATGTACTTAACCTAAAACTTATTTAACCTAAAATGCATTTAACCTAAAATGCATTCAGCCTAAATTTCATTTAACTTAAATCTTATTTAAGCTAAATGTCATTTAACCAAAATCTCATTAAACCTAATTCCTATTTTACCTAAATTCCATTTAACCTAAAATTCAATAAACTTAAATCCCATTTAACCTAAAATGCATTTAGCGTAATTTCATTGAACCTAAGTTTTATTTAACCTCAAAGCCACTTAACCCAAATTCCATTTAAACTAAAACCTATTTAACCTAAATATCATTTAACCTAAATCCTATTTTACCTAAATGCATTCAGCCTAAATTTCATTTAACCTAAATCTCATTTCAACTAAAATGCATTAATTCTAAAATGCACTTAGCCTAAATGTTATTTAACCTATATCTCATATAACCTTAAATGCATTAAGCCTTAAAAGCATTTAGCCAAACTGCATTTAACCTTAATCCCAGTTAACCTAAATTCTATTTAACCTAAATCCCATTAAATCTAAAATGTTTTTAACCTAAAACTTATTTAATCTAAAATGCATTCAATCGAAAAAGCATTCAGCCTAAATTCCATTTATCCTATATCCCATTTAACCTTAAATGTATTTAACCTCAATCACATTTAACCTAAAATGCATTTAATCTAAAATGCACTTAGCCTAAATTTTATTTAACCTAAATCGCATAAATCCTAAAATGCATTAGGCCTTAAAAGCATTTAGCTAAACTGGATTTAACCTAAATTCCAATTAACCTAAATTTTATTTAACCTAAATCCTATTAAACCTAAAATGTACTCAACCTAAAACTTATTTAACCTACAATGCATTTAATCGAAAATGCATTCAGCCTAAATTACATTTAATTTAAATCGCACTAAATATAAAATGCATTTAGTCTAAAACCCACATAACATAATTTTCATTTAATCTTAATCCTATTTACCATAAAATGCATATAGCCTAAAATGCACTTCACCTAAATTCCCTTTAACTTAAATCACATTTAACCTAAAATGTATTTTGACTAAATTCCATTTAACCTAAAATGCATTCAGCCTAAATTTCATTTAACTCAAATCTTATTCAAGCTAAATGTCATTTAACCTAAATGTCATTTAACCTAAATGTCATTTAACCTAAATGTTATTTAACCTAAATGTCATTAAAACTAATCCCTATTTTATCTAAATTCCATTTAACCTAAAATTCAATTAACTTAAATCCCATTTAACCTAAAATGCATTTAGCCTAATTTTTATTTAACCTAAATTTTATTTAACCTCAAAGCCAGTTAACCCAAATTCCATTAATTCTAAATCCTATTTAACCTTAATATCATTTAACCTAAATCCCTTTTTCCCTAAATGCCTTCAGCCTAAATCCCATTTTCCCTATATGCCTTCAGCCTAAATTCCATTTAACCTAAATACAAATTAATCAAAATATTTTCATTCTAAATTTTATTTAACCTAATGATTCATGAGAGTCATGACCCCCCTTGGAGATAACTTAGATTTGCATGAGAGAGAGAGGTAGAGAGAGACAGCACTATAGTGTTGTCTCTTTCTCTCTCATGTATAACCCCCTCCTGAAACCAAGTCTGGATCCGTCACTGATTAATTCTAAAATGCACTCAGCCTAAATTTTATTTAACCTATATCTCATATAACCTTAAATGCATTAAGCCTTAAAAACATTTAGCCACACTGGATATAACCGAAATCCCAGTTAACCTAAATTTTATTTAACCTAAATCCTATTAAACCTAAAATGTACTTAACCTAAAATGCATTTAATCGAAAATGCATTCAGCCTAAATTACATTTAATTTAAATCGCAATAAATCTAAAATGCATATAGTCTAAAACCCACTTAACATAATTTTTATTTAATCTAAATCCTATTTACCCTAAAATGCATTTATCATAAAATCCACTTAACCTAAATTCCCTTTAACTTAAATCCCAATTTAACCTAAAATGTATTTAAACTAAATCTCATTTAACCTAAAATGCATTCAGCCTAAATTTCATTTAACTTAAATCTTATTTAAGCTAAATGTCATTTAACCAAAATCTCATTAAACCTAATTCCTATTTTACCTAAATTCCATTTAACCTAAAATTCAATAAACTTAAATCCCATTTAACCTAAAATGCATTTAGCGTAATTTCATTTAACCTTAGTTTTATTTAACCTTAAAGCCACTTAACCCAAATTCCCTTTAACCTAAAACCTATTTAACCTAAATATCATTTAACCTAAATCCCATTTTACCTAAATGCATTCAGCCTAAATTTCATTTAACCTAAATTCCATTTCACCTGAAATGTATTAATTCTAAAATGCACTCAGCCTAAATGTTATTTAACCTATATCTTATATAACCTTAAATGCATTAACCCTTAAAAGCATTTAGCCAAACTGCATTTAACCTTATCCCAGTTAACCTAAATTCTATTTAACCTGAATCCCATTAAATCTAAAATGTTTTTAACCTAAAACTTATTTAACCTAAAATGCATTTAATCGAAAATGCATTCAGCCTAAATTCCATTTATCCTATATCCCTTTTAACCTTAAATGTATTTAACCTAAATCACATTTAACCTAAAATGCATTTAATCTAAAATACATTTTATAAAATGCAGCCTTAATTTTATTTAACCTAAATCGCATAAATCCTAAAATGCATTAAGCCTTCAAAGCATTTAGCTAAACTGGAGTTAACCTAAATCCCAATTAACCTAAATTTTATTTAACCTAAATCCTATTAAACCTAAAATGTACTTAACCTAAAACTTATTTGACCTACAATGCATTTAATCGAAAATGCATTCAGCCTAAATTTCATTTAACCTAAATCCAAATTAATAAAATATTTTCAGTCTAAATTTTATTTAACCTAAATATCACTTAGCCTAAATCCCATGTTACCTCAAATGCATTGTTCCTAAATTCCATTTATCCTAAATCCCATTTAACCTAAAATGCTTTAATTCCAGTGGCGGATCCACGGGGGGGGGGTCATGAGGGTAATGACCCCCCCCTTTTGCTAACTTAGATTTGCATGAGAGAGAGAGAGAGAGAGACAGCACTATAGTGTTGTCTCTTTCTCTCTCATGTATAACCCCCTCCTGGAACCAAATCTGGATCCGCCACTGATTAATTCTAAAATGCACTCAGCCTAAATTTTATTTAACCTATATCTCATATAACTTTAAATGCATTAAGCCATAAAAGCATTTAGCCAAACTGCATTTAACCTTAATCCCAGTTAACCTAAATTTTATTTAACCTAAATCCCATTAAATCTAAAATGTTTTTAACCTAAAACTTATTTAACCTAAAATGCATTCAATCGAAAATGCATTCAGCCTACATTACATTTAATCTAAATCTTAATAAATCTATAATGCATTAAGTCGAAATGCCACTTAACCTAAATTTCAATTAATCTAAATCCCATTTATCCTTAAATGCTCTAAAGTTTGTAGATTCTGTTTTAATTAATACTGCTATCGTCGAAATAAAGCATGACTTTCAAAATAATTTATTTTTTCTTTGCCTCAAATTTTAAAACAACTTAAAAACTTGTTTCTTATTTTAAAAGGTTATACAAAAATATTTTCATCTATTTTGCAGATGCCAACAAATGAAGGACTTAATGAGGACTCCCAAGTAAATTTTATTGATTTTAAACATAAAAATCTTTTTTATCTGGAAATTGAATTATGTTTTCAAAATTATTTTAGATTATTTATCTTAAACTTTACTTTTAAGAGTTGCTTATACTTGTATTTAATTTCAATAATTACGCGTTATCCTCCTACTTATATTATCCTACTTATTGATAGGATATACACTATATACTAGTGATATATACTTATAATATCCTACTTATATTACAACGTTTTATAACTAATTATTATTTATTTTTGAAAATTGATTTTCTTATAAAAATTATTTTTGATTATTTTTCTTAAATTTCACTTTCAAAGTAGTTTATACGTTGTAATTAATTCAAATAATTGCGCGTTATTCTTTCACTGAAATTTTATAGTTTTAAAACTGATTATTATTTATTTTTGGAAAGTGATTTTTTTCAAAATGATTTTTTGATTATTTTTCCTAATTTTCAATTTCAAGGTAGTTCATACTTTGTATTTAATTTAACAATTAAGCGTTATCCTTCCACGTAAATTTAATAGTTTTAGAACTGATTATTATTTATTTTTTAAAAGTAATTTTTTTCAAAATTATTTTTTTAATTTTGCTTCCTCATAGAGGAAGCTTTGTGATCGTTAAGATTTTTGATTTTCCAAAAATAGTCTAAATCGACTCATTTTCATCTAAAAAGCGTAAATTTTCATTCCTAAGCAAATGTCCAGATGTATGTGTCTGTGTCTGTGTGTGTGTGTATGTGTGTGTGTGTACGTGTGTGCGTATAGCGTTTTTTGTCGCCAGGATATCTCGAGAACATTTTAACGGATTTCAATCAAATTTGGATGACTTTTTAAGCTCGTGAATATCTAAATTTGGACACAGGCATTTTTGAAAATACCTAATCAAATTTTGTTGAGCACCTTCTTTCATAAAAAAAAAAATCGTTTTTTGCCAAAATTTTTTTCAAGCTAAAAATACAACCTAATGAATAAAAAAATCATATTCCTTATCTCAAAACAAATCGATTGACCTATATAACTTTTATAATTGAATAAAAATTCGTAAATTAATTGATGTTTTTTCATTTTTTTGCACTTAAAATTCCTTTTTTTAAATAATTTCTCGAATTAAAGTTTATATTATTAATATATTTCTTTTTCTATAAGAAAGCAAATTTGTTTGCTAACTTTGAAACGAAATATCCACGAAATGGACATAATTTTCACCTAGTTTTAGAAATTAATATAAATTTTTTTTTTAAATATTATTTGTTTGCAAAAATATTTTTTGAAATTTTTAATTGTATTTAATTTGAATAATTACACCTTTTTCTCCTACTTGAATTCCATGGTACTAAAACTTATTATTATTTATTTTTGGAAATTTATGATTTTTTCAAAATTATGTTGGAATTTTTTTTTAAACTTTACATATAAGGGAAGTTAATACTTGTATTTACTTTGAATAATTCTGAGTTACACACCTACTTGAATTTCATCGTTTTAGAACTTTTGTAAATTTATTTTGGAAATTGACTTTTTTCAAATTTATTTTTTATATTTTTCTTAAGGCCAGGTTCCTCCAAAAAACGTGTTTTTTCCAAACTTATTTTATTGATACAACAAAAAATATTTTCAAATCAAACTTTTTTTATATACAAAGACACATAAAAATACTAATTGAAAAAAAAATTAAAAATTTTTTTTTTTTCCAAAATGGTGGCACCGAAAATGGCTGTTCAAAAAAATCCCTTTTGTTGATGGGTGTCACGATACCTCTGGATCCATTCAATTGACATCCAAAATCAAAATGGTTTCTTATTCTGTATGACATTGGCTATGGTGTGAACTAGAATGAAACATTTTCACCAAAAAAAAAAACAAAATGGCGGACTTTTCAATTTTTAACCCTTTTTTTCACTTTTAATTGTTTATAACTTTTTTTAAATGATGATGAATGTTTTTGGTTCTAGTTCACATCATAGAGAGACATTTGAAGAGTAAAATGCCATTTGGTTCATGTTGATAAGTGCAATAGTTTCTAAATTAGAGTGACACCCAGTTCAAAAAACGTGGTTTCGAGAAAAACGTGGTTTCGAGAAAAAGGCGATTAAAGTTTTTGTTCGTTAAAAATCGTAAAAAAGATGGATTTTACACATATATCCAATCCGGCTGCGTACACAACTTCTTCCTGGTCATCATAGGTGTAATTTTCAAAAATTTTTGCATTTCTTGCTGCAGTTCTGTAATCTTTAGACGCTTCTGTGGCCGCTCGAGCGGACGGATTTACCGCTTAGCGCGCACCGCTCTCTTCTCTTTTATACCTACTTCTCGGTCGTGTGGACCTTCGAGACTAATTCTATATTAATTCTAAAAGTATTTTCTAGCAATTTACGGGGGAAAAAATTTTTAGATTTTTTAAAAATTGTTTGGAGGAACCTGGCCTTAAGTTTTACATTAAAAAGAGTTATCCTTGTATTTAATTTAATTAATTACGCGTTATCCTTCCACATAAATTTTATAGTTTTAGAACTGATTATTATTTATTTTTGAAAAATGATTTTATTATTTTTTTCTCAAGTTTATCTTTAACTGTAGTTTATCCTTACAATTAATTTTTAAAATTACGCGTTATCCTCAGACTTATATTTTTTTTAAGTTTCACTTTAACGGTAGTTTATCCGTATTTAATTTAAATAATAATGCGTCATCTTTGGAATGAAAAACAACGTTTTATTACTCATAACTATATATATTTTGAACATGATTGTTATCAAAACTGTTTTTTAAAAATATTAAATTGTATTTAATTTGAATAATTACGCGTCTTTTTCCTACTTAAATTCTACTGTTTTAGAACTTATTAATATTTTTTTAAAAAAATTGATTTTCCTTCAAAAATAATTTTTTTTTATTTTTCTTAAGCGTCACTTTGACGGTAATCTATTCTTCTATTTAATTTAAAAAATTCCGGGTTCTCCTTCCACGTAAATTTTATGGTTTTAGAACTGATTATGATTTATATTTAAAAAAATATTTTTAAAAAATGATTTTTTTATTTTTTTCTCAAGTTTACGTTTAACGGTAGTTTATCCATATAATTAATTTTTATATTTACGCGTTATCCTCCGACTTAAATTACAATGTCCTAAACTAATTATTATTTATTCTTGAAAATTTTTTTTTTTAAAGATATTTTTTTATATTTTTCTTAAGTTTCACTTTAACGGTAGTTTATCCTTGTATTTAATTTAAATAACAATGCGCCATCTTTGGAATTAAAAACAACGTTTTATTACTCATAACTATTTATATTTTGAACTTGATTTTTATAAATATTAAATTCTATTTAATTTGATTAGTTACGCGTCTTCTTCCTAGTTAAATTCTATTGTTTTAGAACTTTTTAATATTTATTTAAGGAAATTGATTTTTCTTCAAAAATATATTTGTTTTATTTTTCTTAAGCTTTACTTTAACGGTAGTTTATTCTTCTATTTAATTTAAAAAGTTCTTGTTACCCATCTTCTTAAATTTTATCGTTTTAGAACTAATTAATATTTATTTAAGGAAATTGATTTTTTAACACTATTTTTATGTATTTTTTATTATTTTTGATAAATTTCACTTTAACAGTAGTTTATCCTTGTATTTAATTTTAATAAGTAGGTACGCGTTATCCTTTGACTTGAATTCCATCGTCTTAAAACTTATTATTATTTATCTTTTGGAAATTGATGATTTTTTCAAAATTATGTTGGATTATTTTTCTTGAACTTTACATATAAGGGTAGTTTATACTTGTATTTACCTTGAATAATTCTGGGTTACACACCTACTTGAATTCCATCGTTTTAGAAGTTTTTAAAATTTATTTTGGAAATTGATTTTTTGTTATTTTTCTTAAGTTTTAATTTAACGGTAGTTTATTCTTGTATTTAATTTCATTAATTACGCGTTATCCTTCCACATAAATTTTATAGTTTTAGAAATAATTATTATTTAATTTTGAAAAATGATTTTATTATTTTTTTCTCAAGTTTATCTTTAACTGTAGTTTATCCTTACAATTAATTTTTGAAATTACGCGTTATCCTCCGACTTAAATAACAATGTCTTCAAACTAATTTTTGTTTATTTTTGAAAATTAATTTTTTTTAAAGTATTTTTCTTTAGTTTCACTTTAACGGTAGTTTATCTTTGTATTTAATTTAAATAATTACGCGTTATCTTTCGACTTGTAATACAACGTATTATTAGTTAATACTTTTTATTTTTTGAAATCGATTTTTTATCAAAATTGGTTTTTATAAACACTAAATTGTTTTTTATTTAAATAATTACTCGTCTTTTTCCTATTTAAATTCTACCGTTTTAGAACTTATTAATATTTATCTAAGAAAATTGATTTTTCTTCAAAAATATGTTTTTTTTTCTTAAGCTTCAGTTTAACGGTATAGTTTAGTCTTCTATTTTATTTAAAAAATTCCTACTTACCCTTCCACTTTAATTTTATCGTTTTAGAACTGATTAAAATTTATTTAAGGAAATTGATTTTTTTTAAAAAAAATTTTTTACTATTTTTTATTATTTTTGTTAAATTTTACTTTTATGGTAGTTTATACTTTCTATTCAATTTAAATAGTAACGCGTCTTTCTTCCACTTGAGTTCCAACGTCTTAAAACTTATTATTATTTATTTTTGGAAATTGATTTTATTTTTTTTTATTTTTCTTAAGTTCTACTTTAACAGTAGTTTAAACTCTGTATTTAATTTGAATGATTACGCGTCTTCATCGTACTTGAATTACAACATTTTAGAACTTTTTAATATTGATGTAAGGGAATTTATTTTTAAAAAATTTTTTTTTAAGCTTCACTTTAACTGTAGTTTATGCTTGTTTTTAATTCTAAAAATTACGAATTATTCCCCGACTTGAATAACAACGTCTTTGAACTTATTATTTATTTTTGGAATTTGATTTTCTTTAAAAAAATAGTTTTTCATTATATTTCTTAAATTTCATTTTCAAGGTAGCTTATACTTCTTTATTTAATTTGAATAATCACGCGTTATCCTCCGACTTAAATTACAACGTCTTAAAAATTATTATATTTTATTTCTGAAAATTGATTTTTTTCATAGTTATTTTTTTATATTTCTCTAAAGTTTCACTTTGACGTTAGTTTATCCTTGTATTTTTTTTTAATAATTCTGGGGTCCTCTCTAATGTTAAATGCGTCAGTTTTAAACTTGATAGTGTTTTTGTTTCTAAAATAAGATTTATTTTTGCAAAATTATTTTGCACTATTATTCTTAAATTTCACTTAAAAGGCTAGTTGGCTCTTGTAATTATTTCAGATAGTTGAGATGTAAACTCCCACGTTAATTTAATTGTTTTAGCACTTAGTCAAATTGTTTTTGTGCAGATTGATTTATTTTTTCAAACTTATTGAACGTGATTTTTCTTTTATTTAGCTTTTATGGGTAGTTTATACTTGTAATTGACTTGAAATTTTCTGGGTATTTTTTTATGTAAATTTCATCGTTTTAGAACTTAATACTATTTTTATTCTGGCAATTGAATAATTTTTTTAAGTTATTTTGGGTTATTTTTTTTAAGGTGACTCTTGAGGGTAGTGTACCCTTGTAGTTAACTTAGATAATTGCAGAGTAAATTCTATCATTTTAGACAAACAAATTCAAATAAATTTTTTTCAATGCCGTTTAGGCCAAAAAAATAAAAATTTTAATGATATTTCTTTAATGGAAATAGATTTATTTTTTTTAAATTGTCTCAGATTATTTTTCTCAAATTTAACTTTTAAGTTTAGGTGGCCTTTAAAATTAATTTAAATAATTCCTAGGCACCCTCCAACGTTAAATGCATTGATTTGAAACTTGATTTTTTTCTAGACAATGATTTACTTTTTCATAATTATTTTACACTATTATACTTAAATTTCATTTTTAGGGCTAGTAAAAAAAATGTTAAAATTGATTGATGTTTTCAAAAGCAATTAATATTATTTTTCGTAAATTTCTCTTTTAAGGGTTTTTTAAATTTTTAATTTAAATAATTGCGGTTTTAAACTTAATTTTAAATGCGCACAAAAATTATTTAGTTTAAGATTTAAAATTTTATATACAAATTTTTTTTCTGTTTAATTTAATATTAATTTTCAAATTTTATGGCTTCCGTTTCCGGTACCGTTCGTGGTAAGTGAGAAAAATTTACGTTATTATTTTGGGCTGTGGACAGGGCCGACGCGAACTGTGTGGATGGTGTGGAGCACTCCACACCCCGAATTTAAGCTTTAAGCACTTACAAACGTTTTTTAATTGCTTCATCTCACCTCCCTCTTCAAAAATCCTTAATAATTCCACACCCCGGAAAATTTTTTTTCTTCGGCCCTGGCTGCGGATAAGGTGAAATGTGTGCTGTTGAACAGCGCGGGTGAGGTAAAAGGTAAGATAAGAGAAAGTGTGTATTTTGCGTGGGTGTTTGAAGTGTAAGTGTGTAAGAAGTTAGGGGGTGTTAAATAGTTATGAAAGAAATTGCGAGTTTGAGGCTAGGTACGTTTGCGGAGGAAGGGTGGGGTGACAGAAGAGATAAAGGTTAGGTAGGTGATAGGGCGCATAGTGGCGGGGAAAAAGCGACTCTGCTGGACGAAGGTCTGCTGACAATTCAAATCTTAATGGATTTGAACTTTTTTTGGAAATTCTCAGAAAGAATTGTGGTATTAAAATTTTTGAACATAACCTCAAAAACTTTTTTTATTTGTATTTATTAAGCTCGAATACCAAAACTAATGTCAAAAATTATTTATGAAATACAGTACCTGAAAAGTTTTAAGTCTCTTAATAAGAATCTGGCACCAGATTTATAAAATTCAAAATGGCGTATCCAAGATGGCGCCCGAAACATAGAAAAATTTCTTTACTCCTCCTAAGTAGTAAAAATAATTACAAACAAATAACACAAGTTTATAAGGGTTTTAGAGATCGCTGATCATGAATTTTATGTCAAATTGGCATTTTCATAGTTGACAGCTCTCAAATAAAGTGTCAACTTTGCCAAAAAGCAATTTATTTTTATGAAAATGACAGTTAACGGGTTTTTGGGGTCGATGATTACAAACATAATGTCAAATTACCATTTTGACAGTTGACATCTGTCAAATAAAGTGTCAACATTGCCAAAAAGCAATTTATTTTGATAAAAGTTACAGTAGAAGAGTTTTTGGGGTCGCTGATGAAGAACATGATGTCAAATTGACATTTTGACGGTTGACAGCTGTTAAATCAACTGTCAACTTTGTCAAAAACAAATTAATTTTTCTGAAAAGTACAGGACAATGATTTTTGGGGTCTCTGATATCAAATATGATGTCAAATCAAACATTTTGACAAATTACAGCTGTCAAATTAACTGTCAAGTTTGCTGAAAAGCAAAATGTTTTTATGAATATGTCAATGTGACAGTTCTAGCTTTCAAATCAACTGTCAATTATATGAATGGTTGACAAAGTCTCTTTGTTACTATGATAGCTATCAACCATCTTATTGTTAGCATGTCTCTAAATTCATTAGCAGAGACACTGCGAATTCTTGTACAATATTTTATACAAGAGAATTACTTTTTAGCAAAGTTAAAATAATAAGTCAAGTTGTATTCAATTTGACATTATATTTAATCAGCAACCCTAAAAAACCTACAACTGTCAATTTCTTAAAAATAAATTGCTCTTTATCAGAGTTAACAGTTGAGTTGACAGCTGTCCTTTAATTGTCATTTTCATAAAAATAAATTGCTTTTAGATAACGTTGGCAGTTAATTTGACAACTGTCAACGGCCAAAGTGTCGACTTGACATTATATTAAAAATCAGCAACCCCAAAAACCCTTCTACTGTTACTTTCTTAAAAATAAATTGCTTTTTGGCAATGTTGACACTTTATTTGACAGCTGTCAACTGTCAAAATGGTAATTTGACATTAGGTTTCTAATCATTGACCCCGAAAACCCTTTAACTGGCATTTACATAAAAATAAATTGCTTTTCGGAAAATTTGACACTTTATTTGACAGCTGTCAACTATGAAAATGCCAATTTTACATAAAATTCATAATCAGTGATCTCTAAAACCCTTATAAACATGTGTCAATTGTTTGTAATTATTTTTACTAAAAAAAAAAAAATGTTGTTGACATTAGTTTTGGTATTCGAGCTAACTTAATACATATAAAATATATTTGAATTGTCAGCAGACTTTTGTCCAGTAGAGTCGTTTTTTCCCCACTGTGATAAGGTATGAATGATAAGTGACGATGAAGTGATGGAAGTCGACAGAGGGCAGCAGATAGTAGTCGATGACGGGATTGACCCAGAGCAGGTGAGTGAGTGTGTACCAGTCCAGAGGAAGATCCCAGCAGAAGAGGAGCTGTTCCTAGCACCGAAGTTGGGTATGGGGACATCGGCGTCAAGAAGGGGTAGGACAAGTAATTTGGAAAGGCTGCAGCGCTCGGAAAGTCTGGAGCGGAGGGTATTTGGGGAGAAGGTTGGACGATAAGGGAAGAAAAATAATCAGAGGCGAGAGATACTTTGATGACTGTATAAAACAAGTGGCAACGGCGGTGATGAAACTAGCGGTATGGACAAAAGAAAGATTTGAAAAAGCGGAAGGAGATTTGGAAAAGTGTAAAAGCGGAAGGGAGAATAAGGAACAACAGTGAAAGGAATTCTAAGAGAAGATAGGGAAAATTTGAAAGAAGTTGGGTAAATGGGATGACGGCTAGAAGGCAGAACCAGATAAGGTGAAGGAAAGGAGTGATAAGTTGGAAAAAAGAAAAGGAGATGAGAAAAGAGAGAGAGAAAAGAATAGAATGGTTGGAAGGGATGAGGAGTTAGAGGAGAGGTTGAAGAAGATAAAGATAAGGGAAGGCTGTAGAAGGTGGTAAGGAGGAACAGTTAAAGGTGTTGAATAGGAAATTAGAGCGTATAGAGAAGGATAGAATGAAAGCTTATGTGATAATAAGAGGTTGAAGGTAGAGAAAGGGAAAGAAAAAGAGGAGGTAGTAAAGGTACTAAGGGAAATAAAAGCAAAGTTGTTAGTGTTGAGAGTAATAGTGGTTGGAGGGATGGACAGACTGAGACCAAAGGTGTCTGTAGTAGAGTTAGTTTCCCAGAAAGCCTGGGAGGAAAGAGAAAAACGGTTAGAGGGTAAGAGTGGGAAGAGAGTGCCACATAGGTAGATGGAGATTGGAGAAAGTTAATGTGGAAGTCACCTAAGGGTTATGTTTGGGAAATGCAGGCATCAATAAAGGAAAAGAAGGCAGATAGAAGAATTTTGGTAGGCGTGAAAAAGAATATAAAGTTGGCGGGGAAAAAGGAGGAGGGAAAAGAGAGGAGGGGTTATAGAAAGGAGACTAAAGATGGGTAAAGAGGAAATGCGCTTGGTAGGAATGTACAGAAGGAGAGGGGAAGAGAATGGTTGGGATAAGATACAGGAGTGTATGGAAAAAGGCAATGATAAGGTAGTAATAATAAGGGGAGAGGGTGGTCGATTTTAACTAGGAATACAATGGGGGATGAGGAGGAAGAATTTATGTTTCAGAGTAATAGTAATTCGGTGATTGATTATATATATGCGGAAGAGACATAGAGAAAGATGGTTAAGAGGTTAGAAGTTGTAAGTGAAATGGGATCGGATCACTTTCCAGTGGTGATAGAGTTAAAAACCAATAAAGGAAAGACGAAAAATAATGTAGTGCAGAAAAGAGAAAGGAGGGTAATGAGGATGGGAAAATGGAAGGACAGTCTAGAAAAGTATCAGATTAGGATGGAGGAACGGGATAAAGGAGGAGATAGGGGAAGCTAGAGTGGAGGACAGATTGGAAATTTTAAAAGAGAAATTAGATAAGGTTAAGGAGGAGGTAGGAAGGGAGTTTGAAGAAGAAGCTTTGGGGTACGCAGAATGGTGGGATGAGGAGTGTGAGAAGATTAAGGAGGCTTTAAGAGAAGATATCAGGAAAAGGAGAAAAGAAAACTTAGATAAGATAGAATATAATAGAAGACACAGAGTGCACGGAAGGCTTCTGCAGATAAAGAGGGAATTAGATACGAATAGGTATGTGGAGAGTGTGGGAAAGGCGATAAAAAAAGACAGAGAGTAGGAAGTAATAAATAGAAAAAGCAGAAAAAGATAGGATATAAATCAAGATATTAGCTCGGTGGAATGGACGGGGCATTTTAAGGAAATATATGGTGGTGTAGGGGTGAGAGTGAGGGGGGAGGGCAGAAGGCAAAGAGGAAAGGTGAAGGGGGAGAATGAGGTTAGTAGAGAGAAAACCAGGAGGACAATAGATAAGCTGAAAAGGTCCAAGGTAGCCGAGACTGAAGGAATGGAAAATGAGGAATTAAAGTATGGATGGGCAGGTTGTAAAAGAGGAGATATGGAGACCTTTATAGAAAAGTGTGACATAAAAATAATGACACGGATGCGTGTCATTATTTTGCGACCACACCAGGAAAACATGCATTGTGCACCATTTTGGGAAAGACAAAAATTTACTGCGCAGCTGTAGGTATTGTAGAATACGTAGAATACGACTGCGCATCGTGGCATTTTTATGTATCCTTTGCCATATCATTTTCTCTCGTATCATTTTTCTCATGTAGTCGCGAAAAAATGACACGCAAATGAATGACACGCGTCCGTGTCATTATATTCATGTCACATTTTTCCATAAGGGGAGTGGTAAGTGATGCATGGTAAGGGAAAGGAAGGCCGAAGGATTAAAAGATAGTAGTTTTATCCATTCTTTCCTGAATTGATAAAAAGTCGAGAGCGGTGAGAATATCCTGACAAACGTTGTCAAACACTTGTCTCTATTCACCTGAACACTGTACATTGACGAATTTTTTTTAGAAAACTATATACTTTACCCACAAAAGAAAATAAAATGAATCTACGGGAAATAAGGAACCTGAAAGAAACTTTACTTTTTTATTTTATTATTTCCTGACGCAATAAAAAGACGACAGCGGTGAAGAATCTTGACGTTTTCCATATCATAATGTCAGACACCAGACCTATGACACTCAAAGTTGAAAATTATTGATAAGATTATTCGCCACTAGGGCGGCACCACGTATATAGTAGATTTGCGTATTTAGATTAGCGTAAAACATCCAATTTTTAATATTTTTAATATATCCAAGTTCCGACGATAGCCACAGAATCACAGGTTAAAACGCTATTTCATTTTTTTATTTCTCTTCAGCTAATCAGTCGGAATCGTGTTCGCCGATGGACAACGCTTTTATTATCAATGCCACTTTTACAGTGTTTTAAGTCGTAAACATTTGAGTATTTTCAATTGAAAACATTTGTATTTGCAGTTAAAATGGCATTAAATATGCGGCAAAAAGTTTGAAGTTTTAAGATTTCATGGTTCTGAAAAAAAATCACGAAAAACACTAAAAAAACAGACGGTCACACGAGATGACCTCCTTAAGATAAGCTAGCTTATATTACTGCCTCTGCACAGGAGTTCGTGACCGTGGCAACTAATTTCTGCGCAGACGCAAAAATAAGGGAAGAGCGTATTAAAAATACGGGTACGTGCCTAAAAAATTTCGAGCCCCCGACCACATTGTGATCGCAAATGAATTCGGGTACAACACATGCGCAGTAGAGTTCCAAGTTTTTTTATTATCGCCAATTTTTTGTCTTTGAATATTTTTATCTGGGTTAGGAGGGATACCTAACCAAAATTCTCAGCTTTAAAAGCACCTTTGGTTTTTTCGATCGGATGTTCCTAAAAGGCTGTAGCTTGTCCGCCCATTGATCGCTTATTTTTTAACTTGGCTTTGGTGTCCACGAGTGAAGAAACCGACAAATAGAAAAAATTGTTTTCATTCTTGACAGGGAACAATGTCAATAATATGATGCAAAAAGTATAATTGCTTTAAATAAAATTATTACCGAGAAAAAAATTTTTGTTTAGTCATTTTTGACTGCTTGCAAACTATAATACTGCCTTAAAATTTACCTCAAATTCGTAATCAGAGAAGACCTGGAAAACCTCTTTCCTAAAATTGGCGTTTTGCAATTTGAGAAACCCTGTTTAAAAATTAAGTTTACTTTTATATTCACTAACATTTATGAAAATAAGTCGTTAATAATTAGACTGATAAACTTGTATGCTTTAACAAAGACTGTGCACGAGACCGATACCACAAAAAATATCTGAGATGATACTACAATAAAAGCCAGTCTCGACGATACTCTCAAAGACTCTCGTCGAGACTTACTGTCGGTCAAATTTTAACAAGACTACTTCGCGTTGATTAGTTTTTTTGACTATAAGTATTGCAAAACAAATAATTTAAATGTATTTAAGTTTATTTTTAAAAAACCCAAAAATTTACACTCCGTTCTTATAGTTTTATTTTTTTAACAGTGTTTTTAATGACTGATACTAGACGATACCATAATTTTAATGTTGAGACCGAAACGATACTCTGTAAAAAATATTGTATCGTTTCGTCTCGTGCGCAGCCCTAGGTTTAACAAAACATGGTATTTGAAATATTTTTGGGCGATTACATATA
Organism: Ganaspis brasiliensis; assembly: GCA_037103525.1. Taxonomy (NCBI): domain Eukaryota; kingdom Metazoa; phylum Arthropoda; class Insecta; order Hymenoptera; family Figitidae; genus Ganaspis; species Ganaspis brasiliensis. The sequence continues at coordinate 965,508 of JAZKLR010000381.1, read as the reverse complement.
AAATTTACAGTCCACATTTTTAAATCAATTAAATCTATTTTTTATTTGTTCCTTATAAAAAAATATTAGATACATATTTTATTTTTATTTTATATAAGTAGTCAAATTTTCGAGTTATAAATTTTCAAAATTCTAGTAGGTTTTTCAAAGTAGACCTATTTTTAATCAGATATAACTCTGAACCTATTGAATTTAGAAAATTGTTGCTAATACACAAAAAAATAAGTTTTTGTTCAACTTTTAAATAATGTTTACAAAAAAAAGACAATATTTTTTAATTTTGACGTGACTAAAAATTATTATTTGTTTATTTATACATACCTCGATATGTCAAGAACATTTTACAAAAAGATTTGGAAGGACATTTTGAATATTATGAGTTTCAATTAATTTTTAAACTCTACCTCTTATATCCACGTGCAGTACTGTGTCTGTCCAGTCAAAACTTTAATCAATTTTAAAATCAACTGTATATTTAATATGGAATCGCCCTTTTGTATTTTGTTTTCTACTCACAATTTATTTTTGGTTTTTTCAAATTGTATAAAGTTTCATAGAAATGTATCAGCTTTTTTTCAACACAGAAATATTTCTATTTGTTTTGCAGGTACCAACCATTGAATGTGTAAAAAGCGTTTCGGAATTAGACGAGGTATCATATTTTAAAATGTCATTTATTTATATTCATAAAAAATATTACTTTAAAAAAAGTTTTAATTTGATAATTCCGATTGTTCCTAGTCTTTGGCATACCTGTGATGTTTCTGCTTAGCATACCTAATTTCTAAATCAGTCTTTTAAATTTTCGTTCTTTCCTTGCATATTTAGATATAGAGGTTCTTCATTTATATTATATTAGTGTCGAAGGTGATAGTATAACATCTTAAGCGCAGCATTGTGTCTTCCTATACATCTGTGACATGCATATTTCGGGCACGCACTTAGAAAATGACTAAATGTTTCCGGGTATTGCTTGCACGCACGACAGTTGGTATTGTCGACTGCTATATGCATCACTCTACTGTAGTACACGAAGGTAAAAGTTGTCCATCCTGACAAACACACAAAAATCTTTCAGTCTCTAATTTCAAACCAGCAGATTTGAGGAAAGCAAATAACAAAATCATAGATAATCCCATATCTGCTATGATACTGAAGATTTGTCCATGTACCGGTCTGCCAATATGTTCATGTAACAGAAGTGCATGTTCGGCTTTCTTGACATGCTTTTTGAGCATAAATGGTGTCAACGATGATTAGCCTTATTCCATATCACTCGTTCAAATGGGAGGCTAAGTACATTTGCAGCTCTTTCTGACACACGATATAAAAACGTAGCAACATTCGCAATTTCATGATGATGGACAAATTGCATAAGAGGATCTCTACTGTTTATGCTTAAACATGCCGCAGACAGAACAGTTTTATGATGAAGACTCTCTAAATTGAAAGACCTCTTCCTCCCCAATCTCGAGGAAGGTAAATTCGAGATACGAATGACCTAGGATGATGACTTCAATATACTGTCATCTTGAGAGTTTTCCTATCTAGTTCATTCAACTCATGCTCATTCCACTTAACTAATCTAAATGTATAGAAAGCAAAGAAATGGCTGATGTATTTGTGGCCTGTATCTTATTTTTCCCAGATAATAATTCGGATCATTAAATTTTTCTAAGAAGACCATGGTATTTTATATGGTAATGATCTTTAAGCCCACACAAATCTTGACTTTTCGATTGTTAAATTCTAAGATATGTGTAAGTTTTCCCACCACCAAGATTTTCTCTTTGTCGCTCGATATTTCAGCTGTTTCTCACCCTCCTTTAATCAAATGTAATCAAATGAATATAGATTTAAAATACTCGGATACTGCAAGCACCAGAATTTTAAGTGCGTCCTTACTGGATTCAGAGCTTAAGATCGTCGACACAAAGCAGATGATTGATCTTATGAACTCTAGTTCCCAGTTTGCCACATCTGTTTCTCCAGTTTATCCAGTCTGTTTTTCTCAGAGTAAAACAGACAGAGGCAAGGTAACAGGTGCTAAGACAAGCTTTGGTCTACAATTTTTTGAATTAGACAAATCTCATGATTTTGGTAAGAGTACTGTTCGTTCTTCCACCAACCATTGTTTTTGGATGTTAACCGTTTAGAAAAGTAGAGAATATACGAGCCAAATGTTTATGATTTGATATAAACTTTTCCACCATGAATTATTAATCTTATCCAGCCCGGGTGCTGAAAAGTTCTAGGTTTTAGCGACTACACTTCTCACCTCCTTTTTATAAGCTGGGCTTACATCTGCAGGATGGTTAGGCCCCTGTCTAAGACACAAACTACGAAAAAGTATAAAAATTGACTCTTCACTGTTCACTAAATGGGTTTTCCCCATAGATGTTACTCAAAAAATTTCCATTCTCTTTTCGCTATTTTTCAAGAGTTGGCATTAGTAAGATGAACAGGCGGGAAAGCTTAGTGTCATAGATATCAATTTATTTTATCCATTTAACCCGCCGTTCTAACCGTTCCCATGTAACAACAAGATAACGTATCTTCTCAATCCTATGTTGCTTGATGGTCAGCAACTTCGATTTTTTCAAAGTGTGATGCAATCTTTTTAGAATCAGGGCTATTTCCAATACACTTGGTGTATTATTATTAATATTCTTTTTCTTTACAAAACAAGTTTGGATGCTTTTTTAGAGCTACAATCGTGATATTATATAGAACAGTGCTGTCGGACCAGATTGAGTGACTTCATAAAACAACTTTTTGCATAAAAACCGTCAATGCTTCAGCTTGACATTCCCAATTAGGTATCTTTTTTAATTGCCTTACAAATGAAGCTTTAATTCCTCCCAAACAGCCTAATATAAGAAAAATTAATTGGATCTTATAACCTGGATATATTCAATTCAGTTCGAATAGGAGCTCTTGATACTTCGTCCGTTTCTCATCCAACTTTTGAACTTTTCTCATTCCCAATTGTAATTGGAGGTTTTTTGATTTTATTATTATATTTTAATCTTGCACTGTTCATTTTGCATCATGGATTCCTAATCCTCTTGGGCATACGGCAAGATAGGTTTCTTATCTATAGCATACTGGTGTCGAAGGTGATCTTACATCACCTTAAGAGTAGCATTGTGTCTTTTTACATACCTTTAAACATTTTTTTCAACAAATTTTAAAATGTTACAAACGTTCTTAAAAATACACTATTTAGTAGCTATTTTTAAAGTTATCTTTAAAATTTTGTACTTTTTTTGTAATATACAATTCTCGAGTTTTAGCTCGAGTATAGAAAATATTTCGGGAATTTTATAAATATTTTAAAAAGAATAACAAGAAAATTTTTTTTTAGAGTACCTCAAGTATAGAATATGAAGATTCTATAGATAGTGAAATTCATGGAAATGAACTAGACGCTACCAGCATGAACGATTTCCCTGTAGGTCTAGAAACAGCAATTAATAACGAACTACAGAAAAAATTGCAATCGACACAAATATTTGATAAAATCACTACGCCAATAGCTGTCAGCGAAGGGGAACTTCTCTTGATGTTTCTGAAATACGCAATCGTCAATGAATTATCACATTCTGCGGTGACAGAATTATTTAAAGCCGTAAATTGTATGTTTAAGTCTAATGTTTTACCGGATACAAAATACTTTATCGACAAATTGTTTTTTTCTCCAGAGTTCGTTACATACCATGCTATTTGTCCCGATTGTAAAAGTTACGCTGGCACATTTGTTCGATCAAGTCGAGAAAAGCAATGCGATTTTTGTGAGAAAGTTTTTACTATTAACGGTAAAAATTATAACGATTTTTTCGTGACATTAAATATTAAAAATGATATTAAGACTTACTTGGAAAAATATGATCATTACTACAATTGTGTAATGCATAGAGATCGCAAAGAGGATGAATATTCTGATATTTATGATGGAAAAGCCTATCAAAGTTTTGTAAATAGTTTACCTCCTGAGGAAAGATATAATTATTTATCATTTACTTTTAACTGTGATGGAGCGCCAACTTCACAGTAAAAACAAGGGCTAATGTTTGGGAGGCTAAAAATGGTTTATACGGGCTAATAACGAAATTGGCTGGCTAATACCAGAAGCGTTGAGCTACTGTTCGAAAAGGTGGGCTAATCTCGATTTATAAGAGTTGTTCATTTGTTTATGAAATATGTCAACCTAGAAATGCTGTCAAACATGGACTTTTTTAATGTTTTTCAGCAAAGACGACAACTTTTTCGGGCAAAGAAAGGAAATAAATATTTTTAAAATAATTTAGTTTGTAAGATTTGGCATTTGGTTGCGCGATAATTTGTATATAACAGTGAGGGATTTTGAAGATGTTTGTTAAAGATTTTAACCCTGCCGCATGAAATGTTTATGCCTTTTGAGAATTATTTTTTCAAAAACCTGACACTTATCTCAAGAAGGAAAACGAAAAAGCACATTTTGAGAAAATAAAGACCCTGAAAATAAATTTGTTTTTATTTGTTCATAGCTCATCAGTCTGTCATGGATGACGTACATTTTTCTCAACAAGTGTCAAAATTCTTTGTCATTACTCTTGATGTTTTGTTGCCCAAGGAAATCTCAAGTTAAAAGTTAAACTATCAATTCATATTTCGTTTTATTTAATGAAGTTCTGTGCTACTGTATTTCTGTCATAAAGTCCAGTTTTCTCGCACAGAAGAATAGGGACTCGCTTCGATCTGAAATAATGCACCTGACAAATTATTTTCCTGAAAAATCCGGGCACATTTTTTAAAAAGTTTGCAGTTGGAGGCATCGTGAGGATATAAGGAATCTGAAATTATTTTTTTTCTATTTTCCTCTTTTAGGTTGTTTGGTTGACACTTCACCTTTTTCCAATTAAAAACATTTAATCTAAAAATTATTCACCCACAAATTTGACAGAATAAGACAGCAGCACAAGCATAATTAAACAACACGAATTATAAAGGTTTTGTTTCGCTTTCAAAATAAAGTTTGTTTTTGTTCGCAATTATTAAAAGAGCAATTTTGACATTTGTTATTGAGAGTACATATGTCAGCAGGGCTGTGTAGTGACGTGTGACTCGAGTTTTCATGCGTATCATACGTATTTCGCGCAGTGTTTATAAGGATATTCAAGTTGGGTGGGGAAAAATTCAAAATGGCGGCTACCTGGATGACAGGTTTGCATTGCAGTCAATTGGACGAAATCGGTTTTTGGACAATAACTTTTAAAAAACGAATTTTCGAACATATGTTTATTAACAAATTATTTTTCATTTGTCAAAAGCTATTTTTTAAAATAATAATAACGGGTGCAGGAAATCTCCCAAAAACCCAAAAGGTCGAATATCCAAATGGTCGAATTTCAAAAAGTCGAATCTCCAAACGGTCGAATAAGGATATTCAAGTTGGGTGGGGAAAAATTCAAAATGGCGGCTACCTGGATGACAGGTTTGCATTGCAGTCAATGGGACGAAATCAGTTTTTGTACAATAACTTTTAAAAAACAAATTTTCGAACCTATGTTTATTAACAAATTATTTTTCATTTATCGAAAGCTATTTTTTAAAATAATAAAATTGTGTAAAATTTTTATATGAGTTTTTATTATTTTAAAAAATAGCTTTCGATAAATAAAAAATAATTTGTTAATAAACATAGGTTCGAAAATTTGTTTTTTAAAAGTTATTGTACAAAAACTGATTTCGTCCCATTGACTGCAATGCAAACCTGTCATCCAGGTAGCCGACATTTTGAATTTCTCCCCACCCAACTTGAATATCCTTATATCCATTTTGTCGAATTTCCAAATGATCGAATATCTAAATTGTCGAATTTCCAAATGATCGAATATCGAAATTGTCGAATATCCAAATGATCGAATATCGAAATTGTCGAATATCTATTTTGTCGAATTTCCAAATGTTCGAATCTCCAAATGTTCGAATGTCCAAATGTTCGAACTTTTTTTTCATTTATGTTTCCTATCTATGAAATGTGTTGGTATAGTAGATTGGACAAGTGCGCGAAATTTAAAATCGTTATGGAAATTTTAAATCTTGCGCATTTGTCCAATCTACTATACCAGCGCATTTCATAGATAGGAAACTCACATAAAAAAAAAGTTCGAACATTTGGACATTCGAACATTTGGAGGTTCGAACATTTGGAGATTCGACAAAATAGATATTCGACAACTTGGATATTTGACAATTTGGAAATTCGACTATTTGGATATTCGATCATTTCGAAATTCGACAAAATGTATATTCGACAATTTGGAAATTCGACAATTTGGACATTTGACAAAATGGACGTTCGACAATTTGCATATTCGCCAATTTGGAAATTCGACAAATTGGATATTCGACAATTTGGAAATTCGAAAATTTGAATATTCGACAATTTAGAAATTCGAAAAAGTAGATATTCGACAATTTGGAAATTCGACAATTTAGAAATTCGGCAAAATGGATATTCGACCAAATGGATGTTCGACAATTTGGAAATTCGACAATTTAGATATTCGATCATGTGGAAATTCGACAAAATGGATATTCGACCATTTGGATCTTCGACCGTTTGGAGCTTCGACTTTTCGAAATTCGACCATTTGGATATTCGACCTTTTGGGTTTTTGGAAAATTTCCTGCACCCGAATAATAACTCATATAAAAATTTTATACAATGTTATTATTTTAAAAAATAGCTTTCGATAAATAAAAAATAATTTGTTGATCAACATAGGTTAGAAAATTTGTTTTTTAAAAATATCGTAAAAAAACTGATTTCGTCCCATTGACTACAATGCAAACCTGTCATTCATGTAGGCGCCATTTTTAATTTCTCCCCCACCCAACTTGAATATCCTTATTGAAGTTCATAACTTATTTCTATATTAGAATTTCAAATGCTTATATATTTATTTCATTAACCGGCGAATTTTCTTTTCTGTAATTTTACAAACGCACCAGGAATTTTAAATAGGATTAGAGTTTTATATCCAACTTTGTGCATAAAATCCGTAAAATATGTAAAACTCACGAAGAAATAATAAGGAGACTGCACTCGCTAATTTTTACGTGACAAAATTCTGTCTTGGTTCACGTGTTGGAATTAACTCTCATATGAGTACGCATGCGCAGTACGCGATTACTATCGATATATCGATGTATCGATACTTGTTTACATGTATGAACATAACCTCAAATATCAATTGGCGTTTCGATTCCCGCCATAATAATTCTCTCTCTCATTCTACTTTTGGGAGCAACGAAGATAGCAACAGTGCGCCGCGCACGCGTACTTATATCAGAACACTTGAACCAAGACAGAATTTTGGCATAAAAAAAATAAAATTTCCATACAAAATCTAGTGGAAAAATGTTAAGGTATCAATGGCCCCGACTGTATGTACAGTCTGGGACATTGATGCCTTACCTCGTCTACGCTTGTCTTACGCATATGATCACGTGCATAAGACAAGCGTAGACGAAGGTAGGCATATATGGCCGCGACTGTAAAGGTACGCTCCCAGCTCGGCATCTGCCTGCCTGCGCGTGCAACCGACATGAGAGAAAAGAAGACGGAAATATAGTACTGTCTTTTTCTTTCTCATATCGGTTGCACGCGCAGGCAGGCAGACGTCGAGCTGGGAGCGTACCTTAAGCCTTGAGTTTTCTACACTGTAAATATTTTGTTGAATTTTTACACCGTGACAAGATGGAAATAAATCGCTTGACGTGACACGTAGTAAATTTTGAACTTATTACGATGAAAATATTCGATCCGATATGTAAGTATTTCACGTATGTCGTTGTGAGATAACAGTCAATGCAGTGAAATCAGAACGCATTATAATATTAGTACGTAATACGTGAAGCGAAATATTTCAATCTCATTACGTAGTGATTTCACCACGTTTCACGTGGAACATTTACAAACCATTCACGGTGCGATCCCATGTGAGCAGAAAACGTAAACGGAAAGCAGAAAATCATGAGAGTGAGAGAGTCAGTGATATACGTCTGTCTCTCTCACTCTCATGATTTTATGCTTACCGTTTACGTTTTCTGCTCACAAGGGATCGCACCCTTAGCGTCTAGGCTCATGAGGGAGAATAGCAGAATAGAGGAATAGAATAGCCGAATCAGACAATTGGTTACATTGGAAAGAATTTCCTTATTGGTCTATTCTATTCCTCTATGCTCCTATTCTCCCTCATGAGCCTAGACCCTTAGGGCGCAGTCCCATGATGTGGAATGGTAGAATAGTGGAATAGATTTCTGCCAATCAAAATTTAGTCTCTAGCGGAAAACATTACTTTACCGCCAGAGACTAAATTTTGATTGGCTGAAATCTATTCCACTATTCTACTATTCCACATCATGGGACTGCGCCCTTACAAACCGATTGAATATTTTTATCGCAACAAAATGAAGTTCTACGCTCGAAGTGTAGTTTTACAATCGCGTTTCATTTTTACAACGTATTACGTTGAACTTTTACAATATTACCTTAACGTTTAGTACGGAAAAATACTTTGTATTGTATCTTTGCATTCCTCGAGAGTAGGAATTACACGTATGTCTTTTACTTACACTGAACAAAATGATTCTGTAATTTTACCACTATGGAAGTAGGAGCGTTTATCACCTACTTCTATAGTAACAGTTTTACATATTTTACGGATTTTACGCGCAGAGTTGGGAATAAAACTTTAACCTTATGTAAAATTCCTAATGCTTTTGTAAAATTACAGAATAGAAAATTCGCCGGTTATGAAATAAATATAAGTATTAAAAATTCTAATATAAAAATAAATTATGAGTTTTATTGTGAAATTATAATGAAGCAATGTAAAAAAAATAATATATATAATTTCACAAAATTTTGTATTTATCGTTTTAAACTTTGGCCCTGCACCTGAACTTAACCTCAACCTTATGAAAATTTTCGATAGATTCTATCGTTTCTTCGTGACAAAAGGGAGAAAAAAATGTTAATTTATGAATTCAAAAGGAATTTCTTTCTATAAACAAATGCCCGTAGAGGGGCAAAATAGCCACATATAACCAATTCGTTTTGAAGAAATATCTTAACAACTGAAATGAGAAACTACTTTAAGACAATTAGGTTTCTAATTAATCATTTTTGCTAGGAAATTTACATAAGAGGATTATGGATAAATACATCAAACTGTAATATTTTTCTTCAAGAAAAATATGAACATCCGTTTCCGGAAAAATAAAGCATTCCGGAAAAAATAAGCATTCCGGAAAAAATTCCGAAGATATACGTTCCCGCCCTTTATTCTCATTTATTTAAATATCAATATACTTTAAATTAGTACATTCATTCCCAACCCTGCGTTTACAACTCTGAACTAAATGAAGCAAGAAGCATGAAAGAGGAGATAGATAGTAGATAGGAGACACATTTTCGATCTATCTCTAAACTGTGGCGTCACCTGGCGGCAAAGTAGCGGTACTTCAAGTTATATCTTCGAACAAGTTATTCATATAATTATGATCGAACTTCACTTGTAAGGGTAAAATCCTATGTGAGCAGAAAGCGCAAAACCGAAAGCAGAAATAATGAGAGTGAAAGAGGTAGGTAGATATCACTGTCTCTCTCACTCTCATGATTTTCTGCTTTCGGATTTGCGCTTTCTGCTCACATGGGATTTTACCCTTAGTTCGTTTAATCATTAATTTTGGCACGTAAAAATCAGCGAGTGCAGTCTCCTTATTATTCCTTCGTGTTAAACAGCAAGGGTCGGCATCAAAACAACAGACTCTGTGCTACAGGGTCCAAGTCTGTTAATCTTGACAAAAAGTCCTATAGACCTTTTCATATCGAATAATTTTGTCTCCAAATAATTCGAACTTCCGGTCGGTCATATTTTTTTTCACATGTTAATAACATAGTGAATTTCCGAATATGACCGACTGTCATGGTGGACTGAGCATGCGCATTTATTACTTCCCATTCGAGATAAAAAGATCTATTGGATCAACTTTTTTTCCCCCTGTATGACTGTACCCTGAATATGTTTTAGGAAATTCTATCTCATTACAACTCAACGTAAGTTAAAGTCATGGGACGGTACCCTTACCTCCTATCTACCTGGCAAGAAGAGGTTGATTGAAATGAATAAAAACGGTTTCAAATGTCATGGAATTTCGAACGTTTTTAATTTAATCTAATGACATTTTTGAACAGAATTCATTTGGACACATTTCGATTCTTTTTCATTTCTGATCAAAATCGATCGTACAGTCTTTGCCATTGATGCCTTACCTCGTCTACGCTTATCTTACGCATATAATCATATGCATAAGACAAGCGTAGACGAGGGAAGGCATAAATGGTCGCAACAGAACATTAATTCTGATTCGAGAGTTAAAAATGAAATCAATTTAATCCCGCTATTTTTTGATTCTGATACGGTAGTTACAAATTAAATCAAGTTTATACCGTTTTATTCCTAAAAGACATGGATCCAATTTAATTCCGTTTAAAACATACAATTTGGTAACAGTTTAATAATTTATTTTAATTAAATCTTATTATAAATCGGATTAAAATGTTTGGAAATATGATGAATATTAATATTGCTTCCTATTCTAATCGGTGTAATTTTTTAAATTTTTCGTATTCATTTTAATACATTTTAATCAACCTCTTCTTGCCGGGCACATGCTACAGTAGGACGTCTCTAATCTCAATATTTTGTAAGGGCCTACAATTATAGACTCCAGGGCTGTCAGGGGTAAATTGATGCGCAGAAGGCTTCTACGCATGACGTAAATGGGCGGTCAATTTCAAATGAATGTTAAAGATCGAAAAAATATACAGATGTCTAAAGAAATTTAAATTAAACAAAATTTTAATGTTAAGCACTATTTTTAATTAAAATAAACACTCGCGTTTGTTTTTGGACCACTTGTACACAGATTTCTCTAATGAGTGGTTGTGAACGGGTCTCATATCCTTTCTGTGTTTTTAAAACTTTTTAATGATCATCACGAAATTTCCTTTAGCAAGGACCGACATCGTTGCATCTCCTTCGACAGCTTCAAGGATATTAATTTTAACATAAAGAGGAAGGAACACGTGCTTTTTTCGAACATCATTGCACATTTTACTATAGCATCTTAGCGACAAAACTTACTTAAACTCGGCAAAACACTAAATAAAACGTATTTATACTTTGAGAAAATAATATCAAGGTTCTGTTTACATTTATGATCCAATATTAACATTGCTACAGATCCTAAAAAGAGAGTTGAGACACAGTTGTTTTCTGCGCTTCGCGATTAAACCGGAATCAGAAGTTCCAGTTAAAAGACGCGAAATATTTACATTGAAAAATTTGAATTGACTCGATCGTCTAAGATTTGAGGTTATGTTACAACATTACAAAATCACCTCTGGTTCCGGTTTAATCGCAACCAATCGCGAACCATAATATTTGTGTCTCAACTCTCTTTATAGGATCTCTAAACATTACTATATCGGCCGCCATCATAGATATCTACAGTCACGTTTCAACGAGATGATGAGGAGGCAAAATCGGGGAAAAGGCCTAAGCAGATAGAAATGCGGTTACGGGACCAGAGCATGAGACAGAAAAGGACAGGTAGAGTATCTGTCCTTTATTATCTCATGCCCTGCTTCCGTAACCGTATTCGTTGTGCTTTGGGCTAAAGTTGAAATTATAGGGCCTTTGAAATTAGAGACATCCTACTGTATATGGAAGCTGATTCTGCAGTTATGCATGAATACGAGTAACAAAAAGTTTGTTGCCAACTGAAATTACTCTAAATCTAGAGACTTTTAATCTCTTGATGCACTGTATTGGTTGTCAGTAAAGTTTGTTCTATTGACGCGTAACCGCAGAAAGACTTCCAATGTAGCGTGGGTTACCCCCTACTTACATGGGACCTAATCTTGCGATTGTGCGTAAAAATGCTCAACGCATAAACGCAGAATTGTGAGAGAAACAAGGACAGAGATATGTTGTTTGACGCGTTTTGACGCAAACGCGTAGAATTACCTTCCATGTTGATAGGGGCTAAGGTTGTACATACATACTTTTGTTACATATTCTGTTCATTTGTCATTTCCGTTCAATCGACATCATCAGACATCATTTACGTTCCAACTTTCAGGAAATGATGTATTCTTGTAGAAATCGCCGCTGATTAACTGGAGCACAGCAACTCATTTTGTTTCTACTCGTTTGTGGAAATGGATAACTTGAGAATCATTTAGTTGAAATTCCTATTTTATTCATATTTTTCTTATAAATTTATTCAAAATGTATCATGAAAAACGGATTTAAGTAAAACAATAACTCTTTAAAAATTGTCTGCATAAAATAATAATCATTTTATTTAAATTAAACTCTTCATAGAGAAAACAACTACAAACAAAAACAAGACGTTTGGACACAAACTTTTTCTTAATGGAAACTTTTATGTTAAATGGATTTTAGGCTGAATGGAATTTTGGTTAAATTGGATTTAGGTTAAATGAGACTTAGGATAAATGGAATGTAAGTTAAATGGGATTTAGACTGAATGCATTTTAGTTTGAATGGGATTTAGATTAAATGAGATTTAGGTTAAATGAATTTTCCGCGGAATGCATGTTAGGTTAAATGAGATTTTGGTGAAATAAGTTTTAGGATAAATGGGTTTCAGGTTGAATCCAAGTTAGGTTAAATGGAATGTAGGGTAAATAGGATTTAGGTTAAATAAGATTTAGGCTAAATTCATTTTAGGTTAAATATGATTTAGGCTGAATGCATTTTAGGTTAAATGTGTTTTAGACTGAATGGATTTTAGGTTATACGGGATTTAGGCTGACTGCATTTTAGGTTAAACAGAATTTATGTTAAAAGAGAGTTAGGTTTACTGGGGTTTAGGCTGAATATGTTCTAGGTTAAATGGGATTTAGGCTGAGTGCACTTAGATTAAATGTGTTTTAGGCTGAGTGCATTTTAGGTTTAATGAGATTTAGGCTTAATGCATTTTAGGATATATGGTTTTAGGCTGAGTGGGATTTAGGCTATATGGTTTTTAGGGAATATTCATCCCTTATGGAAAAGTGTGACATGAAAATAATGACACAGATGCGTGTCATTACTTCATAATGTCATTGCGTGTCATCATTTCGCGACCACACGAAAAAAATGACACGAAAAAATCACATGGCAAAGAATGCACCATTAAAAAACTTTTTATTATTATTAGTTTTATAATAATTTGGTATAAACATACATAGTGCACCATTTTGGGGAGGAAAAAATTTACTGCGCAGCCGTAGGTGCTGTAGAATAAGTAGAATACGTCTGCGCAACCTGGCATTTTTATGTATGCTTTGCCGTGTCATTTTTTTCGTGTGGTCGCGAAATGATGACATGCAATGACACGAAAGTAATGACACGCATCCGTGTCATTATTTTCATGTCACACTTTTCCATAAGGGATGCCTCCCAAATTATTTCTATTCTACTGGGAACTAACGTTTGGGATTTTTTTTTAATTGTACCCATCTCCCCACCAGTATGTAGTATGCTTCTGTCGTTTTTAGTTTAGGATATACTTGCCAGTCAAAAGGCTTAGGGCGCATGCGTAAAACGTGAGACTTTTCTTATCACGCGACTAAAGAACGATGGTGAAAGAGCTGCACTGCTGACTGGTTAAAAAATATCTCTTGATAAATGAGAAATAATTTGTTATGAAAATTTGGTTCATAAATATATTTTAAAGAACATATTTTATTAAAACTAGTTTCATTACACTAATTCCCATGCATTCCTAGCCACGAACAAGCATACAAGTGAGACTATTTTTCTCTTCTACTTTCAAATTATTAATTTAACGACAAAATTATTTTATTCTTATTTGTTCATCTTGCTCCTTAATGTATTGCATTTTAAAAGTTATGAATTATAGAAGGTACAGACTCAACATCTTTATTAATTTGAAATTTTAAAACAGCTACTCCTTCCACAATTTAGCTGCTCTAAGAGCGTTACACAGCTTTTGTTTCTTTAATGTCTTGGCATCTGTTTTGGCAGCTTCTCTCAAAGCAGCTATTGCCAAGAATGAAAATTGCAGGTTGGTGTCTTCGGGGAATTGAATGTTGAAAATCCAGTAAACCGCAAGAAGCATTACAATGGCATCAAAACCTTTTTCACAGAAAATCGGACATTGATCAGCATAACACTGCAAATCTAGATCATCAAATGATGTTTTCGAAGATCCTATTAGCCTCGGAGCATCGACGGGGTTAGGAATCATGTCTGTTAATGGGGTTTCATTCTGTAAAACGTAATTGTGATATTAGAGTTCCATTCCATGTTTGCGTCTACCGTTGTGTTGTAATGGGAGATGGCAAGAAATACATATACTTTGTCCTATTTCTGTTAGTACGACGCAAGGCAAAGCGCAGTCATGGAACTTTTGTCGGCGTCCCATGACTCTGCTTTGCGTTGCGTTATAATGAGCAAGAATAGAACACTTATATACTTTGTCCTTTTCTACCTCGTTACAAAGCAACGCAGAACGGAGTTCAGCGACGATGACCTTTACCACGAATGAATAATAAGAAGACCGAACTGCAGTGTATCCAACAGTGAGAATGGAGCCAACTGCCTGATCTGGTTCACAACTAGTAATGAACTCTAAACTTACTGAGTTTGCCCATTGCGTATAAACTATCTTCGTCGCTCTCTAAAGCAGAATGAGAGAATGAACTGTTACGGCGGATATCGAAACATCAGCTGATATTTGACGTTATGGTTCTTAATTAGAGTTCCTATAAAGAGAGTTAGGACACGTAAGGTTCAACTTTTAATTGGCTCAGAGTAACTGGAGACGGAAGTGTATTGAAAGTTTTTTTATTGCTGGCTGAAAAGAGCGCGCTGATTTTAAAATGCTTTCTTAACAGACATTTTTAAATTTCACCCGCCCTTTTCAACCAATCATACAAATTACTTCATCGTCTCTTCCCTATTGAAAAAAGCGATGTCGAAAACGACATCAATAGAGACGTAGAAAATGACATAGAAAGTGACGTCGAGAATGATATCGAAAGCGACATCACGAAATGGTGCCGTTTTCGACATCGAAATCGATGTCGAAAACGATATCTGAAGTGAGGTCGTTTTATATATAAAAATAAATTTATGTTTGTTTAAAAATGATGTAATAATGTAATGTTTTTATACTTTTTAAACGATTAAACATTATTATAAATTTTTTATGTAAATTATATTTTATTTAATATTTCATCCACAACATCATTTATTATAATAGAGAAAATAAGGACGGGATAAGGTGTGTTATAAATTTATTATAAATTAATAATACATAATAAAATCGATTTCACTAATAATTAATTTAAAAAAATTTTTTTTTTATTAAATTCTTCTTATCACGCCAATTTTGAAACATATTACTATTAGTAGAAAAATATTAATTTGAAAATGAAATATTTACTAATTGAAAAAGTGAATTTTACTGTTTTATGAAGTAGATATTTCACTTTCAAATTAGTAATTTTCTACTAATAATTATTAGTTTTCTACTAAAGATTAGTGAAATATTCAATATTTAATAGTGTCCGATTTTTTTTCTAATTCATTAGTGAAAAAACACTAATTCAGATTAAGAAAGTACCCTGGCGATTTAGCGAGAATCGGTTGGGAACCGGATTTGATTCCGTTTTGATTCACTTTGATTCCGGGTAGAATTTTGCTATCAATTAATGAAATTTAATGAAATAAACCATTGATAATGGAAAAATATTAATATTTCAATTGTTTTTTAGAATTGAGCTTTATTAAAGCTCAATTTAACTCAATTCTTCTAAAGCTTTATTAAAGCTCAATTTAACTCAATTCTTTTAAAAAACAATTTAAATAATAATATTTTTCCATTTTCAATTGTTTGTTTTATTAAATTTCATTAATTTATAGCAAAATTCTACACGGAATCAAAGTGAATCAAAACGGAATCAAATCCGCTTCTAAACCGATTCTCGCAAAATCGCCAGGGTAGTCATATCACTCAGATATCACAGTATTTAGTTGCGCGAAAACCTTAATTATTTTGTTTGATCTACAGAGACATTCTTCAATATGTTTTGACGTCCACTCTTTTAGAAGTTTTAATGGAAACTAAGAAAACTATTTCTTTCTTGTCCCTTGCTCGAAAACCGTTAGAAAACCGTTATGCTCTCAGCTAGCGACTCAACACATGTTTGTCAAGCAAGGGACAAGGAAGAAATAGTTTCCTCAGTTTCCTTTAAAAATCCTAAGAGAGCAGACGTCAAAACATATTTAAGAATCTCTCTATAGATGAAATGAAATAATTAAGGTTTTCGCGCAACTAAAGACTGTAATAGGTGAGTGATATGGTTTAATTTATTCTTATTTAACTACTCTCTTAATCTGAATTAGTGTTTTTTCACTAATGAATTAGAAAAAAATCGATCACTATTAAATATTGAATATTTCACCAATCTTTAGTAGAAAACTACTAATTATCAGTAGAAAATTACTAATTTGAAAGTGAAATATCTACTAAATAAAACAGTAAAATTCACTTTTTCGATTAGTAAATATTTCACTTCCAAATTAATAATTTTCTACTAAAGATAAGTAAAACATTGACTATTTATAATAGTGACCGATTTCTCTCTAATTCATTTTAGTGGAAAATCTCTAATTCAGATTTAGAGTGTAAGGTGTGTTTTAATTTGCATTATATAATAAACATCTAATTCTTTTAAACACTTTTGTATGTTTCAGAATTGGCGTGATAAGAAGAATTTAATAAAAAAAATTTTTTAAAAATTAATTATTAGTGATACCGATTTTATTATGTATTATTAATTTATAATAAATTTATAACACACCTTATCCCGTCCTTATTTTCTCTATTATAATAAATTATGTTGTGAATGAAATATTAAATAAACTATAATTTACATAAAAAATGTATAATAATGTTTAATTGTTTAAAAAATATAAAAATATTACATTATTACATCATTTTTATACAAACATAAATTTATTTTTATATATAAAACGACCTCATTTCAGATATCGTTTTCGACATCGATTTCGATGTCGAAAACGGCACCATTTCCTGATGTCGCTTTCGATATCATTCTTGACGTCTCTTCCTATGTCATTTTCTATGTCTCTATTGACATGGTTTTCGACGTCGATTTCGATACCAATTTGATGTCGTTTTCGACATCGCTTTTTTCAATAGGGTTCCGTCTCCGGTTTGTCAACAGGCTAAAGGAAAGGGGCCCGTGTCCTAATAGGCGGAGAGGCGACCGCATAAAATGGAGTGTATAAGGTAAATGGTGCAAATCACTATTTTAGTAAAGAATTTTGTAAGACAATTACAAATCGACTTGTGTGCCTGACCCTAGTGGGGACAATAATTAAGGGCAGGTGATTAAAGTGGTAATTTTTTTCAAGTAACTTACCTCATAAGGTAAATGTGCATCGATGGTGCCATTTAATGAATTTTGATGCGCTGAATCCAAAAATCCTTGTGTGCCACCTCTCAGGTGGGACGAACCCTAGGCACACCGCTAATGAACATGTAAATTTTTTCGAGTAACTTACCTCATAAGGTAAATGTGCATCGACGGCGCCATTTAATAAATTTTGATGCGCTGAATCCAAAAATCTTTGAGTGCCACCTCTCAGGTGGGACGAACACTAGGCACACCGCTAATAAACATGTAAATTTTTTCGAGTAACTTACCTCATAAGGTAAATGTGTACCGACGGTGCCATTTAATGAATCTTGATGTCCTGAATCCAAAAATCCTTGTGTGCCACCTCTCAGATGGGACGAACACTAGGCACACCGCTAATGAACATGTAAATTTTTTCGAGTAACTTACCTCATAAGGTAAATGAAATCTAAAAACGCCATATTATGAAGTTTGATGTACTGAATTCAAAAAAATTGGTGTGCCACCTCCTAGGTGGGACAAACCCTAGGCACACTACTAATTAATATAGAAACCCCGGACGCGCGCAGGTTTTTCGGAGCATGGCACGCGTTTTGAAACGCAGCAAACCGAGAGCAGGATCACCGTACAAACTTTTTTTTGCCCTTTTCAGGTCACTGGAGGGATATTTTTTTTCCACGTGCTGTCACCGAAGATCTAGGATCCATAAACCTTCCGCTCCCAAGTCCCATTTCAAGGATTCACACATATTTATTAGGGCAATAAAAAATAATTTTTTTTTTAATTTTACTATAAACAATTTTTAAGTAAAAAATTGTAATTCCTTGAATTCTTATGAATCCAGTCATATGTTGTACTGTGTGAAAATCTTAAAATTATAATATTATTAATTATTAATATATTATAACTATTGAGTTTTCTCTGAAATCTTTTCACATTTCTTGAGATATTTTTAGATATTTGTTATCGTAGGAAAACCAGGATTTTTAATTCAAAATTTGGAAACTAATAATATTAAAATTAAGACTTTTTTTTCATTTCGTAATCCCAATTTTACACCTTTTTTTAACAAACTGACGATCACTGCCGTACCCGCAATACTTCCATTCAACTGGTACAATACTGGCAAAATATAAGAATTTTTTCAAAAGAAACTTTGTTACTACAATTTGTTTACAACAATTTGTTTATATAATGTTTAAATTATTTTACCTTTTTTTTTATAAATTTTTTTGTAATTTCTTAACAATCATTTTACGTAAATAATTAATTCTCGAAAATATCAATATTATAGAAATTTTCATTTCTTAATGTTAAATATAAATGAATAATTTTATGCAAACAATACAATTAGCCTACTCTCTAAATCTGAATTACTGAAAATTACTAATTATTAGTAAAATCGTGGCTGAGTTTTTCCTTCAGGAATTAGAGAATAATAACTGATTATTAGTAAAAAAATGACTAATTGTTAGTAAAAAAATAACTAAAAAATAGTACAAATTTGACTAATTGAATTAGTTAACAGAATTTTACTAAAATATTAGTTATTTTGACATAACCTAAAAATGAATTTGACTAATAATTAGTTACTTTTTACTAAATGAGTAGTAGAAATATAACTATTGGAATTAGTGACTGAGTTTTTTGCTTTCAAATTTAAGTTTTATTTAAGTTATTATAACAATATGAAACGAATCGATTTACTTATATGAAGTAGGGTAAATGTACCATCTACTACGAGTTTTCAAAATCGTCGTTTTTAATCCTACGTTTTAATAGTTTAAACTAAAAATTCATCCTTGAATTTTTTATAATAAATATTTGAGCATTCTTAACATTGATAAAACCGATGTATATCATTGGTAAATGTCTATTAATATTTAAAAAAGGCAATTTAAAAAATAAATACAATGTTGGTATTACTACGAGATGGTTTGCATTACGACACGTGTATTACTACGAGTGTTTGTTTTACTACGATGGCAATACTTACGAATAAATTTCACCTTAGAAATTACTTAAAAATTTTGATTTTCGCTATTAATTAATGCAAATTATACGGGAAAAAAAATATTTTTATAAATCAATAACTTTTATTATTTATTTATCAACATTTATATTTCTCTAAACTAATTTTATATTGAAATAGAATAATGTAGAATCAAGTTTAAAATCACTTTGTAGAATCACAAAAAAGAACAAATAGGTTCTGTTTGAGCAAAGTTTAATTAATATACGTATTAAATTAATGTTTCGTGTTTTTTTTTTTGGAGATCTTTAATTTTTTTCTCGATTTCCTCCCTTCTTCTTTCTTGTTATTACTGCTTCTTCGGTTTTTTGCTTTTTTTTTCAATTTCTTGCAGCTTTTTTTGATGCTCTCTTTTTAATTAACCACTTTTTTTTAGAAATAATATCTTTCTTTGGCACCTTTTCTTTCACTAAAAGCACTTATAGCTAAACTAATATTAACTCACAGTGCTCATTAACAGTTGTCATTATTCAAAACATATTTGTAGGTTAGGTTAATCAACTTTTTTTGTATTGTAGTAATAGATGCGTGCGCATAAAATGCTGTACACATTACTACATTTAAAAATAAATAATGAAAATATTAAAAATATTAAAAATTGTTACCATTTTTAAATATTACAATATTTACTTTATCTGGAAATAACTTTACTTTAAATGTTTTTCTCTCAAATATATTCAAATAACTAAATATCAAAAAGGACTTTCAACCTACTGAAAGCAAAATTCTGTGTTGTGATGCTGAGTAGTAACTTTTAAAGCAATTTTAAATAAATTAAAAACAATTTTCCAGAAGTTTTCAGCAATAATAATGTTCTTAATACATTAAAATTATAAAATATTACTTTGTAATGCATTATTTATTCAAACAAATTTTTATTCCACTATTTTAGGCTGATTCGTAGTAATTGGAGCATTCGTAGTAATTGGTACATTTACCCTATGTATTTGTCGAAGTTATAATTTTTTTCCCTCAAACGTATTCCAATTAGAAATTAACTAATGGTGCAGTACTGTTTGCCATTATTGGTAAATTACTGGCAGAACCTCGAAATTATATAAAAAAAAAAAAATGCAGTACTTGAGGTTTTTAAATAATAAAATCTGCATATTGAAATCTGCATAATTCCTTAACCAGCACTGGATAAGTACCGGACCAGTACTGGCATATATTTTGAATACTAGTATAAAACGTGAATTAATCAAAACATTAATATTCAATCTTTATTTTTGAAATATGTTTTAAATATTGAAAATATTAGATATTTAATATATAATAAAATAATATAGTTATTAATTTTAAGTAAGCTATTGAAAGTCGTGTTTAAATATTTGGGGCCGTTCAAAAAATACGTAACGCTTACACAGGGGTGGGGGGGTCTGAAAAAATGAACTTTTGCATGTAACATCCTATTACGAATGGGAGAGGGGAGGGGTCAAAATATATTTAAAAAAGCGTTACGTATTTTTTGAACGGCCCCTTGATTGCGAGTCTTGACTCGGAAATATAAGCATTATTTACGTAAAATGATTGTTAACAAATTACAAAAAAATTTATAAAAAAAAAGTAAAATAATATAAACATTATATAAACAAATTGTAGTAACAAAGTTTCTTTTGAAAAAATTCTTATATTTTGCCAGTATTGTACCAGTTAAATGGAAGTATTGCGGGTACGGCAGTGATCGTCAGTTTGTTAAAAAAAGGTGTAAAATTGGGATTACGAAATGAAAAAAAAGTCTTAATTTTAATATTATTAGTTTCCAAATTTTGAATTAACAATCCTGGTTTTCCTACGATAACAAATATCTAAAAATATCTCAAGAAATGTGAAAAGATTTCAGAGAAAACTCAATAGTTATAATATATTAATAATTAATAATATTATAATTTTAAGATTTTCACACAGTACAACATATGACTGGATTCATAAGAATTCAAGGAATTACAATTTTTTACTTAAAAATTGTTTATAGTAAAATTAAAAAAAAAATTATTTTTTATTGCCCTAATAAATATGTGTGAATCCTTGAAATGGGACTTGGGAGCGGAAGATTTATGGATCCTAGATCTTCGGTGACAGCACGTGGAAAAAAAATATCCCTCCAGTGACCTGAAAAGGGCAAAAAAAAGTTTGTACGGTGATCCTGCTCTCGGTTTGCTGCGTTTCAAAACGCGTGCCATGCTCCGAAAAACCTGCGCGCGTCCGGGGTTTCTATATTAATTAGTAGTGTGCCTAGGGTTTGTCCCACCTAGGAGGTGGCACACCAATTTTTTTGAATTCAGTACATCAAACTTCATAATATGGCGTTTTTAGATTTCATTTACCTTATGAGGTAAGTTACTCGAAAAAATTTACATGTTCATTAGCGGTGTGCCTAGTGTTCGTCCCATCTGAGAGGTGGCACACAAGGATTTTTGGATTCAGGACATCAAGATTCATTAAATGGCACCGTCGGTACACATTTACCTTATGAGGTAAGTTACTCGAAAAAATTTACATGTTTATTAGCGGTGTGCCTAGTGTTCGTCCCACCTGAGAGGTGGCACACAAAGATTTTTGGATTCAGCGCATCAAAATTTATTAAATGGCACCGTCGATGCACATTTACCTTATGAGGTAAGTTAGTCGAAAAAATTTACATGTTCATTAGCGGTGTGCCTAGGGTTCGTCCCACCTGAGAGGTGGCACACAAGGATTTTTGGATTCAGCGCATCAAAATTCATTTAATGGCACCAAAAAATTACCACTTTAATCACCTGCCCTTAATTATTGTCCCCACTAGGGTCAGGCACACAAGTCGATTTGTAATTGTCTTACAAAATTCTTTACTAAAATAGTGATTTGCACCATTTACCTTATACACTCCATTTTATGCGGTCGCCGCTTGGACGATAACTCTCTTTATAGGAACTCTAGTTCTTAATGTAAACAAATATCGAACATCGAGATGTATCGATAGTAAGTGCACACTGCGCAAATTCAGTAAATTTTGAGTTCATTACTACTTGTGAACCCAGAACAGGCATTTCGCATGAGAATATATAGTGAGTGTAGTCTCTTTATTATTCTTTCCTGGCCTTTAACTTTATTTCACTTACACTGAGACAAACGGATAGTAAGATTTTGATGTTAAAAAGGTTATGTTATACGATACTATCATTATGCTACTGACTACCATCAAAGATGTTAAAAAAATATAGTTATTCTACCCCGTACTATCAAGGTTTTTCTTCGTACAATCTGGTGGTAACTGTTACTATCTAGATAGCTGTCCGTATTTGTAACATTAAATATGGTTCCCGTGAACATCATTATGCTACCCATTACTATAATTTTCTCTCAGTGTAGTTTTTACTGTATTAGAAAAGATCAATGGCCAGCAAAATTATCGCCTTTAATGAGGTTTTTTTGAAATGCTAAATTTCTATTGATAAACATAAAATATTTTGAAACTTATCTTCAGAAATTATTTAAAAAAGTCCAATTGAATGTGTTTTGTTGCTAGCCGGTAAAAAGAGATTCATTAAAAAGTATTGAAATGTTTAATACTTTTTAAATCCCTGATTATGCCAAATTTTCTAATTCAAAGAAAACAAATTAAATCAGTTTAACATATTAGGAACCTTAAAAATCGATCTGTCACTGTTAAATTCAAGTACAAAATTTTTTATCAAAGAATTTTCAATTTAAAAAAAACTTGGACTAAACCAAGATGATTAAAAATTTTTATGCAACTCAGGCGTTTTATGGTCACTTTACCTACATCCTAAGTTCTTCCTTATAGCCCAGCGGTCAATAAAGTGCCCATTATTATCCTAGGGCAATAATGGTTACTTTATTGACCTGCTGGGCTATATGGAAAAACTTAACATGCACCGGTATAGGTAGCGAAGAGTGACCATAATACGCCTTTGTTGCATAAAGTATCGTATGTACCATGTGTCATAGGTGCGTCTTTCGTCTCGCGCGATATTTCCGAACTCGTCTCCGGCTCGAGCGACCTCGGCTTCGCCTCGGTCTTGCTCTCGCCTGCAACTCGTTGGAAATATCTGCGCTCGACTATAAAGACGCATTTATGACGCTTGGTGCATAATATACTATTATTTTTTTCCTAGAATAAATTACAAAAACCTTTAAATTTCTTAATTACTATAAACTTTAATTAAAAATAAATCTCCTTAAGTGCATAAAACATTCGTGTATAGATAATTTCTTATATTTTTTCTACTTTATAATTAAATCAAGGGGTTAGGTGCGAAACTGCATTTGTTTAATTTTCTCGAAATAACGAAATGTGGATTTATCAACTTTTGAAAAAGTACTCCTCATTTATGCGCTTACAGACAGAGACAAATATATTGCTTACAATTGACGGCTCGCAATGAGCCTTTTAATCCCAAATATCGCGATAGTTTGCTGTAAACCTACTGTAAGGGTTATCCGTAACGGTTGTAAAGTTCTAAAGTAAGCCAGTAGTATGTATACAGTAAACTTAAAACTTCCGCCTTACAGTAAACTTACGAAGTAAGATCGTGGTAAGCTTACATTAAGCTTACATCGTAAGGTTACTGTATCCTTACAGTAAGCTTACAGTGTACCCTGCTTAGAATGACGGATAGAAACCGGGTAGAAATCGGTTTATATCCGTTCTCACTGTAAATCTTACCCGGTTTTTGTGTCCGCTTTTAATCCGAAACTTATCTGAAATCACTTCGGTTTAATCCGTTTTTTATCTGTCATAGTAATTAAAATTTCTTGACATATTAAAAACGGATATAATCGGATCAATTTCGTGTGTCAGTATGCAATCCGTTTTCTATCCGTTTTTGTCCCAAATTGCATAACAAATAGAAAAAAATTATTTACTATATTGTTTATTGATTTTTTCATGTCTATTTATGCCTAGTTCTTTTATTTATTGTTAATACACATAGTCGCACGCATATAACGTAATGAAAATAATGAATACTTTTTAGGATTCGAACCCTAAACCTAAAACCTAACGCAACATTTAACGAACACGGCTAATAACCCGAATGAGTTTTCGTAACAAAATGTTGAATGTATCATTTGAAATTTCAGTTAGAAAACGGTAAGAAACCGAATTGAAACGTATGAAAACCTAACACGTTTCGTATCCGTTCATATCTGCATTATGTCCGGTTTCAATTCTTATAGTTAATAATTTATTCCCAGCAATTTTTATAAAATTAAAAATAGATATCGGAACTTGAACCGATTTTATTCGGTTGCTGTATGAAATTGGTAAAATAAATTATATAATAAATATATTACTATGTTTTTTGAAAATATTATTATGTTTATAAAAATATTATGCGCTGGGTGAAAACAGATACTTTCTTTTTTTTCTAATTTACAAAATTAAGCTTCAAAAATTAACGGATGAAAACCGTATATAAACGTATTTATGTCGCACACTTGTTTAAAAAAAAATTCTAAGTTTCTACTGTCCGACAATTTGCAGGTGAAAACGGATACTTTCCTCCTTTTCAACTTTAAAAAATTAACCTTCAAACATTATCGGATGAAAACCGTATATAAGCTCATTTATGTCGTACTCTTGTTTAACTAAAAAAAATTCTAAGTTTCTACTGTCCGACAATTGCCGAGTGAAAACGGGTAGGTACTTTCCTCTTTTTCAACTTTAAAAAATTAACCTTCAAAAGTTAACGGATGAAAGCCGTATATAAGCGTATTTATGCCACGCTGTTGTTTAAGTAAAAAAAATTCTAAGTTTCTACTGTCCGACAATTGCCGGGTGAAAACGGATATCTTCCGCTTTTTCAACTTTAAAAAATTAACATTAAAAAATTGACGGTTGAAAACCATATATAAACGTATTTATGTCGCACTCTTGTTTAACTAAAAAAAAATTTAACTTACTATTGTCCGACAAATGCCGGATGAAAAAGCATTAGTTTCGTAAGTAGTACTTGTATTATTGCTTTTTTTTATCTGAATGTCGTATAGAAACCGGGTGAACTCAAGACAACTCCGAAATGTGTTTTAAATTTTGAATAAATTGCCGGATAAAAACCGGATGAATTCGTATGTTTGGCGAAAGTTAAAATTGAAACCGCATATAAATCAGATATAAACGGATAGAAAACATAGCATTTTCTACCCGGTTTCTATCTGTTTTCTATCCGACATTCTAAGTTGGGTAAAGTTGTTGTATGTAACTTTACAGCGTAAGCTTGTTTTAAGCTTACAGCAAGCTTAAAAAGCTTGTAAAGTTGTCATTTTTAATAAAATAAAATTAATTAACGCCTTTCTTCGGGACGCCGTGGTTGATATGATTCCTAAACCATATTCAAGAAAATATTTAACATAATATAAAAAATTTTGACACCAACGAGTTTCGAACCTATCTAACCCTAACAACCGAACCTAAACGCGATCGCCTTAAACCCCACGGCAATCGAGGACTTGGAATACATTTCAGTAAATGTAAATCATATGTTACCAGAGAAGCTTCCTTGATTGCCGTGGGGTTAAATGCGCTCGCGTTTACGTTCGAAACTCGTTGGCGTCAAAATTTTTAATATTATGTTGAATGTTTTCTTCAATAAGGTTGATTGGGTATAGTCCAGGGAATTGCAAGTACTATTAATTTTAAGTCGTTCTGTGAACCCATACAAACGTTTAGTTATGTTTAGCAGGCCCAGCGAACCCACCCGGAATTAGGCATCACTTTTTATTAACATAGCCTGTTTTCTATATGCCTAAAATTTCTTTACTCATATTAACTTGTTTAAATCCCCCCCTTCCCCTCCCCCAAGTCAACTAACTACCCGGACTGAATATGCTTCGCCGTGCCTGATGTTCAGATAAATTTCCACGGAGAACCTTTCTGACTGACTGAAGGCAATTGTATTGTAAAACAGAATAGAAAATATTATAAGCCACTACTTAAATAACTCTTGGATTTCAGCTTATTTAAATAACAGTGAACTCAGTAATAATTGAAATCTAATCTCACATGCCCAACTTATGTTTTTACAGATTTTAATAAAATGTCATTATTTTTTAAGTAAAAATTACAAAAATAATAAAATTCATTAAAATTTTATACATTACTTCTGTTTCGATGTTTTTCATTTTTATCAATAAACATTTGGCATTTGAAACGAATGCAGACAACCTCAATGATAAATTATAAAATTAGTCTAAATTATAAAAGTAGAAAGCAGTAACGGTCTGTGTGCTAATATCATTTCACGGTGGTCCTTAACACATTCGAGTGGTCAATCGAAAGTTTTACAGATGTTTTGAACAAGTTCTTTAATGTCCAGGAGCATTGTGGAACATAGCAGTTTTTTCTGTGACTTAATAAAAGCATTTTAAACGTTCTAATGTAACTTTACACACATTTCCTCACAAATATTGAATGAAATGTCTGAATGATATTTCTGATAGATTTAATTATTTAAGGCTAAATTTATTCTCTTATAAAAAAGAAGTACTGGATTGAGTACTGGATTCAGTACTGGAAACAAGTATTGGGTTGAATAGTGGGATAATTACTGGTTTCAGTAATAGGTACAGTAATGGAAAACCAGTACTTTTTTCGCCATGCATTGTTGAAAATTGTTTCATGTTGCTCAATAAGTTTCTATGACTCCTAAGGCTGTACAATAATATTTTTTGTAAATTAAATACAGAGGAATACATTGAACGCAAAACCACAGTTCCACTGAAATTTAAAATCAAAACATTATTGTGTTTTGAAAATTATATTGCGCAAAAAATGTACTGGTGTTCGAGTACTCAACCCAGTACTCCTTCTCAATACTAAATTCTGTACTTTTTTTGTTAGGGCTAATAGAATGCTTTTTGCTTCAGGTATTTCACCGGCTGTTATACTTGAAAAAATCGACTTTCTTAGGATATTCTTTAAATTGTAAAAAAACGCTGTTTAATGTGCCTCCTATCTGGTTAAAATTCCAGTCCCCCTCACCTAACTAAAAATTGAGATATTCAAGTTCAAATATTCAATTTTTTATCATTTTTTATGTACAATTGAAATTTTAAACCTGAATATCTCAATTTTTATCAGGGTAAGAGGTAATGAAATTTTTACCAGATAGAAGGCATATATAAAATAACGTTTTCTCGCTGTTTTAAGAAAATCCTAAGAAAATCGATTTTTTCAAGTATAACAGCTGGTGAAATACCTTAACGCTAAAATGAAGCTAATATATTCAAGTAAGTAATGCAGAAAGCAAAATGAGTCTAAAATTAATCTCTTCTTTATTTTAAACTTTTTTTAAAGCGATAAACAATCACTTGAAAAGAAACCTCCTTCCAAGAATTAAAAAACCGCCTCTGCGCTCGAGATGTCTGACCAAACGTTGAGAAATTCAGTGAGTTTCCCATTGTCGCTCACTGCTACCCGACTACCATACGTCAGACTTTTCACGCGCAGAGGCGGTTTTTGAATCCGGAGGCTCAATTATGTATTTGTCCGATAGTAAATAGATTTTTTGTTAGATATCTGAGGTTATAAACAAAAAATCAGAAACCATGAATAAACAGGACAGCCTAAACTAATTTTAAAAATTATTCTAGACTGCGATCACAGCCCAACAAACGAAAAAAAATTCTGGCATATTGAAACAAATTAATATTTTTGTTTGTGCAAACCTATTAGTATTAAAATTAATTGACCAAACTCAATCATTAAATTCATGCAGACGAATAGAAAACAAATGAAGCCAAGAACTGTGGTTATTTAATTGAAACGAATAGCAGGTTTAGAAGTTCAATACAGGTATCTTCCAATTTACTCCGATTGAAATATAGGTTACATTCGTATTTATCGCTATGCGAGATACGATGCAGTTTTTTGTATATTTGATTCAATTCATACCAATTCTTTCTCGTTTGTTAGGAGGATTTGCAGGGCTGCGGATCACCACGAGACATCAAATGAAAAAGTCTTGGCACGCGCCTAAAGTTTGTGTCTTGAAAATTTCGAAGTATTACATACTGAAAAACATTGAAGAATTCTCCCCTTTTCTAAGGGTTTGCCAAAAATTTTTGGCAAATTTATGAGCATTAGGACACACTTTCCATCCTCATTCAAAAATGAATTCTTGATCTGTAATGCCTCTAAAATATTTGGAATTGCTTCCCTTAAATTTCTTTCGATCTCTGAAAGTTTTTTATCAGCTGCAATGGAAAATTCCCATTTCATCTAAAAAAAAAAGAATGCATTATGTAAACTTAGAGAATGTGTGGTAATATTGATCTTTAATTATACAGGACTACAAAAATTTCAATATCCAGTTGTATTATTATCTTTTTCAGTTTGGTAAAATTGAATTCAAGGCCCGTTTTGCTTCATCACTTAAGGTTTCTCTATAAAGCTAAAAAATGGCAGAAACAGTTAAAACATTGATTTCTGATAGTTTACTTAGATTTTTCGCTGCTCAGTTTCAGTTATTTCAGCCATTCTGGAAGTTTGTAGAAATCCCCTATGCGATGGGTGAAAACAGGTGTTGAATTCAGTTTTAGCCAATTGAAAAAGTTTATAATACAACTAGTCTGCTCAATAATGCATTGCTCAATATTGCAATTAGTCGCATGCATTTTCACCAAAACCCAATTGACCACATTTGTAATCGCTCGAAATTTAATTGTACGAATTTGTAATTCTCCAAACTTGCAATTGGCAGAATTTGCAATTCCCCAAACTGGTGTTTGTCCGAACTATTAACTCTCCAAATTTGCAACCGTCAGAACTTCTAAATCCCTAAATTTGCATTTGTCCAAACTTTAAAATCACCGAACATACATTCGTCCGAATTTTGAAATCACCGTACTTGCATTTGTCAAACTCCTTAAGTCACCGACAACGCGAGTCCTCGAATTTGTATTCGTCTATGCAAGTTCGGTGATTTCAAAGTTCGGATAAATGCAAGTTCGGTGCTTTAAAAGTTCTGCCAAATGCAAATTCGGGGATTTAAGAGTTTGGCTAAATGTGAGTTCGACGATTTCACAGTTCAGACAAATGCAAATTTGGTGATTTCAAAATTCGGACGAATGTATGTTCGGTGATTTTAAAGTTTGGACAAATGCAAATTTAGGGATTTAGAAGTTCTGACAGTTGCAAATTTGGAGAGTTGAATATTTTGCTAAATGCGAGTTCGGTGATTTCAAAGTTCGGAAAAATGCAATTTTCTGGTAATTGAATGTTTTGAGAAATCTAATTTCGGGGATTGTAAAGTTCAGGCAAATTCAAGTTCAGGGATTTAGAAGTTCAGACAAATACGAGTTTGATGATTTTAAAGTTATGACAAATGCAAATTCGGAAAGTTGATAGTTCGGAAAAACACCAGTTTGGGGAATTGCAAATTCTGACAATTAAATTTCGGGCCATTACAAATTTGGTCAATTGGGTTTTGGAGGAAATGCATGCGACCCGGAATATGTTAGATTCAACTAATAATAATTTTTCATTCTTACTTTAGAAGAATATTGACAAAAATTTATTATATTCTAGAGACGTACGAGTAATTCGAATTGGAATTACAACTTTAACTTTTCAAGGATTTCGAATCAGAGTAGCATGAAATCAAATGGGTCACTTTACATCAATGAAAATTTGTTCAAATAATAATTTTATTGCATTTTATTTCGCAATAAAAAGAATCCTGATTTGCACGTCTCTATTATAATAGCACTGAATGTTATCGAACTTTCAGAAAACATTACATTTAAACGTCTGGGACGCTAAATGGTAACGTTGTTGAAAGTCTATCTAACGTTAAAATGTCCAACGTAAAATAATGTTCATTTGGAAAGCTAACGAACGTTACTTTAGGACTTTTAATAGACATTCGAAAAATCGCAGTACGGGTTGCGGAAAACTTTTGCGGAAAATCGAAAATATTATTTATTAACTATAATCAATATTGATAATAATATTCTTTCTTAAGAACGGTGCTCTTTAAAATCAACTGCGCAGCTTTAGTTGCGATAAAAAACTACTGCGCACAATATAAACATTATTCTTTCGGAACGTTGCGTTACTTTACCACGGACATTTTAAAGTTAGATCCACATTCAACAACGTACCGTTTTAACGTCCCGGACGTCAGTGGTTTTAATGCTTTTGTTATATATAAAAATATGATTATTAAAAATTAACAAAAATAATATTCTTAAAACTAAAAACAAAGGTATCCGTAGTATCAGTAATATAAAACATTAAATGATAATTAAATTGTGTACTATAATGTTATATATTAAGGGGGGAACACCAGTTGTAATTTTCATAAAATCGATTTTTTTTTCTTTCCATTTTCTTAAACTATATACTTTTAGAAGTTTGTCTGTAAATTTTTAAGTTGTTTCGGTGAAAAATGAATGAGATATACAGAATGATATAAAAGCGCGCCAGGTAGCTTCAGACCAGGCACCAGTTGCAACTGGCGCTTCTGGCCTATTCCTCTCTTGTTTTACGCTGAGATTTACAGTTTTTGTACCTGCCCTTCATAATTTTGAGGAAAGAAGGAATAATATGGGGAGCAAAGGTCATTTCAAGTGTTTGACAAAAAAGTAAGTTGAAACTTTAAATGCGTTTTTCTCAAAATGACATTTTCAAAGTCGGTGATCACGATTACTCGAAAACCATTAAACCGATTTACTTGAAATTTGGTATGCTTAATTTGTACATCCAAGCCGAGTTAGTGATCGAAGGATTTTTTTTTTTATGCAAAACTTTTTTTTATATAGGTCAAAATCGACCGTTTTTTTTAACGAAAATCATACGTTTGATTTTGACAGGTCGCCATTTTGTCAAATATTTTTTTTTCTTAAAATCCTTCGATCACTAACAGGATAATCTTATAATAAATGCAAATCAATTTCATTTTTGCATTTCAGACGAAGCATACTTGAGGAATCCTGATTACCGCAAATCACCTTTTTTTGGAAGGCGTCGCTTCAATGGCCCATATCTTCCAAAGTTTTGGTTTAAAAACACTTTTTTTTTTTTTGATTACAGCTTTAAACATATACTTTTAACTAGTAAATAGTAGTCTTCAAAAAGTTTCATGGTTTTCTAGAAAAAAATTCTTGAAAAAAGCACTTTTTTTTGGCTTACAACTGGTGTTCCCCCCTTAATTTCAGGTTTTTTTAAAATCATTGAGCAACCGGTTCTAGACGATTTTTGTTGGACTGACCCAAAAATGATTTTTTTAAAATGAAAATTGGTTTGTGACCGACACTTTGTGTACCGACAAAATTTTTTAAAAAACATGTCAGTTTCACGGAATTAACCTTCCTCCTCCCAATGTTATATAATCAGACCATCACATTTTGGATCAATGCAAATTTTGACATTTGCAGAAAATTGTGACGACCTACAAATGATCTCGTATAACGTACCAGTTTCTTCTTGTCTAAGTCGGGGAATTTTTCTAATACTATAGCGGCATTGAAGTTATTTGTCATAGCTCTTCTTTCCTCTCTTGTTTTATTAAGCCTTTCTTTAGCTTCTTTTAAGGGTCCCACAAGCTCTTTCTTTTTTGAGGGACCTGCTGTAGAAACTTCTTTTCCTTTGAGGTACTTAATACTTCGTTTCATTCGGTCATGAACTTGCACCTACAAAATTTGTTCTTTTTAAACAGCTATAATATTTCACAGATTCACACTGAAAAAAATATCTTCTTCTTTTGAGCGGAACATTCCTATCATAAAATCCTCTTGAGTTTTTTTTACTCAAAATGAGCTAATTGTACTACAACCAATAGTATTTTCCTCTGTTTTGAAGAGAAAAATATTAGAAGACGACTCGGTTTAATCTTATGTTGAGAGTAATCCACTACTTTCGATAGGAAACGTCCGATCTAAAGTAGAGGAATATCCTCTATATCGTATTTGCACATGCGCAATCATTAACAATTGTATCGCGTCGCGTCGTCAGCTTTAACGTTTATATTCACCTTTAGTTTTCGATTATGGATGACAATTTACAGTGTGTTTTAAAAGATTTAAGACTGGATTATAATATTTTAGTGTTCTGTGCACATAATAATATTTTGACTTCATTATATGTTTGTGTACGAATGTGAAATTAAAGTAAAAGACCAATATAACCTAGCAGTGTGACATGTTTATTTTACTCGCGTATTTAATAAAACAACATACAGAATGTTCGAATATTGATGAATATTCCTTTCTTTGTGTGAATCAATGAAGGTAGTTAGTGTTTTTAAGTTTCTTTAAATGATTTAAAGTAATTTAAGTGTCAAAGTGAAAAAGTTTACCCTAGGAGAGGAAAGTTCGTCTCATTTTGATGAGTATAACATCCTGCCAAAACGAGGGGAATCATTTTCATACCATATTGTAGAGAAAAAAAGGAACAAAATAAGTGGATTCCGATCAAAAGAAGATATATTTTTCGGTGCAGATTATTTTTTTGTACAAAATATTTATTTTTATGTTTAAATTACTTTAAAAATTAAAAAATAAAAAAAATTTAAAAAAAAAATTTTTTGTCTTTAAAATTTATAATTATATAAAAAATCTTACTCTATTTGATTGAAAATTTTTAATCTTATAAAAATGCTTGAGTTTATACTTTAATTTTAATAAAAGTAACAAAATTATGATTATAATTTATTATTATTTAAATAATCCAAATAATAAATATCTAATAAATAATTGAAATGAATCGCTAAAAACAAATAATTAAAAAAAAATTTTCAATTCATTTTAAGTTCGTGTACGGAACCCTCTCTGCGCGAGTCCGACTCGCACTTGTTTTCTATTAAGCTAGTGCTGATTCCCAAGCAGCACGTAATATTACATGAATATCACAGTGACATCATATTGTGAGATTCGTAATATTACGGGGTGATATTACAGTGATATTGACGTGATATTGAAATGTCCGCCTCAAGGTGATATTACAAGTAATATTACAGTGATATTGATGTAATATTACAAGTAATATTACGATGATATTGAGGTAATATTACAATTATTTATTTCAATATTTATTTAACATTAAATAAAATACTTAAAAAAAATTTGGCTCACACGGGGTTCGAACACGCAACGTTCGACACGGCGTGAATACGCCTTGTACCTCTCGGCCATCTAGCTCTTGGAATATGGTTCAGAAAGTGTTCTTCATATTGTACCAAAGACTATTTAAGGTACTATATGAAGAACACTTTCTGAACTATATTCCAAGAGCTAGATGGCCGAGAGGTACAAGGCGTATTCTCATCGTGTCGAACGTTGCGTGTTCGAACCCCGTGTGAGTCAAATTTTTTTTAAGTATTTTATTTAATGTTAAATAAATATTGAAATAAATAATTGTAATATTACCTTAATATCACTGTAATATTACCGTAATATTACTTGTAATATTACATCAATATCACTGTAATAATACTTGTAATATCACCTTGAGGCGGACATTTCAATATCACGTCAATATCACTGTAATATCACCCCGTAATATTACAAATCTCACAATATGATGTCACTGTGATATTCATGTAATATTACGTGCTGCTTGGGTTAAGTCTTTCTCCGTAAGTCGAGTTGCATATCCTTACAAAGAAGAAGTGCTGCATTCAGTACTAAAACTTCAGTACTTTTTTCGACCAATATAATTTCTTAAACACAATTATTTTTTTTTTAATGTATTGCAACTGTGATTTTGCGTTCAATGTATTTCTCTCAATTTCATTTACAACAAAAACTATTGTATAGCTGTAGGATTCATAGAAACTAAGTGCGCATCATGAAGAAATTTTCAACCATGCTTGTCGAAAAAGTACTGCAGTTCTAGTATTTAACCCAGTATTTAACCCAGTAGGGTAATGTCACCATGAGTGGACTGCTTAAGCTTTTTTTCGAATAAATTCTTTATGAAAGTAAATTAATTGTACTTCTTTATTCTAAGCTTTAGTTTAGATCCTTAGATGAGAGTTTATGTCATGAGAGCTTTGATTTTGTTATTTAGAAAAAATATAATTGGCTTAAAAAACTATGGGTTTTTTTGAGGAATGAAAAAAATGTAACCTTGAGTGGACCACTCTTGAAATATTGCAAGAAAAGGTCAGAAAATCAATAAACACTTAAGAAATTGCAAAAGTTTTTTAAGATTGAAAAGTTATTAAAACTTAGTCACTACACAGGATACAATAGCATTGATGAGAAATGGAGTACATAAGGATTGAATAATTTACTGTCTTCTATGAAAAAGTAAAAATTTACAATCTTTTTTAATTTTTCCCTTCTTACTGGGAGGAGTCAAAATTCCGTTGCTTGTGAGAAAAACGCTACCATTCGAATTAAGTAACCTAAAACATGCTATTTTCATCGGCTGCAGTAAACTGCGCTGAGGTTTCGTTACCTGTCGTTAATTATATGTAAATTGCGCCGGGGTTTCGTTCGACCGATGTCAATCTGACCTGTAAATTGCGCCGGAGGTAAAAGAATTAAAATCTTTCTGCACAAATTTTCCTTCACACTTCAACTGGCTTAGGACTTTTGACGTTCACTTATCTTAAAAGTTACATCCATCAAGAATTAAAAAAGTCTCTTCTTTCTTTGAATTTGATTCGAAGCTGAATAGAAAAAATAAAATTAAGAAAAAATATTTTTTTCAAAATTTCCAAAAGTATTGTAAAATTTAAAAATATGTTTAGTATTAAATACTCAACAGTAGCAACTAACCTACCTAATTTTGTTAATATTGCCAATTATAATATGTCAGTTATTAATAATAAACTATTAATAATAAAATGTATAAAAATAAATATTTATAATAGATCACTGAGAATTAAATGATCCTTCTCTGTTCAGAGCTACTTTACTACAGAGGATTCGAAACATTTTGATACTAATTAATGAAATAATAAGTCAGTATTATTATTTATTATTTTCATTACTTTTCTATTCAAGAAAATAGTTTTTGATGACGTCTAAGTAAACTATAAATTTATCACATTTTGTATTAGTATTTCTGCTTATACCAAAAGAAGATTTTTTTTTTTACTTTATATATTTTATTTCATATTATATTTTAAGATCGGTCCAACAAGACCCCGGCGTAATTTACAGGTTGATTATAATTATTTAATATTTTTCGTTCACATTTTGACCCTACCCGGCGCAATTTTCCTACCACCATTTTGATGAAAATCGTTTTAAAGGAAAACCAATTCTCGAGAGTACCCGGGAAAAAAAACCTATTGCTAATTTTCTTGGTGAATCGGAGATTTTAAAAATGCGGGTTCAAGATTGTAATTTTGAATTATGTTGAATCGCAGTTGTCTTTAATCAGTAATTTTCTATGGCTGTCCTATTCATAAGAAATTTTCTGAATCTTTGTCGACATTTGTGAATCGGATCAAAAATTTGCAGGTTAGTAGGTAATCGGAGATTTCCTATTAAGAATTTGGAATATCACATTCTTAAAAGGAAATCTCCGATTAACTACTAACCTGCAAATTTTTGATCCGATTCACCAAGAAATTTGGCAAAAGTTTTTTTTTCCCGGGTACTAAAACTATGCCGCTTTGAAGTAGTAGTGAAAACTATACCATTCCAAATGAGAATTGAAAACAGTGTCATTTCAAAATTGATAGATATTGGGGTTTTTGAGAGAAATTGACTTATCCATACAAAATCATTGGAAGCTCATTGCTTTAATTAGCTACAGGCGCATTGGACTTAACACCTATTCAGGTATTGAAGAGTCGCTATTGGTATTCATGAAGTTCGTAAATAAAAAAGTGGTCCCAATACCTTTTGAATGAGCAAATTTTCCAAATACTCGTTGAAAGCACTTTGAGACGGGCCCAGCGACCAGTGGTTTTGATCATGAGTTTTCTAATGATTTTGTGTTGGTAGGATGATTTTAATTTTTTCAGAAATACAACCACGAAGTTACCTCCCAGATAACCAGCCTTGCATTTGTGAGTATTAATGTATCCAGACTTAATTTCAAATTTAATGCAATTCAATATTATTTAATCCCTGATTGTGCCAAGTACTTTAATTACCTGAAATTGAGAATAGTTTATTGTAAATTTAATGCATTTTAATTCCAAAGCGAGGGTTCACTCGTTCAAATCTCATAGCTTCGGTTTTTTTTTCTTTTTAAGCAGGCCCTCCAAGCCACAATGTATTTTGTCTACACGCTCTGTTTCATCGGCCTGTCTATCGTAGAGCTAGTGTCGCTACGTATGTGAATGGCAGAATGCTTATGTGTGCCAACAGTTACAAACATTCTGCCATTCACCTACGTAGCGACACTAGCGCTACGATAGACAGGTCGATGAAACAGAGCGTGTTGACAAAATACATTGTGGCTTGGAGGGACTGTTTTTAAGTAACTGATTAAAACGCATTAAACTGAAACTGATTTAATCCGTTTCCTTTGCTTTAAAACGCCTGACACAATGAGGGATTAAATTGTATTAAACATTTTAATACTTTTAATGAAAGACTTATTAGCGAGTTAGTAGGTTTAGGCCCTGGACTCTGCGGTCGCGTCAAGTCAAACTTTACTTGGTTCGCGTCCCGATGCGTCTGGGATATTTCTGCCTCGTGAGATAACTTCAGTGTAAGGTTTAATCAGGTTTAATGTCGAAGTATAATAATGTGCACTGTAACTGACATGTACATTTCATTAGAACTCGACTGTCGATAAACCGGTTGTACTCAGGAGATGTTTTTCTACAGTTTTTCCTTTCCACTGGCGAGCAAACCCAATAATGGGTGGTCCAGGCAAATGCAAGTACTCCTACACTGTAGAAACAGGTGTCTTACAAGTGTCTTATTTTAAGACTTAAGACATTTATAAAGCGTTTTACAGTAATGTCAAATCATTTCATTGGTTAATGATTTTGTAAGACACTCTCTCATTGGTTGAAATCATGACACCCAAAAATGTCTTTAGTGCTCTCGCGAATAGGTACTCCCTTGAGTATGAACTTATAACTTTAAAATAAGCCTATAAATATCCTGACTGGTTCTGAACTTAGAGACCCTTCAAACAATACGTAATCTTTTTTTGGAGCAGTTTTGATCCCCCTCCCTTTGCGTAACGCACCGTAATTTTTTCATTGTATCTAATCAATTGAAAAAGATAGGGTTTTTGGTGAAAGTAAAGTTTGTTTTTATTAAAATTACTTTTCTCTATTATTCATACTTATAATTAATAATTTGACATTAACCTTTATATATCCAACATTCGTACTTTCATTTTCAATTTGAATTAGAATTTTGGCGTGTAAGTAAACTCAAAGACTTAAGATAGTACTTATTATCATTTAGGCATTAATTTTTACAACAAAGGCTTTTAATATTCATGTAAATTGGTGAATTACTTTTTGATAAAATTTTCGTTAAATAAATTATTCAAATAATAAAATTTCGTATTCCTTGTAGATTGACAAAACCTCTATACGTGACAGAGGACGCTCTTCGACCTCCATAAGTGAAAACCTTTATAAGTGAAAAACCTCTCTATAAGTGACAAAAAATTTTCGGTCCCTTCACGGAGAGAAATCTCTTACTCAAATTGCATGATGGACGGTTGCCATTTTTGCATGGTCGTTTATGATGTAAGAAACGTATATGACAGTAACTATTTTTCCACGAAAATCATACCTTTCTGGTACTAGGTTATTCGGTGCGTGAATTTCAAATCACTCGTACAATATCTCCATCTCTATGGCGCTAAAAACGCACGTTTTATTTCTGTACTAGTAAAGCAACAGAAGTTCATGCGCTTTGTCCATGTCACGTTGAAACAAATGCAAGGAAGGTCGTGCGAAAAGCGCACGGGCTCGGTGCAATTCTAGTATCCAAAATTGACGTGCGCTATCAGCGCCACTGTAGAACGATATTAGTAATGAGGCGTTTACTATTTCTGTACAGAACTTTGCCCAACTTTGCCTTACTATTAATTCATGAATTTGTGGAATAAAAGCACGGCACTTCAGTTGCGATTAGCGAAGGTTAGGTTTCCATGCGTTAAAGGTAACAGATTTCTCTCCGTGTTGGAATGTCACTTATCCAAGGTTCGACAGTACATGAAAGGCTTAATAAATTCTTCGTCAAATAATCTCTAATAAAGCTCTTTTCGATAAACAGGAATCGACTTAGTCGTGTTAAAGACCGGACAATTCTTTTATTTTTGCAAATTTTTATTATTCAACTTCAGGTCCCTGCATGCTTTTAACATAGATTATAAAAAATTGACATTTAATAAAAAAAATTCCAATCTGCTCTTTATTGTGACTATTTTAAGTAAAATTTATTAAGTTTTTCAAATTATTTTTCCGAATTTCTGTAGTTTAATTGTTAACTAACATCCCAAGTAGCACGTAATATTACGTGAGTATCGCAGTAATATTACATTCAATATTAGTAATATTACAGGTTGAAGTCATATTATTACAGTGATATTACAGTGACATTGTAGTAATATTACAATTAAATATAATGTACAAAAAATTTGGGGCGCCGAGTTTTGAACCCTTGTACACTGACCAAGTAGGTATACACCTTAAACCACTCGGCCATTTAACTCTTATAATACACTTTAGAAAGTCTTCTTCAGATTGTACTACATATTTGTAATATTAATATAATATTACAAGAAGATTTGTAATATTACTGTAATAGTAACTCAATATTACTTTGTAATATTACTATGTAATATTACCTCAACATTACCCTGTAATATTACCTTGACGCGGACATTTTAATGTCACGGTAATATTACTGTAACATCAACCCGTAATATTACTAATATTGAATGTAATATCACAGCGATAATCACGTAATATTACGTGCTACTTGGGATAACAACAAAAAATGATGGAGATATTCTTAATACGACTTTTGTAAGTAGATTGATAATAATTCCTGGCAGAAATATACATTCAACAATAATTTTATATTTACATGTCTTTTAAGACCGTATGGTGCACTAAAGAAATCGGGAGCTTTATCAGTGAGGAGTATAGCTACTTCCTGAAGAACACAATCATCTGTCATATTTCGTTTTAAAAGTTTGTCGCATATAGCGCTAATTAATTTGCACTTTCCATTTTCTATATTTTTTGAATGTGATTTCTTTATTTCTTCAATTTGCTCTAATATATTGTCGGGAATGAAATGGCTTAAATCCATCTGAAAATAGAAATAAGTACACATAACATATGAGCTTGTCTTTCAGACGTAACAAAAAAATTATGTAAAAAGATAATAACTAAAGAAGCCTACAATACAGATGTGTGCTAACTGAATGAATCTGCAATTAAAAGAAAATAATCTATGCACTAGTGATATAGAAGGAAAGATGGAGAAAGCACTAGCATGAGAATACTGAAAAGAGAAGAGATAAATATTGCTCAGATCTATTTCCGGTATTATGGACAGTATGTCGTATTATAATTGAAGTTTCGTTCTTTTTCCTGGATACAGTTATAAAAGACTGCAATGTTGAATATCTTATAAAATGGTGTTTAATAGTTATATTGTAACTTAATACAAAAAGTTTTAATGACATAGGCACACAAAAAAAACTTTATTGTCCGAGAAACTACACTAGTAATATCCTATGTATTTTGCTCTGCTGAATCCGAATCCGAAGTCAGAATTTCTAAAAAAAAAATTTTTTTTTCGTGTTTTTGAGCAGTTTTTTTTAAAATATCTAAATTATTTTTGTCAAATTCGGATTCAGCGGAGATAAATAGGTAGGAATCATTAGCGTAGTGTCCGGGACAAAACTTTTGTTTCTTTCTTTTAATTGCTGGTTTCTTTGCTGTTGTTTGAGATAATTTAAATTTTTTTGCCAATCTGCAAATTCTAACTTTATTATTCGTCTTGGTAAACAAACAAATCCACACAGCACAAGATATTTTCTGAAACTTGCCTGACCCTAACACTCTAACTTTCGAAAAATTCCAATAAATTTTCAGGCAACATTGATGCAAGACTAAAATTTCCGCTTGTGAGAAGTTAAAGTGTTAGGGCCAGGTAAGTTTTAGGAAATATTTTGTGCTGTGTTGGAACGCATTTAGACCTTAACCTACAAAAATTTAAAAGCACCTCGTTTGTGCCTTTGCAATAAAAAGTATCGTAAACTCGTATACTTGGTAAACTTGGCACAAACTTGCATCTCACTATGTACAATAATTTTTGAGTAAAGAGGAATTAAATTGACTAATGAGTGATTCTCCACGAAATCTACAATTTGGTTACTGTTATTTTAGAATTTTTTTTTCAATTAAAATAAAATTCGTAATGTAACTTTCAAATATGATCGTCAAGAATGAAATATCTGTGATGGATCGGACAAATTGTTTATAATTTTGTATTTTTTAAACAAATTAGCTGTTACCGCATCCATGTACCATAATCGGTTACAGTATAACAAAATGGATAGTTGGATTTACAGGAAAGTGAAAAAATATAAATCATTCGCATTTTAACTTTCAGATTTTCTATTTGTTAAACAATATTTGTTTAAACAAATTATAAAAAAGTCACATTTAATTAAAACTATGGATGCTAATCGATTCTACAAGACTTTTTACAACCAATTTTTTTCTGAATTCTACAGACTTAGACAATAATAAAATGTTACAATTAATTAGTTTTATTATTAAACTTTACTAAAAATATTTATTTTTGGTTCGAAATTGACCCTGGGGACAGGTTTCACCATGACAATTTGGCTCTTAAATTTGAATTTAACAAAAAATATTTAATTTTATAAATTAAAGTAGCTACAGGTTTTTGTTTGTTATCACTAGAGCTACTTTTTCAGGATGGATTTATTACCATATGTTCAATATGTTTCTTAAAAAACACAAAGGACATAGAATTGTCGGTTTCGTAGAGAATTACCCTTATAGCATTTGAGTAAACTGCAATGACCCAACCCACCCCTGAGCCAACTAGCCCCGGTCTCCCCTACAAATACAGTTAGAAAAGCAATAAAACAGTAAATAATGTAATATAAATAAAGTAGGAAAATACAATACAAGTGTAGATACTAGCACTGTGTGTGGATGTTAGTTACATTTATACATACTGTTTCGTTCAATACATTCGATGAATCTATTTTCGAATGTTTAGTAAGACCTTGAATCGGATTTGGAAGCTGATCTTTCTTGAAACAGTCAGTGGTATTTTTCGATTGATTCACACTAGAAGTATCTAAAGTTTTATCTTCTACAACTTCCATGTCTTCATTCGGAAGATGATCTGATAAATTATACATAATTGAGTATTAAAACTGTAGTAGAACATATTACAAGTTTCTATAGGCACATTTTTTTCAGTTCAGTTTAACAAAACATTTCGTTATCAAATTCAAAATTTGCTTTGTCAATGTCAGTAACCCCCACAGCACCTACATTTGCCTCAAATTTGCCAACCTTTTCTCAACTTTTTAAACATGCAGCAAACTTTCTTAAAATTGGCGACATTTGAGGAAAGATTGTTAAAGTTGAGGCAAGTTAAGGTGCTGTAGGGAATTGTCGAAACATAACAACTCAATTTTCAATAAAAAAAATCTTAAAATCTTAAAAATGTACTGTGTATCAAGCACAGTTCAAAATTGCAATTTATAAGTTAATTTTGCATCACATTACCTCCTTAGTATTGATTTTTGCATGCTCAAGCTTTTTATGATCAATGGAGTAATAGCCAAAGCCGAATGAATACAGTTACGTCTCATGCTCTGCTCTTATATCCGTATTCAGTCTGCTAAGTCTGCTTAGACCTTAAGTTTTAATGACATTTTCTAAACAAAGTTTTTTACCTTAGGAAGCCATCCTCTGTCACAATAAACAAAAAATGTGCTGTATATGCAGATAAACTTTTGTTACCGTATAATATAAATAAATACTTTAAACTGAAAAATATTGTTTCACTGTACACCGTTGAAAATTTTGTGTTTTTGTGTAACAATCGGTCCGTGTGAAAATTAATTTATTACAAACGGGCTACATTGTCGATTTTATTTTAGGAGATATTCGCATGTCTCTATAGAAGTTTCAGATTTTCGAATTTTTTTTTATTGCTACAAAACAAACTACGTAATGTGCTACGTCGAATCGTGCGTTTATCATAACTTTATCGTAATTAAAAACAGAAAATAATCTTATTTTTAATTTTTAAAATGCATGCGCGCTAACGCTTTACATGCGAATGTACACAAATATATGTTACGGGCAATGTCCGGAATCCGAGCAATGGTCATTGTCGACAATGACCGTAGATTTCGGGCAAAGTCCAAAATTATTCATTTTACACGGCTTTTCCGGGCATTGTCGACAATGCCCAGGCTAAGTTGGGCAATGTTGATAATGAATAATAAAATTTAATTAATTATTATATTATTGTAAAAAATTATTAGTCCTGAAATTTATATTAAATAAAAAAACACGTGTTTCTTTATTTGTCACATAAAATTCGAAAGATTATTGTCATTGAAAATAATTTTTGAAAATTGTAGAACCGCAATAATAGTCGTCGAAAGTTGACAAAACGATATTATAAACAAAGTTAATATCATTTACTTTGTAATCGACTTTATAAATGTATTGATTAGACTAATGTGTAAAAAAAGTTTAGTTTGCAATCAAGTGTTCATAAACAGAGACTGAATATTACGGTACACTAAACAAAAAGTATGTGGTGAGTAAATTGCCCAAGCATGAGTGGTCAATGTCGACATTTTGAATGAAGTTTTGAAATACTGGATGCAATAAGACTGTCTGTTTATCCTTAAATTTTGAGCCTGAATCCCTTCTGAGCAGATAGTGTGGTAGTGGAGCGAACTTGATCCAACTCTGTCTAATTTCACTCAATTCAGTTGAGTTCAACTGAACTATTGAAAAAAAATTTAATTTTGACCAATTTATACCAAGATAAATCGAACAAGACTAGTGCTTCACAATATGTCGAAATAATATCGATAATGTCTTCATATCGTCTTGAATTTCAAGACGATATCAAGACGATATTCCAAAAAAAAAAATCGATACAATATCGATAAAGGGCTTCCGAGATTTTCGATATCGACTTCAATGAAAAAGTAG
Source organism: Ganaspis brasiliensis (assembly GCA_037103525.1). NCBI lineage: Eukaryota > Metazoa > Arthropoda > Insecta > Hymenoptera > Figitidae > Ganaspis > Ganaspis brasiliensis. Next base: position 921,809 of record JAZKLR010000381.1, on the reverse strand, counting down.
TATTGATCTCAATGATTCAAGCATGGATGTGCCTAGAGATCCTCAAGGGAGAGTTGGGACAACCGATATATTGATTCTGATTGGTAGCGCCTAACCGGAATCGGAAGTTCATTAGAAGTTTATTTCATTGATATAAAATGGAGGTTACATTTAAAATGCTTTTAAAACAAATACTTTCAAATTTTGCCCGTTCTTTTCGACAAATGATACAACTTACATAATTGTCACTTCCGATTCCAATTTGGTACCAAGGTAGTAGAAGGGGAAACGTGTCCCAACTCTCCCTTAAGGATCTCTAGATGTGCCCACGTTGAGACAGGGGAGGGGGTGGCGTCGCCCCCTAGAAAACCAGTTTACATGAGAGAGAAAGAGATAGCACTATATTGTCTCTCTCACTCCCACATAAAACCCCCACCAATAAACTTTTCTAGGATTCAAAATTGAGACAAAATATGGTTTCAAAAATATATTGATCTTTTAAAAAACTGTTTTACTTAGAACAACTTTTGCTCAACTAACTGTTCGCTTTAACAGTAAGTAACTTATTTTACCTCTTCTGTCGTCTGTACTAATAGAAACTTCTAAATGTTAAAAATTCTTAGATATTCAAAATAGGTGAACAAATCAAACGTGTTAAAATATTTTCGTCAAATTAAAAAAAAAACGTAACAAAATGTGCTACAACTTTTTATACTAATGCATTTACTATGTTTTTTAGATTGAACAGTTACATTTAAACTGATATTTAAGAATATAAGCACGTTGTTACATAATGTATATAGCTCATCAAGAAAATTTTAATTTAGACGTTATTATCGACTCGAGACGATATTTTTGTCAACAATATCGATACGATAATTGGATAGTCGAGATATTTCGAGATCAATATGAATATTGCTAAAATATCGTATCGTCTTGATATCGTCATGTGCTAAACAAGACCAAGCTCGTTCTTTTTTCTTCGGACAATCTGCTGAGGATAGAGATACATTGTTAAGAAAATGTCATTTTTTAAACTTTAAATTCTGTAACTGAAAGGTAAAACAACTAACTCCAATTTTATAATTTCATTACAACTTAATTTTAATATTCTCTTTGTAAGGTAAAATTGAAAAGTCGACATATACATTCAGTCATTTGCATATTATTGAATATCATTTTCGAAATGAATATTTTAATCACTTTACAATGATAAAACTCTAAAACTCATATTTATAAATAAATAGAAGTCTGACGTTAACTCTAATTTGACAAAATAGGGCTTATACTATTTACCTTTTAGCCACAGCATTTTGCCAGACTACTGTTTTAATTCAATTGTCCCGGAGGAGATGACGTGTTTTCAAGCATTTTTTTTTTAGAAAATCCAAATTCGTTTTCTGTTTCTACCAAATGTACTATCTAGATGCTATCCCGTACCATCATTATATAAGATTATATATGGTACCTGATACTATCAAGATGGTACCCCGTACCATCTATTTCTCTCAGTGTTGCTACACAGTAAATGTATTTGTACTTTGGATATTTCAAGCTTTAAACTATTTTAAACAAAGTTTGTGGGGGTAAAATTCTGAAAATATTTTCGACCTCACTCGCACTTTCGAAGAACTTACTTTCCCTTTCTGATGCACATATCTTTTTGTGCTTTACCGGCGAGCAATCACAATAACCGCATCCGACTTTCTTGTCCGCGGGGCTCCACTGAAACGCATAACATTCTTCGCAGTTTAGACATCTACCTCTCTTCACACCTTGGTTGTCAGCAACGAACGCAGACATATTCTACATTAAATAGAGAATAGGAAAGGAAACTTAATTTAAAATATGGGATTTAGGATAATTTGGATTAAGGTTATTGAATGGAAGTAATAATGTTTTTAATATCATGAGTGATTGTTTTTTCAATAAGTGCAGAAGCATGTTAATTATCGACAAATGAAACAAATCATTTCCTTAAAAATTTTTTGGATTTTAAATTTTTCAAATTTTTTTCCATATTTCAAAATTGGACAAACACGTGACTAGTTACGAAATTTTGTAGTTGCTATCTTTCTTGATACACTACCGACGGAAATTGACAGTCCGATCGATAAAAATGGTTTCCAAAACACAGCTAAATTCCAATCAGGATATCTTGGTTAAAAACTTAGGCGGGAATTTGGGATTAAAATATGTAGAAATCTTATAAAATTCTACGTCAGATGGTCTACTAATGCAATATTTTTGACTTACCAAAATGATTATATTATTTATTGAGTTTAAATAAAAATTACCAAATTTTTCGCATATCGTTCGATAAGTTTAGGTCGTTGCCTGATCTATAAAAAATTTGAAGTTCCCCTTTCATTCTTTGCTGAATTCTATGCTTTAATTTTAACTAACAAAACTTGAAAAATATTAAGTGGTTCTCGAAATCCTGGAAAAACCACAGTTTTCAAGTAGAAACCACGGTTTTAGCTGACTTTGAAAAAAATATGTTCCAACGTTTTGAGTCAAATTTCGAGGACCACTTAATATTTTTCAAGTTTTCTTAGCTCAAATTAAAGCCTACAATTCGGCAAAGAAAACAAGAGGAACTTCAAAATTTTTTTACACTTTTTGTACATCAAGCAACGAACTAAACTTATCGAACGATAGTCGAAAAATTTGGTAATTTTTATCCAAACTCATTAAATAATATAATGACTTTGAAAAGTTAAAAACAATACATCAGAAGACCTTCTGACGCAGAATTCTATAAGATTTCTACATGTTTTCATCCGAAGTTCCTATCTAACTTTTAGACCAATATATCCTAATTTGAATTAAGCTGTATTTTTGAAACCACTTTTATCAATTAGACCAACAATTTTCTACAGTAGTTTAAGTTCTGCACTTGTGCCAATTTATACAAGAGACGGTGAAATTTGCTTGATCTTTTCAAAAGAGTGGAATTACTTTTACATAATTAAGTTATTCGACCACACAGTGGCCTAAAAGCTGAATCTAGGTGGCCAAAAATAGGGCCTGATTTCATGTAAAATATATCATTTCTTTACGTTTTTGAGGTCACTCTATAAGATTCCGGCCTCAGATTTCATGTTTATACATATGTACAACCAATATGGCGGCTTTTTTACAAGAAAGTACCGAAAAATCGAGAACTTTTTGTTTTCATTTAAAATTTCTTATCGAAAACTTTGTTTAAAAAATAATAAAGTGGCGAAAAATAATACGAACTGCTGGAAGATTAAAAATATGCATTAGTTAATACATAACATTTAAGATAGCAGAGTCAAAATGGCGGATGTTGTTAAAAAAGAATAAAAACCTAATACCTGCTGGACCAATATTTAAGTTTCATATTAAAATTAATTAAACTTGGTACGTATGGGTTTTTTGGGTTGCAGATTACAAATCTGTTAATAATTTTTCAAAATTCAAAATGGTGGATCCAATATCACAGACGAAAATGCAAAATTTTTGCCAAAATTGATGAAACTTATTAGATAGCGGTTTTCGGGGTCACTGATTCCCAATCCGTTCCTAATTTTTTAAAATTAAAAATGGCGGATCCAATATGTCAGACGAAAATACAAAGTTTTTGACACAAATTATGAAGCGTTGTATATAGGGATTTTTGGCATCACTGATTATGAATCCATTCATAAATTTAGAGAATTTAAAATAGAGGCTTCAATATGTCGGAAGATTTTTTAAAAGTAATTGGATTTGCTGGATACTCGACCCTCGGTGCTTTTCAGCATTGCTGATTACCAATGTGTTGTTCGTTTTTTGAAAGTTGAAAATAGCGGATCCCATACGACGGGATTAATTAACAAAAACCGATTAAGGATTTTTGCAAACATTTAAACTTCCTTTGAAATTCATGTCTGGCACATTAGATCTACCATTTTTGAAAATTATGCACTGAGAAAATAAGCCTCTAGCATATTTATTTGTTGACGTACTCGGAACAAGACAAACAAGATACCGGCGATCACAGTGAACTTAAATGGAAACAGTACGGGTTTAATCGGTTAAAGTAGACAAAGTGGTTTGCAGGTGCTATAACAACAATCTCTCTATGCTTCGGTAGTCAAAAATTTGTTATATTTAGTCAATTTATTTTCTCAGTGTGAACGGATTTGGAATCAGCGACCTTGAAAACCCACATATACTAAGTTTAATAAATTTGGTCAATTTTTGCATTTTCCTCCGCCATATTGGATTCGCCAATTTCAATTTTTGAAATTTGACTTCAGATTAATAATCAGCGACCACAAAAACTGCTAGAAACAAAGTGGTTTAAAAGTGCATCAAAGCGTTTTTCAGTAAATAGTTCTGTCCAGATAGAATAAAGTTTCAGAACACTGTGAGATATACACCGGTACACATAAATACTGTCCTTCCGGTTTATTTTTGGAACAATAGACGAATAGTTAACCAGAAGTTTAGCATTTATGTGTCCCGGTGTATCTTTTGCACCATTAGAGATAGAAACATTTTCTTCATGTCAAAAAATTCGCTATAATAAGACGTTTAAAATTATTCATTTATTTCCCAACTTCTCCACTGTCAACAATCTCTTAATCCCACGTAAAGTCCCCACAAATACTTTTCAAATTTTTAGACGTTTTTTATTAGAAGAACTCACATTGGACTGTACAAACCGTATCTCAAATTGCTGAACTTCTGCGACCGCGGAGCAAACAATTTTGCCACCTGAGCCATATCAGCGGTCGATTACAATTACTTATAAGCAAACATTTTTTAATTTTCAAACTTAATTAAATTAAATACAGTAACTTTAGTCTGGCATGTCAAAATTAAAAAATTGAAAGATCAATATAATCCATATTTTACACTCTTTTTTATTATTTTAGGGTAGATATCAGCTCTAAAAATTAAGTAATGAAAGAGTTGTTTTCTTTGAGTTATTTGTAATTACAAATTGGCCAATCACGCATCGCCTTTACCTTATAGGGCATGTTATACTTCACAGTTTATTACCTCAAAGCTGAAAAAAGTCCACAATGTGTTTCGCAGGCCACATGGATTTTTCAAGTCCATCTCTTTGCTAAGAGGCTGATCCAACTTCCCTCTTTGTATTGACAAAAGTTGCCACCTTTAACTCTTTTTTTCAGCTTTGAGGAAATAAACTGTGAAGTATAACATGCCCTGTAAGGTAACGCTGATGCGTGCTTGGCCAATTTGGAATTTCAAATAACTCGAGCAATTAAAGTTCAATCAAAAAACGAACAACTCTTTGATGACTTAAGGGGTTACATGGGTTTCACAGCTTTAAAAAATCAAATTTTTTTTTATTATCTTAATAATTTCTACAACATCTCGAGAATATTATCCTAAATTTTCAAGTCGATCCGAATAAAAGCTTTGGAGATCCAGCCTTGGGATGGTGCGCGCTCAAAGTCAGGTATAAAGTGTGCGCAGCTAAAAAAAAATCTGCGAGCGAGACTCGCGAAGCCAGGATTCATCATAGACAGGAGCAAAAGGATGCCCTAGATACTACAGCTGCTGCAGGTTTTTTACTTTATGGCCCAGGAATCGACGATTCAATGGAAGTTAACAAAAATGTTTTATTTCCAGTTTTATTATTACTCAAAACTTATGCGTTTTTCTCGAAACTGTGTTTTCAAAGTCGGTTGTCAAAATTTCTCGGAAACTACCCAACCGACCTTGATGAAATTTTGCACAGGCCTTTGAGATACAATTCTCCAGTACTTGGATGAAGGATTTTTTTTTCTTCCATCACAACTATTAAAAAAAAAAAATGTTGAGCAAATTTTACCAAATTTTGCATTTTTTTGTAAAAAGGTCTGCCAAAAATCTTATTTTCACTTTTTTTTTTCCCTTCGTCGACTTTCTAGTTTCAGGTCTGTACTAAAAGAAAATATTTAGTTTTTTCATTTCAGATGATTTTGTCAGGAATTGTGCTGTCAACGCGGACGCACCTTTTTTCCGAGGGTTCACCGGAAATGACGTTTTAATGGCTCACTTCTGAATATTTTTCTTCGCAAATTTCAAAAATTCTTCTTTAAATATATATATTTAAGAAACTAAAAAGTTCTAATAAAATATTTCCTTCTTTATATAAAAAAAAATTGTTGAAAATAGGCCTTTTTTATGCCGAGTAAACCCACATAACCCCTTAATTTTTTGAGCTGATATCAACCCTAATATATGTTCACGGCATGTAGGGATACCCGGTATGGACTTAGCATTTTAAGAGAATTGATTTTTTTTATTTTATTTTCGTAACATACATGTATTTAAGAGTAAACACAGACCACGGAGTTAGCTCAGTTGGTTAAATACTAGACTCTGCGGTCGCGCCAAGTCAAACTTGCTTGGTTCGCGCCCCGATGCGCCTGGAATTTTTCTGGATCTTGAGATAACTTCAGTGGAAGGTTTCACGTCAACGAATGATGATATTCAATGTCGCTAACTGACTTGTGCATGCATTAGAACTCGACTGTCGATAAACCGGTTGTACTCAGGAGAGATTTTTCTACAGTTTTCCCTCTCCACTGGCGAGCAAACCCAATAATGGGTTGTCCAGGCAAATGCGAGTACTCCGATAATTTCAAGTCGTTCTGTAGACGCAAAAACTTGATACTTCTGTTTAAAGTAATATTTCTCGGAAATTACTCAGTAAACACTTGAGAGTACACTAAAACCTTTGAGAAGTCGCCCTGTCAGGAGTATTTCTGTTTACTTTATTTGGTGATGAGGAGGTGGAGCGGGGAGACGGCAGAATAACATTTCTCGGAATTTCTTATGTTCTCGCGACCTGTCAGGAGTGCACCCTACCCCCGAGCTTGCGACTCTTCACAGGTTTTAGTGTACACACTCTTCAGAACGTCCACAAAAATTGTGGTAAAACATATAAAAAAAAGAGTACACACAAAAAAATGCAGGTCAATCCGGTGAATATTCTGTAAGTTAAACTCACATTTGTAAATAAAGCCAGGTAGCTACCTAAAATTCGGTTGTTTTTATTTATTGGCCTTTTGTAAATAAAACCCTTCACGGAGGGAAATCTGTTACCTTTAACGCATGGAAATATAGCCTTCGCTAATCGCAACAGAAGTGCCGTGCTTTTATTGCCTGAATTCATGCATTAGTAGTAAGGCAAAGTTCCGTGCACTAATAGTAAACGCTTCATTACTAATATCATTCCACAGTGGCGCTAAAAGTGCACGTCAATTTCGTGTACTAGAATTGCACCAAGTCCGTGCGCTTTTCGCACGAACTTCTTGCATTTGATTACTAGTGTCAATTGCAAGAAGTTCGTGCGAATAGCGCACGAACTTGGTGCTTTTATAGTACACGTAAATGCCGTGCGCTTCCAGCGCCACTGTAGAACGTTTTTTGCAAAGAGGTAGAGGGAAATTTCGTACGAGTGGCATGAAATTCACGCACGAAATAGTCTGTTACTAGTAAAACTGATAACATTGATAAAGCTTTTGAAACTTTAAACACTTCTTTCTCAAAATTTTTGTTTTTAAAGTCGGTGAGCAAGATTTATTGTAAAAAGCTGAACCAACCAATCTCAAATTTTTATACCTTCTTAAATATATTTTTTAGTAATTAATCGAAGATTTTTTACAGCGTTAAATTTATTTTATATACAATTAAAGACAAAAATTTTTGTCAAAAATCGACTTTTGTTTTGACAAGCTGCCATTTTGTCAAAAATTCTTATTTTGCAATTTTGTAATTAAATTGAATTAAGTTTAAATTAAATAACCTGTAGCACCATTAAAAATGATTATTTTTATAAAAAAATGTGGTAAAATACAACTAAAAGATGCCTTAATATGTAGAAAGAATTTTAGATTAATAAAATAAAGTCTTCTCAGGAAATATGAGAGTTCTTATACCTAATCGGCCCTCGGTACGTTTATATCCAGAGGAAACAAGTAGGTTACCAGTAGTTTGAAGAAGTGAAATATTTTAACAAATTGAGTATCGCCTTGTTTCGACGAAATGAATAATCCGGCAAATACAATGTCTGATAAATGCTTATATAAGAAGTTAGAATACAGTTAGAAGGTCCAAAAATCGATATTTTAATCATTTTTCCTAAAAAGACTTTTTATTTTTTTAATCTAAAATTCTTTCTACATATCAAGGCATCTTTTAGTTGTATTTTACCATATTTTATTTATAAAAATAATAATGTTTAATGGTGCTTTAGCTCATTTAATTTAAATACAATTTAATTTAAAAAATTTGTGTCAATAGAATGTATTATCTTGTGTTTGATCCAAGAAATAAAGAAAATAACTTTTTTTAAAAAAAATGACGACTTTTGAATAAAGAGTAATATATTTTTGTCCCAAATTAAGGCCTCAACTTTTTTATAAAATTAAATACATTTATCGGTGGGAAAAAACCTTCGATCAATTACTGAAGAATGTAATTACAAAGATTTTTTTTTTTTTTTGCGTAGGATGTGAAAACCTGCTACCAGGTACCCTGTAGCCCATACTACAGGGTTATGCGGGGGTTGAGAAATATTGTTTTAATATTGTTATGTTTGGGAAGTGAAAATGTGAAATTTAGCTATTAGATATGAAAAAAACACTACAACATTTTCACATCATACATGTAAGTACATTAAAAGAATTTATTTGCAATAGGCCAATAAATAAAAAGGAGTGTGTTCTATGTATAGCTACCTGGCGCTATTTACTAATATGAGTATAACTTAGAGAATATTCACCGGTTTGACCTGCAATTTTCTATATAATAACCCCTTAAGACTAAACAAGTCTGTCACCAAAAATGCTGTTACTTGAGTTAAATGTTGGTTTCTGACTCTTGAAATAAAAGATAAATTATCAAATATTGACTTATTAGTAACAGTATGACACAAATGGGGCAAGTAATACTTTTAAAAAATTATTTTCTACACTTGAAGAAAATATTTATGAATAATATTTAGATATTTTTTATGGAAAAAAAAAAGTCCTAAAAATAATATTTAGTTTTTTTTAAAACAAAAAATGAAAATCACTTATTTATAATTAGTCGAAATTTGCTAATTGCTGCTGCCTTTTAAGAGCGAGAAAGGTCAATATAAAAATGAGGTGAGAGCATTTTTTTCACTGCCTCGATCAGCCTTATTACTGTGATAATTAGAGTTGAAGAATGTTAACAATTGCGAGAAATATATTTTGGCTTTTTACATATTATGAAAATTTACTTTGGGAGAAAATTATGGAAAACCCACAAGTTCCTTCTAAAGAACATGACATATATGTAAAATTAATTTATAATTTTAATTTTAAAATTATTATTCACCACAATTAAAACATTACAAATAGATTTATAAATTTCTTGCCATTGAAAGGTTGTAAGAAACGCAAAAAAATTACATTTTTTACACTAGTTTCATGACATTTCTCTACTTTATTTAATTTTTTTTGAAAGTGTATTTGTTTATGTTTGATTTATATTAATTTTTTTTGGAGGTGTTTTCCTCTAGATCCGTAGCTTTTTGCTTTAACAGGGGCACCACTTGTAGGATATACTACGGTCTTAGTTGATTAGAAGCTATATCTTGCGCTATAATCAACTCTGGATCATGTAATTATAAATATCCTAGTAAAAAAGTATTATTCTGCTGGTTGTTTGGGATGTTTAAAAACCCTGTTGCTCGATTGTCCAAACGACATTTAGGATGACTGATCAACCTGTGCAACCATTCTACATAATTTTCTCGAATAAAATAACATGACTTTACGTTTGTCAAAATTCACAAAAATAGAATATTAGAGACAAATTGATATAAAAATTGCTAATTTTAGTATATTATTAACATCGAAATAAGTTGAGCATACGCAGTAGCTATGTGACTCAGGCGTAGATCCAACGGTTGCGAAAGGAGCGATGCCCCCTCCCCCTAAATCCATACCTTCATATGAGAGAAAGAGTTAACACAATATTGTTATTGATGAGACTGTATCCTGTCTTATCATGAAAAATGTACGAATGAGATATGGTTAGCTTGAAGTTCAGACCTTATTCGCATACTTTTCATGAGCTGGAAGAAATTGTTCTGTTTATTATTTCAACGTTGACGTTTTACAGGAGGTAAAAGAAGACAGTCGTATATAAACTACGCATGCTTAAGTTATTTATATATTATAAAAATACTACCCCTGTCAATTTTCATGTCATTTTACCTGTCAATTTATCTGTAACATTCTATCTTTTTATCTGTGACCAACAGTGAAGTTGCGTTTTTCTTTTTTAGCCAAGGAAAATATGTGCAAGAATTGAGCACAGTACACGGGATGATTGTACAATAGGGTGATTCAAAAATGCATAGGAAAACAAATTCTTCTTTTTTTTAAAGTTCCGTACCGTTCAAATAGAATCCTATCAAAACCACTAAATGTGTCCACTTTAGCATATGGTTTTCGAGGAAAAAGTAAAAAAATGCATGAAAAAAGCTTACCCCCCCTAGCCGCCAAAGTATATGACCTAGATAGATGAAATTTGACACACATATGAAGTTTCACGTGTAGATTTCACGAAAAATATAGAAAACTGGATTCAAATTGTTAATCATTGAATTATCGAGGAAAATATTTTTTCTTCAACCCCCTCCCCTTCCTTAGCGCCCACAATTTTTGATGAAGAGGGCTGAAATTTGGTATACGGATGTACTTTCACGTGCAGATTGATAAAAAAATATAGAACATTTGAAATGGAGTTAAAAGGGGACCCGGTGGTCCAGAGCTCTGAAATTTAAGTTATTTATAGGAATTTGTTTAAAGGTTCAAATAATAAACTATATTAAAACTTTTCAGATATTTTTAAGAACTTATACTGTAAACAAAAACAATTTTTTTCATTTCTAAAAAAAATTTTATTTAATTAAAAAATGGCATTAATTAAAACCCTTTAAAAAATGGACCTAGGTGGAGTGATGGATTTCTTCTCTTCTATTTATCTGAAAAATAAAAACCAAGAAAATTCTTAATCAGTATGAGTACAGTTATGACCCGAACTAGAAGAAACAAAAAATATTGAAAATTGACAAAATCGCGCGCTTTTGATAATCAAACTCTAAAAACAGGCTGCTTTGTAGGGTTCCGGACACAAAGTGTCAAATCCGGAACCCTTGTATTTTCACTCGTTTGTCCGTCGCCCAAAACCATTACCCCCCTCTCCCCCTAGCGGACAAACTATTTGAGATAGAGAGTTGAAATTTGGTAAACTTACTTAACTTAACTTGGTAAATTTGTATTTTCACGTGTAGATTACAGGAAAAATATAGCGAACATGATTGAACGTGATGTTCATAGCGTTGTCAAAGAAAAACTTTTTTTTAAAAAAAAAACGTGTCCCCACCCCCTTATCTTCCATACTATTTGACCTAGAGGTTTGAAATTTGGTATACCTAGGTATTTTTACGTGTAGATTACAGGAAAAATATAGCGAACATTGTTGGACTTAGTTTTCAAAAGTTATTAATGAAAAGTTGAAAAATGACAAAATACCCATATGCTAGAGCTAAGCGTATTTATCCTGAAAGGTTGGGAATTGGTTAAAAATGTGTAATTTTATGCAGAAAAAATCTCTCCCATGCAAATGCAAGTTAGCTTCAAGGGTATGGAACCCTCTGTGCGCGAGTCCGACTCGCACTTGCCCGGTATTTAACCATTTTTCTACAATTTTCTACCATTTTTGGTCAATAGCTCGACCACACATCCACAAAAATGTCGTTTTCTGTTGCTCTATTTCGAATGAAACAAATGTTTTTTAAATCTTGTTCACAGCGGGTCTTAATTGACTTCAACCCAAAAGTGCTTGCCCAGCTCAGTTCTTTCTTGATTTAGTTTCTGGGATGTCTCCTGATGATTCTAAGCAAAAAATGAAAAAAATCGGTTGGGCCGTTTTTGAAAAAACTGATTTTTTGAATTTTTTAAAGAGGTTAATTAACATATTTTTACCAAAATGAGTGCAAATAATAGCTATATTGACTTGAGTCATTTAAAATGGTATCAGAAGATAGGTCCTAGGTGCTGAGTATCTTTGAGTAACTTTACACCAGAAAAGTTAATGAAAAACCGTGAAAAATCGGTAAAAAAATGAGTTTTTGCAATATTACTCTCTCCCAGTAGATACAAACCTTAAATGACCTATAGAAGAATTAAAGAGTATAAAATTTTGAAGAAAACAAAAAAAAATAGAGTGCTTTATCTTTAAAACTTTCGGATTTATGAGCTTCTAAAGTTAGATTTCAGCAAAAATTTTCTTGAAAAAAAAATTTTATTTTAGTTTTTGTAAAATAAAAAGTTTTCTGTGCATCTAACGTATATATATCTTCCAATATAAATTAAAGTAGATTAAATTTTGAGTAAATCTGTCGTTAGGCCAATATTCTATCTCTAATAGTATCGGAGTTATGATTTTCTTAAAATGACCCTTTTTTATGAACGTTTTTTGAAAATCAATTTTTTTGAAATTTCTTTGTTTTGCATGGTATAATTTTAAAAATGCTCTCATCGAATAGTTTTATCTTATATTTTAAAGAAATAAAAGCCCAATTAAATATTTAGGAACAAAAAATTTTTAATAAACATTATACAAACAAATACTTTCCAAATGAATGGAGGCTGTTGTATTCACACATGGCACGTTATAGCCTTGTTGCATACTCTGGATGATTTTATCAACCTTGTATTTGGTCCAGGTTGATTTAAAATCTGAGTGAACCGACTCCATCGCCTGTTCGCTGAAAAATCCTAGACCTGATTTTGTTTCTTCGTAGAAATCTAGTACATCTAGTACAACTTCGCGAACAATGTATTGACAACGCCTAGCAATAAATGCAGTTCGGGTGGTGGTATAATTTGAAGAAATGCTTTGTCTTCAGTGGTATTTAAAAGAGGAGGATGAATTGTAATATTTTTTACCATGTACTAGATTTCTGCGAAGAAACAAAATCAGGTCTAGGATTTTTCAGCGAACAGGCGATGGAGTCGGTTCACTCAGATTTTAAATCAATCTGGACCAAATACAAGATTGATAAAAATCATCCAGAGTATGCAACAAGGCTAAAACGTGCCATGTGTGAATACAACAGCCTCAATTCATTTCGAAAGTATTTGTTTGTATAATGTTTATTAAAAATTTTTTGTTCCTAAATATTTAATTGGGCTTTTATTTCTTTAAAATATAAGATAAAACTATTCGATGAAAGCATTTTTAAAATTACACCATGCAAAACAAAGAAATTTCAAAAAAATTGATTTTCAAAAAAAGTTCATAAAAAAGGGTCATTTTAAGAAAATCATAACTCCGATACTATTAGAGATAGAATATTGGCCTAACGACAGATTTACTCAAAATTTAATCTACTCTAATTTATATTTGGAGATATATATACGTTAGATGCACAAAAAACTTTTTATTTTACAAAAACTAAAATAAAATTTTTTTTTCAAGAAAATTTTTGCTGAAATCTGACTTTAGAAGCTCATAAATCCGAAAGTTTTAAAGATAAAGCACTCTATTTTTTTTTGTTTTCTTCAAAATTTTATACTCTTTAATTCTTCTATAAGTCATTTAAGGTTTGTATCTACTATGAGAGAGTAATATTGCAAAAACTCATTTTTTTACCGATTTTTCACGGTTTTTCATTAACTTTTCTGGTATAAAGTTACTCAAAGATACTCAGCACCTAGGACCTATCTTCTGATACCATTTTAAATGACTCAATTCAATATAGCTATTATTTGCACTCATTTTGGTAAAAATATGTTAATTAACCCCTTTAAAAAATTCAAAAAATCAGTTATTTCAAAAACGGCCCAACCGATTTTTTTCATTTTTTGCTTAAAATCATCAGGAGACATCCCAGAAACTAAATCAAGAAAGAACTGAGTTGGGCAAGCACTTTTGGGTTGAAGTCAATTAAGACCCGCTGTGTTTTATGGCTATTATTACATAGAAAATATTAGGATCTGAAATACAGCGATACGCCATCTGATGTCAGAAAACCTTATTAAAATAACGAGGTCCAATTCTGTAAACAGCATTGAATTTGACTGAATTTGACATTTTAAATTAATTATTTGTATTAAATTGCAAATTATTAGAATACTTTAAAAAATATGTTCTTTTGAAAGAGTAGAAATGTTTAAAATAAAATACATTTATGTGTTATGTGCCTGTGTATGAAAATTTTCTTTTTATATGTGAGATACTACTAATGACGTTTTTAAAATGACTATTTTATAGAAGATAATTCCAGTTAAAATGTTACACAAAGTAATTTAAACCGATTAAAGTAATACAAGAAGCAAAGTAAACACAAAATATAAATGTTTTAGTTGTTTGTTATGACAGCTACATGATTCTACATAACCTATACCTTTATAGTTCAAGTATTTCTAGAAGACAATGTTGTTCTTTTACGAGAAATATAAATTAAAAAAACAAAAGTTTAAACATTACTTTGTAAATTTCATGTATTTTAAAAACTATTATTTGCTTTAATAAATATCAATAATTTAAAATGCCGATTTCTGATACAAATTTGCAGCTGTTTACAGTAATTCGACCTCGTTGGGTCGGCCATCTTACTTAATGACGTCACGATTTCAGATCCCAATAAGTTTATGGTTGAATGAAAAAAATGTTGAGAAAATTTTTCAACAGATGGCGTTAGTACAAGTGTGTTTGTGTTAACTTGAGCTAGGGATGGGCGATCTCGATCCGATCTTCTAAGAATCGATATTTTCGTTCCAATTAATCGATGTTTATACTTCTGATATATAATAATTATTATATATATATATATATATATGGTAAATATATCCTTACGGTTGTCAGTTGTCTCACTATTTTTTCGAAGATCATTCGCGAGATCGTTGAAAATGAATCGACTAATTGGAAGTATAAAAAAATCGAAAAAATCGATTAATCGGTACGAAAAGATCGATTCACACAAGATCAAATCGAGATCGCCTATCCCCACCTCAAGTTACCGTAAACACACTTGTACTAACGCCATCTGTTGAAAAATTTTCTCAAAGTTTTTTTCATACATCCATACACTTATATTTTCTATGTAATAATGGTCATAAGATGAATTGAAAAACATTTGTTTTTGAGGCACCAGATGCAGTTTTTTCGGGTAAGTTTGTTCTGCATTTATTTTCTCCCATTCGATACCTACAACTTTGCTGAAGACAAAAAAAAATATTTCTCTCGGTTTACGAGATATAGCCGTATAAAAATATCGAAAAAGTTGTCAAAATCCAGATTGAGCAAAAAATGGATGATAGTATAAAATCTAAATCCGAACAAAGTTGACAAAAGTAATGATGCAGAATTTCTAAGTTTTGCATGTACTTTCAGCGGCGATTCTTAAAAATCGGTTCACAATTGTAATGTTGCACAGTGTAATTAAAGAGTTTCAATATTTATTTTTATTTATTATTTTTCAAAAATAAGATATTATTCCCTTAAAGTTATAATGTTATTCAAATTTCCAAAAGCTTTAATTTACCCAGTCTAAAATAGGAGTGGCAAATTCGACCTAAGTGGAGTGAGCCACCATTTTAAATCAGCTGAAAAATTAACTCCAATTAGAGTGCATAAATTCGCTCTTTCAATGAGTGAACTTTCACTCCATATGGAGTGGCTCAATTTTCACTGTTAGAAATTTGGAGAGGAGGTGGCTCAAAGCGCTTAAAGTTTCTCATGTATTTTAAATATGAAAAAAAAACATTTTTTCGTAGAAATAGTACAGAATCCATAAAAATGAATATTTTTTAATCAGATAAATCACTTTTTTAATCAGATAAGTCTGTTTCTCTTCAGAAGACTTTAAAAAATGATGTCAAATCCTTTACAAAGACATATTTCAATATTAACTATTTTTTATGGGTTCCCCAAAACGCTTGATTTTTTTTTTTTTTTTACTATTTTTGCATTTTTGTAGGTTTTTGGGGGACCCATAAAAAAAAGTTAATATTAAAAAATGGTCAAACAAACGATGATTGAAGCTATCTGAAGAGAGACAGGGTTTGGCAATTGAAAAATATTGATTTTCACGAATTCTATATTATTTCTACGAAAAATTCTTTTCTTCATATGTGACGCTCCGCGAGAGAAGGGCCTATCGCGGAAAAAAATCACTTTTTATTTTTTTATAAAAAAAAAAGATAGTTTTTGAGTTGTTCTTTCATTTTCATGTTTCAAAAATTTTTTTTTCTAATTACACTTTTGGTTATAATGCTTCAAACCTAGGCGTAAAAAGTGTATCGCCTTTTTTGGTTTTTCTTTGAACGACCGTCCCGTGAAATTAACAATTATTTTGATTTTTTTATGGTAATTGATAGTTTTTGAGTTGCTTTTTGAGTTCCAAAAATCAAAATCTGATTCCTACAATTAGTTTTCTTGTTATGAAGCTTTAAACATGAGCATGTTAAGCGTCTCAATTTTTCTTCCTCCCCTTTGCCCGTCCATCCTTTAAAGTTTGCTTTCTCAGTGATAGGTCCCTTCTTTTGTGGACCGTCACATATGTGGAATATATGGGAAGCTTTGAGCGCTTTCAGCCACCTCTAAAAAACAGGGGCATTTTTTCGATATAGAACAATCCTAGGAGGTAAGAGCATTAAAAATACTGCCTTACCGACTTAGGAAATAACTAACATCAGCTCACTTACATATTGAAACACTGATACATGTAGTAACGATTCGAGGCGTTAGACGACAGCACTAGTGATGACAAAAATATTCTGAACACCGGTGTCAACATTTTGCTTTACTATGTCATTATTTTGCTATATTCTGTCAATAATTTACTCCCTAGTCAGAATATTTTGCGCAACCCATTCCCCTACGGTAGAAAATCTACCATTTTGTATAGCTACGAACGGTTGCCACACGAGAATTTCGCACGTATATATAAAGAAAAAAAAATTTAGTTTTGGACCACCATATTGTACAATCGTCCCAAATGTCGTTTAGACAATCCAGTAGCATATTTGTTCAATCATTCCAAAGAACTGGGTCAATAATCTTTTTTTAACTAGGACAGGCCACAGCAGGATAAACACATGCACGAACACAACGCTATATTATGTCTTGAAGTCGAGTCTCATTTCTTCTGAGTAGTCAAAAATAATTTCATGTTGATTCCAGGGACAACAAAAAACTTATTTGAGACCACTCAGAATAAATTAGCTCCTCTCGCACCACGGAGTAGTAATAAGGAGACCGAACTGCAATGTATCCAACAGTGAGAATGGATCCAAATGCCTGCTCTGGTTCAAAAGTAGTAATAAACTCTAAATTTACTGAGTTTGCGCATTGCGTATTCACTATCTTCGTCACTATCTAAAGTAGAATGAGAGAAAGAACAGTTATGGCGGGTATCAAGACATCAGCTGATTTTGAGGTTACGGTTCTTAATGTAAACAAATATCGAACATCGAGATATATCGATAGTAAGTGCACACTGCGCAAACTCAGTAAATTTAGAGTTCATTACTACTTGTGAACCAGAACAGGCATTTGGCTTGAGAATATATAGTGAGTGCAGTCTCCTTATTACTACTCCGTGTCTCGCACCGTCCTCTCCGCCTAACATGCATCTTGTCCCATTGGCGGATCCAAGGGGGCACGGGTGCTTTCCCCCTCCCCCCAAAAACCTTAAATTTGAGAATGAGCACTATAATGCTATCTCTTTCTCTCTCATGTAGAAAACTCCAAAAACCTTGTCTGCATCCGTCACTATGATATATGAATAAGGGAGGCCGCCTAACAGTAGATAGTAAAAATTTCCAACAGGTGTAATTATTTCAGGCTGAAGTAAATTATAAAATTGTTAACACTAAAATGAACCTAATCTATTCAATTAATTATCACAATCAGCAAAATGGGCCTAAAATTAACCACTTCTTATTCATAATAAAAATTTTTATAATACGATAAAAATTTACTCAAAAATTACTTCCTGCCAACAGTAGATAATACTTTCTTATTTGAAAAATATAAATTGTGGCACAGCTTTTTACCCGTAATACAGTTCCTTAATAAGTATTCTTGAAAATAAAATCAATTTGTGAACATAAGAGTTGTTTATACTTTAGTAATTAAATAAAATATTAGAAATACTAGAAATATTGTCACGCTTAACCAACTCTAGCAACTAAGGAATGGGGAATTAGTTACACTTTATATAAAAGTGTTCAAACTAAATTAAAATGTTTTAGAAAACAAAAAAATGCTATCAAAACATATCCTCAACTTCTAACAGTTCTATAATAGATTATCTAATGTTGATTATCTACTGTTGAAATTCACCCTGGTTCATAAAAATTCCTTAAATAATTATGAATAAAGGAAAGTAACACTTCGTGGTGGCATATATTATTTTTTAGGCCTTGAATTTTAATAAAAACGCATTTACGATCCCCAAAAAAATGTGTATTCTTAATGAAAACTATAAATACATTTCAGGTTAATTTTTTTCTAACTTTCAAAGACGGATTTTTTTATTTTTACACTGTAATTATTTATATTCTTTCAAAAAAAATTATTAAGTTACCTTATTTTATTACTAACATCTTATTATAACCAAACCTAATGTTAACGTACATAGCGGCACACTTAAATACGGCAGGACATTTTTTAAGAACAACGTCTTTGATTTCCTGAGGTAGAAGTTGTCGAGATATGTCAAAATAGCACACTTAATAATTTGTGAATAAAACAATCCAAACACGTATTAGATTATTAAACGTATAAGATACAAAAAGGTATTAGATTAGTTTTAATTTGGGGATAAAACAATGAAAGACGTATTATATTTAAACGTATAAGACACAAAAGCGTATTAGATTAGTTTGCCTGTACAAATTGAAAATGATTATTAATTTTATAATAGATTGACTAGTTGAAGCTGCATTTAAATGCCAGTTAAATACTGCCTGAGACCTTAGTTGTGCTGAGTTGATTTCTATTTTCGGAGTAACTCGGACAGTTTTCTATTTGAGTCTCCGGTTATCATAAACTTTTTGTCACTTTGCTTACCCTGCTATGGCCTTTGTTTAACATTCGATCCTTACCCCCACAAAAAAATAAAAAATAAATATTAATATTGCTTATAATATGCTCATAAAATCTAAAAAAAAATACAAAATAAAAAGTAGTTATGGCAAGAAAATTGAAAACATTTTTTTTTTAATTTTGATTTAAAAGATGGAAATATTTTCCAGGGATAAAAAATTCCATCTACTGTCAGTTAAAACTAAATTTTGTAATCAATCAAGATTTAAATTACTTATCCAGACAGTAAAAGCAAAATTTAACTTGTATTTCAGAGAAATGAAGACCACCTTTAGGTGTTAAGTAAACGCAATAAATTTTATAATCAATTATCCAGCCAGCGAAGGCAAGATTTCACTAGTTTATCCGAGAAATGAAGACAATTTTTAGATGTTAAGTAAAGGCAACAACTTTAAAAATCAATTGTCCAGCCAGTGAAGGCAAAATTTAACTTGTTTGTCCGAGAAATGAAGTCAACCTTTAGAAGTTAAGTAAAGGCAACAGTTTTATAATCAATTATCTAGCCAGTAAAAAGGCAATATTAAACTTGTTTATCCGAGAAATGAAGACAACCCTTAGGTGTTAAGTAAAGGCAACAGTTTTATAGTCATTTATCGAGCCACTAAAGGTAAGAATTAACTTGTTTGTCAGAGAAATGAAGACAACCTTTAAAAGTTAAGTAAACGCAATAAGTTTTATAATCAATTATCCAGCCAGCGAAGGCAAGATTTCACTAGTTTATCCGAGAAATGAAGACAACCTTTAGATGTTAAGCAAAGGCAACAAGTTTTAAAATCAATTGTCCAGCCAGTGAAGGCAAGATTTAACTTGTTTGTCCGAGAAATGAAATCAACCTTTAGAAGTTAAGTAAAGGCAACAGTTTTATAATCAATTATCTAGCCAGTAAAAAGGCAAGATTAAACTTGTTTATCCGAGAAATGAAGACAACCTTTAGATGTTAAGTAAAGGCAACAGGTTTATAGTCATTTATCGAGCCATGAAAGGTAAGAATTAACTTGTTTATCCGAGAAATGAAGACAACCTTTAGATGTTAAGTAAAGGCAACGGTTTTATAATCATTTATTTAGACACACTGAGAAAAATAAGTTAGCTACTGTATGGATAGCTAATTTTTAGAGGTGGTAGCTAAGAACTAACTATGACAGCAAACAAAATTAGCTGTGGAAGCTAATTATTAGTTGTGTTAGCTAAAAAAAATAGCTATCCATATAATAGCAACTAAAGCTAGCTAAGGTAGGTAACTTTTAGCTATGGCTGCTGATCTTTTTTCTCAGTGCAGTAAAGAAAAGATTTAACTTGTTTATCTGAGAAATGAAAATAACCTTTAGATGTTAAGTAAAGGCAACAAGTTTTATAATCAATTATCCAGCCAGTGAAGGCAACATTTAACTTGTTTATCTTAGAATTGAATACCACCTTTAAATGTTAATAATAGAACGTCCAACGTCCTTCCGGCAGGACAAAAAAGCCTTCCGCGAGTACGTACGAAATCGCGTTATAAAATTAACATGGATTCAGATACACAGAAAGTAGTATATATGGTTGGAAAGGTAAAGAATCAAGCTTTCAGCGCATGTAAACATGGAACTTGTAAATTCAAACCCCGAAGCTTGGTAGCTAAAAGAAGTTAAATTTTCCAAAAATTCACATAATTTTTAGTCACAAAAAGACGACGCGCGGTAAAGCCGGCAGGACGTTTTCGTTTTTTTAAAAAGACTACCTAGCCTTTGTACATAAATTAAAAAAATCGATATTTACGTCATCTGAAAGCTTGTTTCATTACCTAAAAAATCATATATTCATTTTTATACTTATCTGCTTCATATTGATTTTATAGAGCGATTTCCGAGGAACTCGCGCCTGAGCCATTTACAACCGGCCGCCATTACGTTAGTTATGACAATATTTACAAAAGTAATAATAAACTCAATTCCTTTGATGATAAAGATGATGAATTATGATGATAATGATGATAATGATGGTGATGATGATGATTATATGAAATTAATATATTTTTTCACAAAAATGAATTGTCCTTCCGGAAGGACGTTTACTGTGTGAAAGCGCGTCCTACCGGCAGTACGCAGCCTTGGACGTTCTATCATTAAGTAAAGGCAACAATTTTTATGTACAAAAAAATTTTTGATTCATCTATCCAACTGGGGTAGGAAAGATTAAAATTGTTTGTCCGGTAAATGAAAGCATCATAAGAGATGTGTGTTTAGAAAATGAATGCATGATATAGTCTGTTTATTTGAACATATTCAACTAACAAAGGGAAGCTTTAAAGTCTGCACCTATTTGACAAGTTCAAGTGAGTAATCGTTTCCGAACCAATAATAAAATTGTTTACCTGAAATTAAAAGAAAAGTCACAGTATGCATAATATTTAACTAATTAATGCAATATCGAGAATCCAAACCTAACCAGTGAAGAGAAAATAAGTAACGTAATTCACACAGTTAAGAAATTATAAGTTATTTTTTCGCTGAGTAAAGTGAAGAGAACTGGTGTGTTGCAGTGCAACGAAAATAAAGAATAAAATAAGAACAGATACAGTAATATAACTATTGAAATAGAAGGAACATTTTAATTATTGTATCACCAATAAAGAAGAAACAAGAGTCGTAGAGAATCAGCGTGGAGAATGTTAACAAAAGTTATTGTTGATGAGAAATTTCTTTACGCGTTGAATCACGGAAGAGAAGATTCATTATCAGTTCAGCGCATATCAAAGACAACTTAAGAGGTTAAACCACTCAAAATGTCAAAAAGAGGCGACATTTGAATACTTTTTTAAAGAAAAGTTTAAGAGTAATGAAAAAAAATGTATATATTTTGATTGGTACACTTTAAAGAGAAAACAAGTATACGTAATAAATTTTTGTTTTTAAAATATCAGATATATAGGTACAACTATTGTCAGATATGCTTTAACATTTTAACATGTAAGTCATATAGAAATATTTTAAGACATATATGACGATAGATGTACGTGATGGAAACCCTTTTTCAAGAGAATGACCTCGAGACCGGAAAAGTTTTTGCTAGAGTTTTCATCCTAGAACAAAAAACAAATTTTTTTTCTATTTTTACATCTCAAAAAATAGAGAAAGATGGAGGGGAATTTTTTTAATCGATTTTTGCAGAAATGGTGACTATTTTAACATATAACAGAGTTTTTCCAAAAAAATATGCACTAATTTGTTTATAACTAAAGAAATATCCAACATAAAAAAATCCGCACGTCTTTATCTAGATAATGTTATTAAGAAGCTACAATTAAATTTTTGAGTAAATCGGTTGAGATTTGTGAAAGTTATGTTTCCGGACAGGGGGCTGTTTATAAATTACGTAAGGTCTCTTCGTAGAAGGAGGGGGGGAGGTAGAACACTTTTCTATGCTAACTTAGATGGGTGGGTACCTAGTTATAAAAAATTGTGACGTAAGATATGTTTTCATATACTACTCAATAAATGTCATAAATTTCGGACACTTCCACGCTATGAAAAAAATACAAAGTTATACACTAAACACCAAACATTTCTTAATGCTTTTAACTAATATTCAATTAAACTAATTTTTGCAAAGTTGAGAATAAATTCTTGTAAGAAAATACATGAGGAGAAAATTACGTAGCTTAGGGGGCGGGGTGGGTAGACCAAAAACTTACGAAGCCTTATAGACATAGGTACTTGGGTCAAAATTAAAGAAAAATGCCTTACGTAAGTTATAGACGGCCTCCAGATCTAAAAAGTAGTTTTGAGAAAAACGCGTTTAAAGTTTTGCAATGTGTCATGAACACAACCTGGCAGCCCGAAACGCGCGGTAAAAGAATTTAAAGTTTCTATCAAATTGGTTTCGGGCATGTATAAAACCTTTTGTTTCTTATTCTAGAATTTTGAAAGGAATTTTTTAAACAATAAACAAATTTTCGATTTTTTGAAAACTGTACAGTGGTGTATCCCCTTAATGATCACAAACACACTATCGCAATATGAATTAAAGACGTACATTTAAATCATTCCTAAGTCTGCGCAACAATTTTGTAAAACACACACGTAAAGTGGTCATACTTGTTTAAATATTTGAAGAAATGCATGGTTTTAATAAAGGCACTTGGAAGAAACACCCCGAACCTACAAAACTCAGGACGATAACCACAGATCTATAACCGTGAATCAAGGTTGCACACTTATGGAATTAATGTAAAATATCTTTAAGTAATTGAATATATAGAATTCCGTTTTTGTGAATTACAAAATAACTATTAATCGTCCGTATTATTAAAAATTTGCAGACAATAAGAATGAAGTTAATTCTACAACAATGAACCTGAAAAGCGGCAATCGTTTTTTCATCTTCTAAACGGTAGCCAGGATGCTTTATAACTCAAAATGTGTAGGTAAGGTTGATACTTTACCAAAAACAGATTTCAGGTCGACATTAAATTATGTCAAAAAAAAATTATCACAATTTTTACAAGGGACCAGATTTCTTTCAATAAATTCAGCAATTTGCAACAAATGCAGTGGATTCTAAAAGTTGAATATGCTCAGTTTACTAAATTATGTTTGACTTCTAAATTATTTAGAAACAATAACATTATTTCAGGAGATAAAGTCTTAGAAAATACTTAACAATTGCGCATGACAGAATTACAAAAATCAACTATAACATAAATTGTACCCTCTACTAGGTAATTGTAAAAGATGTCAAAAGTATTAAAAATATTGCTATATTTTACAATGTTTTTATAAATCCGTGGCGAAATATATACTATCTGTGTTTCAGAAGGTTACTTTAAATTTCGTTTGGGGTGACAAAGCATCCTAGTTATCGTTTCTAGGGTTTAAAAGCATGTTATTCACATCGTTAAATGAGTAAAGTAATAAAGACATTTTAAAATTGCTGAAACTTGAAGATATTTTTACTTCAATTCCATGTTGACAATTAAATGGACAACTCGCTAAAATTACCTTTAAAAATAATAATAAAATGCGGATTGTTAATACTAGGTAAGGTACTTGAAAAGCTTACGAAAATCGACCGACGATTCAAAGAATAATTAGTGTTAGATGAATACATGAAAATATGTTTTGCATTTTCTTAATCCTTTAACAGCATTTTTTAATTTGATTTCCCGTTTTAAAAACATTAAGTCAACATTTTTGCTCATTTAAGAACACATGTTTCAAAATAAAATCTTTTTAACACTTCCATTAAATTTGCCATTTTATAAGCTTTTTGCAATTAAACAAAGTGATTTGCTATTAAAAAAAAATTTCAATTAGGTGAGAGGTCCCAAAGATGGACATAGAATCGATTTAATGTTCTAGTATCGTAACTGAATAAGATATATTAAAATGTTTTATACCGGATGTAAGTAAACGTATTAGGTAACTTATGGGCATAGAGATAAAATTTTATTTCGATCATAAACATTTTTAAAGCATTTTTTCTAACTGTTAAAATTTTAGATTTAAAAAAAAGTGGCCCCAAGATGGACACCTTAAAAGTATCTGAAAAATGTAGTAAATAAAAAAAAAACATCGCGTAACAATTCTTTAACTAATTTTTAATCATTTCGCTGTATTTGTAAAAAAATAACATTTTTAAAAACTTCAATTTCATAACTTAACCATAAAAAGCAAAAAAGTATTGAAAATATCGATATATCAAATTCTCTAACGATAACATCACATTTCATCGTAGAAAATAAAAAATTTAAATTGGGTGGCTCAAAAAATTATTGAAAAAGTGTAAAATTCAAAATACGAAAATAAATACGTTGATAATTGACCTCTGACTATTTTAGAGCACATGACACAATTATTTTAACCCCTGTAAAAGTATATTAGTAAAATCAGTTTAGAATATGATTATAGGATAAATGAATAATATTATAACGTTAAGTATTTATTCTAAATCACAAATTTAAATAACTTTACTAACTTAAAAAAGAACTTTAACAAAACTTGTTTAGACACAAAATCGCGTGGTATTTGTAGAAGAGAAACCAACTGTTTTTTTTCTTCAAATGTGCATCAAAACCTTCGTCTATATAATAATCAAAAAGGACAGAAAGCATAAGGCGCTGTTTCCTTAAACAAAAATTTTATACGAAATGTCCATCTTTGGACCCACTGCCCTACATATTTTTAGAAATCAAATACCTATTTTTGTTGAACTTTGTTTAATCAGGAACGCGAGTGTATTGTATAAATTTTGAACATCTTTACAGTACATTATTTTATATTATATTATATTGTATATTGGACTTTCATATTTCGGTAGAGAAGTCAACTAAAATTTATAACAAAGTATTCAGAACTTATCTATTAGAAACTTGTAAAATGTTTAAATAAGTAAAATATAACAAGACAATATAAGTATGTCTATAATGACTTAAATATTTATCTGACAGTCTTCTCTTGGGATAAAATATTGTTTATTATATAAAATCATTTAATACAAAAATTCTAGAAATAGGTCATTAAAATAAAGTACATTAACTGTATAAATCGAAATGAATATAGAAATTACTTTTGTAAGAAATTCATGAAAAACAAAGACAAATAAATATTTTAAACAGGAAACATTTATACAACTGTAATTTATAAGCAATTATAAAATTGTAAATATATCTATCTTCTAAATTTTCTTTTCTTTATTTGAATTCAACTTAATATGTATCTTACAGAAGACTGATCTCTAAGTTCAGAAAATTATCTACCAACCATTTATTTATCATTTATTAATGTATTTAAATTCATTAATATTTACGAACCTGTTGACATTTTGTCAACATTTTATAAAATAAATGGCAAGTTTAAAAACTTGTAAGAACTGCAATTTTTATATTTTGTAAATTAAGATATTGTAAGTTATTATAAATAATAAAAAATATATTACTGGGAATTAGTAACCCGTAATATACTGAAATGATAGAAAATAGAAATTTTGTCTTATGAACAGGGACATAATGACAACCAGTTCTCCTACCCTACATGGGTTTTAATGTACATTTTAGAACCAGAAAACGTCAATTTCCTACATAAAGATTAAAGTTGGCTGTTAAAGGACTAATAAATGTTCAGAATTTTAATGTAATTTCCCTAGCGCTTCTTTGATAATAACAAATATGCGATTGTCCTTCTTATGGGCATGAAAAACTTGAGGACTTAACAATTGAGTTAATCGTAACTCTAAATATTCTTGCTGCAATTCTATTTCATACGCCATCAAATTCAAGTTGTGGTTCAGAGTATTCGTTTTTCGACAGACGAAGGTAGGAGAGCCATTTCTCCAAAGAATTGTGTCAATTACTACAAAGCGAGGCAGATTTTCTTCACTATAGCTTTGTGCTACAATAGATTTTTGTGGTTCATATTTTTTCCCATTCACTTTCACCCATTTTGTGATTTCAAGACGTAGGATATCTGGAAACAAGTCTTTAAAGTGTAGCAAAGCCTTAGGAACCCATTTCGAAGGCCCTTTTAAAATTGGTCGTTCTAAATTGCCTTGCAGAAAATAGCTTTGATCTAATTGATGTTTCGTACCTAATGTCCAAGATGGATTCTTCCAATTACGCATTGCTTGCTCAAAGCGTTTTAGTTGTTGGTGTTTTGCCTCATATCGGATGGTTCTGTATTGATTTAAGGGTCCAAACTTTTGAAATAGTCCTGCTCGATGTACCAGAAAATGTTGCTTTGGAGTCAAATGAGTATTATATATGCTCTGAAATCCTTCTAAATACTCAGCGATTAGGCCAGACAAGTAATTAAGAAAGTCAACTTCCATCTTCTCAACGTTGCTTATTAGCATTATTTCAAGCATCTTCACATAATTAGTCAATGGTTCCCATTCTTCTGGGACAGAACCAGCTACTATGAATGGTATCATTGTTGATAATTGTCTCATCTGAGCCGCAGTTTGCTTAAATCCATGTGTTTTGTCTAATATTTGTTTTTCTGTGATTAAAGATGGTATAGAGCTTTTCTCTGTCGGGCCATAATCAAAGTTTGCAACTTTTGCGTTGAAAGTTTCTAGGGTCATCAAGTTTAATTCAAAGCAAAGTTCCCTCAGAAAGAACCTTGTTGTACGAACGCATATTCCTTCTAGATCATCATGCGTTAGATCTGGTGGTAACGAGGTTGTGACGTGAAACCCCTCCAATTCATTTAAAACACTTTTACCATTTATTCCGTAAGTTGTTCTTAAAGCATCTTTTCTTTCCTCTGCGGCGTTTTCAATTTCCTCAACCTGACGGTCATGCACTTCTGGAGTACGAAGAAGGTCTAAATTTTCTTTCGTCATAGTCTTAACTTCATCATTTGAAGCCATGCATACTCTACACGGATGACGAGCGACAAATGATTTCCGAAAACCACCTATTTCATGAGCAGCGAGGTTGTCACATACTACCACAGATACGCAAGCATTTAATTCATCTCCGTTTGGCAAAAGAATTCCGGTTTCTAACTTTTTAACGTCATCTACTATGTACTTCAGAACTTTGTTTATACCATATTCCTTCGTATGAGGATTTGGAAGGATACCTGCCACGTTTATAAACCTTATTTGTGAACTATGCGTTCGCGATATGTCCTCGTCAGTCCAATAGAACATGCCTAATTTATTCTTTGAACCTGCTTTTGTACCTGCCGAATCACACATCTCAACTTCATCATAATAAAGTTTAAGAAACTTCGATTCAGGTTTCCGCAGCTTATATGGATGATTTTTGAAGTAAGTACCATCCATGTAGCTTTCGAGAAATCCTTCCTCTCCATTTCTTTGTCGAGTGACAACATTACCAAACGACCCATTTGCTAACCAAGCAGGAAGAACTTCCGAAATGGGAATATGAATAAATTCATCTGCTTTTCTTTTAACTGGCTGATTTCCTTCTACAGTACTTGTGCCATGAGGAATAAACTTACTACCTAATTTAACTCTTTTAGGAAAAACGACATTAAACTCCTGTTCAAAGTACTTATTTTGTAAATAAATGCTATGAAGACCTTCACTAACATTTATATTCCTTAATATTCCCTGTACATCAATAATGTCATCTAAATCTACATTTGCAAAGTGTAATAAACGATCTCTAATTTCTTGAATTAAATCCTCCATATGAACCGTCACTACTTCATTCATATTTTCTAAAATTCCACCTACGTCATCATATGAAGAATTCGTGCAACCTCTCAAAAACAAAAGATACTTCCCAATGCTTCGTTTCCTACGTTCGTTATTATTAGGTGCATTACCTGCATTACGTCTATTACCATTGTTAGGTCTGTTACCATTATTGAGTCCATCGTCACCATTAGGTCCACCTTCATCATCACGTCCACCTTCATCATCACGTCCATCGTCATCATTAGGTTCTTCACCATCATCATCATCATCATCATCAGAATTATCAGTACTTTGTAATTCGTCATTTGATTCTAGATCATCATCATGGTAAGGTCCTATATCATTTGGTCCATCTGAATGCGCGTACACGCTTTCTGCGTCAGATTCCATTCTGATTAATAAAAAAAAAATAATTTTTTTGATTCTTCTGCTAACAGTAGTAAATTAATGCAATACATAAAAAGAAATTTAAAAAATTATATATATAACCTATTCTCATTATATTTTTACATTCGCGTTAATTTTGTTATTGCGAAGTTTTACTACGTACCAAAATCGATACAAAAATCTAGACTATAAAGAAAATATTATTTTTCAAGGATGTGCATGTGTCGATATGTTAGAACTCTATAAGATTTGTATGCAGTGAATTTTGGCAAAGAGAGAAATGGGTAAAATGGAAGAGAAATTGTTTCCGATACCACCAAATAGGCAAAATTTTGATATAATCTACTGCGACAGCCTCGTCTGTCACATTTCAAACATACAATTTACCTGTAGATTGGTGATTTAAATGAAGCATTTAAAGAGACGACAATTTTTATTTTCAAATTGAAACAGAAAAAATCCAAAGCTGGATGATTCGAACTGTGAACCCCTCACTCTAAAGCCGCCCGCTCTATCCACGAGGCCATTGACGTAGTTACAAATGTTTACACTACCGTCGGAAATTGTTGATCCGACAGATAACAATGGTTTCAAAAACACAGCTCAATTCAAATCAGTATATCTTGGTCAAAAACTTAGATAGAAACTTGGAATTGAAACATTTACAAATCTTATACATTTCTGCATCAGATTGTCTACTGAATTATTATTTTTGACATATCGAAGAGATTATATTACTTGATGGGTGTAGATAAAAATTACCAAATTTTTCGAATATCGTTCGATAATTTTATCTCGTTTCCTGATCTACAAAAAGTCTACAAAAAAGTTTGAAGTTCACCTTGGTTTCTTTGCGAAATATTAAGCTTTAATTTGAGCTAAGAGAACTTGAAAAATATTAAGTGGTTCTCGAAATATGAATCGAAGCTTCCGAGAAGGTTTCCGGGAAAAACCATAATTTTCATTTAGAAACCACTGTTTTAGCTGACTTTGAAGAAAAATATGCCCCAACGTTTTGAGATATAATTCAAGAACCACTTAATATTTTTTAAGTTTTCTTGGCTCAAATTAAAGCTTACAAATCAGCAAAGAAAACAAGGAGGACTTCAAATTTTTTGTAGAATTGTTGTAGATAAAGCAACGAGTTACATTTATCGAACGATATTCGAAAACTTTGGTAATTTTTATCCGAACTTATTAAATATTATAATCACTTTGATAAGCCATAAATAATGCATCAGTAGACCTTCTGACGCAGAATTTTATAAGATTTCTCAATATTTTAAACCCAAGACCCTATCTGAATTTTTGACCAAGATATCCTGATTTAAATTAAGCTGTGTTTTTTAAACCACTTTTCTCGATCGGACTGCCAATTTCCGACGGTGATGTGCATTGTATACATATATGTTACATATGAGCTACGGCTTGCAGCGCGCTACTGATGAACCATATTTCAGTTTATACATTACAGTTCCGGGATTTCTTCGTAATTTTAGTGAATCGTTAATGGAAGTTCATCAAGAAGCGTAAAATTTTTTCTTTTGCCCTAAACTTATGAGTAAGTTCCGTACTTATTAATGAATAATTGTTTTTCGTGTGTAGGTCCGTTTCCTACATCACCTATAAATTATACATATTTTTCAGGGCTTATAATCATACTAACTTTATTGTTTTAACACCTGTAAAAGGAGTGGGTGCAAAAACTACTGTTAAAAAAGCCCATGAGCTTGCTCATACTTTTGGAGCACCAGATAGAATTATTTCAGGTAGAGGTATGCGTTTGCATTAAAGCTTTTTCTAGATTTTTGCTTCAGGCATGGCATAAGTCACACGTTTAATTCAAATCGTCATCCGCACGCCAATGGTAAGATTAAATGTTTACATCAAACGGTTTTGATGATAATGAACATTGCTGCTCAAAATCCTGAACAGAAGAGAATGATTGAGATCAACATCTTTAAAAAGACTTGACACAATTTATGTAGTCCACTAAGGAAATTTATATGAAATAAATATTACTATATATTATGTTTCACATGTCGCCAAATTACCTACATTCTGTTTAATCTTTGGAAAAAACAAATCATAGAGTTTAAATAATGTAAAAGAACTTAAATTTATCTTGAGAGTTTCAAATAGCACTCAAGACTTTTTAATCTTACGCTATCTTCTACAACTGAGTAAATTTTTCGCGGAGCGCTAATGAAAACGTAACTGCTGTGCCGAATACGCAAAAACTATTGCCAGAAAAATATTTATATACAGATTCGAAAAGTTTACAAAATTTGTAAACAGTTGATTGGTAAGCGAAAGCAATAACTTTATTATTTTCCTAATTATCATGAGAGTAATATTAAGTCATTTTTCAATTTTTCAAAATCATTATTATATATTATCATCGATTATACACTACCGACCAAAATTGCGAAACCACTTACAAAAATGGGATTAAAAATTTGACCGTCTTAAAATGTTGATAACTTTTTCAGATATTAGCGAATTGAATTTTTTCAAATACCATTCAAAAGCTTATAAAATTTGCCATGAAATGATTTTATTTTAATGCTTTTTTGATTAATAGAAACGGAGATTCAATCTGATAAAGACAGGTGAATTTTCCGTTTTCTGTAACTTTTCATTCTTCAAGTTTGGTGGACTACATTTTCTGGAAAAGTAATTGGAAAATTTTGAAATTAAGCTAAGTCATACCTTAAACTATCAGCTTTAAAATAAGCTAAAAAAATTAAAATATTTTGAAAGGTTCAAAACTTGTAAGTAAATATGTATAAAGAACAAAATGCAATAATTCCTTTGTTTCCTTGTCACTCAGCTCACTCAGCCTATTCGGCATGGAGGTACTTTACACCGTAGGGAGGAAACCAAAATACACGCGCGCAATGGTCGGGAGACAGTAAACTTTACTGCAACATTTTCTCACTCCCGATCGTTTGTGCGCGTGTATTTTGGTTTCCTCTCTACAATGTAAAGTACCTCATGTATTAAGCAGCCAAAAGTGGAGCAAACACTAGAATCGTTGCGTTTTTTCGTATCATACATTTACTTTTAATTTTAGTACCAGTCAAGATATTTAAGTTTTCTTTGGCTTATTTTAAAGCTAATAGTTCAAGGTTTAACTTAGCTTAATTTCAAAATTTCCCAATTATTTTTCTAGAGAATTGAGCCTACCAAACTTGAACAATGAAAATTCCCAAAAAACGAAAAATTCACCTATCTTTATCACATTACATCTCCGTTTATATTAATAAAAAAAGATTTAAAGTAGGACCATTTAATGTCAAATTTTATAACTTTTCTAATGGTCTATGAAAAGTTATAATTCGCTAATATCTAACAGAATTATCAACATTTTAAGATGGTCATGTTTGTAATCCCATTTTTGTTTATGGTTCCACAATTTTGGCCGGTAGTTTACCTGTAAAGCTTTAGTCATTTCCTTCAACTTTTTTGGCTTCGATAAAAAGTTAAATTAAAAAAATTTTCAAAATTGAAAAATTACTTAATATTTCTACTCTGTTAATTATAAAACAAAAGATTTTTGAATCACGGAGAAGGTACTTTCATCACCGTTCGTCTGAGCAGGTACGTTTTTCATACCTTACACGGAAAGGTACAATTTTCATATAGATCGCAGCAAATGACATCTTTTTCGTCGTTGACTTGAAATGGCATACTCTTCCCCTCAAGCCAAAAACTGATTGGAAAACTAATTCTGAGAGTTTAAAAAATGTTTCAAAAGATTCTTGGAAACCAAAAGCAATAGCTTTCATAGTTTTTAATTATCACGAGAGTAATATTCAGTAATTTTTTAATTTTTAAAGATCTTTAACTTGAACTCTTTCCCGAAGCCAAAAGAGTTAAAGAAAAAAATTAAAATATTACAGGCATAATGAATGCAGTTTTTCATTTAATTTGAATTTTATAAATTTAAAAAATGTCTACTGATTTTTTTATTATGAACTAAAGTGTGGATCGGTACATTGTCGATATCACGCGCTAATCTGATCGAGTTGACGGTCTCGACATCATCATTATTTATCTTCACGAAGAAGATAAACAGAGAAAGTCAATAAATAAAACGGTAACTGGATTAAACAGACGCGTGAACTCGAAAATGTTGATCTCCATGCAATAATTCATAATTCGAAATAAAGTTCATATGTTTTAAGGACGTTCTATCGTATGACAATACTAGTAAAAACAGAGACATTATTTTGACGTTAGGTTTAAATATAATTTGACTAATATATAATTAGTCAATTGTATTTATTAACTTTATTTACTTTATAAATATGACTATTTTTCATGTGCGATCAAAATCAACATTTTAAAATGTCAAAACGTCTGAACTGTATCATGTAAAACGTGACATATTTTTCTAAACTAATTTATTGCAACTCTGACAGGAACCTATTGTCCATTTTTAAATGAGTAAGAATTCCTGAAGTGTGCCCATAATTTTTTTGGGTCTGTGATTTTTTTTCATTCTTATAAGTCTCGATAGCCAATGATGGTATAATAAAAACCTTTAAATAGTTTTTCGAAATTTGAATATTTGCAAAAGTTATTAAAGATCAAAGTTTTTTTCAGCGTTTTAGTAAATAACCAATTACTCGCGATTGGATGAACTGACTTTAATAAAAATTGGTGGAGAGCTTAATGAGGAGTTCAACTTAAGATAAATGATCAAAATTTTAATTAAAAAGAATAATGTTTTTAAATAATTTAATTTTTTAATTTTTGAGGTTAAAAAAAAGATTTCTCCCTCTTTTTTTTTCTTTTTTTCTAAGAATCAAATAGAGAATACTTTTAAGATTTTATTTGAACAATAAAAAAGTGAGATTCTTAATAACTTAATAAAATACAAAAATTTATAATAAACTTTGCACAGCCTTTTCATTTAGATTTCAAACTCTCGCGAGTCATTTGTTTTCTTGTGTATTGTAACAAAATCCCACAACATATTTAAAGTCTTTAGAGTATAACTTGCAAATAATTTCATTTTTGTTTAGTGGTGCGTAGAAATAATAATTTCTTGCATTTATAATCGATTGCGTTTTTAAACCGAAAAATTGTCCGCAAAAGCATTTCAAAACGGTTTTGAAGCGCAGTACAGAAACAAATTTAATTTCATCAATTTAATCGAACTTAATATGTTACATATATGTGACAGAGTAATGAATTCTCCTAAGAATGAATCTTAAAAAGTGAAAAAATAAATAGATCATAACTTTTTTCTCAAGAACCTACAGGTCTAAAATATTTCACTACAAAATTTTAGAAACTTTATCCAGCAGTACACTAAGTTTTATCAAAATCTGTTCAATTATTCGATTTACTGTGGAACTACCTTAAGTTTATAAAACTCAAATTAAAACAAAAACTACATTGATTATGCATGTAATGTTTTAATCGTTTTATTTTTAATTTCTGGCTTCAGGAAAGAGTTGAAGTTTGTAGCTCAAAATTTAAAAAAAATTAGGTACTTTATATTTCTCTTGTTATACATAAAGACCTACGACAGGTACTGGTTAGAAAGGTACTGCTGTAGGGTATTTATCATCTTTTTAGAAATTTTTATAAACTTTCCAATTTTGAAAATTTGTCTATCATTTTTTTTGTGGATTCATCACAGTTTATAAATAGTTGTTTTTTAATAGCGTTTCGCGAAGTGTCCACTCAATTGTGGACAGCATTGTATATTACCTATCTTTAAATTTTTTGTTTCTTTACAAGCAAAACAGTGGAAATAATTATGAGTAAAAATGTATTCTTGATCATTACTTATATAAAAATTAAGTAACGTTTTTATAATTTTAAACTCACCCAACCCAACTCTCGTTATTCTAATTTAGTGTCCAATGATTCTTTAGCTTTCGCTGATACACATACATTTAGGAAGGATGAAATTATCAACATTCAATGTGGCAATCTTTTGAATAGCGTTTCTCTTAAATCTCTCCAATGAAAATAGTGTTCAGACCTAAATTGTAACTATTATTTTTTTTAGGATATATATGCAGGTATATATCAGAGACAAAAATTCTGCGTTCGTTAATAATTGGCGCTATAAACTCATTAATGCCAAGGCCAAAACTGTAAGTGCCGGATTAGAAAACTCAATAAAAAAGAGGGTATTTTGTCAAAATATGTTGAAGAGAGTGAACACAATTTTTGTAAATAGTCGCTTCTAAAATTGCATTAAAGTATATAATTCTTCGACAAATTTACTCCATTTTCTAACGCAAGATTGATTTTATCTATCGGGGATTGAATGGTAAATTAAAAATAAAGTTACCAAAAAGGACAACTTAAAAAAGTGAGTGGGCAGACAGTCTTCCTTTATTAGCAAAAACAAACAATTATCGAATTTTTCAAACAAACATTCACCATTCTCAAAGCAGATTTCAAACCTTGACTCTCTACCATCAGGATTTTTAAAGTCATACTGTTTAATAACATGATTTTAATTGCTCATCTAAATCCAGGATGCAAACCAGTCAACACTTCTGCCGTACATTTGAAGAAAGTCACTATCTGCCCTATGTAGATAGTGACTTTCTTAAAATGTACGGCAGATTTAATATCTTGTGTTTAGTTTTAATATACGTCCTAAATAATGAATAGATTTTTTGTTCCCCTTCCAATCCACATTGGAAGATAGTCAACAATTAATATCTTGCTCCTAAAACGGGTAAACATTTTTCAAAGAAAACCGAAATTTATCAGCTTAGCCAAAATCGAAGGCCGACCGCTAACCTAATTTTCAAATAGCCCTCATGGATTACACGCTTTTTAATTCGCATTCAAATGTTCGATGGAAGGAAGCAAATATTAAAAAACTCGCTCCTAAAAATGGTAAAAATTTGTCGTAGAAAACTAAGATCGTTTGCTTTAACCGATGTTGAAGGCTACTTGCTTCAATATCGAACACCGCACGATCCCTTACTTTTCAAAGTCGTTTTTTTTAAATTACTCGAATTTTCATAATTATTCTAATACCCAAAAAAAGAAAATGAACATTAATTGTCACGTGTGTGAAAATGGCAAAAATTTGTCGAAGAAACAGAAATTTGTCTACTGAGCCAAAACCGAAGGCTCAACCAATTTTTAAAATCGCACTTATACATTTCACGCATTTTTATATGCATTCAAATGCCCAATGGAATAAAATCATAATTACTGTCTCGTGCCTGACAATGGTAAAAATTTGTCGCGGAAAACGAAGATCGTTTGCTTTAACCAATGTAAAAGGCTACTTGTCTGCTTTAACCAATATCGAACACCGTACAATTAAATAGTTTTTACAGTCGTTTTTTTTAATAACTTGATTTTTCATGATAATTCTAATACCTAAAAACGAAAATCAACATTTAATTTCTCGTACCTAAAAAATGATAAAAATTTGTCTGGAAATCCTAAATTTGTCTGCTTTGGCCAATATTCAAGACCGTACAATCACTTAGTTCTTTAAGTCGTTCTTTTTAATAACTGGATTTTTCATGATTATTCTATTTCCCAAAAAACGAATATTAACATTAGTGTCTCGCGCCTGAAAATTGTAAAACGTTGTCGTGAGAACCGCAGATCGTCTGCTTAAACCAATTTTGAATTCCACTTGTCTGCTGAAACCAACATCTGATGCCTTTCGCTTACTCAAGTTTCGAAAAACGAAATCAACATTTAAAGTCAGGAGCATGAAAATTATAAATATTTGCGAAGAAACTGAAATGTGTCTACTTAGGCTAAATCTAAGGCCGCCCGAATACCTAATTTTTAAAGTAGCCCTTTTTGATTATTCGCTTTTTACTTTGCTACAAAATTCTGGATGGAAGAAAGCCAACATTTGAAATCTCGCGCCTCAAAATGGTAAAAATTTGTTCTGGAAAACGAAGATCGTTTACTTCAACCAAAGTTAAAGGCAACTTATCTGCTTTAGCCACTATCGAACAGCGTACGATCCCTTACTTTTTAAAATCGTTCTTTTTAATAACTCGATATTTCATGATTATTCTAATACCAGAAAAACTAATTTTAACATAAAAAGTCTCATACCTGAAAATAGTAAAAATTTGTATCTAGTCAAAAACGAAAATTTTTTGGTTAGCCAAAATCAAAGACAGTCGTCTTACTTCATTTTTAACCTCTGTCTACGGTTACTTCTCCCCACTCTCGCACTATCCAAAGAGTTTCCTATACTCCCAACTAGGAGTTCCAATTGTCCATTTTTTGTCGTTAAAGATCATTTCAGTAGGCAGTGGGTTAAAAACGCCGTTATTAAATGCACCCTTTTTAATTCGCCTTCAAATTTTGTATGGAAAAAAGCCAAAATTTAAAATCTCGCGCCTAAAAATGGTAACAATTAGTCGTGAAAACCAAAAATCGTATGCTTTAACCAATGTTAAAGTCTACTTGTCTGATTTAGCCAACATCTGAGGTACGTTAACTCCATTTTCAAGGTCGCCCTTTCTGCGTACACGCTTTTTAGGTCTCTTTAAAATGTCCAGTGGAATAAACTGAATATTCAATGTTTCGTGTCTGAAAATTGTAAAAGCTGATCAAGAAAAAAGAAAGTTGTATGCTTTAGTCAACATCGACACCCGTCCAATCACCACATTTCTAATGTCGCCATTTTTTAATACACGCTTTGTAATTCGCTTTACATATCTAATAAAATGAAATTAACATATAATGCCTCATGTCAAAACATGGTAAAAATTTATCAATAAAGCCGAGATTCGTCTGCCTTAGCAAATATGAAAGCCCATTCCTCTTACCTAATTTTAAAGTCGCCCTTTTTGGTTACTCGCTCTCTAATTCGAAATTAAATTCTTGATAAAAGAAATCCAACATTTAAAATCTCGCGCCTGAAAATGGAAAAAATGTATCGTGGAAAACGAAAATCGTTTGCTGTAAGCAATACAGTCTGCTAAAGCCAATATCGAAGACTGTACGATCTCTTAGTTCTTACGTGGTTGTTTTTCATAACTGGATTTTTCATGATTTTTCTAATACCCGAAAAAGGAAATCAGCATTGAATGTCAGGTGCCTGAAAATGGTAAAAAATTGTTGTAAAAACGAAGATCGCTTGCTTTAACTAATGTTGAAGGCTGCTTGGCATCTTTAACTATTATTGGAGACTGTACGATTACTTAGTTCTTTAAATTGTTCTTTTTAATAACTGGACTTTTCATGTTTTTTCTAATACCCGAAAAACGATATCAACATTTAAGGGAGTAGTCTGGTGTTCGAGCCTGTTTTGAAAGCTTATTTAAATATTCTTTTTTTTTTAATATAAAATAATTTTTAATCATATCAAATCTTTTAACAACTTTTTATTCTTATTATAAATTGTTTAAAAAATTGTATTCTACTATTTTTTAATTAATATTGATATATATACTTATAATTAATGTTTAAAAAAAAAATTAAGTAGGGCGCTGAAGCAGGTGATAACATCCGTTGGCGTTATCTAAAACAAAAAAAATCAAATTGATTATTGTTCTGCATGTAAGTGGTTATCGCTGAACTATAACAAAAGATTTTTGTTAATAAACAGTTTTATTTAATAAAAAATTATTTTATAATAAAAAAGAATATTTACATAAGCTTTCAAAGCAGGCTCGGAACACCAGACTGCCTCCTTAAAGTCGCATGCCAGAAAAAGGTTAAAATTTGTCAAAAAAACTAAAATTTGTTAACTTAGACAAACTGGAAGGCCGTCTAAATACCTCCTTTTTAAAGTCGCCCCCTTTGGTTACTTGCTTTTTAATTCGGTATAAAATTCTCGATGAACGAAATTTAACATTTGCAATCTCGTATCTCGCGCCCGTATAAGGTAAAAATTGTCGTAGAAAACGAAAATCGTTTGCTTTATACAATGTTAAAGTCTACTAGTCTGCTCTAACCGAAATCGAACACCGTAAGATCCCATACTTTTGAAAGTCGTTTTTTTTTAATAACACCATTTTTCATGATTATTTAATACCCGACAAACGAATTTTAACATTCAATGTTTCGTGTCTGAAGATTTTAAAAACTTGACAAAAAACCGAAATTTGTATGCTTTAGTCAATATCGACACCCGTCAATCAATACATTTTTCATGTCGCCCTTTTTTATTACACGCTTTGTAATACACTGTAAATACCTAATAAAATAAAATTACATTAAATGTTTCATATCTAAAAAAGGTAAAAATTTGTCAAGAAAGCCGAGATTCGTTTGCCTTAGCAAATATCAAAGCCCGTTCCATTACCTAATTTTTAAAGTCGACGTTTTTGGTTTCTCGCCTCTCTAATTTGCGATAAAATTATTCTTAGAAGAAATCCAACATTTAATATCTCGCGCCTGAAAATGGAAAAAAATTACCGTGGATAACGAAGATCGCTTGCTTTAACTCATGTTGAAGCCTACTTGTCACCTTTGACCATTATCGAAGAACATACGATAACCTAGTTCTTTTTCATAACTAGATATTTTATGATTTTTCTAATACCCGAAAAACAAAATCAGCATTTAATGTCACGTGCCTGAAAATGGTAAAAATCAGTCGAAAAAGGTACAATTTGTCTACTTAGACAAAATCGAAGAACATCCGCTCACACAATTTTAAATTCGCACTTATTTATTACACGCTTTTTTTACGCTTTGAAATATCGAAAGGAATAAAATTAATATTTACCGCCTGCTGCCTGAAAATAGTACAAATTTGTCAAGAAAGCCGAGATTCGTCTGCCTTAGAAAAAATTCCAACAATTAAAATCTTGCTTCTGAAAATGGTAAAAAAATGTGCTAAAAAAAAAAGATCGCTTGCTTTAACTATTATTGGAGACCGTACGATTACTTAGTTCTTTAAGTTGTTCTTTTGCATAACTAGATTTTTTCTAATTATTTAAATAACCGAAAAACGAGATCAACATTTAATGCCAAAAAAATGCCAAAAATGTTAAAAATTCGTCGAAAAAAATTCAATTCTTCAACTTAGACAAAATCGAAGGCCGCCTAATCACCTAATGTTTTAAGTCGAGCTTTTCGGTTACTCGCTTTTTAATTCGCTATGAAATTATCGATGAAATAAATATAACATTTAAATTCTCGCTTCTAAAAATGCTATAAATTTGTAGTTGAGAAAAAAACGCTTTGAAATTTCCAAAGGAATAAAATCAATATTTATTGTCTCCTTCCTAAAAATGAAAAAAATTTGTCAAGAAAGCTTAGATTTGTCTGGCTTAGCGAATATCAAAGCCCATCTGCTGAATTTATTCGTAAAGTAACCCGTTTTGATTATTAGCTTTTTGGTTAGCTATCAAATGCTGGATAAAAGAAATCCAACGATTAAAATCTCGCTCTTGAAAATGTTAAAAACTTGCCGTGGACAGCGAACATTGCTTGCTTTAACTAATGTAAAAGGATACTGGTCATCTTTAACTATTATCGAACACTATACGATTAGTTTGTTCTGTAAGTTGTTCTTTTTAATTACTGGATTTTTCACGTTTTTTCTAATGCCCGAAAAACGATATCATTATTTTATGTCTCATGACAGAAAATGTTAAAAATTTGTCGAAAAAACTAAAATTTGTCTACTGAGACAAAATCGAAGGCCCTTTAATCACCTAAATTTTAAAGTCGCCCTTTTTAGTTACTCGGTTTTGAATTTGCTGTTAAATTCTCGATGAAATTAATTTAACATTTAAAATCTCGCGCCTGAAAATGCTATAAGTTTGTAGTTGAGAAATAAACGCTTTGAAATTTCCAAAGAATTAAAATCAATATTTACTGTCTCCTTCCAAAAAATGAAAAAAAATTTGTCAAGAAAGCTTTAATTTGTCTGGCTTAGCGAATATCAAAGCCCGTTTCCTGAATTTATTCGTAAAGTAGCCCGTTTTGATTAGTCGCTTTTGAGTTAGCTATTAAATGCTGGATAAAAGAAATCCAACAATTAAAATCTCGCTCTTGAAAATGTTAAAAACTTGCAGTGGACAGCGAAGTTTGCTTGCATTAACTAATGTTGAAGGATACTGGTCATCTTTAACCATTATCGAACACTATACGATTAGTTAGTTCTTTAAGTTTTTTTTTTAATAACTGGATTTTTCACGTTTTTTCTAATGCCCGAAAAACGAAATCATTATTTTATGTCTCATGACAGAAAATGTTAAAAATTTTTCGAAAAAACTAAAATTTGTCTACTGAGACAAAATCGAAGGCCCTTTAATCACCTAATTTTTAAAGTCGCCCTTTTTGGTTACTCGGTTTTGAATTTGCTATAAAATTCTCGATGAAATTAATTTAACATTTAAATTCTCGCGCCTGAAAATGCAAGAAATTTGTCGTTGAGTATAAAAACGCTTTGAAATCTCCAAAGGAATAAAATCAATATTTACAGTTTCCTTCCTAAAAATGAAAAAAATTTGTCAAGAAAGCTTAGATGTGTCTGGCTTAGCAAATATCAAAGCCCGTGTCCTGACTTTATTCGTAAAGTAGCCCGTTTTGATTAGTCTTTTTTTGGTTAGCTATCAAATGCTGGATAAACGAAATCCAACAATTAAAATCTCGCTCTTGAAAATGTTAAAAACTTTCCGTGGACAGCGAAGATTGCTTGCTTTGACTAATGTTGAAGGATACTGGTCATCTTTAACCATTATCGAACACTATACGATTAGTTAGTTCTTTAAGTTGTTCTTTTTAATAACTGGATTTTGCACGTTTTTTCTAATGCCCGAAAAACGAAATCATTATTTTATGTCTCATGACAGAAATTGTTAAAAATTTGTCGAAAAACTAAAATTTGTCTACTGAGACAAAATCGAAGGCACTTTAATCACCTAATTTTTAAAGTCGCCCTTTTTGGTTACTCGGTTTTTAATTTGCTATGAAATTCTCGATAAAATTAATTTAACATTTAAATTCGCGCGTCTGAAAATGCTATAAATTTGTCGTTGAGAATAAAAACGCTTTGAAATCTCCAAAGGAATAAAATCAATATTTACAGTTTCCTTCCTGAAAATAAAAAAAATTTGTCAAGAAAGCTTAGATTTGTCTGTCTTAACAAATATCAAAGCCCGTTTCCTGAATTTATTCGTAAAAAAGCCCGTTTTGATTAGTCGCTTTTGAGTTAGCTATCAAATGCTGGATAAAAGAAATCCAACAATTAAAATCTCGATCTTGAAAATTTTAAAAACTTGCTGTCGACAGATAAGATTGTTTGCTTTAACTAATGTTGAAGGATACTGGTCATCTTTAACCATTATCGAACACTATACGATTAGTTAGTTCTTTAAGTTGTTTTTTTTAATAACTGGATTTTTCACGTTTTTTCTAATGCCCGAAAAACGAAATCAACATTTTATGTCTGGTGACAGAAAATGGTAAGAATTTGTCGAAAAAACTAAAATTTGTCTACTGAGAAAAAATCGAAGGCCCTCTAATCACCTAATTTTTAAAGTCGCCCTTTTTGGTTCCTCCGTTTTGTATTTCCTACTAATTCTCGATGAAA
This sequence comes from Ganaspis brasiliensis, assembly GCA_037103525.1. Lineage (NCBI taxonomy): Eukaryota > Metazoa > Arthropoda > Insecta > Hymenoptera > Figitidae > Ganaspis > Ganaspis brasiliensis. The sequence continues at coordinate 879,643 of JAZKLR010000381.1, read as the reverse complement.
TTAATTTAACATTTAAATTCTCGCGCCTGAAAATGCTATAAGTTTGTCGTTGAGAAAAAAAAGCTTTAAAATTTCCAAAGGAATAAAATCAATATTTACTGTCACCTTCCTAAAAATGAAAAAAAATTTGTCAAGAAAGCTTAGATTTGTCTGGCTTAGCGAATATCAAAGCCCGTCTCCTGAATTTATTCGTAAAGTAGCCTATTTTGATTAGTCGCTTTTGAGTTAGCTATTAAATGCTGGATTAAAGAAATCCAACAATTAAAATCTCGCTCTTGAAAATGTTAAAAACTTGCCGTGGACAGCGAAGATTGCTTGCTTTAACTAATGTTGAAGGCTACTGGTCATCTTTAACCATTATCGAACACTGTACGATTAGTTAGTTCTTTAAGTTGTTCTTTTGAATAACTGGATTTTTTACTTTTTTTCTAATGCCCGAAAAACGAAATCATTTTTTTATGTCTCATGACAGAAAATGTTAAAAATTTGTCGAAAAAACTAAAATTTGTCTACTGAGACAAAATCGGAGGCCCTTTAATCACCTAATTTTTAAAGTCGCCCATTTTAGTTACTCGGTTTTGAATTTGCTATGAAATTCTCGATAAAATTAATTTAACATTTAAATTCTCGCGCCTGAAAATGCCATAAATTTGTCGTTGAGAATAAAAACGCTTTGAAATCTCCAAAAGAATAAAATCAATATTTACAGTTTCCTTCCTGAAAATGAAAAAAATTTGTCAAGAAAGCTTAGATTTGTCTGGCTTAGCACATATCAAAGCCCGTGTCCTGACTTTATTCGTAAAGTAGCCCGTTTTGATTAGTCGCTTTTGAGTTAGCTATTAAATGCTGGATAAAAGAAATCCAACAATTAAAATCTCGCTCTTGAAAATATTAAAAACTTGCAGTGGACAGCGAAGTTTGCTTGCTTTAACTAATGTTGAAGTATACTGGTCATCTTTAACCATTATCGAACACTATACGATTAGTTAGTTCTTTAAGTTTTTTTTTTAATAACTGGATTTTTCACTTTTTTTCTAATGCCCAAAAAAGGAAATCATTTTTTTATGTCTCATGACAGAAAATGTTAAAAATTTGTCGAAAAAACTAAAATTTGTCTACTGAGACAAAATCGAAGGCCCTTTAATCACATAACTTTTAAATTCGCCCTTTTTGGTTACTCGGTTTTGAATTTGCTATGAAATTCTCGTTAAAATTAATCTAACATTTAAATTCTCGCTCCTGAAAATGTTATAAATTTGTCGTTGAGAATAAAAACGCTTTGAAATCTCCAAAGGAATAAAATCAATATTTACAGTTTCCTTCCTGAAAATGAAAAAAATTTGTCATGAAAGCTTAGATTTGTCTGTCTTAGCAAATATCAAAGCCCGTGTCCTGACTTTATTCGTAAATTAGCCCGTTTTGATTAGTCGCTTTTTGGTTAGCTATCAAATGCTAGATAAAATAAATCCAACAATTAAAGTCTCGCTCTGGAAAGTGTTAAAAACTTGCCGTGGACAGCGAAGATTGCTTGCTTTAACTAATGTTGAAGGATACTGGTCATCTTTAACCATTATCGAAAACTATACGATTAGTTAGTTCTTTAAGTTGTTCTTTTTAATAACTGGATTTTTCACGTTTTTTCTAATGCGCTAAAAACGATATCATTATTTTATGTCTCATGACAGAAAATGTTAAAAATTTGTAGAAAAAACTAAAATTTGTCTACTGAGACAAAATCGAAGGCCCTTTAATCACCTAATTTTTAAATTCGCCCTTTTTGGTTACTCGGTTTTAAATTTGCTATGAAACACTCGTTAAAATTAATTTAACATTTAAATTCTCGCGCCTGAAAATGTTATAAATTTGTCGTTGAGAATAAAAACGCTTTGAAATCTCCAAAGGAATAAAATCAATATTTACAGTTTCCTTCCTGAAAATGAAAAAAATTTGTCATGAAAGCTTAGATTTGTCTGTCTAAGCAAATATCAAAGCCCGTGTCCTGACTTTATTCGTAAAGTAGCCCGTTTTGATTAGTCGCTTTTGAGTTAGCTATTAAATGCTGGATAAAAGAAATCCAACAATTAAAATCTCGATTTTGAAAATGTTAAAAACTTGCCGTGGACAGCGAAGATTGCTTGCTTTAACTAATGTTGAAGGATACTGGTCATCTTTAACCATTATCGAACAGTATACGATTAGTTAGTTCTTTAAGTTTTTTTTTTAATAACTGGATTTTTCACTTTTTTTCTAATGCCCAAAAAACGAAATCATTTTTTTATGTCTCATGACAGAAAATGTTAAAAATTTGTCGAAAAAACTAAAATTTGTCTACTGAGACAAAATCGAAGGCCCTTTAATCACATAACTTTTAAATTCGCCCTTTTTGGTTACTCGGTTTTGAATTTGCTATGAAATTCTCGTTAAAATTAATTTAACATTTAAATTCGCGCGCCTGAAAATGCTATAAATTTGTCGTTGAGAATAAAAACGCTTTAAAATCTCCAAAAGAATAAAATCAATATTTACAGTTTCCTTTCTGAAAATGAAAAAAATTTGTCAAGAAAGCTTATATTTGTCTGGCTTAGCAAATATCAAAGCCCGTGTCCTGACTTTATTCGTAAAGGAGCCCGTTTTGATTAGTCGCTTTTTGGTTAGCTATCAAATGCTGGATAAAAAAAATCCAACAATTAAAATCTCGCTCTGGAAAGTGTTAAAAACTTGCCGTGGACAGCGAAGATTGCTTGCTTTAACTAATGTTGAAGGATACTGGTCATCTTTAACCATTATCGAAAACTATACGATTAGTTAGTTCTTTAAGTTGTTCTTTTTAATAACTGGATTTTTCACGTTTTTTCTAATGCGCGAAAAACGATATCATTATTTTATGTCTCATGACAGAAAATGTTAAAAATTTGTAGAAAAAACTAAAATTTGTCTACTGAGACAAAATCGAAGGCCCTTTAATCACCTAATTTTTAAATTCGCCCTTTTTGGTTACTCGGTTTTGAATTTGCTATGAAATTCTCGTTAAAATTAATTTAACATTTAAATTCTCGCGCCTGAAAATGTTATAAATTTGTCGTTGAGAATAAAAACGCTTTGAAACCTCCAAAGGAATAAAATCAATATTTACAGTTTCCTTCCTGAAAATGAAAAAAATTTGTCATGAAAGCTTAGATTTGTCTGTCTAAGCAAATATCAAAGCCCGTGTCCAGACTTTATTCGTAAAGTAGCCCGTTTTGATTAGTCGCTTTTTGGTTAGCTATCAAATGCTGGATAAAAAAAATCCAACAATTAAAATCTCGCTCTGGAAAGTGTTAAAAACTTGCCGTGGACAGCGAAGATTGCTTGCTTTAACTAATGTTGAAGGATACTGGTCATCTTTAACCATTATCGAAAACTATACGATTAGTTAGTTCATTAAGTTGTTCTTTTTAATAACTGGATTTTTCACGTTTTTTCTAATGCGCGAAAAACGATATCATTATTTTATGTCTCATGACAGAAAATGTTAAAAATTTGTAGAAAAAACTAAAATTTGTCTACTGAGACAAAATCGAAGGCCCTTTAATCACCTAATTTTTAAATTCACCCTTTTTGGTTACTCGGTTTTGAATTTGCTATGAAATTCTCGTTAAAATTAATTTAACATTTAAATTCTCGCGCCTGAAAATGTTATAAATTTGTCGTTGAGAATAAAAACGATTTGAAACCTCCAAAGGAATAAAATCAATATTTACAGTTTCCTTCCTGAAAATGAAAAAAATTTGTCATGAAAGCTTAGATTTGTCTGTCTAAGCAAATATCAAATCCCGTGTCCTGACTTTATTCGTAAAGTAGCCCGTTTTGATTAGTCGCTTTTGAGTTAGCTATTAAATGCTGGATAAAAGAAATCCAACAATTAAAATCTCGATTTTGAAAATGTTAAAAACTTGCCGTGGACAGCGAAGATTGCTTGCTTTAACTAATGTTGAAGGATACTGGTCATCTTTAACCATTATCGAACACTATACGATTAGTTAGTTCTTTAAGTTTTTTTTTAATAACTGGATTTTTCACTTTTTTTCTAATGCCCAAAAAACGAAATCATTTTTTTATGTCTCATGACAGAAAATGTTAAAAATTTGTCGAAAAAACTAAAATTTGTCTACTGAGACAAAATCGAAGGCCCTCTAATCACCTATCTTTTAAAGTCGTCCTTTTTTGTTACTTGATTTTTAATTTGCTATAAAATTTTTGATGATCAAAATTTAAGATTTGAAATTTAGCGCCTGAAAATGGAAAAAATTTGCCTTAGTAAACAAAGATTGTTTGCTTTAACTAATGTTGACGGATGCTTGTCTGCTTTAACCAAAATCGAACACCTTACGATCCCTGAATTTTGAAAGTAGTTTTTTTTTAATAACTTGATTTTTTATGATTATTCTAATACCCGAAAAACTGAATAAACGCTTAATGTTTCGTAACTGAAAGTGGTAAAATTTTATCTAGAAATCAGAAATTGGTCTGCTTTACCCAATATCAAAGACCGTACGATCACCTAATTTTTAAAGTCGACCTTTTCGATTACTCGCTTTTTAATTCGCTATTAAATGTTCGATGAGATAAAATCAACATTTACTGTCTCGTACCTGAAAATGGTGAAAATGTGTCAAGAAATTCGAGATTTGTGTGCCTTTGCCAATTAGGCATTATACCTTGTGACGTCAGGGGTTGATGACATTGATCTCTGGTGGGACAACAAATAACATCATTGGTACTGTAGCTGTCAAAAATAATTTTTTGAGGTTAGCTTGAAGTCGTTCTCGTCCTTTATTGGTTGAAGTGGTTGGTTGTCTCTCCAGAAATTCAGCTGATCAGTCCGACATTTTTGAAAGTATAATACCTAATTTCAAAGCCTGTCCCCGCACCTAATTTTGAAGTCGCCCTTTTTGATTACTCGCTTTTTAATTAGCTGTCAAATGCTCCATTTAAGCTGGCCAACATTTAAAATCTCGCGTCTAAAAATGTGAAAATTTGCAGTGAAATCCGAAAATCTTCTGCTTTAAGGAATGTTGAAGTCTACTTGTCTGCTTTAGCAAACATCTGAGCCCGTCCACTGACTTAATTTTTTATGTCGCCTTTTCGATTAAACGCTTTTTAATTCTTTTTAAAATGCTTAACGGAATAAACTCAACGTGTAATGTTTCGTGTCTGAAAATTGTAAAGATTTGTTGAGAAACCGACATTTGTACCCTTTACTCAATTTTCACGACCGTCCAGTCACCTAATTTATAATGTCGTTCTTTTTTATTACAAGCTTTTTAATTCTCTTTGAAATGACCAATGGAAAAAACTTAACATTTAATGTTTCGTGTCCGAAAATAGCAAAAATTTGTCGAGAAAACTGAAATTTGTCTGCTTAGCCAAAATGGAAGGAATTTTACAATTAAAATCTCGCTCCTGAAAATGTTAAAAATTTGTCGTGGAGAACGAATATCGTTTGCTTTAACCAATTTTGAAGGTTACTTGCCTGCTTTAACTATTATCGAACACAGTAAAAGACCTTACTTTTGAAAGTCGTTCTTTTTAATAATTCTATTTTTCATGATTCTTCTAATACCCGAAAAACGAATATCAACATTTTATGTCATGTGCCGGAAAATGATAAAAAATTGTCGAGAAAACCGAAATTTGCCTATGTAGGCAAAATACAAATTCGAGAAAAGTCGTTTCGAAAAAAGGTATAAAAAAAGTGTTAGAAAAGGTTAGCCCTTTCAATCACGTATTTCTGAAATAATCATAATTTTTTAAACATGTATACTATGTTTTCGGGGTCGTTGCTGGCGAATCTATGATGCCAGTTTAAAAAATTCCAACTTCTGGATCCAATATAGTGGACGACTTTTTAAGAAATGGTTGAATTCGATTAAAAATTAATTGTTTACAATTTTTAAACGAATCGAAATTTTCACTTTGGAGTTTTCGAAGTATATGTTTTAATGGTTTTAGAAGCGATTTATGAACAAAAAAAAATTTGAAATTTTTGAAGCTTTAGACTGATTTTTCCCCTTAAATTGCAATAACTTAATTAAATTTTGCTTAATAAAAAAACACACAATCATGGACGTAACTATGTTGGGGCAGGGGGCGGCAGCCCCCCCCCCACCCTAGAAAGCCAGATTTTATGGAAGAAAGAGATAGCATTATAATGCTATCTCTCTCACTACCATGTAAAACCCCCACTAAAATCCTCCTCTAGGTACGCCCTTGCACACTATGTCATTGAAATGTTTCAAACTACAAAAATAGATTAAACAGCTTTGAACTACGTACATTGTAACATTTAAAAGCAATTCAAGAAGAAAACGAGATTTATTGTAATTTTGAAACATTCAATTGTGTGTTTTTTTAACGCCAGTCAATGACTTTTAATACGCTGCTTGTTTTTGGGTGAATTATCGTTACTCATCTGACCATGCAGAATTAGATGACATTTCTATAAAGTTAATTTGACGAAGCGTTATTTTTATATTATCACATCTTGGAAAACTGTTTTACGTTTTTAATTGTGTCGTTTCAACGGAGCATGAGGGTGTCCGTAAAACCGGCGGTTTTGGAATTTTGTTTACGGTACCTTCTAGATTGGTACGAATTTAAAAATTTTTTTTTGTAAAATTGAAGCTTGATTGTTTAACATTAACCCGTGCCAGCAATCAATCGAAATGTCTCATTCAAAATGCATGGGAAAAATAAAACGTTTTTTTTTTAAACTGCTTTCTTTATTTTTTGAGCCTCCCTATGTTACTGTTAGGTTATGCCTATGTTTCACCTCTAATAACACAAAAACTAATAGACATAAACAAGTTTTGATTTATGTATGTGAAAAAGCAACTCAAATTCTATCGATTCATAATAAAAATTAAAAATAGAATGTTTTGCAGCTAAGGTCCCTTTCACCCTGAATCGACACATATTTTGAAAAAAACAAGTTTCATCTTTGAAACGAGATATATAAAGTAATATATATATATATATATATGTATATATATATATATAAAGTAATATATATATATATATATATGTATATATATATATATATGTGTCGGTCCGCGGAGAAAGGGACCTTAGCTGCAAAACATTCGATTTTGAATTTTTATTATGAATCGATAGAATTTGAGTTGCTCTTTAACATACAGTAATCAAAACTTTTTTATGTCTATTAGTTTTTTTGTTATTAGCGACGAAACCTAGGCATAACCTAAAAATAACAGAGACAGACACAACTTCAAACGCCCTTTCTGTAAAATTCAAAACATTTGATTTTTAATTTTAATTAAGAATCAGTAGAATTTGAGTTGCTTTTTCGCGTACACAAATCAAAACTTGTTTATGTCTATTAGTTTTTGTGTTAATAGCGACGAAACATAGGCATAACCTAACAATGTCACAGACAGGCTCAACTTCAAACGCCCGTCAGTGAAATATTCGTTTCTGCAGCTAAGGTCCCTTTCTTCGTGGACCGACACATATATATATCGGTTGAATACAGACTAAAAAAAAAATTCCAGGGTTTTTTAAAGAATTCAAAATTTGTCCAAAACTATATTTTTGGGACGGAAGAACGTCCTTTTTAGGAAAAAATAATTAGTAATGTTAAAAAATGTTTATTTACGCACATTTTTAGGCAATCAAATTATTCTCTCGCATCGCTTCTTTACAATTTTTTTTTAAATTGATGCGATTTTAATTTATAGTAGATCATTTTCTTCAGAAACAAATTATCTACAAATTCGCGGAATTATATTTACAAAAAACTGCATGGTTTTTGAAATATGATTATTTGTTTAACAAATGAAGTGAAATTTTTGTAAAACAAATAATCAAAATTCAAAAGGGGGAAGGTTTTTCGAAAATTTGTTTCTGTGAATTTGTGGATAATCTATTTCTGAAGAAAATGAGTTATTATCAATCAAAATCGCATCAATTTTGAAAATCTGTAAAAAAGCAAAGTGAAAGAAAAGTTTGATTGGCTAAAATTGTGTGTAAATAAACAAATTTCAACATTACAATTTTTTTTCATTCCTTCTCAAAAATATATTTTTCTACAAATTGTGAATCTTTTAAAGCACACTGAAATTGTTTGTCTGATAGCCTGTATTGAACCGAGAGATATTCCTTAACCTGGCAGAGCGTTACTTTTATAAAATTATCATCTATTAGAAAAGTATTGCACGTTAAAAGATCGCTAAATGTGTTATTTGTACTGAGCATTACAGAATGTTTTGTAATCACGTGAAGTTATTTATGGCTAATGAAATTTGTGGATAGAAATGCTATAACCTAATTTTAATGTTGACATTTTTCGCGGATTATTTAAAAAATAGAATAATGTTGGTTTATTAGAAATAATGAAATGTCACAAGTGGTGAAATTGTTATTTATTTGATATAAAAAAGTGCTAAATATTGGTTTTAAAGTACTTTCGAAATTTTTGAAAATTCTCCAAAATAATGTTAATCTCCTTCCTATATCACAAAAATTACAAGTTGACAACTTGTATAACTCTATTATTTCTAGTAAATTAACATGATCTAATTTAGTTCGTATTTTAATCGAAAGAAACGGAAACATTGAAATAAAGTGTTCGCATTTTGTAGAAGAATATTTTAATCTTAAAAAGTTAAAAACACTTCATGTGTCTTGTAGAAGTAAGAAGACACTGAGGAATTGACTCTGATTAACAAAACTTTTTTTCCCTTATAAAATGTATTTTATATATATTATATATATTTTTTATAAAGGACATTTTAAAAGGACAAAAAGTTTTCTTTACTAATTACTAATTAATAAATTGTTATTGCGCGACAGAAACCAATGAACCCTTTTCCAAATTTTTCGAGATGCAGTGAAAGCAGTGAAACAAAACAAAAACAGTTAAATTATGTTTTCCATATTTCAATAGGGTGAGTTTGCATAATGGGAAATTACAGCTCCCCATGTTGAGTGTTTTTCACCGACTGATGTGCTCAGGAAAAAAACTTACTGCTAAAATTCTTGCTTGAATCAGAGATTTTAAGAATGCGGATTAAAGATTGAGATTTTTAATGGTGTTGAATCGAATTTGTTTTGAATCAGTGATTTTCTATGGTTGCCCGATTCATGAGAAATTTCTTTGAATCTTTTTTGACAATTATGATATATCTCATGAATAGGACAGCTATAGAAAATAACTGATTCAAAACAACTCCGATTCAACACCATTCAAAATTTCAATCTTCAAACCGCATTCTTAAAATCTCTGATTCACACAAGAATTTTAGAAGTTTTTTTTCTTGGTGGTTATTTAATTAGTTAATGCCATGTTACGTAGACTGCAATTTTCAGAAATTTTTCTCATCAGCCGATGAAAAATAGTCAAAACAGCTAGAATTAGGTATTAAATTACATTTCTTAATAAGATTTCAATTTTTATTTTGAATCATTTAAATTTTAATGATTCAAGAAATCAGGGAGTCGGAGAAAAAAACAAAGAGCCTAGGAAAATTGTAAAGTAGTGGATAAGACGTATTTTTTACTATAAAAATTATTAAAAAATAAAATTTTAACATTTTTTATATTTCAGAACAATTCATTTTTCTTTGATTTTTAAAGATAAATTTTTTGAAAATTATTCAAATTGTAATGTTTAGTAAACTTTTTAAATTGAAATCGGCAAAATCATTTAATGCCAGTCTGAAATACTTATTAAAAAATAATTTTTAAGAAATCGTTGAGTCAAGTAATTTATACGAATTTTTTAATTACAAATATTCACAAAATTGTAATCTATTTAAGTTTGAATATATAAATAAAATGCAGTATATATTTTAAAAAATGATACAACTTTTATTTTTTTGCTAATTCAAAACTTTTTCAACCGTAAATAAATATTAAAAAAAAATTGTTTTGTGCTTCAAAGTTAATAAAATTACTAGAAAAATAATGACTGACAGAAATGAAAGATGCAACATTACAAAATTTGTTTTAACCACTTCGGCGGTATGACGCCAATGTTGGCCGTCAAATTGGCATCATACCGCCAAAGGGGTTAAGAACAGAATATTTGTATGACATTTATTAAAGATATAAAAGAATGTAATTTATAAAATGAAAATAAATGCAGTTTAGAAAACTTGCCCGAAAACTATCAGCAAGTTTCATATTTTGATTTTACAGAATACGAATTTTGAAATAAACCTATAAGGACATAAAATATGTTAAGTATTTCAGAAATGATTTGAATTGTTATGAAACTTTGAGAATTCCAGTTTTCTGAATATATATTGAAAGATTTAAGTAAACTATTATCAAAAATCTTCTTTTTCAAAGTCTGAATTTTCTTATAAGTACAATAACTTATAGAAAATACCTATATTATAAAAAAACTGTTACAAAATTTTATCAAACTTTATTAAAAAATTGCTACAAAATTTTTCCATAAATTTCTGTACGAAATTTCATAGAATTATATTTTTCTATATATTTGTTTTGGAATTTTAGTAGAAATTTGTAGGAAAAATTTGTAAAAATTTCTTATAAGTTTTTTAATAGAACTGTTTCACGTGGAATAATAAACAGAGTATTAATAAACAGAGTATACTATTTACCTACACTTTGTGTGTTTAAAGAAGTGAATTATTTACTAAAAAATAAATAGATTTTTATATACAAACTATAAAGGATGAAGTTAAAAATTAGTTGATAACTTTTGCTTTCACTATGATCGTGAAAAAAAATGTAAATTTCTTGGAAAAAAGCAAAAAAGATCGGATTTTAAGTTTTTTAGGTAATTTTCTTTAAATGAGGGGAAAAAAGGGAATTTTCCATTTGTTTACACTGTTTATTACAAAAAAAAAAACAAAAAAAATGTTAATAAAACGCATAAAAAGCGTTCTTACTTTTATGTTTTCAATGACAAAAAATAATCTGTCGGACGGAACCGTAAATTTTGAGGTTAAATTAACGGGTAAGACTTTACGACCGGCTAGTGCTGGGATGAATTCATTTCGTCCGAATACTGGCATTAGATGCAACAAATAGCCGGATAAAATATGTTTGTCCATATAGCCGGATTAAATATTTGTCATGTCAACATTTTTTTTTGGCCGGACGTCTAGACACTTTGTGAATTAAAAAATTATAATCCTTATAATAAAAATTTAAATACTTTAACTTATGTGGAAAACATTCAACTAATGGAATTTTTATATGACGGGCTAAAGAAGTGACCATAAAAAATTAAGAACATGGTTTCAAATATGCCAAAAATTTAGAATAAATTAACACTTAGAATAAAATAATTTAGAAAAACTATACTTACGAAATGTCTGCACTACAAATACGTATTCAATCGATTTTTATTTTACGACCAAAAGTTCTTTTACCTGATTTCCAAATTCCTCAAAGAGAGATGAAGCAGCGGAAATTCAGAAATTGTCCAATTTTAAGAATAATTCCTTTATTAATTGTCCTTTTTGGAATAAATATATGTATTTATCTGCTGAAATCTAAAAATGCTTACACGCCAACTGACGCCAACGTTAAAACAAGCGAAGAGAGAATTAACAAGAGCTAACATGAACAGATGAAATTGGCTTGGGTACAGAGATGGGTTGTTGCGCGTCTATAAAATATTTTGCTGTAAATTACAGAATTCAAGTATTTTACGTTTTAAACGATAAGATATTGGATAATTCTATTATTCTGTGTATCTGTCAACAATTCTGTCAACTCTATAGCCCTAAGCAGAATGAAACTTTAACCTTGAAATCGCATATCGTAAGAATAAGAGGAAGCAGGACAGAGATATATGTCTGTGCTACTTCCTCTCATTCTTACGATTTAAGATTTTTCATTGTGCTTGGGGCTTATTTCTATGTATACTTTAATAACGTATGTCCAGGTAATGGCAATCAGAGATCGGAAAGTGACGTGTAATTTTTAATATCTAGGTAAATTACAGTAAATTACATAAGGATACGTGAATCCCTACTTTTGAGGAATGCAAAGTGTACACCTAGGTGCATAAATAGACCTTTTCATTTAAGACCGGAAATGTGAGTTGATGTAAATGGCAACATGGTTTCGTGTACAAAAAGTGCTCGAAAGGCAACGAAACCATGTTGCCATTTACATCAACTCACATTTCCGGACTTAAATGAAAAGGTCTATGCCTTAGGGTGACATCTCATGCTAGGGATTATTGGATTAGGAATTAGAATAGACCAATCAGAAAATGCTTTCCAATGTGACCAATTATCTGATTGGTCTATTCTAATCCCTTATCCATTAATCCCTAGCATGAGATGGCACCCTAAGCAGATAAAAATACGGGTACGGGACCAGAGCATGAGACTGAAAAAGACAGAAACAGTCTCTATCTTTTATTATCTCATGCCTTGTGCCCGTAAGCGTATTCATTGTGTGTTGGACAGGGCCTAAGCAGATGGAATACAGTAGGTTCTTGATATAGTGAAGCTGAATAAAGTGAATACCTGAATATAGTGAATGTTTGGGACTCGATAAAATGAAGAAAATTATCCACACTGGAAGTCAACCGGATATGATACGGTTTTGACAATTAAAACCGTTAAGTTACATTTGTTTGATTTTATTTTGTTAATTTCAAAGCAGCCTGCAATTTTGTTATTTTTTTACTTTTCTTTGAAGTTCTAAGTATGTTTAACTTGACCTGAACTTAAAATAAAAACTTAGCATAACCTAAAAATATGACATGTGTTTGTATACTCCCCTTACGCGCACATCGTTTGTACAATTTGCGCAGGCATAGGAAATAACTCACACATAGATAAAAGGAAAAGAGCAGAACTGCCGAATGAAAAGTAGAATCTTCACTATATCAAGTCCTTCCCGTCCCGACCACTACAGCCCCAAGCAGATTGAATACGCGTACTGGACCAAAGCATGAGACAGAAAAGGACAGAAACAGTCTCTGTCCTTTTTTATCTCATGCCCTGCTCCCGTAACCGTATTCATTGTGCTTTGGGCTTAGGGGACCAGAGCATGAGACAGAAAAGGACAGAAACAATCTCTGTCCTTTATTATCTCATGCCCTGCTCCCGTAATCGTATTCGTTGTGCTTTGGGCTTATATAGATATCCTCAAGGGTGAGTTGAGACATGTTGACTTGGATTCTGATTGGTCGCGGGTTTCCGGAAACGGATGTTCATAAAAGGTTAGTTTCATTGGTCCGAAATGGCGATTTCATTTTAAAATGAGGAGTACTTTTTCAAAAGTTGATAAATCCACATTTTGTTATTTCGAGAACATTAAACAAATGCAGTTTCGCACCTAACCCCTAGATTTAATTATAAAGTAGAAAAAATATACGAAATTATTTATATACGAATGTTTTTTGCACTTAAGGAGATTTATTTTTAATTAAAGTTTATAGTAATTAAGAAATTTAAGGGTTTTTGTAATTTATTCTAGGAACAAAATTTAAATTTTAAATCATCTTGGTTAAGTCCAAGTTTTTTTTAAATTGAAAATTCTTTGATAATAATTTTTTTTTAATTTAACAGTGACAAATCGATTTGTAAGGTTCCTAATATGTTAAATTTGTGATTATCTCAACTTTTTTGGAAAATGGATTTATCAAGTTTTGAAAAAGTGCTCCTCAAATGCTTTTAAAACAAAGATTTTTAAAAATAGCCCGCTCTTTTCGACCAATAATACAATTGGCAAATCGTGACTTCCGTTTCCGGAAACGCGCAAAGCTAGTAGAAGGGGAAACTTGTCTCAACTCTCTCTTGAGGATCTCTAGGCTTATAACGTGGTAAAATCACAACGCGTTGTAAAATTACTACGTAACACGATGGAAATATTATGCTTCACGTATCACGTATCACGTAGTAATATTACAATGCATTCTGATTTCTAAGCATTGACTGTGATTTCACTTCGTTGTGCGTGAAATATTTACATGTCGGTCGAATATTTTCATCGTAATAAGTTGTAAATTTATTACGTGTCACGTGAAGCGATTTGTCACGGTGTAAGAATTCAACGACATTTTTTACAGTGTAGCACAATCCTGCACTGTAAAAAATACTTCAGGAAAATTACGTCCGTATTGTGATGTTACTTTAGAAACTTTCTGTAATATTACTCTTTGGAAAGTAGCAATAAGCACCTACCTTCATAGTATTAAATTCACCAGTAAGTGTAAAATTACAAAAACACGTAAAAAAGCCGTTTATAATCTCAATTTTATTATCTTGAAGAAAAATATTACAGTTTGATGTATTTATCCATAATCCTCTTATGTAAATTTCCTAGCAAAAATGATTAATTAGAAACCTAATTGTCTTAAAGTAGTTTCTCATTTCAGTTGTTAAGATATTTCTTCAAAACGAATTGGTTATATGTGGCTATTTTGCCCCTCTACGGGCATTTGTTTATAGAAAGAAATTCCTTTTGAATTCATAAATTAACATTTTTTTCTCCCTTTTGTCACGAAGAAACGATAGAATCTATCGAAAATTTTCATAAGGTTGAGGTTAAGTTCAGGTGCAGGGCCAAAGTTTAAAACGATAAATACAAAATTTTGTGAAATTATATATATTATTTTTTTTACATTGCTTCATTATAATTTCACAATAAAACTCATAATTTATTTTTATATTAGAATTTTTAATACTTATATTTATTTCATAACCGGCGAATTTTCTATTCTGTAATTTTACAAAAGCATTAGGAATTTTACATAAGGTTAAAGTTTTATTCCCAACTCTGCGCGTAAAATCCGTAAAATATGTAAAACTGTTACTATAGAAGTAGGTGATAAACGCTCCTACTTCCATAGTGGTAAAATTACAGAATCATTTTGTTCAGTGTAAGTAAAAGACATACGTGTAATTCCTACTCTCGAGGAATGCAAAGATACAATACAAAGTATTTTTCCGTACTAAACGTTAAGGTAATATTGTAAAAGTTCAACGTAATACGTTGTAAAAATGAAACGCGATTGTAAAACTACACTTCGAGCGTAGAACTTCATTTTGTTGCGATAAAAATATTCAATCGGTTTGTAAGGGCGCAGTCCCATGATGTGGAATAGTAGAATAGTGGAATAGATTTCAGCCAATCAAAATTTAGTCTCTGGCGGTAAAGTAATGTTTTCCGCTAGAGACTAAATTTTGATTGGCAGAAATCTATTCCACTATTCTACCATTCCACATCATGGGACTGCGCCCTAAGGGTCTAGGCTCATGAGGGAGAATAGGAGCATAGAGGAATAGAATAGACCAATAAGGAAATTCTTTCCAATGTAACCAATTGTCTGATTCGGCTATTCTATTCCTCTATTCTGCTATTCTCCCTCATGAGCCTAGACGCTAAGGGTGCGATCCCTTGTGAGCAGAAAACGTAAACGGTAAGCATAAAATCATGAGAGTGAGAGAGACAGACGTATATCACTGACTCTCTCACTCTCATGATTTTCTGCTTTCCGTTTACGTTTTCTGCTCACATGGGATCGCACCCTGAATGGTTTGTAAATGTTCCACGTGAAACGTGGTGAAATCACTACGTAATGAGATTGAAATATTTCGCTTCACGTATTACGTACTAATATTATAATGCGTTCTGATTTCACTGCATTGACTGTTATCTCACAACGACATACGTGAAATACTTACATATCGGATCGAATATTTTCATCGTAATAAGTTCAAAATTTACTACGTGTCACGTCAAGCGATTTATTTCCATCTTGTCACGGTGTAAAAATTCAACAAAATATTTACAGTGTAGAAAACTCAAGGCTTAAGGTACGCTCCCAGCTCGACGTCTGCCTGCCTGCGCGTGCAACCGATATGAGAAAGAAAAAGACAGTACTATATTTCCGTCTTCTTTTCTCTCATGTCGGTTGCACGCGCAGGCAGGCAGATGCCGAGCTGGGAGCGTACCTTTACAGTCGCGGCCATATATGCCTACCTTCGTCTACGCTTGTCTTATGCACGTGATCATATGCGTAAGACAAGCGTAGACGAGGTAAGGCATCAATGTCCCAGACTGTACATACAGTCGGGGCCATTGATACCTTAACATTTTTCCACTAGATTTTGTATGGAAATTTTATTTTTTTTATGCCAAAATTCTGTCTTGGTTCAAGTGTTCTGATATAAGTACGCGTGCGCGGCGCACCGTTGCTATCTTCGTTGCTCCCAAAAGTAGAATGAGAGAGAGAATTATTATGGCGGGAATCGAAACGCCAATTGATATTTGAGGTTATGTTCATACATGTAAACAAGTATCGATACATCGATATATCGATAGTAATCGCGTACTGCGCATGCGTACTCATATGAGAGTTAATTCCAACACGTGAACCAAGACAGAATTTTGTCACGTAAAAATTAGCGAGTGCAGTCTCCTTATTATTTCTTCGTGAGTTTTACATATTTTACGGATTTTATGCACAAAGTTGGATATAAAACTCTAATCCTATTTAAAATTCCTGGTGCGTTTGTAAAATTACAGAAAAGAAAATTCGCCGGTTAATGAAATAAATATATAAGCATTTGAAATTCTAATATAGAAATAAGTTATGAACTTCAATAAGGATATTCAAGTTGGGTGGGGGAGAAATTAAAAATGGCGCCTACATGAATGACAGGTTTGCATTGTAGTCAATGGGACGAAATCAGTTTTTTTACGATATTTTTAAAAAACAAATTTTCTAACCTATGTTGATCAACAAATTATTTTTTATTTATCGAAAGCTATTTTTTAAAATAATAACATTGTATAAAATTTTTATATGAGTTATTATTCGGGTGCAGGAAATTTTCCAAAAACCCAAAAGGTCGAATATCCAAATGGTCGAATTTCGAAAAGTCGAAGCTCCAAACGGTCGAAGATCCAAATGGTCGAATATCCATTTTGTCGAATTTCCACATGATCGAATATCTAAATTGTCGAATTTCCAAATTGTCGAACATCCATTTGGTCGAATATCCATTTTGCCGAATTTCTAAATTGTCGAATTTCCAAATTGTCGAATATCTACTTTTTCGAATTTCTAAATTGTCGAATATTCAAATTTTCGAATTTCCAAATTGTCGAATATCCAATTTGTCGAATTTCCAAATTGGCGAATATGCAAATTGTCGAACGTCCATTTTGTCAAATGTCCAAATTGTCGAATTTCCAAATTGTCGAATATACATTTTGTCGAATTTCGAAATGATCGAATATCCAAATAGTCGAATTTCCAAATTGTCAAATATCCAAGTTGTCGAATATCTATTTTGTCGAATCTCCAAATGTTCGAACCTCCAAATGTTCGAATGTCCAAATGTTCGAACTTTTTTTTTATGTGAGTTTCCTATCTATGAAATGCGCTGGTATAGTAGATTGGACAAATGCGCAAGATTTAAAATTTCCATAACGATTTTAAATTTCGCGCACTTGTCCAATCTACTATACCAACACATTTCATAGATAGGAAACATAAATGAAAAAAAAGTTCGAACATTTGGACATTCGAACATTTGGAGATTCGAACATTTGGAAATTCGACAAAATAGATATTCGACAATTTCGATATTCGATCATTTGGATATTCGACAATTTCGATATTCGATCATTTGGAAATTCGACAATTTAGATATTCGATCATTTGGAAATTCGACAAAATGGATATAAGGATATTCAAGTTGGGTGGGGAGAAATTCAAAATGTCGGCTACCTGGATGACAGGTTTGCATTGCAGTCAATGGGACGAAATCAGTTTTTGTACAATAACTTTTAAAAAACAAATTTTCGAACCTATGTTTATTAACAAATTATTTTTTATTTATCGAAAGCTATTTTTTAAAATAATAAAAACTCATATAAAAATTTTACACAATTTTATTATTTTAAAAAATAGCTTTCGATAAATGAAAAATAATTTGTTAATAAACATAGGTTCGAAAATTTGTTTTTTAAAAGTTATTGTACAAAAACTGATTTCGTCCCATTGACTGCAATGCAAACCTGTCATCCAGGTAGCCGCCATTTTGAATTTTTCCCCACCCAACTTGAATATCCTTATTCGACCGTTTGGAGATTCGACTTTTTGAAATTCGACCATTTGGATATTCGACCTTTTGGGTTTTTGGGAGATTTCCTGCACCCGTTATTATTATTTTAAAAAATAGCTTTTGACAAATGAAAAATAATTTGTTAATAAACATATGTTCGAAAATTCGTTTTTTAAAAGTTATTGTCCAAAAACCGATTTCGTCCAATTGACTGCAATGCAAACCTGTCATCCAGGTAGCCGCCATTTTGAATTTTTCCCCACCCAACTTGAATATCCTTATAAACACTGCGCGAAATACGTATGATACGCATGAAAACTCGAGTCACACGTCACTACACAGCCCTGCTGACATATGTACTCTCAATAACAAATGTCAAAATTGCTCTTTTAATAATTGCGAACAAAAACAAACTTTATTTTGAAAGCGAAACAAAACCTTTATAATTCGTGTTGTTTAATTATGCTTGTGCTGCTGTCTTATTCTGTCAAATTTGTGGGTGAATAATTTTTAGATTAAATGTTTTTAATTGGAAAAAGGTGAAGTGTCAACCAAACAACCTAAAAGAGGAAAATAGAAAAAAAATAATTTCAGATTCCTTATATCCTCACGATGCCTCCAACTGCAAACTTTTTAAAAAATGTGCCCGGATTTTTCAGGAAAATAATTTGTCAGGTGCATTATTTCAGATCGAAGCGAGTCCCTATTCTTCTGTGCGAGAAAACTGGACTTTATGACAGAAATACAGTAGCACAGAACTTCATTAAATAAAACGAAATATGAATTGATAGTTTAACTTTTAACTTGAGATTTCCTTGGGCAACAAAACATCAAGAGTAATGACAAAGAATTTTGACACTTGTTGAGAAAAATGTACGTCATCCATGACAGACTGATGAGCTATGAACAAATAAAAACAAATTTATTTTCAGGGTCTTTATTTTCTCAAAATGTGCTTTTTCGTTTTCCTTCTTGAGATAAGTGTCAGGTTTTTGAAAAAATAATTCTCAAAAGGCATAAACATTTCATGCGGCAGGGTTAAAATCTTTAACAAACATCTTCAAAATCCCTCACTGTTATATACAAATTATCGCGCAACCAAATGCCAAATCTTACAAACTAAATTATTTTAAAAATATTTATTTCCTTTCTTTGCCCGAAAAAGTTGTCGTCTTTGCTGAAAAACATTAAAAAAGTCCATGTTTGACAGCATTTCTAGGTTGACATATTTCATAAACAAATGAACAACTCTTATAAATCGAGATTAGCCCACCTTTTCGAACAGTAGCTCAACGCTTCTGGTATTAGCCAGCCAATTTCGTTATTAGCCCGTATAAACCATTTTTAGCCTCCCAAACATTAGCCCTTGTTTTTACTGTGTTTTGAAAGTAGCAACTGCTCAATCTATCCAGTTCAGTTAATGATCAATGAATTACCTCTGGAAGTTAGAACAGGAAATACTATTGTTTGTGCGTTATGGTTTGGGAAATCGAAACCTGACATGGACGTTCTATTAAAAGGTTTCGTTGATGAAATAAACGAACTATCAAATTCAGGAGTTGAGTGTTGCATAGAAGGTGAAATTAAATTAATCAAATCATATGCAATATGTTGTCCATCTGATTCAGTTGCTCGAGCTCCGATGCAAGGCATAAAACAATATAATGGTTATTTTGGATGTAGTTGGTGTCTTCAGAAAGGTGAGTACATAAGAAATGATGCCAACACTGGTGGTTGCATAAAATTTCCTATCATGGAGAAAGTGCCCAAAGAAAGAAATGAAACGAATTTTTTTCGATGTCTAGATTATATTATTAATAAAAATACCCCCACTGCAGCCGTCAAAGCTACTTGTGAAAGAGTTATTAATCACGGCGATATTAATAATCCAAATCCAAATTGCTCTGAACCTAATTCTCAATTAACAATTTCTTTAGAGGACTTCACTTTACATAAGGAAAAGGAAGAACTGCCATATGGCATTCAACACGTATCACCGTTAAATTTGTTGCAAAAATTTAAAATGGTAGATGGATTTGTACCAGAGGATATGCACTTTGCGCGTTTAGGTATAGCAGAACAGTTTACAGACTACTGGGTTCGGAATTTAACTACCGCTAATTTAAAAACAATAGACAAACTGCTTGAATCTATTTCAGTGCCTCATCAGTCTATGCGTTTGACAAGATCTCTGAGTGATAGAGCGTATTGGAAAGCAAAAGAGTGGGAAAATTTTATCTTGTATTTTAGTATACCGATTATGGGATTATATATAGATAAAAAGTTTTTGACACATTGGGCCCTTTTTGCTGAAGCATTCTATATATCATTAAAACCAACAATAAATAGAGTAGATTTAGAGCGTCATGAGTATCTATGCAAACAATTTCTAATCGGTGTTGAAAAGCTTTATTCAAAAGCAGCCATGACATCCAATGTTCATCTAGTATTTCATTGGTCCAGAAGTCTAGAAATGTGGGGTCCATCATGGGCTCACAATGCTTTTCCATTTGAAGCAGGGAATGGGAAATTACTAAAAATGATTACAGCTGCAAACGGTGTAACAAACCAAATTTGTAGAAAACTTGCTATGCGCCAGAGTGATTTGCTTTTGTCGAACGAAATACTTCCTGAATCTTCACCGCAAGTAAAAAGGTATTGCTCTAATTTGCAGAATCGGAACACACAAAAAACCTATAAAACTAATTCATGTAGATTTTTTGGAGCTCTAAAGAGTGCAAATCCAAATTTGTCCAAAAAACTCCAATTAACTTCTGAGGCACTATCTTATAAAAAAATGGTGAAAGATAAGTGTCTTTATTCTTGCAAACACAATAATCGATCTGATAATAGTTATGCCCAATTAAATAATGGTGCTTTTGTAAAAATTCAAGAATTTATTGTTGACGAAGTACTTGAAAAAGAATATGCCATTGTTCGGAAAATTGTAACTGGGAATACGCCTGACAATGTATATCCATATCTTCATAAAAAAATTAGTTTTGAAAGGGCTCTTGTTGCAGTACCTATTGAAAAATTGGAAAAAATTGCAGTATTCCTGAAAGTACGGGATACTGAATATGTTTGTTCGGTACCTAATTTATTTTATTTATGAATTTATCATGAATCTTTTTTGAAACCGCACTACAAAATGATAAGTAAAAAGGTTCTACCAGCTGTCTAAATGTTATAGATTCTTCTAATTTTCGTTTTAGTAAATATAGCCTCAACTATTTAGAATATTTTTCGCATTCTAAATACGTGAAAGGTCTTCAGCTGTGACAATGTATTTGCGATTTTACGTGTGTGGATAATCGACAAGTTTACAAATTATCCCCTTATTCAATCTTAAGTATAATCTTTTCAATTCTTTCGTCGTTCAAACAAACTGCATCCAAATCCCGAATAGACTTTTAAATCAAATTCATTATTCAAACTATTCATCAACACTACATTGTCCTCAATACATTTTTCTTTCTTTATTTATAGTATCTTACACAGCTAATGAATACAAATATCAGCTACTCCAGCTTCGCCTTCTTCAAATTTTCCATTTGGGATTCGACTGAAAAATCAACGGGGATATTTATTTTTCCGGGTTTGATAATGATATCGAATTTGTATTGATGCAAAATTAATCTCTAACGAGTTAACCAAGCATTTTTAAAATCAGTCGAATTAACAAAGGCCATTGCTTTTCAGTCGCTGATAATATCAAAATGCTGTTGAATCAAAAAAGTACGCAACTTTACAATGCAGGGAACAACGGTCAACATCTATTATTTAAAAACCTAGCATTCATATTCTGCTTTTTGTATAGTCCATGACTTACTATGATCAAAACAGGGTGACAGACATTTTTATCGATATAACCAAGTATTCCCGAAGTACCCTAAGTCAATAGGCATTATCCGACTTATATTTTCGCGTTGGATAAAAATAATCGTGTCGAAAACAATTTGTAAAATTTTGTTTTATTTCAGAGAAAGCTCGTTTATGTTCCACGGTCCAAATCCACAATAAATTTGTTTTCAATACGGCGCAGCACCGTTATTTTGAGTTCTTCAATCTTCACCTCTAAAAAAACAGAATTTTTACAAGGGTTTATTTACGACCTTCGGTCAGAAAAATCACAATATTAACCATCTAAAAAATTTGTATTTCACCATTACTGAACAAATATCGATAAAACAACTCAAAGAGTCAAGTGACCTTGCTTCCACTATCAATTAACATGAAAATCGGAACATCAAATATTTTCGCAATAATATAAAAGTTTTTCTGGGAAGCATCCGGCTTTTCTTTATTTATTTTTTTCTCTCCATACGTATATTGCCTCAGTAGGTCCTCTACCAAATCGCAAACCGCAGAGTACTTCGTCAGAATGCCCAAAATATTACTTAATTGATATAATTAATATTATATCATTTGCTTTTCTAAATATTCTACTAATGTGGTATATATATCACAAGAGTTTTTAACCGCACTTGAATGTGTATGAAAAATAATACCTGAAAAATGTGTCTTAAAATCATCAATAGGCTACGGTTGTTGTTTCAAACCATATCAAAACACTGTTTTACTAGATACATAATCGCAAAGTGCATATAAACAGACATGAAACTGTAAACTATTATATATATTAAATTTTTGGATACTTAATAAGAATTATACTTTTTCAGCTAATTGTATATGCTTATGATCTATTATTATATTAACGAAGCTTGTACGTTACAGGGGCATTTAAGTAAAATTTTGTAACGCAGTTACCCGGCTGAAAGTACTTTACATACTATTTAACTTACAGGGTAGAGACATTATGTTGTAAATAAATGCCTTGCACAGGAGATCTTAATACTGAGTTTGCGTAGAAAGATAAACAATACTTTAATTAAACGTTCTTCATTTTCAAAAAATATCATATACTTCTTGAATCTGTTCACTTCATCAACAAAATGTTTTAAAAAAATAATCAATTGTTTGTAATTTACTTTCTCAAAACCAAACCTCAACGACAATTAATTCACTTGTTCTAACTGAAATGGGTAATTCATTTAACAATATACATAAAAGTTGTTAAGTGCTTTTAAAACATCTGTCACCTCAAACTAATTTTTGATAAGTAGAGTCACTAAGCTTCCAGCCTTTTTTCTTAAATTTTGATTGTCTTATAACTAGAGGTGTTTTACACCATAAAACAAAAAAAATCCAACAGGTTTGCGAAAAGAATATATAATACCTTTTAAAGCATGTACCTACTCTTATGTTGATATATTATTCATTCTCAACACACAATTTATTTATTTGTTATAATATTAAGCTACGTTCTGTTATATTGCAGTATACATCCTAAACTATTTTATAACTATGATTTCAAATTGTTAATAGTATTATAATAATATATCTTACATTACTACGCTTTCTTTTATATATTTTCTATTCTTATGTAATGATTCATCCTTACAAAAAACATAATGTAGAATTATGTTCAAAAGGAATTAACATGTCATGATGTACACTTAATAAAAATGTTTCTTTCCCGAAAGTTATTCAGCCATTTTTTTACTTTTCAAATATTTTAAATATATAGAAGGTCCAATTTTTATTAACATAACAAAAAAGTAAAAAACAAACTAAACGAAAAGCTCTGTCACATTTTAAAATTACATGCAAACGAAAACGCTGCAATAAAATTCAAAAGGATCGTTTACCATCTAGCATTATATGCACGGCTAATATTGCATCAAAGTTTACCGTACCATCTCCAAGATTTAAATTTATAAAAGTTAAGCTTTTACTTAGAAGTTTCCTACAGAAATATTTCTGTTAACCATAAAATTCAAAGTCTAAAACCATCATAAAAATCCATGAAAAACTTTCCATAAAACAAAAAATAAAAACTTCAAAATGCTTTCAAAAATCACCGTAGGAATCCGCCAGAAAAACTTCTGTTAACCATAAAATTCCAAGTTTAAAATCCTCATCGAAATCCATGAAGAACTTTCCATAAATCAGAAAATAAAAAGATCTTTTTAAAAATCACCGTAGGAATCCGCAAGAAAAATTCTTGTTAACCATAAAATTCAAGGTTTAATAGCCTCATCAAAATCTATGAGCTACTTTCCATGAACCAAAAAATACAAAGTTCAAAATCCGCTAAAAAATGTGCGTCAAAATTCTTGCAGAAATCCATGAGGAACATCCCATCAAAGTAAAAAAAAACAAGGTTAAAAATTATCGTAAAATTCCGCGTTTAAATCCACGAGTAACTTGCGATGAAATTATTGTTGAAATCAGCATTAGAATCCTCCAGAAACATTTTTATTATCCAAAAAATTCAATAGAAAACTTTTTATGCATCAAAAAATACAAAGTTCAAAATCCTCTAAAAAATCAGCGTTAAAATCCTTGCTAAAATCCATTAAAAACATCCCATCAAAATAAAAAAAAACAAGGTTATAAATTATCGTAAAATTCCGCGTTGAAATCCATGATTAACTTGCGATGGAATTATTGTTAAAATCAGCAATAGGATCCTCCAGACACATTTTTTTATTCAAAAAATTCCAAGTCTAAAATCATCATAAAAATCCATGAAAAACTTTCCATAAAAAAAAAAAAAAAAATCATTTTAAAAATAACCGTAGGAATCCGCAAAAAAAAAATTCTTGTTAACCATAAAATTTAAGGTTTAATATCCTCATCAAAATCTATGAGGATATTTCCAAGAATCAAAAAATACAAAGTTCAAAATGCTTTAAATAATCTGCGTCAAAATCCTTGCAGATATGCATATGGAACTTCCCATGAAAAAAGACAAGGTTATAAATCATCGTAAAATTCCGTGTTAAAATCCATGAGAATTTGCCATGCATTTTTTGTGGAAATTATTATTAGAATCCTCCATAAAAAGTTTTCTTATACATCAAATTCCAAGTCTAAAATCATCATAAAAATCCATGCAGGTCTTTCATAAATCAAAAAATAATAAAAGTGTAAAAATCCTTTTACAAATCAGCGTAGGAATCCGCCAGGAAAATTCCTGTTACCCATTTAATTCCAAGTTCAATATCCTTATCGAAATCCATAGGAAACTTTTTATGAATCAGAAAATACAAAGTTCAAAATGCTTTAAATAATCTGCGTCAAAATCCTTGCAGATATGCATACGGAACTTCCCATGAAAATGAAAAAGGCAAGGTTATAAATCATCGTAAAATTCCGCGTTGGAATCCATAAGAATTTGCCATGTATTTCTTGTGGAAATTAGTATTAGAATCCTTCATAAAAAGTTTTATTATACATCAAGTTCCAAGTCTAAAATCATCATAAAAATTCATAAAAGTCTTCCATAAATCAAAAAATAATAAAAGTGTAAAAATCCTTTTACTAATCAGCGTAGGAATCCGCCAGGAAAATTCCTGTTACCCATTTAATTCCAAGTTCAATATCCTTATCGAAATCCATAGGAAACTTTTTATGAATCAGAAAATACAAAGTTCAAAATGCTTTAAATAATCTGCGTCAAAATCCTTGCAGATATGCATACGGAACTTCCCATGAAAATGAAAAAAGGCAAGGTTATAAATCATCGTAAAATTCCGCGTTGAAATCCATGAGAATTTGCCATGAATTTCTTGTGGAAATTAGTATTAGAATCCTTCATAAAAAGTTTTATTATACATCAAATTCCAAGTCTAAAATCATCATAAAAATTCATAAAGGTCTTCCATAAATCAAAAAATAATAAAAGTGTAGAAATCCTTTTACTAATCAGCGTAGGAATCCGCCAGGAAAATTCCTGTTACCCATTTAATTCCAAGTTCAATATCCTTATCGAAATCCACAGGAAACTTTTTATGAATCAAAAAATACAAAGTTCAAAATCCTCTAAAAAATCTGCGTCAAAATCCTTCCAAGAATCCAATAAAA
This sequence comes from Ganaspis brasiliensis, assembly GCA_037103525.1. NCBI lineage: Eukaryota > Metazoa > Arthropoda > Insecta > Hymenoptera > Figitidae > Ganaspis > Ganaspis brasiliensis. The sequence continues at coordinate 853,637 of JAZKLR010000381.1, read as the reverse complement.
ATATCCTATCAAAATAAAGAAAACAAAGTTATAAATTATTGTAAATTTCCGCGTTGAAATCCATGATTAACTTGTGATGGAATTATTGTTGAAATCAGCAATAGGATCCTCCAGATACATTTTTTTATTTAAAAAATTCCAAGTCTAAAATCATCATAAAAATCCATGAAGGTCTTTCAAAAATCAAAAAATAATAAATGTGTAAAAATCCTTTTACAAATCAGCGTAGGAATCCGCCAGGAAAATTCCTGTTACCCATTTAATTCCAAGTTCAATATCCTTATCGAAATCCATAGGAAACTTTTTATGAATCAAAAAATACAAAGTTCAAAATCCTCTAAAAAATCTGCGTCAAAATCCTTGCAGAAATCCATTACAAAAGTCACATTAAAATAAAAAAATCAATGTTATCAATCATCGTAAAATTCCGCGTTGAAATCTATGAGCATTCACGATGCAATTCTTGTAGATATTAGCATTAGAATCCTCCATAAAAATTTTTATTATACATAAAATTACAAGTCTAAAATCATCATAAAAATCCATGAAGATCTTTCATAAATCAAAAAATAAAAAAAATGTAAAAATTCTTTTAAAAATCAGCGTAGGAATCCGCCAGAAAAATTCCTGTTACCCATTTAATTCCAAGATCAATATCCTTATCGAAATCCATACGAAACTTTTTATAAATTAAAAAAGAGAAAGTTTAAAATCCTCAAAAAATCTGCGTCAAAATCCTTGCAGAAATGCATAAAAACATCCCAATGAAAATAAAAAAAACAAGGTTTATCCTTCTATAAATCAGCGTAAGAATCCGCCATTAACATTCCTGTGAAGCATAGAATTCCAAGTTTAAAATCCTTATCAAAATTCATGAGAAACTTTCCATGAATTAAAAAATACAAAGTAAAAAATCCTCTAAAACATCTGTGTCAAAATCCTTGCAGAAATCCATGTGGAACGTCCCATAAAAATGAAAAAAACAAGATTATTAATCCTCGTGAAATTCCGCGTTGAAATCCATGAGTATTTGCGATGGAATTCTTGTGCAAATTAGCATTAGAATCCTCGAGAAACATTTTTATTATCCAAAAAATTCCAAGTCTAAAATCATCATAAAAATCCATGAAGAACGTTCCATAAATCAAAATCCATAAGAAACTTTTTACCATCAAAAAATACAAAGTTCTAAATCCTTTGAAAAATCCACTTTAAAATCCTTGCAGAAATCCATGAGGAACAACCAATGAAAATAAAAAAGTTATAAATCCTCGTAAAATTTCGCGTTGAAATCCTCGTAAAAATCGGCGTAGGAATTCCCCTAAAACACTCTTGTTTACCATAAAATACAAAGTTTAAAATCCTTATCAAAATTCATGAGAAACTTTCCATGAATCAAAACGTACAAATTTCAAAATCTTAAAAAAAATCGGCGTCAAAATCCTTGCAGAAATCTAAAAGAAACGTCACATGAGAATAAAGAAATTACCAAGTTATAAATCCTCGTGAAGTTCCGCGTTAAAATCCGTAAGCAATTCCATGTTGAAATCCCCGTTAATATTAACGTAGGAATCCCACAGAAACATTCCTGTTAATCATTAAATTCCAAGTTTATAATCCTCATCGATATCCATGAGATACTTTCCAGAAAAAAAAAATACAAAGCTCAAAATCCTCTAAAAAATCTGCGTCAAAATCCTTGTAAAATTCAGGGTTGACATCCATGAGTAATTCTGCATTGAAATCTTCCTAAAAATTATCGTGGAATATCCCTCAGAAACATTTTTGTTAACTATAAAACTCCAGTCTAAAAGCCTCATAGAATTCCATGAGGAGCTTTTCATAAATACAAAAAATTTAAAGTTCAAAAGCCTTTAAAAATCCGTGTCAAAATCCTTACAGAAATCCATGAGGAACATGCCATGATAAAAGATAAATATAGAGTTATAAATCCTTGTAAAATTCCGCGTAGAAATTCGTGACTAATTTACGTTGAAATTTTTGTGGAAATCAGCATGGGAATCTTTCAGAAACTTTTTTATAAACTATAAAATTCCAAGTCTAAAGTCCTTACAGAAATCCATGAGGAACTTTCCATAATTCAAAAAATACAATGTTCAAAATCCTACTAAAATCCGCGCAGAAATCTATGAGAAACTTTCTATGAAAAAAAAAAAATGAAAATTTTTATAAAAATGTATGAAGAAAATACCTTGGATCAAAATGTACAATGTCCAAAATCCTCGAGAAAATCTACCTTGAAATCCTCAAGAAACTTTTCTGTTAACAAAAATGCCTAAGTCTAAAATCCGCCTGGAATTCCGCGTTGTAATCCCTGGGAAATTCCGCGTGGAAATTCGCGAGGAAATCTGCGTGGAAATCTTCGTGGATTTGTCCAAAATATAAACGAAGATTTCCTCGAAGATTTCCTCGCGGATTTTTACGCGGATTTCTACGCGGATTTTTTTGATAGGGGACATCATGTTTCTACACGATTGTTTCGTGATATTCGATATATACATTTTAAAGTTAATTTCCCTGCAGAAGTTGACCGGTAGGCACCTGGACATCGTGTTAGTACCCGATTGCTTCGTGATATTGGATATTCACATTTTGAGGTTAATTTCACCGAAAAAGTTGACCGGTAGGCACCCGGACATCGTGTTAGTACCCGATTGCTTCGTGATATTCGATATTTACATTTTGAGGTTAAGTTCCCCGAAGAAGTTGACCGGTAGGCACCTGGACATCGTGTTAGTACCTGATTGCTTCGTGGTATTCGATATTTACATTTTGAGGTTAATTTCCCCGAAGAAGTTGACCGGTAGGCACCTGGACATCGTGTTAGTACCCGTTTGCTTCGTGATATTGGATATTCACATTTTGAGGTTAATTTCACAGAAGAAGTTGACCGGTAGGCACCTGGACATCATGTTTCTACACGATTGTTTCGTGATATTCGATATATACATTTTAAAGTTAATTTCCCCGCAGAAGTTGACCGGCAGGCACCTGGACATCGTGTTAGTACCTGATTGCTTCGTGGTATTCAATATGTACATTTTGAGGTTAACTTCCCCAAAGAAGTTGACCGGTAGTCACCTGGACATTGTGTTGGTACCTGATTACTTCGTGATATTTGATATTTACATTTTGAGGTTAACTTCCCTGAAGAAGTTGACCGGTAGGCACCTGGACATCATGTTTCTACACGATTGTTTCGTGATATTCGATATATACATTTTGAGGTTAATTTCCCCGCAGAAGTTGACCGGTAGGCACCTGGACATCGTGTTAGTACCCGATTGCTTCGTGATATTGGATATTCACATTTTGAGGTTAATTTCACCGAAGAAGTTGACCGGTAGGCACCTGGACATCCTGTTTGTACCCGATTGCTTCGTGATATTTGATATTCACATTTTAAAGTTAACTTCCCCGAAGAAGTTGACCGGTAGGCACCTGGACATCCTGTTTGTACCCGATTGCTTCGTGATATTCGATATGTACATTTTGAGGTTAACTTCTCCGAAGAAGATGACCGGTAGGCACCTGGACATTGTGTTAGTACCCGATTGCTTCGTGATATTTGATATTCACATTTTGAGGTAAACTTCCCCAAAGAAGTTGAGCGGTAGGCACCTGAACATCATGTTTGTACCCGGTTGCTTCGTTAATTCGATATTTACATTTTGAGGTTGATTTCCCCGAAGAAGTTGACCGGTAGGCACCTGAACATCCTATTTGTACCCGATTGCTTCGTGATATTCGATATTTACATTTTGAGGTTAATGTCCCCGAAGAAGTTGACCAGTAGGCACCTGGACATCGTGTTAGTACCCGTTTGCTTCGTGATATTGGATATTCACATTTGAGGTTAATTTCACAGAAGAAGTTGACCGGTAGGCACCTGGACATCGTGTTAGTACCCGATTCCTTTGTGATATTTGATATTCAGATTTCGAGGTTAACTTTCCCGAAGAAGTTGAGCGGTAGGCACCTAAACATCATGTTTGTACCCGATTGCTTCGTGATATTTGATATTCACATTTTGAGGTAAACTTCCCCGAAGAAGTTGAGCGGTAGGCACCTGAACATCGTGTTAGTACCTGATTGCTTCGTGATATTTGATATTTACATTTTTGAGGTTAACTTCCCCGAAGAAGTTGACCGGTAGGCACCTGGACATCATGTTTCTACACGATTGTTTCGTGATATTCGATATATACATTTTAAAGTTAATTTCCCCGCAGAAGTTGACCGGTAGGCACCTGGACATCGTGTTAGTACCCGATTGCTTCGTCATATTGGATATTCACATTTTGAGGTTAATTTCACTGAAGAAGTTGAACGGTAGGCACCCGGACATCGTGTTAGTACCCGATTCCTTTGTGATATTTGATATTCAGATTTTGAGGTTAACTTTCCCGAAGAAGTTGAGCGGTAGGCACCTGAACATCCTGCTTGTACCCGATTGCTTCGTGATATTCAATATTTACATTTTGAGGTTAATGTCCCCGAAGAAGTTGACCAGTAGGCACCTGGACATCGTGTTAGTACCCGTTTGCTTCGTGATATTGGATATTCACATTTGAGGTTAATTTCACAGAAGAAGTTGACCGGTAGGCACCTGGACATCGTGTTAGTACCCGATTCCTTTGTGATATTTGATATTCAGATTTCGAGGTTAACTTTCCCGAAGAAGTTGAGCGGTAGGCACCTAAACATCATGTTTGTACCCGATTGCTTCGTGATATTTGATATTCACATTTTGAGGTAAACTTCCCCGAAGAAGTTGAGCGGTAGGCACCTGAACATCGTGTTAGTACCTGATTGCTTCGTGATATTTGATATTTACATTTTGAGGTTAACTTCCCCGAAGAAGTTGACCGGTAGGCACCTGGACATCATGTTTCTACACGATTGTTTCGTGATATTCGATATATACATTTTAAAGTTAATTTCCCCGCAGAAGTTGACCGGTAGGCACCTGGACATCGTGTTAGTACCCGATTGCTTCGTCATATTCGATATATAAATTTTGAGGTTAACTTCCCCGAAGAAGTTGACCGGTAGGCACCTGGACATCATGTTTCTACACGATTGTTTCGTGATATTCGATATATACATTTTAAGGTAAACTTCCCCGAAGAAGTTGACCGGTAGGCACCTGGACATCGTGTTAGTACCCGATTGCTTCGTGATATTGGATATTTACATTTTGAGGTTAATTTTACCGAAGAAGTTGACCGGTAGGCACCTGGACATCGTGTTAGTACCCGATTCCTTCGTGATATTTGATATTCAGATTTTGAGGTTAACTTCCCCGAAGAAGATAAGCGGTAGGCACCTGAACATCATGTTTGTACCCGATTGCTTCGTGGTATTCGATATTTACATTTTCAGGTTAATTTCCCCGCTGAAGTTGACCGGTAGGCACCTGGACATCGTGTTAGTACCCGATTGCTTCGTGATATTTGATATTCACATTTTAAGGTTATGTTCCCCGAAGAAGTTGACCGGTAGGCACCTGGACATCCTGTTTGTACCCGATTGCTTCGTGATATTCGATATTCACATTTTAAGGTAAACTTCCCCGAAGAAGTTGAGCGGTAGGCACCTGAACATCATGTTTGTACCCGATTGCTTCGTGGTATTCGATATTTACATTTTGAGGTTAATTTCCCCGAAGAAGTTGACCGCTAGGCACCTGGACATCGTGTTAGTACCCGATTGCTTCGTGATATTTGATATTCAAATTTTGAGGTTATGTTCCCCGAAGAAGTTGACCGGTAGGCACCTGGACATCGGATTGATACCCGGTTGCTTCGTTAATTTGATTTTTACATTTTGATGTTAACTTCCCCAAAGAAGTTGAGCGGTAGGCACCTGAACATCTTGTTTGTACCCGATTGCTTCGTGGTATTCGATATTTACATTTTAAGGTTAATTTCCCCAAAGAAGTTGACCGGTAGGCACCAGGACATCGTGTTAGTACCCGATTGCTTCGTGATATTCGATATATAAATTTTGAGGTTAATTTCGCCGAAGAAGTTAACCGGTAGGCACCTGGACATCGTTTTAGTACCCAATTGCTTCGTGATATTTGATATTCACATTTTGAGGTAAACTTCCCCGAAGAAGTTGAGCGGTAGGCACCTGAACATCGTGTTAGTACCTGATTGCTTCGTGATATTTGATATTTACATTTTGAGGTTAACTTCCCCGAAGAAGTTGACCGGTAGGCACCTGGACATCATGTTTCTACACGATTGTTTCGTGATATTCGATATATACATTTTAAAGTTAATTTCCCCGCAGAAGTTGACCGGTAGGCACCTGGACATCGTGTTAGTACCCGATTGCTTCGTCATATTCGATATATAAATTTTGAGGTTAACTTCCCCGAAGAAGTTGACCGGTAGGCACCTGGACATCATGTTTCTACACGATTGTTTCGTGATATTCGATATATACATTTTAAGGTAAACTTCCCCGAAGAAGTTGACCGGTAGGCACCTGGACATCGTGTTAGTACCCGATTGCTTCGTGATATTGGATATTCACATTTTGAGGTTAATTTTACCGAAGAAGTTGACCGGTAGGCACCTGGACATCGTGTTAGTACCCGATTCCTTCGTGATATTTGATATTCAGATTTTGAGGTTAACTTCCCCGAAGAAGATAAGCGGTAGGCACCTGAACATCATGTTTGTACCCGATTGCTTCGTGGTATTCGATATTTACATTTTCAGGTTAATTTCCCCGCTGAAGTTGACCGGTTGGCACCTGGACATCGTGTTAGTACCCGATTGCTTCGTGATATTTGATATTCACATTTTAAGGTTATGTTCCCCGAAGAAGTTGACCGGTAGGCACCTGGACATCCTGTTTGTACCCGATTGCTTCGTGATATTCGATATTCACATTTTAAGGTAAACTTCCCCGAAGAAGTTGAGCGGTAGTCACCTGGACATCGTGTTAGTACCCGATTGGTTCGTGATATTCGATATTTACATTTTGAGGTTAATTTCCCCGAAGAAGTTGACCGGTAGCCACCTGGACATCGTGTTAGTAGCCGATTGCTTCGTGATATTTGATATTCACATTTTGAGGTAAACTTCCCCAAAGAAGTTGAGCGGTAGGCACCTGAACATCATGTTTGTACCCGGTTGCTTCGTTAATTCGATATTTGCATTTTGAGGTTGATTTCCCCGAAGAAGTTGACCGGTAGGCACCTGAACATCCTATTTGTACCCGATTGCTTCGTGATATTCGATATTTACATTTTGAGGTTAATGTCCCCGAAGAAGTTGACCAGTAGGCACCTGGACATCGTGTTAGTACCCGTTTGCTTCGTGATATTCGATATATAAATTTTGAGGTTAACTTCCCCGAAGAAGTTGACCGGTAGGCACCTGGACATCATGTTTCTACACGATTGTTTCGTGATATTCGATATATACATTTTAAGGTAAACTTCCCCGAAGAAGTTGACCGGTAGGCACCTGGACATCGTGTTAGTACCCGATTGCTTCGTGATATTGGATATTTACATTTTGAGGTTAATTTTACCGAAGAAGTTGACCGGTAGGCACCTGGACATCGTGTTAGTACCCGATTCCTTCGTGATATTTGATATTCAGATTTTGAGGTTAACTTCCCCGAAGAAGATAAGCGGTAGGCACCTGAACATCATGTTTGTACCCGATTGCTTCGTGGTATTCGATATTTACATTTTCAGGTTAATTTCCCCGCTGAAGTTGACCGGTAGGCACCTGGACATCGTGTTAGTACCCGATTGCTTCGTGATATTTGATATTCACATTTTAAGGTTATGTTCCCCGAAGAAGTTGACCGGTAGGCACCTGGACATCCTGTTTGTACCCGATTGCTTCGTGATATTCGATATTCACATTTTAAGGTAAACTTCCCCGAAGAAGTTGAGCGGTAGGCACCTGAACATCATGTTTGTACCCGATTGCTTCGTGGTATTCGATATTTACATTTTGAGGTTAATTTCCCCGAAGAAGTTGACCGCTAGGCACCTGGACATCGTGTTAGTACCCGATTGCTTCGTGATATTTGATATTCAAATTTTGAGGTTATGTTCCCCGAAGAAGTTGACCGGTAGGCACCTGGACATCGGATTGATACCCGGTTGCTTCGTTAATTTGATTTTTACATTTTGATGTTAACTTCCCCAAAGAAGTTGAGCGGTAGGCACCTGAACATCTTGTTTGTACCCGATTGCTTCGTGGTATTCGATATTTACATTTTAAGGTTAATTTCCCCAAAGAAGTTGACCGGTAGGCACCAGGACATCGTGTTAGTACCCGATTGCTTCGTGATATTCGATATATAAATTTTGAGGTTAATTTCGCCGAAGAAGTTAACCGGTAGGCACCTGGACATCGTTTTAGTACCCAATTGCTTCGTGATATTTGATATTCACATTTTGAGGTAAACTTCCCCGAAGAAGTTGAGCGGTAGGCACCTGAACATCGTGTTAGTACCTGATTGCTTCGTGATATTTGATATTTACATTTTGAGGTTAACTTCCCCGAAGAAGTTGACCGGTAGGCACCTGGACATCATGTTTCTACACGATTGTTTCGTGATATTCGATATATACATTTTAAAGTTAATTTCCCCGCAGAAGTTGACCGGTAGGCACCTGGACATCGTGTTAGTACCCGATTGCTTCGTCATATTCGATATATAAATTTTGAGGTTAACTTCCCCGAAGAAGTTGACCGGTAGGCACCTGGACATCATGTTTCTACACGATTGTTTCGTGATATTCGATATATACATTTTAAGGTAAACTTCCCCGAAGAAGTTGACCGGTAGGCACCTGGACATCGTGTTAGTACCCGATTGCTTCGTGATATTGGATATTCACATTTTGAGGTTAATTTTACCGAAGAACTTGACCGGTAGGCACCTGGACATCGTGTGAGTACCCGATTCCTTCGTGATATTTGATATTCAGATTTTGAGGTTAACTTCCCCGAAGAAGATAAGCGGTAGGCACCTGAACATCATGTTTGTACCCGATTGCTTCGTGGTATTCGATATTTACATTTTCAGGTTAATTTCCCCGCTGAAGTTGACCGGTTGGCACCTGGACATCGTGTTAGTACCCGATTGCTTCGTGATATTTGATATTCACATTTTAAGGTTATGTTCCCCGAAGAAGTTGACCGGTAGGCACCTGGACATCCTGTTTGTACCCGATTGCTTCGTGATATTCGATATTCACATTTTAAGGTAAACTTCCCCGAAGAAGTTGAGCGGTAGTCACCTGGACATCGTGTTAGTACCCGATTGGTTCGTGATATTCGATATTTACATTTTGATTTTAATTTCCCCGAAGAAGTTGACCGGTAGCCACCTGGACATCGTGTTAGTAGCCGATTGCTTCGTGATATTTGATATTCACATTTTGAGGTAAACTTCCCCAAAGAAGTTGAGCGGTAGGCACCTGAACATCATGTTTGTACCCGGTTGCTTCGTTAATTCGATATTTACATTTTGAGGTTGATTTCCCCGAAGAAGTTGACCGGTAGGCACCTGAACATCCTATTTGTACCCGATTGCTTCGTGATATTCGATATTTACATTTTGAGGTTAATGTCCCCGAAGAAGTTGACCAGTAGGCACCTGGACATCGTGTTAGTACCCGTTTGCTTCGTGATATTGGATATTCACATTTGAGGTTAATTTCACAGAAGAAGTTGACCGGTAGGCACCTGGACATCGTGTTAGTACCCGATTCCTTTGTGATATTTGATATTCAGATTTCGAGGTTAACTTTCCCGAAGAAGTTGAGCGGTAGGCACCTAAACATCATGTTTGTACCCGATTGCTTCGTGATATTTGATATTCACATTTTGAGGTAAACTTCCCCGAAGAAGTTGAGCGGTAGGCACCTGAACATCGTGTTAGTACCTGATTGCTTCGTGATATTTGATATTTACATTTTGAGGTTAACTTCCCCGAAGAAGTTGACCGGTAGGCACCTGGACATCATGTTTCTACACGATTGTTTCGTGATATTCGATATATACATTTTAAAGTTAATTTCCCCGCAGAAGTTGACCGGTAGGCACCTGGACATCGTGTTAGTACCCGATTGCTTCGTCATATTGGATATTCACATTTTGAGGTTAATTTCACTGAAGAAGTTGAACGGTAGGCACCCGGACATCGTGTTAGTACCCGATTCCTTTGTGATATTTGATATTCAGATTTTGAGGTTAACTTTCCCGAAGAAGTTGAGCGGTAGGCACCTGAACATCCTGTTTGTACCCGATTGCTTCGTGATATTCGATATTTACATTTTGAGGTTAATGTCCCCGAAGAAGTTGACCAGTAGGCACCTGGACATCGTGTTAGTACCCGTTTGCTTCGTGATATTGGATATTCACATTTGAGGTTAATTTCACAGAAGAAGTTGACCGGTAGGCACCTGGACATCGTGTTAGTACCCGATTCCTTTGTGATATTTGATATTCAGATTTCGAGGTTAACTTTCCCGAAGAAGTTGAGCGGTAGGCACCTAAACATCATGTTTGTACCCGATTGCTTCGTGATATTTGATATTCACATTTTGAGGTAAACTTCCCCGAAGAAGTTGAGCGGTAGGCACCTGAACATCGTGTTAGTACCTGATTGCTTCGTGATATTTGATATTTACATTTTGAGGTTAACTTCCCCGAAGAAGTTGACCGGTAGGGCACCTGGACATCATGTTTCTACACGATTGTTTCGTGATATTCGATATATACATTTTAAAGTTAATTTCCCCGCAGAAGTTGACCGGTAGGCACCTGGACATCGTGTTAGTACCCGATTGCTTCGTCATATTCGATATATAAATTTTGAGGTTAACTTCCCCGAAGAAGTTGACCGGTAGGCACCTGGACATCATGTTTCTACACGATTGTTTCGTGATATTCGATATATACATTTTAAGGTAAACTTCCCCGAAGAAGTTGACCGGTAGGCACCTGGACATCGTGTTAGTACCCGATTGCTTCGTGATATTGGATATTCACATTATGAGGTTAATTTTACCGAAGAAGTTGACCGGTAGGCACCTGGACATCGTGTTAGTACCCGATTCCTTCGTGATATTTGATATTCAGATTTTGAGGTTAACTTCCCCGAAGAAGATAAGCGGTAGGCACCTGAACATCATGTTTGTACCCGATTGCTTCGTGGTATTCGATATTTACATTTTCAGGTTAATTTCCCCCCTGAAGTTGACCGGTTGGCACCTGGACATCGTGTTAGTACCCGATTGCTTCGTGATATTTGATATTCACATTTTAAGGTTATGTTCCCCGAAGAAGTTGACCGGTAGGCACCTGGACATCCTGTTTGTACCCGATTGCTTCGTGATATTCGATATTCACATTTTAAGGTAAACTTCCCCGAAGAAGTTGAGCGGTAGGCACCTGAACATCATGTTTGTACCCGATTGCTTCGTGGTATTCGATATTTACATTTTGAGGTTAATTTCCCCGAAGAAGTTGACCGCTAGGCACCTGGACATCGTGTTAGTACCCGATTGCTTCGTGATATTTGATATTCAAATTTTGAGGTTATGTTCCCCGAAGAAGTTGACCGGTAGGCACCTGGACATCGGATTGATACCCGGTTGCTTCGTTAATTCGATTTTTACATTTTGATGTTAACTTCCCCAAAGAAGTTGAGCGGTAGGCACCTGAACATCTTGTTTGTACCCGATTGCTTCGTAGTATTCGATATTTACATTTTAAGGTTAATTTCCCCAAAGAAGTTGACCGGTAGGCACCAGGACATCGTGTTAGTACCCGATTGCTTCGTGATATTCGATATATAAATTTTGAGGTTAATTTCGCCGAAGAAGTTAACCGGTAGGCACCTGGACATCGTTTTAGTACCCAATTGCTTCGTGATATTTGATATTCAGATTTTGAGGTTAACTTCCCCGAAGAAGTTGACCGGTAGGCACCTGGACATCGTGTTAGTACCCGATTGGTTCGTGATATTCGAATATTTACATTTTTAGGTTAATTTCCCCGAAGAAGATGACCGGTAGGCACCTGGACATCGTGTTAGTATCCGATTGGTTCGTGATATTCGAATATTTACATTTTTAGGTTAATTTTCCTGAAAAAGATGACCGGTAGGCACCTGGACATCGGATTGATACCCGGTTGCTTCGTTAATACATTTTGAGGTTAATTTCCCCCAAGAAGTTGAGCGGTAGGCACCTGGACATTCATGTTTCTACACGATTGTTTCGTGATATTCGATATACACATTTTAAGGTTAATTTCACCGCAGAAGTTGACCGGTAGGCACCTGGACATCGTGTTAGTACCCGATTGCTTCGTGATATTGGATATTCACATTTTGAGGTTAATTTCACCGAAGAAGTGGACCGGTAGGCACCTGGACATCGTGTTAGTACCCGATTCCTTCGTGATATTTGATATTCAGATTTTGAGGTTAACTTCCCCGTAGAAGTTGAGCGGTAGGCACCTGAACATTATGTTTGTACCCGATTGCTTCGTGGTATTCGATATTTACATTTTGAGGTTAATTTCCCAAATAAGTTGACCGGTAGGCACCTGGACATCGTGTTAGTACCTGATTGCTTCGTGGTATTCGATATTTACATTTTGAGGTTAATTTCCCCGAAGAAGTTAACCGGTAGGCACCTGGACATCGTTTTAGTACCCGATTGCTTCGTGATATTAGATATTCACATTTTGAGGTTAATTTCACCGAAGAAGTTGACCGGTAGTCACCTGGACATCCTGTTTGTACCCGATTGCTTCGTGATATTTGATATTCACATTTTAAAGTTAACTTCCCCGAAGAAGTTGACCGGTAGGCACCTGGACATCCTGTTTGTACCCGATTGCTTCGTGATATTCGATATGTACATTTTGAGGTTAACTTCCCCGAAGAAGATGACCGGTAGGCACCTGGACATCGTGTTAGTACCCGATTGGTTCGTGATATTTGATATTCACATTTTGAGGTAAAATTCCCCGAAGAAGTTGAGCGGTAGGCACCTAAACATCATGTTTGTACCCGATTGCTTCGTGGTATTCAATATGTACATTTTGTGGTTAACTTCCTCGAAGAAGTTGACCGGTAGTCACCTGGACATCGTGTTAGTACCTGATTGCTTCGTGATATTTGATATTTACATTTTGAGGTTAACTTCCCCGAAGAAGTTGACCGGTAGGCACCTGGACATGATGTTTCTACACGATTGTTTCGTGATATTCGATATATACATTTTAAGGTAAACTTTCCCGAAGAAGTTGACCGGTAGGCACCTGGACATCGTGTTAGTACCCGATTGCTTCGTGATATTGGATATTCACATTGTGAGGTTAATTTTACCGAAGAAGTTGACCGGTAGGCACCTGGACATCGTGTTAGTACCCGATTGCTTCGTGATATTTGCTATTCAGATTTTGAGGTTAACTTCCCCGAAGAAGTTGACCGGTAGGCACCTGGACATCGTGTTAGTACCCGATTGGTTCGTGATATTCGAATATTTACATTTTTAGGTTAATTTTCCTGAAGAAGATGACCGGTAGGCACCTGGACATCGGATTGATACCCGGTTGCTTCGTTAATTCGATATTTACATTTTGAGGTTAATTTCCCCCAAGAAGTTGAGCGGTAGGCACCTGAACATCATGTTTGTACCCGATTGCTTTGTGATATTCGATATTTACATTTTGAAGTTAATGTCCCCGAAGAAGTTGACCGGTAGGCACCTGAACATCGTGTTAGTACCCGATTGGTTCGTGATATTCGAATATTTACATTTTGAGGTTAATTTCCCAGAAGAAGTTGACCGGTAGGCACCTGGACATCGTGTTAGTACCCGATTGCTTCGTGATATTCGATATATAAATTTTGAGGTTAATTTCGCTGAAGAAGTTAACCGGTAGGCACCTGGACATCGTTTTAGTACCCAATTGCTTCCTGACATTTGATATTCAGATTTTGAGGTTAATTTCCCGCTGAAGTTGACCGATAGGCACCTGGACATCGTGTTAGTACCCGATTGCTTCGTGATATTTGATATTTACATTTTGAGGTTATGTTCCTCGAAGAAGTTGACCGGTAGGCACCAGGACATCGTGTTAGTACCCGATTGCTTCGTGATATTGAATATTCACATTTTGAGGTTAATTTCACCGAAGAAGTTGACCGGTAGGCACCTGGATATCGTGTTAGTACCCGATTCCTTCGTGATATTTGATATTCAGATTTTAAGGTTAACTTCCCCGAAGAAGTTGAGCGTTAGGCACCTAAACATCATGTTTGTACCCGATTGCTTCGTGGTATTCGATATTTACATTTTCAGGTTAATTTCCCCGCTGAAGTTGACCGGTAGGCACCTGGACATCGTGTTAGTACCCGATTGCTTCGTGATATTTGATATTCACATTTTAAGGTTATGTTCCCCGAAGAAGTTGACCGGTAGGCACCTGGACATCCTGTTTGTACCCGATTGCTTCGTGATATTCGATATTCACATTTTAAGGTAAACTTCCCCGAAGAAGTTGAGCGGTAGGCACCTGAACATCATGTTTGTACCCGATTGCTTCGTGATATTTGATATTCAAATTTTGAGGTTATGTTCCCCGAAGAAGTTGACCGGTAGGCACCTGGACATCGGATTGACACCCGGTTGCTTCGTTAATTCGATTTTTACATTTTGATGTTAACTTCCCCGAAGAAGTTGACCGGTAGGCACCTGGACATCATGTTTCTACACGATTGTTTCGTGATATTCGATATATACATTTTGAGGTTAATTTCCCCGCAGAAGTTGACCGGTAGGCACCTGGACATCGTGTTAGTACCCGATTGCTTCGTGATATTCGATATTTAGATTTTGAGGTTAATTTCGCCGAAGAAGTTGACCGGTAGGCACCTGGACATCGTGTTAGTACCCGATTCCTTCGTGATATTTGATATTCAAATATTGAGGAAAACTTCCCCGAAGAAGATGAGCGGTAGGCACGTGGACATCGTGTTAGTACCCGATTGCTTCGTGATATTCGATATTTACATTTTGAGGTTAATGTCCCCGAAGCAGATGACCGGTAGGCACCTGGACATCGTGTTAGTACCCGCTTGGTTCGTGATATTCAAATATTTACATTTTTAGGTTAATTTTCCTGAAGAAGATTACCGGTAGGCACCTGGACATCGGATTGATACCCGGTTGCTTTGTTAATTCGATATTTACATTTTGAGGTTAATTTCCCCCAAGAAGTTGAGCGGTAGGCACCTGAACATCATGTTTGTACCCGATTGCTTTGTGATATTCGATATTTACATTTTGAGGTTAATGTCCCCGAAGAAGTTGACCGGTAGGTACCTGGACATCGTGTTAGTACCCGATTGGTTCGTGATATTAAAATATTTACATTTTAAGGTTAATTTCCCCGAAGAAGTTGACCGGTAGGCACCTGGACATCATGTTTCTACACGATTGTTTCGTGATATTCGATATATACATTTTGAGGTTAATTTCCCCGCAGAAGTTGACCGGTAGGCACCTGGACATCGTGTTAGTACCCGATTGCTTCGTGATATTGGATATTCACATTTTTAAGTTAATTTCACCGAAGAAGTTGACCGGTAGGCACCTGGACATCGTGTTAGTACCCGATTCCTTCGTGATATTTGATATTCAAATTTTGAGGAAAACTTCCCCGAGGAAGATGAGCGGTAGGCACCTGAACATCATGTTTGTACCCGATTGCTTCGTGGTATTCGATATTTACATTTTGAGGTTAATTTCCCCGAAGAAGTTGACCGGTAGGCACCTGGACATCGTGTTAGTACCCGATTGCTTCGTGATAATCGATATATAAATTTTGAGGTTAATTTCGCCGAAGAAATTAACCGGTAGGCACCTGGACATCGTTTTAGTACCCAATTGCTTCGTGATATTTGATATTCAGATTTTGAGGTTAACTTCCCCGAAGAAGTTGACCGGTAGGCACCTGGACATCGTGTTAGTACCCGATTGGTTCGTGATATTCAAATATTTACATTTTTAGGTTAATTTCCCCGAAGAAGATGACCGGTAGGCACCTGGACATCGTGTTAGTACCCGATTGGTTCGTAATATTCGAATATTTACATTTTTAGGTTAATTTTCCTGAAGAAGATGACCGGTAGGCACCTGGACATCGGATTGGTACCCGGTTGCTTCGTTAATTCGATATTTACATTTTGAGGTTAATTTCCCCCAAGAAGTTGAGCGGTAGGCACCTGAACATCATGTTTGTACCCGATTACTTTGTGATATTCGATATTTACATTTTGAGGTTATTGTCCCCGAAGAAGTTGACCGGTAGGCACCTGGACATCGTGTTAGTACCCGATTGCTTCGTGATATTCGATATATAAATTTTGAGGTTAATTTCGCCGAAGAAGTTGACCGGTAGGCACCTGGACATCGTGTTAGTCCCCGATTCCTTCGTGATATTTGATATTCAAATTTTGAGGAAAACTTCCCCGAAGAAGATGAGCGGTAGGCACGTGGACATCGTGTTAGTACCCGATTGCTTCGTGATATTCGATATTTACATTTTGAAGTTAATGTCCCCGAAGAAGATGACCGGTAGGCACCTGGACATCGTGTTAGTACCCGATTGGTTCGTGATATTCGAATATTTACATTTTTAGGTTAATTTTCCTGAAGAAGATGACCGGTAGGCACCTGGACATCGGATTGATACCCGGTTGCTTCGTTAATTCGATATTTACATTTTGAGGTTAATTTCCCCCAAGAAGTTGAGCGGTAGGCACCTGAACATCATGTTTGTACCCTATTGCTTTGTGATATTCGATATTTACATTTTGAGGTTAATTTCCCTGCAGAAGTTGACCGGTAGGCACCTGGACATCGTGTTAGTACCCGATTGCTTCGTGATATTGGATATTCACGTTTTGAGGTTAATTTCCCCGAAGAAGTTGAACCAGAAAATTTATATGATTCGGGAAGGTAAATGATAACACAATTTTAATTCTGTCATTCAGAGACGTTTCACCAACAAAGGTTCGTTGGCCTCATCAGGCTGTTTTTATTATAAAAAAATATACAAAAATTAATAATCACTTCAGAAATTTTTAAATAATAAATAAACACATAACACAAAAACTGGTTAAATAGCGTATAAAAAAAAAAAAAATGACCTAAATTCGTTAAAATTTAAACATTTTTTAACTTGTCAAACAATTAAAATATATTAAATAAAATTGTGTACGACGTCAAATAAATTAAAAACATTTTGAAACGACCAGCCAAGCAACAGACTTAAATTAAACTAACTACTTATTTAGAAATATAAACTTTAATAAATAACAAGAAGTTATTGAACTCGATGACAGAAGAATTACAAATATAAACAAGCGGTTACAAATAAATAAATAACTCATCTTTCCCCGAAGAAGTTGACCGGTAGGCACCAGGACATCGTGTTAGTACCCGATTGCTTCGTGATATTCGATATATAAATTTTGAGGTTAATTTCGCCGAAGAAGTTAACCGGTAGGCACCTGGACATCGTTTTAGTACCCAATTGCTTCGTGATATTTGCTATTCAGATTTTGAGGTTAACTTCCCCGAAGAAGTTGACCGGTAGGCACCTGGACATCGTGTTAGTACCCGATTGGTTCGTGATATTCGAATATTTACATTTTTAGGTTAATTTTCCTGAAGAAGATGACCGGTAGGCACCTGGACATCGGATTGATACCCGGTTGCTTCGTTAATTCGATATTTACATTTTGAGGTTAATTTCCCCCAAGAAGTTGAGCGGTAGGCACCTGAACATCATGTTTGTACCCGATTGCTTTGTGATATTCGATATTTACATTTTGAAGTTAATGTCCCCGAAGAAGTTGACCGGTAGGCACCTGAACATCGTGTTAGTACCCGATTGGTTCGTGATATTCGAATATTTACATTTTGAGGTTAATTTCCCAGAAGAAGTTGAGCGGTAGGCACCTGAACATCCTGTTTGTACCCGATTGCTTCGTGATATTCGATATTTACATTTTGAGGTTAATTTCCCCGAAGAAGTTGAACCAGAAAATTTATATGATTCGGGAAGGTAAATGATAACACAATTTTAATTCTGTCATTCAGAGACGTTTCACCAACAAAGGTTCGTTGGCCTCATCAGGCTGTTTTTATTATAAAAAAATATACAAAAATTAATAATCACTTCAGAAATTTTTAAATAATAAATAAACACATAACACAAAAACTGGTTAAATAGCGTATAAAAAAAAAAAAATGACCTAAATTCGTTAAAATTTAAACATTTTTTAACTTGTCAAACAATTAAAATATATTAAATAAAATTGTGTACGACGTCAAATAAATTAAAAACATTTTGAAACGACCAGCCAAGCAACAGACTTAAATTAAACTAACTACTTATTTAGAAATATAAACTTTAATAAATAACAAGAAGTTATTGAACTCGATGACAGAAGAATTACAAATATAAACAAGCGGTTACAAATAAATAAATAACTCATCTTTCCCCGAAGAAGTTGACCGGTAGGCACCAGGACATCGTGTTAGTACCCGATTGCTTCGTGATATTCGATATATAAATTTTGAGGTTAATTTCGCCGAAGAAGTTAACCGGTAGGCACCTGGACATCGTTTTAGTACCCAATTGCTTCGTGATATTTGCTATTCAGATTTTGAGGTTAACTTCCCCGAAGAAGTTGACCGGTAGGCACCTGGACATCGTGTTAGTACCCGATTGGTTCGTGATATTCGAATATTTACATTTTTAGGTTAATTTTCCTGAAGAAGATGACCGGTAGGCACCTGGACATCGGATTGATACCCGGTTGCTTCGTTAATTCGATATTTACATTTTGAGGTTAATTTCCCCCAAGAAGTTGAGCGGTAGGCACCTGAACATCATGTTTGTACCCGATTGCTTTGTGATATTCGATATTTACATTTTGAAGTTAATGTCCCCGAAGAAGTTGACCGGTAGGCACCTGAACATCGTGTTAGTACCCGATTGGTTCGTGATATTCGAATATTTACATTTTGAGGTTAATTTCCCAGAAGAAGTTGACCGGTAGGCACCTGGACATCGTGTTAGTACCCGATTGCTTCGTGATATTTGATATTTACATTTTGAGGTTATGTTCCTCGAAGAAGTTGACCGGTAGGCACCTGGACATCGTGTTAGTACCCGATTGCTTCGTGATATTTGATATTCAGATTTTAAGGTTAACTTCCCCGAAGAAGTTGAGCGTTAGGCACCTAAACATCATGTTTGTACCCGATTGCTTCGTGGTATTCGATATTTACATTTTCAGGTTAATTTCCCCGCTGAAGTTGACCGGTAGGCACCTGGACATCGTGTTAGTACCCGATTGCTTCGTGATATTTGATATTCACATTTTAAGGTTATGTTCCCCGAAGAAGTTGACCGGTAGGCACCTGGACATCCTGTTTGTACCCGATTGCTTCGTGATATTCGATATTCACATTTTAAGGTAAACTTCCCCGAAGAAGTTGAGCGGTAGGCACCTGAACATCATGTTTGTACCCGATTGCTTCGTGATATTTGATATTCAAATTTTGAGGTTATGTTCCCCGAAGAAGTTGACCGGTAGGCACCTGGACATCGGATTGACACCCGGTTGCTTCGTTAATTCGATTTTTACATTTTGATGTTAACTTCCCCGAAGAAGTTGACCGGTAGGCACCTGGACATCATGTTTCTACACGATTGTTTCGTGATATTCGATATATACATTTTGAGGTTAATTTCCCCGCAGAAGTTGACCGGTAGGCACCTGGACATCGTGTTAGTACCCGATTGCTTCGTGATATTCGATATTTAGATTTTGAGGTTAATTTCGCCGAAGAAGTTGACCGGTAGGCACCTGGACATCGTGTTAGTACCCGATTCCTTCGTGATATTTGATATTCAAATATTGAGGAAAACTTCCCCGAAGAAGATGAGCGGTAGGCACGTGGACATCGTGTTAGTACCCGATTGCTTCGTGATATTCGATATTTACATTTTGAGGTTAATGTCCCCGAAGCAGATGACCGGTAGGCACCTGGACATCGTGTTAGTACCCGCTTGGTTCGTGATATTCAAATATTTACATTTTTAGGTTAATTTTCCTGAAGAAGATTACCGGTAGGCACCTGGACATCGGATTGATACCCGGTTGCTTTGTTAATTCGATATTTACATTTTGAGGTTAATTTCCCCCAAGAAGTTGAGCGGTAGGCACCTGAACATCATGTTTGTACCCGATTGCTTTGTGATATTCGATATTTACATTTTGAGGTTAATGTCCCCGAAGAAGTTGACCGGTAGGTACCTGGACATCGTGTTAGTACCCGATTGGTTCGTGATATTAAAATATTTACATTTTAAGGTTAATTTCCCCGAAGAAGTTGACCGGTAGGCACCTGGACATCATGTTTCTACACGATTGTTTCGTGATATTCGATATATACATTTTGAGGTTAATTTCCCCGCAGAAGTTGACCGGTAGGCACCTGGACATCGTGTTAGTACCCGATTGCTTCGTGATATTGGATATTTACATTTTTAAGTTAATTTCACCGAAGAAGTTGACCGGTAGGCACCTGGACATCGTGTTAGTACCCGATTCCTTCGTGATATTTGATATTCAAATTTTGAGGAAAACTTCCCCGAGGAAGATGAGCGGTAGGCACCTGAACATCATGTTTGTACCCGATTGCTTCGTGGTATTCGATATTTACATTTTGAGGTTAATTTCCCCGAAGAAGTTGACCGGTAGGCACCTGGACATCGTGTTAGTACCCGATTGCTTCGTGATAATCGATATATAAATTTTGAGGTTAATTTCGCCGAAGAAATTAACCGGTAGGCACCTGGACATCGTTTTAGTACCCAATTGCTTCGTGATATTTGATATTCAGATTTTGAGGTTAACTTCCCCGAAGAAGTTGACCGGTAGGCACCTGGACATCGTGTTAGTACCCGATTGGTTCGTGATATTCAAATATTTACATTTTTAGGTTAATTTCCCCGAAGAAGATGACCGGTAGGCACCTGGACATCGTGTTAGTACCCGATTGGTTCGTAATATTCGAATATTTACATTTTTAGGTTAATTTTCCTGAAGAAGATGACCGGTAGGCACCTGGACATCGGATTGGTACCCGGTTGCTTCGTTAATTCGATATTTACATTTTGAGGTTAATTTCCCCCAAGAAGTTGAGCGGTAGGCACCTGAACATCATGTTTGTACCCGATTACTTTGTGATATTCGATATTTACATTTTGAGGTTATTGTCCCCGAAGAAGTTGACCGGTAGGCACCTGGACATCGTGTTAGTACCCGATTGCTTCGTGATATTCGATATATAAATTTTGAGGTTAATTTCGCCGAAGAAGTTGACCGGTAGGCACCTGGACATCGTGTTAGTCCCCGATTCCTTCGTGATATTTGATATTCAAATTTTGAGGAAAACTTCCCCGAAGAAGATGAGCGGTAGGCACGTGGACATCGTGTTAGTACCCGATTGCTTCGTGATATTCGATATTTACATTTTGAAGTTAATGTCCCCGAAGAAGATGACCGGTAGGCACCTGGACATCGTGTTAGTACCCGATTGGTTCGTGATATTCGAATATTTACATTTTTAGGTTAATTTTCCTGAAGAAGATGACCGGTAGGCACCTGGACATCGGATTGATACCCGGTTGCTTCGTTAATTCGATATTTACATTTTGAGGTTAATTTCCCCCAAGAAGTTGAGCGGTAGGCACCTGAACATCATGTTTGTACCCTATTGCTTTGTGATATTCGATATTTACATTTTGAGGTTAATTTCCCTGCAGAAGTTGACCGGTAGGCACCTGGACATCGTGTTAGTACCCGATTGCTTCGTGATATTGGATATTCACGTTTTGAGGTTAATTTCCCCGAAGAAGTTGAACCAGAAAATTTATATGATTCGGGAAGGTAAATGATAACACAATTTTAATTCTGTCATTCAGAGACGTTTCACCAACAAAGGTTCGTTGGCCTCATCAGGCTGTTTTTATTATAAAAAAATATACAAAAATTAATAATCACTTCAGAAATTTTTAAATAATAAATAAACACATAACACAAAAACTGGTTAAATAGCGTATAAAAAAAAAAAAAATGACCTAAATTCGTTAAAATTTAAACATTTTTTAACTTGTCAAACAATTAAAATATATTAAATAAAATTGTGTACGACGTCAAATAAATTAAAAACATTTTGAAACGACCAGCCAAGCAACAGACTTAAATTAAACTAACTACTTATTTAGAAATATAAACTTTAATAAATAACAAGAAGTTATTGAACTCGATGACAGAAGAATTACAAATATAAACAAGCGGTTACAAATAAATAAATAACTCATCTTTCCCCGAAGAAGTTGACCGGTAGGCACCAGGACATCGTGTTAGTACCCGATTGCTTCGTGATATTCGATATATAAATTTTGAGGTTAATTTCGCCGAAGAAGTTAACCGGTAGGCACCTGGACATCGTTTTAGTACCCAATTGCTTCGTGATATTTGCTATTCAGATTTTGAGGTTAACTTCCCCGAAGAAGTTGACCGGTAGGCACCTGGACATCGTGTTAGTACCCGATTGGTTCGTGATATTCGAATATTTACATTTTTAGGTTAATTTTCCTGAAGAAGATGACCGGTAGGCACCTGGACATCGGATTGATACCCGGTTGCTTCGTTAATTCGATATTTACATTTTGAGGTTAATTTCCCCCAAGAAGTTGAGCGGTAGGCACCTGAACATCATGTTTGTACCCGATTGCTTTGTGATATTCGATATTTACATTTTGAAGTTAATGTCCCCGAAGAAGTTGACCGGTAGGCACCTGAACATCGTGTTAGTACCCGATTGGTTCGTGATATTCGAATATTTACATTTTGAGGTTAATTTCCCAGAAGAAGTTGACCGGTAGGCACCTGGACATCGTGTTAGTACCCGATTGCTTCGTGATATTCGATATATAAATTTTGAGGTTAATTTCGCTGAAGAAGTTAACCGGTAGGCACCTGGACATCGTTTTAGTACCCAATTGCTTCCTGACATTTGATATTCAGATTTTGAGGTTAATTTCCCCGCTGAAGTTGACCGATAGGCACCTGGACATCGTGTTAGTACCCAATTGCTTCGTGATATTTGATATTTACATTTTGAGGTTATGTTCCTCGAAGAAGTTGACCGGTAGGCACCTGGACATCGTGTTAGTACCCGATTGCTTCGTGATATTGAATATTCACATTTTGAGGTTACTTTCACCGAAGAAGTTGACCGGTAGGCACCTGGATATCGTGTTAGTACCCGATTCCTTCGTGATATTTGATATTCAGATTTTAAGGTTAACTTCCCCGAAGAAGTTGAGCGTTAGGCACCTAAACATCATGTTTGTACCCGATTGCTTCGTGGTATTCGATATTTACATTTTCAGGTTAATTTCCCCGCTGAAGTTGACCGGTAGGCACCTGGACATCGTGTTAGTACCCGATTGCTTCGTGATATTTGATATTCACATTTTAAGGTTATGTTCCCCGAAGAAGTTGACCGGTAGGCACCTGGACATCCTGTTTGTACCCGATTGCTTCGTGATATTCGATATTCACATTTTAAGGTAAACTTCCCCGAAGAAGTTGAGCGGTAGGCACCTGAACATCATGTTTGTACCCGATTGCTTCGTGATATTTGATATTCAAATTTTGAGGTTATGTTCCCCGAAGAAGTTGACCGGTAGGCACCTGGACATCGGATTGACACCCGGTTGCTTCGTTAATTCGATTTTTACATTTTGATGTTAACTTCCCCGAAGAAGTTGACCGGTAGGCACCTGGACATCATGTTTCTACACGATTGTTTCGTGATATTCGATATATACATTTTGAGGTTAATTTCCCCGCAGAAGTTGACCGGTAGGCACCTGGACATCGTGTTAGTACCCGATTGCTTCGTGATATTCGATATTTAGATTTTGAGGTTAATTTCGCCGAAGAAGTTGACCGGTAGGCACCTGGACATCGTGTTAGTACCCGATTCCTTCGTGATATTTGATATTCAAATTTTGAGGAAAACTTCCCCGAAGAAGATGAGCGGTAGGCACGTGGACATCGTGTTAGTACCCGATTGCTTCGTGATATTCGATATTTACATTTTGAGGTTAATGTCCCCGAAGCAGATGACCGGTAGGCACCTGGACATCGTGTTAGTACCCGCTTGGTTCGTGATATTCAAATATTTACATTTTTAGGTTAATTTTCCTGAAGAAGATTACCGGTAGGCACCTGGACATCGGATTGATACCCGGTTGCTTTGTTAATTCGATATTTACATTTTGAGGTTAATTTCCCCCAAGAAGTTGAGCGGTAGGCACCTGAACATCATGTTTGTACCCGATTGCTTTGTGATATTCGATATTTACATTTTGAGGTTAATGTCCCCGAAGAAGTTGACCGGTAGGTACCTGGACATCGTGTTAGTACCCGATTGGTTCGTGATATTAAAATATTTACATTTTAAGGTTAATTTCCCCGAAGAAGTTGACCGGTAGGCACCTGGACATCATGTTTCTACACGATTGTTTCGTGATATTCGATATATACATTTTGAGGTTAATTTCCCCGCAGAAGTTGACCGGTAGGCACCTGGACATCGTGTTAGTACCCGATTGCTTCGTGATATTGGATATTCACATTTTTAAGTTAATTTCACCGAAGAAGTTGACCGGTAGGCACCTGGACATCGTGTTAGTACCCGATTCCTTCGTGATATTTGATATTCAAATTTTGAGGAAAACTTCCCCGAGGAAGATGAGCGGTAGGCACCTGAACATCATGTTTGTACCCGATTGCTTCGTGGTATTCGATATTTACATTTTGAGGTTAATTTCCCCGAAGAAGTTGACCAGTAGGCACCTGGACATCGTGTTAGTACCCGATTGCTTCGTGATAATCGATATATAAATTTTGAGGTTAATTTCGCCGAAGAAATTAACCGGTAGGCACCTGGACATCGTTTTAGTACCCAATTGCTTCGTGATATTTGATATTCAGATTTTGAGGTTAACTTCCCCGAAGAAGTTGACCGGTAGGCACCTGGACATCGTGTTAGTACCCGATTGGTTCGTGATATTCAAATATTTACATTTTTAGGTTAATTTCCCCGAAGAAGATGACCGGTAGGCACCTGGACATCGTGTTAGTACCCGATTGGTTCGTAATATTCGAATATTTACATTTTTAGGTTAATTTTCCTGAAGAAGATGACCGGTAGGCACCTGGACATCGGATTGGTACCCGGTTGCTTCGTTAATTCGATATTTACATTTTGAGGTTAATTTCCCCCAAGAAGTTGAGCGGTAGGCACCTGAACATCATGTTTGTACCCGATTACTTTGTGATATTCGATATTTACATTTTGAGGTTATTGTCCCCGAAGAAGTTGACCGGTAGGCACCTGGACATCGTGTTAGTACCCGATTGCTTCGTGATATTCGATATATAAATTTTGAGGTTAATTTCGCCGAAGAAGTTGACCGGTAGGCACCTGGACATCGTGTTAGTCCCCGATTCCTTCGTGATATTTGATATTCAAATTTTGAGGAAAACTTCCCCGAAGAAGATGAGCGGTAGGCACGTGGACATCGTGTTAGTACCCGATTGCTTCGTGATATTCGATATTTACATTTTGAAGTTAATGTCCCCGAAGAAGATGACCGGTAGGCACCTGGACATCGTGTTAGTACCCGATTGGTTCGTGATATTCGAATATTTACATTTTTAGGTTAATTTTCCTGAAGAAGATGACCGGTAGGCACCTGGACATCGGATTGATACCCGGTTGCTTCGTTAATTCGATATTTACATTTTGAGGTTAATTTCCCCCAAGAAGTTGAGCGGTAGACACCTGAACATCATGTTTGTACCCTATTGCTTTGTGATATTCGATATTTACATTTTGAGGTTAATTTCCCTGCAGAAGTTGACCGGTAGGCACCTGGACATCGTGTTAGTACCCGATTGCTTCGTGATATTGGATATTCACGTTTTGAGGTTAATTTCACCGAAGAAGTTGACCGGTAGGCACCTGGACATCGTGTTAGTACCCGATTCCTTCGTGATATTTGATATTCAAATTTTGAGGAAAACTTCCCCGAAGAAGATGAGCGGTAGGCACCTGAACATCATGTTTGTACCCGATTGCTTCGTGGTATTCGATATTTACATTTTGAGGTTAATTTCCCCGAAGAAGTTGACCGGTAGGCACCTGGACATCGTGTTAGTACCCGATTGCTTCGTGATATTCGATATATAAATTTTGAGGTTAATTTCGCCGAAGAAGTTAACCGGTAGGCACCTGGACATCGTTTTAGTACCCAATTGCTTCGTGATATTTGATATTCAGATTTTGAGGTTAACTTCCCCGAAGAAGTTAACCGGTAGGCACCTAGACATCGTGTTAGTACCCGATTGGTTCGTGATATTCGAATATTAACATTTTTAGGTTAATTTCCCCGAAGAAGATGACCGGTATGCACCTGGACATCGTGTTAGTACCCGATTTGTTCGTGATATTCGAATATTTACATTTTTAGGTTAATTTTCCTGAAGAAGATGACCGGTAGGCACCTGGACATCGGATTGATACCCGGTTGCTTCGTTAATTCGATATTTACATTTTGAGGTTAATTTCCCCCAAGAAGTTAAGCGGTAGGCACCTGAACATCATGTTTGTACCCGATTACTTTGTGATATTCGATATTTACATTTTGAGGTTAATGTCCCCGAAGAAGTTGACCGGTAGGCACCTGGACATCGTGTTAGTACCCGATTGGTTCGTGATATTCGAATATTTATATTTTGAGGTTAATTTCCCCGAAGAAGTTGACCGGTAGGCACCTGGACATCGTGTTAGTACCCGATGGCTTCGTGATATTCGAATATTTACATTTTTAGGTTAATTTTCCTGAAGAAGATGACCGGTAGGCACCTGGACATCGGATTGATACCCGGTTGCTTCGTTAATTCGATATTTACATTTTGAGGTTAATTTCCCCCAAGAAGTTGAGCGGTAGGCACCTGAACATCATGTTTGTACCCGATTGCTTTGTGATAATCGATATTTACATTTTGAGGTTAATGTCCCCGAAGAAGTTGACCGGTAGGCACCTGGACATCGTGTTAGTACCCGATTGGCTCGTGATATTCGAATATTTACATTTTGAGGTTAATTTCCCCGAAGAAGTTGACCGGTAGGCACCTGGACATCATGTTTCTACACGATTGTTTCGTGATATTCGATATATACATTTTGAGGTTAATTTCCCCGCAAAAGTTGACCGGTAGGCACCTGGACATCGTGTTAGTACCCGATTGCTTCGTGATATTGGATATTCACATTTTGAGTTTAACTTCCCCGAAGAAGTTGACCGGTAGGCACCTGGACATCATGTTTCTACCCGATTGCTTCGTGATATTGGATATTCACATTTTGAGGTTAACTTCCCCGAAGAAGTTGACCGGTAGGCACCTGGACATCATGTTTCTACACGATTGTTTCGTGATATTCGATATTTACATTTTGAGGTTAACTTCCCCGCAGAAGTTGACCGGTAGGCACCTGGACATCGTGTTAGTACCCGATTGCTTCGTGATATTGGATATTCACGTTTTGAGGTTAATTTCACCGAAGAAGTTGACCGGTAGGCACCTGGACATCGTGTTAGTACCCGATTCCTTCGTGATATTTGATATTCAAATTTTGAGGAAAACTTCCCCGAAGAAGATGAGCGGTAGGCACCTGAACATCATGTTTGTACCCGATTGCTTCGTGGTATTCGATATTTACATTTTGAGGTTAATTTTCCCGAAGAAGTTGACCGGTAGGCACCTGGACATCGTGTTAGTACCCGATTGCTTCGTGATATTCGATATATAAATTTTGAGGTTAATTTCGCCGAAGAAGTTAACCGGTAGGCACCTGGACATCGTTTTAGTACCCAATTGCTTCGTGATATTTGATATTCAGATTTTGAGGTTAACTTCCCCGAAGAAGTTAACCGGTAGGCACCTAGACATCGTGTTAGT
Source organism: Ganaspis brasiliensis (assembly GCA_037103525.1). NCBI lineage: Eukaryota > Metazoa > Arthropoda > Insecta > Hymenoptera > Figitidae > Ganaspis > Ganaspis brasiliensis. The sequence continues at coordinate 825,416 of JAZKLR010000381.1, read as the reverse complement.
ACCCGATTGGTTCGTGATATTCGAATATTAACATTTTTAGGTTAATTTCCCCGAAGAAGATGACCGGTATGCACCTGGACATCGTGTTAGTACCCGATTTGTTCGTGATATTCGAATATTTACATTTTTAGGTTAATTTTCCTGAAGAAGATGACCGGTAGGCACCTGGACATCGGATTGATACCCGGTTGCTTCGTTAATTCGATATTTACATTTTGAGGTTAATTTCCCCCAAGAAGTTGAGCGGTAGGCACCTGAACATCATGTTTGTACCCGATTACTTTGTGATATTCGATATTTACAGTTTGAGGTTAATGTCCCCGAAGAAGTTGACCGGTAGGCACCTGGACATCGTGTTAGTACCCGATTGGTTCGTGATATTCGAATATTTATATTTTGAGGTTAATTTCCCCGAAGAAGTTGACCGGTAGGCACCTGGACATCGTGTTAGTACCCGATTGCTTCGTGATATTCGAATATTTACATTTTTAGGTTAATTTTCCTGAAGAAGATGACCGGTAGGCACCTGGACATCGGATTGATACCCGGTTGCTTCGTTAATTCGATATTTACATTTTGAGGTTAATTTCCCCCAAGAAGTTGAGCGGTAGGCACCTGAACATCATGTTTGTACCCGATTGCTTTGTGATATTCGATATTTACATTTTGAGGTTAATGTCCCCGAAGAAGTTGACCGGTAGGCACCTGGACATCGTGTTAGTACCCGATTGGCTCGTGATATTCGAATATTTACATTTTGAGGTTAATTTCCCCGAAGAAGTTGACCGGTAGGCACCTGGACATCATGTTTCTACACGATTGTTTCGTGATATTCGATATATACATTTTGAGGTTAATTTCCCCGCAAAAGTTGACCGGTAGGCACCTGGACATCGTGTTAGTACCCGATTGCTTCGTGATATTGGATATTCACATTTTGAGGTTAACTTCCCCGAAGAAGTTGACCGGTAGGCACCTGGACATCATGTTTCTACCCGATTGCTTCGTGATATTGGATATTCACATTTTGAGGTTAACTTCCCCGAAGAAGTTGACCGGTAGGCACCTGGACATCATGTTTCTACACGATTGTTTCGTGATATTCGATATTTACATTTTGAGGTTAACTTCCCCGAAGAAGTTGACCGGTAGGCACCTGGACATCATGTTTCTACACGATTGTTTCGTGATATTCGATATATACATTTTAAAGTTAATTTCCCTGCAGAAGTTGACCGGTAGGCACCTGGACATCGTGTTAGTACCCGATTGCTTCGTGATATTGGATATTTACATTTTGAGGTTAATTTCACTGAAGAAGTTGACCGGTAGGCACCCGGACATCGTGTTAGTACCCGATTGCTTCGTGATATTCGATATTTACATTTTGAGGTTAAGTTCTCCGAAGAAGTTGAACGGTAGGCACCTGGACATCGTGTTAGTACCTGATTGCTTCGTGGTATTCGATATTTACTGTTTGAGGGTAATTTCCCCGAAGAAGTTGACCGGTAGGCACCTGGACATCGTGTTAGTACCCGATTGCTTCGTGATATTCGATATATAAATTTTGAGGTTAATTTCCCCGAAGAAGTTAACCGGTAGGCACCTGGACATCGTTTTAGTACCCGATTGCTTCGTGATATTTGATATTCACATTTTGAGGTAAAATTCCCCGAAGAAGTTGAGCGGTAGGCACCTGAACATCATGTTTGTACCCGTTTGCTTCGTGGTATTCAATATGTACATTTTGAGGTTAACTTCCCCGAAGAAGTTGACCGGTAGTCACCTGGACATCGTGTTAGTACCTGATTGCTTCGTGATATTTGATATTTACATTTTGAGGTTAACTTCCCCGAAGAAGTTGACCGGTAGGCACCTGGACATCATGTTTCTACACGATTGTTTCGTGATATTCGATATATACATTTTAAGGTAAACTTCCCCGAAGAAGTTGACCGGTAGGCACCTGGACATCGTGTTAGTACCCGATTGCTTCGTGATATTGAATATTCACATTTTGAGGTTAATTTCACCGAAGAAGTTGACCGGTAGGCACCTGGATATCGTGTTAGTACCCGATTCCTTCGTGATATTTGATATTCAGATTTTAAGGTTAACTTCCCCGAAGAAGTTGAGCGTTAGGCACCTAAACATCATGTTTGTACCCGATTGCTTCGTGGTATTCGATATTTACATTTTCAGGTTAATTTCCCCGCTGAAGTTGACCGGTAGGCACCTGGACATCGTGTTAGTACCCGATTGCTTCGTGATATTTGATATTCACATTTTAAGGTTATGTTCCCCGAAGAAGTTGACCGGTAGGCACCTGGACATCCTGTTTGTACCCGATTGCTTCGTGATATTCGATATTCACATTTTAAGGTAAATTTCCCCGAAGAAGTTGAGCGGTAGGCACCTGAACATCATGTTTGTACCCGATTGCTTCGTGATATTTGATATTCAAATTTTGAGGTTATGTTCCCCGAAGAAGTTGACCGGTAGGCACCTGGACATCGGATTGACACCCGGTTGCTTCGTTAATTCGATTTTTACATTTTGATGTTAACTTCCCCGAAGAAGTTGACCGGTAGGCACCTGGACATCATGTTTCTACACGATTGTTTCGTGATATTCGATATATACATTTTGAGGTTAATTTCCCCGCAGAAGTTGACCGGTAGGCACCTGGACATCGTGTTAGTACCCGATTGCTTCGTGATATTGGATATTAACATTTTGAGGTTAATTTCACCGAAGAAGTTGACCGGTAGGCACCTGGACATCGTGTTAATACCCGATTCCTTCGTGATATTTGATATTCAAATTTTGAGGAAAACTTCCCCGAAGAAGATGAGCGGTAGGCACCTGAACATCATGTTTGTACCCGATTGCTTCGTGGTATTCGATATTTACATTTTGAGGTTAATTTCCCCGAAGAAGTTGACCGGTAGGCACCTGGATATCGTGTTAGTACCCGATTCCTTCGTGATATTTGATATTCAGATTTTAAGGTTAACTTCCCCGAAGAAGTTGAGCGTTAGGCACCTAAACATCATGTTTGTACCCGATTGCTTCGTGGTATTCGATATTTACATTTTCAGGTTAATTTCCCCGCTGAAGTTGACCGGTAGGCACCTGGACATCGTGTTAGTACCCGATTGCTTCGTGATATTTGATATTCACATTTTAAGGTTATGTTCCCCGAAGAAGTTGACCGGTAGGCACCTGGACATCCTGTTTGTACCCGATTGCTTCGTGATATTCGATATTCACATTTTAAGGTAAATTTCCCCGAAGAAGTTGAGCGGTAGGCACCTGAACATCATGTTTGTACCCGATTGCTTCGTGATATTTGATATTCAAATTTTGAGGTTATGTTCCCCGAAGAAGTTGACCGGTAGGCACCTGGACATCGGATTGACACCCGGTTGCTTCGTTAATTCGATTTTTACATTTTGATGTTAACTTCCCCGAAGAAGTTGACCGGTAGGCACCTGGACATCATGTTTCTACACGATTGTTTCGTGATATTCGATATATACATTTTGAGGTTAATTTCCCCGCAGAAGTTGACCGGTAGGCACCTGGACATCGTGTTAGTACCCGATTGCTTTGTGATATTGGATATTAACATTTTGAGGTTAATTTCACCGAAGAAGTTGACCGGTAGGCACCTGGACATCGTGTTAATACCCGATTCCTTCGTGATATTTGATATTCAAATTTTGAGGAAAACTTCCCCGAAGAAGATGAGCGGTAGGCACCTGAACATCATGTTTGTACCCGATTGCTTCGTGGTATTCGATATTTACATTTTGAGGTTAATTTCCCCGAAGAAGTTGACCGGTAGGCACCTGGACATCGTGTTAGTACCCGATTGCTTCGTGATATTCGATATATAAATTTTGAGGTTAATTTCGCCGAAGAAGTTAACCGGTAGGCACCTGGACATCGTTTTAGTACCCAATTGCTTCGTGATATTTGATATTCAGATTTTAAGGTTAACTTCCCCGAAGAAGTTGACCGGTAGGCACCTGAACATCGTGTTAGTACCCGATTGGTTCGTGATATTCAAATATTTACATTTTGAGGAAAACTTCCCCGAAGAAGATGAGCGGTAGGCACGTGGACATCGTGTTAGTACCCGATTGCTTCGTGATATTCGATATTTACATTTTGAGGTTAATGTCCCCGAAGAAGATGACCGGTAGGCACCTGGACATCGTGTTAGTACTCGATTGGTTCGTGATATTCGAATATTTACATTTTTAGGTTAATTTTCCTGAAGAAGATGACCGGTAGGCACCTGGACATCGGATTGATACCCGGTTGCTTCGTTAATTCGATATTTACATTTTGAGGTTAATTTCCCCCAAGAAGTTGAGCGGTAGGCACCTGAACATCATGTTTGTACCCTATTGCTTTGTGATATTCGATATTTACATTTTGAGGTTAATTTCCCCGCAGAAGTTGACCGGTAGGCACCTGGACATCGTGTTAGTACCCGATTGCTTCGTGATATTCGATATATAAATTTTGAGGTTAATTTCGCCGAAGAAGTTAACCGGTAGGCACCTGGACATCGTTTTAGTACCCAATTGCTTCGTGATATTTGATATTCAGATTTTGAGGTTAACTTCCCCGAAGAAGTTAACCGGTAGGCACCTAGACATCGTGTTAGTACCCGATTGGTTCGTGATATTCGAATATTAACATTTTTAGGTTAATTTCCCCGAAGAAGATGACCGGTATGCACCTGGACATCGTGTTAGTACCCGATTTGTTCGTGATATTCGAATATTTACATTTTTAGGTTAATTTTCCTGAAGAAGATGACCGGTAGGCACCTGGACATCGGATTGATACCCGGTTGCTTCGTTAATTCGATATTTACATTTTGAGGTTAATTTCCCCCAAGAAGTTGAGCGGTAGGCACCTGAACATCATGTTTGTACCCGATTACTTTGTGATATTCGATATTTACATTTTGAGGTTAATGTCCCCGAAGAAGTTGACCGGTAGGCACCTGGACATCGTGTTAGTACACGATTGGTTCGTGATATTCGAATATTTATATTTTGAGGTTAATTTCCCCGAAGAAGTTGACCGGTAGACACCTGGACATCGTGTTAGTACCCGATTGCTTCGTGATATTCGAATATTTACATTTTTAGGTTAATTTTCCTGAAGAAGATGACCGGTAGGCACCTGGACATCGGATTGATACCCGGTTGCTTCGTTAATTCGATATTTACATTTTGAGGTTAATTTCCCCCAAGAAGTTGAGCGGTAGGCACCTGAACATCATGTTTGTACCCGATTGCTTTGTGATATTCGATATTTACATTTTGAGGTTAATGTCCCCGAAGAAGTTGACCGGTAGGCACCTGGACATCGTGTTAGTACCCGATTGGTTCGTGATATTCGAATATTTATATTTTGAGGTTAATTTCCCCGAAGAAGTTGACCGGTAGACACCTGGACATCGTGTTAGTACCCGATTGCTTCGTGATATTCGAATATTTACATTTTTAGGTTAATTTTCCTGAAGAAGATGACCGGTAGGCACCTGGACATCGGATTGATACCCGGTTGCTTCGTTAATTCGATATTTACATTTTGAGGTTAATTTCCCCCAAGAAGTTGAGCGGTAGGCACCTGAACATCATGTTTGTACCCGATTGCTTTGTGATATTCGATATTTACATTTTGAGGTTAATGTCCCCGAAGAAGTTGACCGGTAGGCACCTGGACATCGTGTTAGTACCCGATTGCTTCGTGATATTGGATATTCACATTTTGAGGTTAATTTCACCGAAGAAGTTGACCGGTAGGCACCTGGACATCGTGTTAGTACCCGATTGGTTCGTGATATTCGAATATTAACATTTTTAGGTTAATTTCCCCGAAGAAGATGACCGGTAGGCACCTGGACATCGTGTTAGTACCCGATTTGTTCGTGATATTCGAATATTTACATTTTTAGGTTAATTTTCCTGAAGAAGATGACCGGTAGGCACCTGGACATCAGATTGATACCCGGTTGCTTCGTTAATTCGATATTTACATTTTGAGGTTAATTTCCCCCAAGAAGTTGAGCGGTAGGCACCTGAACATCATGTTTGTACCCGATTACTTTGTGATATTTGATATTCAGATTTTGAGGTTAACTTCCCCGAAGAAGTTGACCGGTAGGCACCTGGACATCGTGTTAGTACCCGATTGGTTCGTGATATTCGAATATTAACATTTTTAGGTTAATTTCCTCGAAGAAGATGACCGGTAGGCACCTGGACATCGTGTTAGTACCCGATTTGTTCGTGATATTCGAATATTTACATTTTTAGGTTAATTTTCCTGAAGAAGATGACCGGTAGGCACCTGGACATCGGATTGATACCCGGTTGCTTCGATAATTCGATATTTACATTTTGAGGTTAATTTCCCCCAAGAAGTTGAGCGGTAGGCACCTGAACATCATGTTTGTACCCGATTACTTTGTGATATTCGATATTTACATTTTGAGGTTAATATCCCCGAAGAAGTTGACCGGTAGGCACCTAGACATCGTGTTAGTACCCGATTGGTTCGTGATATTCGAATATTTACATTTTGAGGTTAATTTCCCCGAAGAAGTTGACCGGTAGGCACCTGGACATCGTGTTAGTACCCGATTGCTTCGTGATATTCGAATATTTACATTTTTAGGTTAATTTTCCTGAAGAAGATGACCGGTAGGCACCTGGACATCGGATTGATACCCGGTTGCTTCGTTAATTCGATATTTACATTTTGAGGTTAATTTCCCCCAAGAAGTTGAGCGGTAGGCACCTGAACATCATGTTTGTACCCGATTGCTTTGTGATATTCGATATTTACATTTTGAGGTTAATGTCCCCGAAGAAGTTGACCGGTAGGCACCTGGACATGGTGTTAGTACCCGATTGGCTCGTGATATTCGAATATTTACATTTTGAGGTTAATTTCCCCGAAGAAGTTGACCGGTAGGCACCTGGACATCATGTTTCTACACGATTGTTTCGTGATATTCAATATATACATTTTGAGGTTAATTTCCCCGCAGAAGTTGACCGGTAGGCACCTGGACATCGTGTTAGTACCCGATTGCTTCGTGATATTGGATATTCACATTTTGAGGTTATTTTCACCGAAGAAGTTGACCGGTAGGCACCTGGACATCGTGTTTGTACCCGATTCCTTCGTGATATTTGATATTCAAATTTTGAGGAAAACTTCCCCGAAGAATATGAGCGGTAGGCACCTGAACATCATGTTTGTACCCGATTGCTTCGTGGTATTCGATATTTACATTTTGAGGTTAATTTCCCCGAAGAAGTTGACCGGTAGGCACCTGGACATCGTGTTAGTACCCGATTGCTTCGTGATATTCGATATATAAATTTTGAGGTTAATTTCGCCGAAGAAGTTAACCGGTAGGCACCTGGACATCGTGTTAGTACCCGATTGCTTCGTGATATTTGATATTCACATTTTGAGGTAAATTTCCCTGAAGAAGTTGACCGGTAGGCACCTGGACATCGTGTTAGTACCCGATTCCTTTGTGATATTTGATATTCAGATTTTGAGGTTAACTTCCCCGAAGAAGTTGAGCGGTAGGCACCTGGACATCGTGTTTGTACCCGATTGCTTCGTGGTATTCGATATTTACATTTTGAGGTTAATTTCCCCGAAGAAGTTGACCGGTAGGCACCTGGACATCGTGTTAGTACCCGATTGCTTCGTGATATTCGATATATAAATTTTGAGGTTAATTTCGCCGAAGAAGTTAACCGGTAGGCACCTGGACATCGTGTTAGTACCCGATTGCTTCGTGGTATTCGATATTTACATTTTGAGGTTAATTTCCCCGAAGAAGTTGACCGGTAGGCACCTGGACATCGTGTTAGTACCCAATTGCTTCGTGATATTTGATATTCAGATTTTGAGGTTAACTTCCCCGAAGAAGTTGACCGGTAGGCACCTGGACATCGTGTTAGTACCCGATTGCTTCGTGATATTTGATATTCACATTTTGAGGTAAATTTCCCTGAAGAAGTTGACCGGTAGGCACCTGGACATCGTGTTAGTACCCGATTCCTTTGTGATATTTGATATTCAGATTTTGAGGTTAACTTCCCCGAAGAAGTTGAGCGGTAGGCACCTGAACATCATGTTTGTACCCGATTGCTTCGTGGTATTCGATATTTACATTTTAAGGTTAATTTCCCCGCTGAAGTTGACCGGTAGGCACCTGGACATCGTGTTAGTACTCGATTGGTTCGTGATATTCGAATATTTACATTTTTAGGTTAATTTCCCCGAAGAAGATGACCGGTAGGCACCTGGACATCGTGTTAGTACCCGATTGGTTCGTGATATTCGAATATTAACATTTTAAGGTTAATTTCGCCGAAGAAGTTAACCGGTAGGCACCTGGACATCGTTTTAGTACCCAATTGCTTCGTGATATTTGATATTCAGATTTTGAGGTTAACTTCCCCGAAGAAGTTAACCGGTAGGCACCTAGACATCGTGTTAGTACCCGATTGGTTCGTGATATTCGAATATTAACATTTTTAGGTTAATTTCCCCGAAGAAGATGACCGGTATGCACCTGGACATCGTGTTAGTACCCGATTTGTTCGTGATATTCGAATATTTACATTTTTAGGTTAATTTTCCTGAAGAAGATGACCGGTAGGCACCTGGACATCGGATTGATACCCGGTTGCTTCGTTAATTCGATATTTACATTTTGAGGTTAATTTCCCCCAAGAAGTTGAGCGGTAGGCACCTGAACATCATGTTTGTACCCGATTACTTTGTGATATTCGATATTTACATTTTGAGGTTAATGTCCCCGAAGAAGTTGACCGGTAGGCACCTGGACATCGTGTTAGTACCCGATTGGTTCGTGATATTCGAATATTTATATTTTGAGGTTAATTTCCCCGAAGAAGTTGACCGGTAGACACCTGGACATCGTGTTAGTACCCGATTGCTTCGTGATATTCGAATATTTACATTTTTAGGTTAATTTTCCTGAAGAAGATGACCGGTAGGCACCTGGACATCGGATTGATACCCGGTTGCTTCGTTAATTCGATATTTACATTTTGAGGTTAATTTCCCCCAAGAAGTTGAGCGGTAGGCACCTGAACATCATGTTTGTACCCGATTGCTTTGTGATATTCGATATTTACATTTTGAGGTTAATGTCCCCGAAGAAGTTGACCGGTAGGCACCTGGACATCGTGTTAGTACCCGATTGGCTCGTGATATTCGAATATTTACATTTTGAGGTTAATTTCCCCGAAGAAGTTGACCGGTAGGCACCTGGACATCATATTTCTACACGATTGTTTCGTGATATTCGATATATACATTTTGAGGTTAATTTCCCCGCAGAAGTTGACCGGTAGGCACCTGGACATCGTGTTAGTACCCGATTGCTTCGTGATATTGGATATTCACATTTTGAGGTTAATTTCACCGAAGAAGTTGACCGGTAGGCACCTGGACATCGTGTTAGTACCCGATTGGTTCGTGATATTCGAATATTAACATTTTTAGGTTAATTTCCCCGAAGAAGATGACCGGTAGGCACCTGGACATCGTGTTAGTACCCGATTTGTTCGTGATATTCGAATATTTACATTTTTAGGTTAATTTTCCTGAAGAAGATGACCGGTAGGCACCTGGACATCAGATTGATACCCGGTTGCTTCGTTAATTCGATATTTACATTTTGAGGTTAATTTCCCCCAAGAAGTTGAGCGGTAGGCACCTGAACATCATGTTTGTACCCGATTACTATGTGATATTTGATATTCAGATTTTGAGGTTAACTTCCCCGAAGAAGTTGACCGGTAGGCACCTGGACATCGTGTTAGTACCCGATTGGTTCGTGATATTCGAATATTAACATTTTTAGGTTTATTTCCCCGAAGAAGATGACCGGTAGGCACCTGGACATCGTGTTAGTACCCGATTTGTTCGTGATATTCGCATATTTACATTTTTAGGTTAATTTTCCTGAACAAGATGACCGGTAGGCACCTGGACATCGGATTGATACCCGGTTGCTTCGATAATTCGATATTTACATTTTGAGGTTAATTTCCCCCAAGAAGTTGAGCGGTAGGCACCTGAACATCATGTTTGTACCCGATTACTTTGTGATATTCGATATTTACATTTTGAGGTTAATGTCCCCGAAGAAGTTGACCGGTAGGCACCTAGACATCGTGTTAGTACCCGATTGGTTCGTGATATTCGAATATTTACATTTTGAGGTTAATTTCCCCGAAGAAGTTGACCGGTAGGCACCTGGACATCGTGTTAGTACCCGATTGCTTCGTGATATTCGAATATTTACATTTTTAGGTTAATTTTCCTGAAGAAGATGACCGGTAGGCACCTGGACATCGGATTAATACCCGGTTGCTTCGTTAATTCGATATTTACATTTTGAGGTTAATTTCCCCCAAGAAGTTGAGCGGTAGGCACCTGAACATCATGTTTGTACCCGATTGCTTTGTGATATTCGATATTTACATTTTGAGGTTAATGTCCCCGAAGAAGTTGACCGGTAGGCACCTGGACATCGTGTTAGTACCCGATTGGCTCGTGATATTCGAATATTTACATTTTGAGGTTAATTTCCCCGAAGAAGTTGACCGGTAGGCACCTGGACATCATGTTTCTACACGATTGTTTCGTGATATTCAATATATACATTTTGAGGTTAATTTCCCCGCAGAAGTTGACCGGTAGGCACCTGGACATCGTGTTAGTACCCGATTGCTTCGTGATATTGGATATTCACATTTTGAGGTTATTTTCACCGAAGAAGTTGACCGGTAGGCACCTGGACATCGTGTTTGTACCCGATTCCTTCGTGATATTTAATATTCAAATTTTGAGGAAAACTTCCCCGAAGAATATGAGCGGTAGGCACCTGAACATCATGTTTGTACCCGATTGCTTCGTGGTATTCGATATTTACATTTTGAGGTTAATTTCCCCGAAGAAGTTGACCGGTAGGCACCTGGACATCGTGTTAGTACCCGATTGCTTCGTGATATTCGATATATAAATTTTGAGGTTAATTTCGCCGAAGAAGTTAACCGGTAGGCACCTGGACATCGTTTTAGTACCCAATTGCTTCGTGATATTTGATATTCAGATTTTGAGGTTAACTTCCCCGAAGAAGTTGACCGGTAGGCACCTGGACATCGTGTTAGTACCCGATTGCTTCGTGATATTTGATATTCAAATTTTGAGGTAAATTTCCCTGAAGAAGTTGACCGGTAGGCACCTGGACATCGTGTTAGTATCCGATTCCTTTGTGATATTTGATATTCAGATTTTGAGGTTAACTTCCCCGAAGAAGTTGAGCGGTAGGCACCTGAACATCATGTTTGTACCCGATTGCTTCGTGGTATTCGATATTTACATTTTAAGGTTAATTTCCCCGCTGAAGTTGACCGGTAGGCACCTGGACATCGTGTTAGTACTCGATTGGTTCGTGATATTCGAATATTTACATTTTTAGGTTAATTTCCCCGAAGAAGATGACCGGTAGGCACCTGGACATCGTGTTAGTACCCGATTGGTTCGTGATATTCGAATATTAACATTTTAAGGTTAATTTCCCCAAAGAAGATGACCGGTAGGCACCTGGACATCGTGTTAGTACCCGATTTGTTCGTGATATTCGAATATTTACATTTTGAGGTTAATTTTTCTGAAGAAGATGACCTGTAGGCACCTGGACATCGGATTGATACCCGGTTGCTTCGTTAATTCGATATTTACATTTTGAGGTTAATTTCCCCCAAGAAGTTGAGCGGTAGGCACCTGAACATCATGTTTGTACCCGATTACTTTGTGATATTCGATATTTACATTTTGAGGTTAATGTCCCCGAAGAAGTTGATCGGTAGGCACCTGGACATCGTGTTAGTACCCGATTGGTTCGTGATATTCGAATATTTACATTTTGAGGTTAATTTCCCCGAAGAAGTTGACCGGTAGGCACCTGGACATCGTGTTAGTACCCGATTGCTTCGTGATATTCGAATATTTACATTTTTAGGTTAATTTTCCTGAAGAAGATGACCGGTAGGCACCTGGACATCGGATTGATACCCGGTTGCTTCGTTAATTCGATATTTACATTTTGAGGTTAATTTCCCCCAAGAAGTTGAGCGGTAGGCACCTGAACATCATGTTTGTACCCGATTGCTTTGTGATATTCGATATTTACATTTTGAGGTTAATGTCCCCGAAGAAGTTGACCGGTAGGCACCTAAACATCGTGTTAGTACCCGATTGGCTCGTGATATTGGAATATTTACATTTTGAGGTTAATTTCCCCGAAGAAGTTGACCGGTAGGCACCTGGACATCATGTTTCTACACGATTGTTTCGTGATATTCGATATATACATCTTGAGGTTAATTTCCCCGCTGAAGTTGACCGGTAGGCACCTGGACATCGTGTTAGTACCCGATTGGTTCGTGATATTCGAATATTTACATTTTTAAGTTAATTTCCCCGAAGAAGATGACCGGTAGGCACCTGGACATCGTGTTAGTACCCGATTGGCTCGTAATATTCGAATATTTACATTTTGAGGTTAATTTCCCCGAAGAAGTTGACCGGTAGGCACCTGGACATCATGTTTCTACACGATTGTTTCGTGATATTCGATATATACATTTTGAGGTTAATTTCCCCGCTGAAGTTGACCGGTAGGCACCTGGACATCGTGTTAGTACCCGATTGGTTCGTGATATTCGAATATTTACATTTTTAAGTTAATTTCCCCGAAGAAGATGACCGGTAGGCACCTGGACATCGTGTTAGTACCCGATTGGTTCGTGATATTCGAATATTTACATTTTTAGGTTAATTTTCCTGAAGAAGATGACCGGTAGGCACCTGGACATCGGATTGGTACCCGGTTGCTTCGTTAATTCGATATTTACATTTTGAGGTTAATTTCCCCCAAGAAGTTAAGCGGTAGGCACCTAAACATCATGTTTGTACCCGATTACTTTGTGATATTCGATATTTACATTTTGAGGTTAATGTCCCCGAAGAAGTTGACCGGTAGGCACCTGGACATCGTGTTAGTACCCGATTGCTTCGTGATATTCGATATATAAATTTTGAGGTTAATTTCGCCGAAGAAGTTGACCGGTAGGCACCTGTACATCGTGTTAGTACCCGATTCCTTCGTGATATTTGATATTCAAATTTTGAGGAAAACTTCCCCGAAGAAGATGAGCGGTAGGCACGTGGACATCGTGTTAGTACCCGATTGCTTCGTGATATTCGATATTTACATTTTGAGGTTAATGTCCCCGAAGAAGATGACCGGTAGGCACCTGGACATCGGATTGATACCCGGTTGCTTCGTTAATTCGATATTTACATTTTGAGGTTAATTTCCCCCAAGAAGTTGAGCGGTAGGCATCTGAACATCATGTTTGTACCCTGTTGCTTTGTGATATTCGATATTTACATTTTAAGGTTAATGTCCCCGAAGAAGTTGACCGGTAGGCACCTGGACATCGTGTTAGTACCCGATTGGTTCGTGATATTCGAATATTTACATTTTAAGGTTAATTTCCCCGAAGAAGTTGACCGGTAGGCACCTGGACATCATGTTTCTACACGATTGTTTCGTGATATTCGACATATACATTTTGAGGTTAATTTCCCCGCAGAAGTTGACCGGTAGGCACCTGGACATCGTGTTAGTACCCGATTGCTTCGTGATATTGGATATTCACATTTTGAGGTTAATTTCACCGAAGAAGTTGACCGGTAGGCACCTGGACATCGTGTTAGTACCCGATTCCTTCGTGATATTTGATATTCAAATTTTGAGGAAAACTTCCCCGAAGAAGATGTGCGGTAGGCACCTGAACATCATGTTTGTACCCGATTGCTTCGTGGTATTCGATATTTACATTTTAAGGTTAATTTCCCCGAAGAAGTTGACCGGTAGGCACCTGTACATCGTGTTAGTACCCGATTGCTTCGTGATATTCGATATATAAATTTTGAGGTTAATTTCGCCGAAGAAGTTAACCGGTAGGCACCTGGACATCGTTTTAGTACCCAATTGCTTCGTGATATTTGATATTCAGATTTTGAGGTTAACTTCCCCGAAGAAGTTGACCGGTAGGCACCTGGACATCGTGTTAGTACCCGATTGGTTCGTGATATTCGAATATGAACATTTTTAGGTTAATTTCCCCGAAGAAGATGACCGGTATGCACCTGGACATCGTGTTAGTACCCGATTTGTTCGTGATATTCGAATATTTACATTTTTAGGTTAATTTTCCTGAAGAAGATGACCGGTAGGCACCTGGACATCGGATTGATACCCGCTTGCTTCGTTAATTCGATATTTACATTTTGAGGTTAATTTCCCCGAAGAAGTTGACCGGTAGGCACCTGTACATCGTGTTAGTACCCGATTGCTTCGTGATATTCGATATATAAATTTTGAGGTTAATTTCGCCGAAGAAGTTAACCGGTAGGCACCTGGACATCGTTTTAGTACCCAATTGCTTCGTGATATTTGATATTCAGATTTTGAGGTTAACTTCCCCGAAGAAGTTGACCGGTAGGCACCTGGACATCGTGTTAGTACCCGATTGGCTCGTGATATTCAAATATTTACATTTTGAGGTTAATTTCCCCGAAGAAGTTGACCGGTAGGCACCTGGACATCATGTTTCTACACGATTGTTTCGTGATATTCGATATATACATTTTGAGGTTAATTTCCCCGCAGAAGTTGACCGGTAGGCACCTGGACATCGTGTTAGTACCCGATTGCTTCGTGATATTGGATATTCACATTTTGAGGTTAATTTCACCGAAGAAGTTGACCGGTAGGCACCTGGACATCGTGTTAGTACCCGATTAGTTCGTGATATTCGAATATTAACATTTTTAGGTTAATTTCCCCGAAGAAGATGACCGGTAGGCACCTGGACATCGTGTTAGTACCCGATTTGTTCGTGATATTCGAATATTTACATTTTTAGGTTAATTTTCCTGAAGAAGATGACCGGTAGGCACCTGGACATCGGATTGATACCCGGTTGCTTCGTTAATTCGATATTTACATTTTGAGGTTAATTTCCCCCAAGAAGTTGAGCGGTAGGCACCTGAACATCATGTTTGTACCCGATTACTTTGTAATATTTGATATTCAGATTTTGAGGTTAACTTCCCCGAAGAAGTTGACCGGTAGGCACCTGGACATCGTGTTAGTACCCGATTGGTTCGTGATATTCGAATATTAACATTTTTAGGTTAATTTCCCCGAAGAAGATGACCGGTAGGCACCTGGACATCGTGTTAGTACCCGATTTGTTCGTGATATTCGAATATTTACATTTTTAGGTTAATTTTCCTGAAGAAGATGACCGGTAGGCACCTGGACATCGGATTGATACCCGGTTGCTTCGTTAATTCGATATTTACATTTTGAGGTTAATTTCCCCCAAGAAGTTGAGCGGTAGGCACCTGAACATCATGTTTGTACCCGATTACTTTGTGATATTCGATATTTACATTTTGAGGTTAATGTCCCCGAACAAGTTGACCGGTAGGCACCTGGACATCGTGTTAGTACCCGATTGGTTCGTGATATTCGAATATTTACATTTTGAGGTTAATTTCCCCGAAGAAGTTGACCGGTAGGCACCTGGACATCGTGTTAGTACCCGATTGCTTCGTCATATTCGAATATTTACATTTTTAGGTTAATTTTCCTGAAGAAGATGATCGGTAGGCACCTGGACATCGGATTGATACCCGGTTGCTTCGTTAATTCGATATTTACATTTTGAGGTTAATTTCCCCCAAGAAGTTGAGCGGTAGGCACCTGAACATCATGTTTGTACCCGATTGCTTTGTGATATTCGATATTTACATTTTGAGGTTAATGTCCCCGAAGAAGTTGACCGGTAGGCACCTGGACATCGTGTTAGTACCCGATTGGCTCGTGATATTCGAATATTTACATTTTGAGGTTAATTTCCCCGAAGAAGTTGACCGGTAGGCACCTGGACATCATGTTTCTACACGATTGTTTCGTGATATTCGATATATACATTTTGAGGTTAATTTCCCCGCAGAAGTTGACCGGTAGGCACCTGGACATCGTGTTAGTACCCGATTGCTTCGTGATATTGGATATTCACATTTTGAGGTTAATTTCACCGAAGAAGTTGACCGGTAGGCACCTGGACATCGTGTTAGTACCCGATTGCTTCGTGATATTCGATATACAAATTTTGAGGTTAATTTCGCCGAAGAAGTTAACCGGTAGGCACCTGGACATCGTTTTAGTAGCCAATTGCTTCGTGATATTTGATATTCAGATTTTGAGGTTAACTTCCCCGAAGAAGTTGACCGGTAGGCACCTGGACATCGTGTTAGTACCCGATTGCTTCGTGATATTTGATATTCACATTTTGAGGTAAATTTCCCTGAAGAAGTTGACCGGTAGGCACCTGGACATCGTGTTAGTACCCGATTCCTTTGTGATATTTGATATTCAGATTTTGAGGTTAACTTCCCCGAAGAAGTTGAGCGGTAGGCACCTGAACATCATGTTTGTACCCGATTGCTTCGTGGTATTCGATATTTACATTTTAAGGTTAATTTCCCCGCTGAAGTTGACCGGTAGGCACCTGGACATCGTGTTAGTACCCGATTGCTTCGTGATATTTGATATTCACATTTTGAGGTTATGTTCCCCGAAGAAGTTGACCGGTAGGCACCTGGACATCCTGTTTGTACCCGATTGCTTCGTGATATTCGATATTCACATTTTAAGGTAAACTTCCCCGAAGAAGTTGAGCGGTAGGCACCTAAACATCATGTTTTTACTCGATTGCTGCGTAATATTCGATATTTACATTTTGAGGTTAATTTCCTCGAATATGTTGACCGGTAGGCACCCGGACATCGTGTTAGTACCCGATTGCTTCGTAATATTCGATATTTACATTTTGAGGTTAAGTTCCCCGAAGAAGTTGACCGGTAGGCACCTGGATATCGTGTTAGTACCTGATTGCTTTGTGGTATTCGATATTTACATTTTGAGGTAAATTTCCCCGAAGAAGTTGACCAGTAGGCACCTGGACATCGTGTTAGTACCCGATTGCTTTGTGATATTTGATATTCAGATTTTAAAGTTAACTTCCCCGAAGAAGTTGAGCGGTAGGCACCTGAACATCATGTTTGTACCCGATTGCTTCGTGGTATTCGATATTTACATTTTAAGGTTAATTTCCCCGCTGAAGTTGACCGGTAGGCACCTGGACATCGTGTTAGTACCCGATTGGTTCGTGATATTCGAATATTTACATTTTGAGGTTAATTTCCCCGAAGAAGTTGACCGGTAGGCACCTGGACATCGTGTTAGTACCCGATTGCTTCGTGATATTCGAATATTTACATTTTTAGGTTAATTTTCCTGAAGAAGATGACCGGTAGGCACCTGGACATCGGATTGATACCCGGTTGCTTCGTTAATTCGATATTTACATTTTGAGGTTAATTTCCCCCAAGAAGTTGAGCGGTAGGCACCTGAGCATCATGTTTGTACCCGATTGCTTTGTGATATTCGATATTTACATTTTGAGGTTAATGTCCCCGAAGAAGTTGACCGGTAGGCACCTGGACATCGTGTTAGTACCCGATTCCTTCGTGATATTTGATATTCAAATTTTGAGGAAAACTTCCCCGAAGAAGATGAGCGGTAGGCACCTGAACATCATGTTTGTACCCGATTGCTTCGTGGTATTCGATATTTACATTTTGAGGTTAATTTCCCCGAAGAAGTTGACCGGTAGGCACCTGGACATCGTGTTAGTACCCGATTGCTTCGTGATATTCGATATATACATTTTGAGGTTAATTTCGCCGAAGAAGTTAACCGGTAGGCACCTGCACATCGTTTTAGTACCCAATTGCTTCGTGATATTTGATATTCAGATTTTGAGGTTAACTTCCCCGAAGAAGTTGACCGGTAGGCACCTGGACATCGTGTTAGTACCCGATTGCTTCGTGATATTTGATATTCACATTTTGAGGTAAATTTCCCCGAAGAAGTTGAGCGGTAGGCACCTGAACATCATGTTTGTACCCGATTGCTTCGTGGTATTCGATATTTACATTTTAAGGTTAATTTCCCCGCTGAAGTTGACCGGTAGGCACCTGGACATCGTGTTAGTACCCGATTGGTTCGTGATATTCGAATATTTACATTTTTAGGTTAATTTCCCCGAAGAAGATGACCTGTAGGCACCTGGACATCGTGTTAGTACCCGATTGGTTCGTGATATTCGAATATTAACATTTTTAGGTTAATTTCCCCGAAGAAGATGACCGGTAGGCACCTGGACATCGTGTTAGTACCCGATTTGTTCGTGATATTCGAATATTTACATTTTTAGGTTAATTTTCCTGAAGAAGATGACCGGTAGGCACCTGGACATCGGATTGATACCCAGTTGCTTCGTTAATTCGATATTTACATTTTGAGGTTAATTTCCCCCAAGAAGTTGAGCGGTAGGCACCTGAACATCATGTTTGTACCCGCTTACTTTGTGATATTCGATATTTACATTTTGAGGTTAATTTCCCTGAAGAAGTTGACCGGTAGGCACCTGGACATCGTGTTAGTACCCGATTGCTTCGTGATATTCGATATATAAATTTTGAGGTTAATTTCGCCGAAGAAGTTGACCGGTAGGCACCTGGACATCGTGTTAGTACCCAATTCCTTCGTGATATTTGATATTCAAATTTTGAGGAAAACTTCCCCGAAGAAGATGAGCGGTAGGCACGTGGACATCGTGTTAGTACCCGATTGCTTCGTGATATTCGATATTTACATTTTGAGGTTAATGTCCCCGAAGAAGATGACCGGTAGGCACCTGGACATCGTGTTAGTACCCGATTGGTTCGTGATATTCGAATATTTACATTTTTAGGTTAATTTTCCCGAAGAAGATGACCGGTAGGCACCTGGACATCGGATTGATACCCGGTTGCTTCGTTAATTCGATATTTACATTTTGAGGTTAATTTCCCCCAAGAAGTTGAGCGGTAGGCACCTGAACATCATGTTTGTACCCGATTACTTTGTGATATTCGATATTTACATTTTGAGGTTAATGTCCCCGAAGAAGTTGACCGGTAGGCACCTGGACATCGTGTTAGTACCCGATTGCTTTGTGATATTCGATATATAAATTTTAAGGTTAATTTCGCCGAAGAAGTTGACCGGTAGGCACCTGGACATCGTGTTAGTACCCGATTCCTTCGTGATATTTGATATTCAAATTTTGAGGAAAACTTCCCCGAAGAAGATGAGCGGTAGGCACGTGGACATCGTGTTAGTACCCGATTGCTTCGTGATATTCGATATTTACATTTTGAGGTTAATGTCCCCGAAGAAGATGACCGGTAGGCACCTGGACATCGTGTTAGTACCCGATTGGTTCGTGATATTCGAATATTTACATTTTTAGGTTAATTTTCCTGAAGAAGATGACCGGTAGGCACCTGGACATCGGATTGATACCCGGTTGCTTCGTTAATTCGATATTTACATTTTGAGGTTAATTTCCCCCAAGAAGTTGAGCGGTAGGCACCTGAACATCATGTTTGTACCCTATTGCTTTGTGATATTCGATATTTACATTTTGAGGTTAATGTCCCCGAAGAAGTTGACCGGTAGGCACCTGGACATCGTGTTAGTACCCGATTGGTTCGTGATATTCGAATATTTACATTTTTAGGTTAATTTTCCTGAAGAAGATGACCGGTAGGCACCTGGACATCGGATTGATACCCGGTTGCTTCGTTAATTCTATATTTACATTTTGAGGTTAATTTCCCCCAAGAAGTTGAGCGGTAGGCACCTGAACATCATGTTTGTACCCGATTACTTTGTGATATTCGATATTTACATTTTGAGGTTAATGTCCCCGAAGAAGTTGACCGGTAGGCACCTGGACATCGTGTTAGTACCCGATTGCTTCGTGATATTCGATATATAAATTTTGAGGTTAATTTCGCCGAAGAAGTTGACCGGTAGGCACCTGGACATCGTGTTAGTACCCGATTCCTTCGTGATATTTGATATTCAAATTTTGAGGAAAACTTCCCCGAAGAAGATGAGCGGTAGGCACGTGGACATCGTGTTAGTACCCGATTGCTTCGTGATATTCGATATTTACATTTTGAGGTTAATGTCCCCGAAGAAGATGACCGGTAGGCACCTGGACATCGTGTTAGTACCCGATTGGTTCGTGATATTCGAATATTTACATTTTTAGGTTAATCTTCCTGAAGAAGATGACCAGTAGGCACCTGGACATCGGATTGATACCCGGTTGCTTCGTTAATTCGATATTTACATTTTGAGGTTAATTTCCCCCAAGAAGTTGAGCGGTAGGCACCTGAACATCATGTTTGTACCCTATTGCTTTGTGATATTCGATATTTACATTTTGAGGTTAATGTCCCCGAAGAAGTTGACCGGTAGGCACCTGGACATCGTGTTAGTACCCGATTGGTTCGTGATATTCGAATATTTACATTTTAAGGTTAATTTCCCCGAAGAAGTTGACCGGTAGGCACCTGGACATCATGTTTCTACACGATTGTTTCGTGATATTCGACATATACATTTTGAGGTTAATTTCCCCGCAGAAGTTGACCGGTAGGCACCTGGACATCGTGTTAGTACCCGATTGCTTCGTGATATTGGATATTCACATTTTGAGGTTAATTTCACCGAAGAAGTTGACCGGTAGGCACCTGGACATCGTGTTAGTACCCGATTCCTTCGTGATATTTGATATTCAAATTTTGAGGAAAACTTCCCCGAAGAAGATGAGCGGTAGGCACCTGAACATCATGTTTGTACCCGATTGCTTCGTGGTATTCGATATTTACATTTTGAGGTTAATTTCCCCGAAGAAGTTGACCGGTAGGCACCTGGACATCGTGTTAGTACCCGATTGCTTCGTGATATTCGATATATAAATTTTGAGGTTAATTTCGCCGAAGAAGTTAACCGGTAGGCACCTGGACATCGTTTTAGTACCCAATTGCTTCGTGATATTTGATATTCAGATTTTGAGGTTAACTTCCCCGAAGAAGTTGACCGGTAGGCACCTCGACATCGTGTTAGTACCCGATTGGTTCGTGATATTCGAATATGAACATTTTTAGGTTAATTTCCCCGAAGAAGATGACCAGTATGCACCTGGACATCGTGTTAGTACCCGATTGCTTCGTGATATTCGAATATTTACATTTTTAGGTTAATTTTCCTGAAGAAGATGACCGGTAGGCACCTGGACATCGGATTGATACCCGGTTGCTTCGTTAATTCGATATTTACATTTTGAGGTTAATTTCCCCCAAGAAGTTGAGCGGTAGGCACCTGAACATCATGTTTGTACCCGATTGCTTTGTGATATTCGATATTTACATTTTGAGGTTAATGTCCCCGAAGAAGTTGACCGGTAGGCACCTGGACATCGTGTTAGTACCCGATTGGCTCGTGATATTCGAATATTTACATTTTGAGGTTAATTTCCCCGAAGAAGTTGACCGGTAGGCACCTGGACATCATGTTTCTACACGATTGTTTCGTGATATTCGATATATACATTTTGAGGTTAATTTCCCCGCAGAAGTTGACCGGTAGGCATCTGGACATCGTGTTAGTGCCCGATTGCTTCGTGATATTGGATATTCACATTTTGAGGTTAATTTCACCGAAGAAGTTGACCGGTAGGCACCTGGACATCGTGTTAGTACCCGATTAGTTCGTGATATTCGAATATTAACATTTTTAGGTTAATTTCCCCGAAGAAGATGACCGGTAGGCACCTGGACATCGTGTTAGTACCCGATTTGTTCGTGATATTCGAATATTTACATTTTTAGGTTAATTTTCCTGAAGAAGATGACCGGTAGGCACCTGGACATCGTGTTAGTACCCGATTGGTTCGTGATATTCGAATATTAACATTTTTAGGTTAATTTCCCCGAAGAAGATGACCGGTAGGCACCTGGACATCGTGTTAGTACCCGATTGCTTCGTGATATTCGAATATTTACATTTTTAGGTTAATTTTCCTGAAGAAGATGATCGGTAGGCACCTGGACATCGGATTGATACCCGGTTGCTTCGTTAATTCGATATTTACATTTTGAGGTTAATTTCCCCCAAGAAGTTGAGCGGTAGGCACCTGAACATCATGTTTGTACCCGATTGCTTTGTGATATTCGATATTTACATTTTGAGGTTAATGTCCCCGAAGAAGTTGACCGGTAGGCACCTGGACATCGTGTTAGTACCCGATTGGCTCGTGATATTCGAATATTTACATTTTGAGGTTAATTTCCCCGAAGAAGTTGACCGGTAGGCACCTGGACATCATGTTTCTACACGATTGTTTCGTGATATTCGATATATACATTTTGAGGTTAATTTCCCCGCAGAAGTTGACCGGTAGGCACCTGGACATCGTGTTAGTACCCGATTGCTTAGTGATATTGGATATTCACATTTTGAGGTTAATTTCACCGAAGAAGTTGACCGGTAGGCACCTGGACATCGTGTTAGTACCCGATTCCTTCGTGATATTTGATATTCAAATTTTGAGGAAAACTTCCCCGAAGAAGATGAGCGGTAGGCACCTGAACATCATGTTTGTACCCGATTGCTTCGTGGTATTCGATATTTACATTTTGAGGTTAATTTCCCCGAAGAAGTTGACCGGTAGGCACCTGGACATCGTGTTAGTACCCGATTGCTTCGTGATATTCGATATATAAATTTTGAGGTTAATTTCGCCGAAGAAGTTAACCGGTAGGCACCTGGACATCGTTTTAGTAGCCAATTGCTTCGTGATATTTGATATTCAGATTTTGAGGTTAACTTCCCCGAAGAAGTTGACCGGTAGGCACCTGGACATCGTGTTAGTACCCGATTGCTTCGTGATATTTGATATTCACATTTTGAGGTAAATTTCCCTGAAGAAGTTGACCGGTAGGCACCTGGACATCGTGTTAGTACCCGATTCCTTTGTGATATTTGATATTCAGATTTTTAGGTTAACTTCCCCGAAGAAGTTGAGCGGTAGGCACCTGAACATCATGTTTGTACCCGATTGCTTCGTGGTATTCGATATTTACATTTTAAGGTTAATTTCCCCGCTGAAGTTGACCGGTAGGCACCTGGACATCGTGTTAGTACCCGATTGCTTCGTGATATTGGATATTCACATTTTGAGGTTAATTTCACCGAAGAAGTTGACCGGTAGGCACCTGGACATCGTGTTAGTACCCGATTCCTTCGTGATATTTGATATTCAAATTTTGAGGAAAACTTCCCCGAAGAAGATGAGCGGTAGGCACCTGAACATCATGTTTGTACCCGATTGCTTCGTGGTATTCGATATTTACATTTTGAGGTTAATTTCCCCGAAGAAGTTGACCGGTAGGCACCTGGACATCGTGTTAGTACCCGATTGCTTCGTGCTATTCGATATATAAATTTTGAGGTTAATTTCGCCGAAGAAGTTAACCGGTAGGCACCTGCACATCGTTTTAGTACCCAATTGCTTCGTGATATTTGATATTCAGATTTTGAGGTTAACTTCCCCGAAGAAGTTGACCGGTAGGCACCTGGACATCGTGTTAGTACCCGATTGCTTCGTGATATTTGATATTCACATTTTGAGGTAAATTTCCCTGAAGAAGTTGACCGGTAGGCACCTGGACATCGTGTTAGTACCCGATTCCTTTGTGATATTTGATATTCAGATTTTGAGGTTAACTTCCCCGAAGAAGTTGAGCGGTAGGCACCTGAACATCATGTTTGTACCCGATTGCTTCGTAGTATTCGATATTTACATTTTAAGGTTAATTTCCCCGCTGAAGTTGACCGGTAGGCACCTGGACATCGTGTTAGTACCCGATTGGTTCGTGATATTCGAATATTTACATTTTTAGGTTAATTTCCCCGAAGAAGATGACCGGTAGGCACCTGGACATCGTGTTAGTACCCGATTGGTTCGTGATATTCGAATATTAACATTTTTAGGTTAATTTCCCCGAAGAAGATGACCGGTAGGCACCTGGACATCGTGTTAGTACCCGATTTGTTCGTGATATTCGAATATTTACATTTTTAGGTTAATTTTCCTGAAGAAGATGACCGGTAGGCACCTGGACATCGGATTGATACCCAGTTGCTTCGTTAATTCGATATTTACATTTTGAGGTTAATTTTCCCCAAGAAGTTGAGCGGTAGGCACCTGAACATCATGTTTGTACCCGCTTACTTTGTGATATTCGATATTTACATTTTGAGGTTAATTTCCCCGAAGAAGTTGACCGGTAGGCACCTGGACATCGTGTTAGTACCCGATTGCTTCGTGATATTCGATATATAAATTTTGAGGTTAATTTCGCCGAAGAAGTTGATTGGTAGGCACCTGGACATCGTGTTAGTACCGAATTCCTTCGTGATATTTGATATTCAAATTTTGAGGAAAACTTCCCCGAAGAAGATGAGCGGTAGGCACGTGGACATCGTGTTAGTACCCGATTGCTTCGTGATATTCGATATTTACATTTTGAGGTTAATGTCCCCGAAGAAGATGACCGGTAGGCACCTGGACATCGTGTTAGTACCCGATTGGTTCGTGATATTCGAATATTTACATTTTTAGGTTAATTTTCCTGAAGAAGATGACCGGTAGGCACCTGGACATCGGATTGATACCCGGTTGCTTCGTTAATTCGATATTTACATTTTGAGGTTAATTTCCCCCAAGAAGTTGAGCGGTAGGCACCTGGACATCGTGTTAGTACCCGATTGCTTCGTGATATTCGATATATAAATTTTGAGGTTAATTTCGCCGAAGAAGTTGACCGGTAGGCACCTGGACATCGTGTTAGTACCCGATTCCTTCGTGATATTTGATATTCAAATTTTGAGGAAAACTTCCCCGAAGAAGATGAGCGGTAGGCACGTGGACATCGTGTTAGTACCCGATTGCTTCGTGATATTCGATATTTACATTTTGAGGTTAATGTCCCCGAAGAAGATGACCGGTAGGCACCTGGACATCGTGTTAGTACCCGATTGGTTCGTGATATTCGAATATTTACATTTTTAGGTTAATTTTCCTGAAGAAGATGACCGGTAGGCACCTGGACATCGGATTGATACCCGGTTGCTTCGTTAATTCGATATTTACATTTTGAGGTTAATTTCCCCCAAGAAGTTGAGCGGTAGGCACCTGAACATCATGTTTGTACCCTATTGCTTTGTGATATTCGATATTTACATTTTGAGGTTAATGTCCCCGAAGAAGTTGACCGGTAGGCACCTGGACATCGTGTTAGTACCCGATTGGTTCGTGATATTCGAATATTTACATTTTAAGGTTAATTTCCCCGAAGAAGTTGACCGGTAGGCACCTGGACATCATGTTTCTACACGATTGTTTCGTGATATTCGACATATACATTTTGAGGTTAATTTCCCGCAGAAGTTGACCGGTAGGCACCTGGACATCGTGTTAGTACCCGATTGCTTCGTGATATTGGATATTCACATTTTGAGGTTAATTTCACCGAAGAAGTTGACCGGTAGGCACCTGGACATCGTGTTAGTACCCGATTGCTTCGTGATATTCGAATATTTACATTTTTAGGTTAATTTTCCTGAAGAAGATGACCGGTAGGCACCTGGACATCGGATTGATACCCGGTTGCTTCGTTAATTCGATATTTACATTTTGAGGTTAATTTCCCCCAAGAAGTTGAGCGGTAGGCACCTGAACATCATGTTTGTACCCGATTGCTTTGTGATATTCGATATTTACATTTTGAGGTTAATGTCCCCGAAGAAGTTGACCGGTAGGCACCTGGACATCGTGTTAGTACCCGATTGGCTCGTGATATTCGAATATTTACATTTTGAGGTTAATTTCCCCGAAGAAGTTGACCGGTAGGCACCTGGACATCATGTTTCTACACGATTGTTTCGTGATATTCGATATATACATTTTGAGGTTAATTTCCCCGCAGAAGTTGACCGGTAGGCATCTGGACATCGTGTTAGTACCCGATTGCTTCGTGATATTGGATATTCACATTTTGAGGTTAATTTCACCAAAGAAGTTGACCGGTAGGCACCTGGACATCGTGTTAGTACCCGATTCCTTCGTGATATTTGATATTCAAATTTTGAGGAAAACTTCCCCGAAGAAGATGAGCGGTAGGCACCTGAACATCATGTTTGTACCCGATTGCTTCGTGGTATTCAATATTTACATTTTGAGGTTAATTTCACCGAAGAAGTTGACCGGTAGGCACCTGGACATCGTGTTAGTACCCAATTGCTTCGTGATATTCGATATATAAATTTTGAGGTTAATTTCGCCGAAGAAGTTAACCGGTAGGCACCTGGACATCGTTTTAGTAGCCAATTGCTTCGTGATATTTGATATTCAGATTTTGAGGTTAACTTCCCCGAAGAAGTTGACCGGTAGGCACCTGGACATCGTGTTAGTACCCGATTGCTTCGTGATATTTGATATTCACATTTTGAGGTAAATTTCCCTGAAGAAGTTGACCGGTAGGCACCTGGACATCGTGTTATTACCCGATTCCTTTGTGATATTTGATATTCAGATTTTGAGGTTAACTTCCCCGAAGAAGTTGAGCGGTAGGCACCTGAACATCATGTTTGTACCCAATTGCTTCGTGGTATTCGATATTTACATTTTAAGGTTAATTTCCCCGCTGAAGTTGACCGGTAGGCACCTGAACATCGTGTTAGTACCCGATTGCTTCGTGATATTTGATATTCACATTTTGAGGTTATGTTCCCCGAAGAAGTTGACCGGTAGGCACCTGGACATCCTGTTTGTACCCGATTGCTTCGTGATATTCGATATTCACATTTTAAGGTAAACTTCCCCGAAGAAGTTGAGCGGTAGGCACCTGGACATCGTGTTAGTACCCGATTGGCTCGTGATATTCGAATATTTACATTTTGAGGTTAATTTCCCCGAAGAAGTTGACCGGTAGGCACCTGGACATCATGTTTCTACACGATTGTTTCGTGATATTCGATATATACATTTTGAGGTTAATTTCCTCGCAGAAGTTGACCGGTAGGCACCTGGACATCGTGTTAGTACCCGATTGCTTCGTGATATTGGATATTCACATTTTGAGGTTAATTTCACCGAAGAAGTTGACCGGTAGGCACCTGGACATCGTGTTAGTACCCGATTCCTTCGTGATATTTGATATTCAAATTTTGAGGAAAACTTCCCCGAAGAAGATGAGCGGTAGGCACGTGGACATCGTGTTAGTACCCGATTGCTTCGTGATATTCGATATTTACATTTTGAGGTTAATGTCCCCGAAGAAGATGACCGGTAGGCACCTGGACATCGTGTTAGTACCCGATTGGTTCGTGATATTCGAATATTTACATTTTTAGGTTAATCTTCCTGAAGAAGATGACCGGTAGGCACCTGGACATCGGATTGATACCCGGTTGCTTCGTTAATTCGATATTTACATTTTGAGGTTAATTTCCCCCAAGAAGTTGAGCGGTAGGCACCTGAACATCATGTTTGTACCCTATTGCTTTGTGATATTCGATATTTACATTTTGAGGTTAATGTCCCCGAAGAAGTTGACCGGTAGGCACCTGGACATCGTGTTAGT
Organism: Ganaspis brasiliensis; assembly: GCA_037103525.1. NCBI lineage: Eukaryota > Metazoa > Arthropoda > Insecta > Hymenoptera > Figitidae > Ganaspis > Ganaspis brasiliensis. Next base: position 797,561 of record JAZKLR010000381.1, on the reverse strand, counting down.
ACCCGATTGGTTCGTGATATTCGAATATTTACATTTTAAGGTTAATTTCCCCGAAGAAGTTGACCGGTAGGCACCTGGACATCATGTTTCTACACGATTGTTTCGTGATATTCAACATATACATTTTGAGGTTAATTTCCCGCAGAAGTTGACCGGTAGGCACCTGGACATCGTGTTAGTACCCGATTGCTTCGTGATATTGGATATTCACATTTTGAGGTTAATTTCACCGAAGAAGTTGACCGGTAGGCACCTGGACATCGTGTTAGTACCCGATTGCTTCGTGATATTCGAATATTTACATTTTTAGGTTAATTTTCCTGAAGAAGATGACCGGTAGGCACCTGGACATCGGATTGATACCCGGTTGCTTCGTTAATTCGATATTTACATTTTGAGGTTAATTTCCCCCAAGAAGTTGAGCGGTAGGCACCTGAACATCATGTTTGTACCCGATTGCTTTGTGATATTCGATATTTACATTTTGAGGTTAATGTCCCCGAAGAAGTTGACCGGTTGGCACCTGGACATCGTGTGAGTACCCGATTGGCTCGTGATATTCGAATATTTACATTTTGAGGTTAATTTCCCCGAAGAAGTTGACCGGTAGGCACCTGGACATCATGTTTCTACACAATTGTTTCGTGATATTCGATATATACATTTTGAGGTTAATTTCCCCGCAGAAGTTGACCGGTAGGCATCTGGACATCGTGTTAGTACCCGATTGCTTCGTGATATTGGATATTCACATTTTGAGGTTAATTTCACCAAAGAAGTTGACCGGTAGGCACCTGGACATCGTGTTAGTACCCGATTAGTTCGTGATATTCGAATATTAACATTTTTAGGTTAATTTCCCCGAAGAAGATGACCGGTAGGCACCTGGACATCGTGTTAGTACCCGATTTGTTCGTGATATTCGAATATTTACATTTTTAGGTTAATTTTCCTGAAGAAGATGACCGGTAGGCACCTGGACATCGTGTTAGTACCCGATTGGTTCGTGATATTCGAATTTTAACATTTTTAGGTTAATTTCCCCGAAGAAGATGACCGGTAGGCACCTGGACATCGTGTTAGTACCCGATTGCTTCGTGATATTCGAATATTTACATTTTTAGGTTAATTTTCCTGAAAAAGATGATCGGTAGGCACCTGGACATCGGATTAATACCCGGTTGCTTCGTTAATTCGATATTTACATTTTGAGGTTAATTTCCCCCAAGAAGTTGAGCGGTAGGCACCTGAACATCATGTTTGTACCCGATTGCTTTGTGATATTCGATATTTACATTTTGAGGTTAATGTCCCCGAAGAAGTTGACCGGTAGGCACCTGGACATCGTGTTAGTACCCGATTGGCTCGTGATATTCGAATATTTACATTTTGAGGTTAATTTCCCCGAAGAAGTTGACCGGTAGGCACCTGGACATCATGTTTCTACACGATTGTTTCGTGATATTCGATATATACATTTTGAGGTTAATTTCCCCGCAGAAGTTGACCGGTAGGCACCTGGACATCGTGTTAGTACCCGATTGCTTCGTGATATTGGATATTCACATTTTGAGGTTAATTTCCCCGAAGAAGTTGACCGGTAGGCACCTGAACATCATGTTTGTACCCGATTGCTTCGTGGTATTCGATATTTACATTTTGAGGTTAATTTCCCCGAAGAAGTTGACCGGTAGGCACCTGGACATCGTGTTAGTACCCGATTGCTTCGTGATATTCGATATATAAATTTTGAGGTTAATTTCGCCGAAGAAGTTAACCGGTAGGCACCTGGACATCGTTTTAGTAGCCAATCGCTTCGTGATATTTGATATTTAGATTTTGAGGTTAACTTCCCCGAAGAAGTTGACCGGTAGGCACCTGGACATCGTGTTAGTACCCGATTGCTTCGTGATATTTGATATTCACATTTTGAGGTAAATTTCCCTGAAGAAGTTGACCGGTAGGCACCTGGACATCATGTTAGTACCCGATTCCTTTGTGATATTTGATATTCAGATTTTGAGGTTAACTTCCCCGAAGAAGTTGAGCGGTAGGCACCTGAACATCATGTTTGTACCCAATTGCTTCGTGGTATTCGATATTTACATTTTAAGGTTAATTTCCCCGCTGAAGTTGACCGGTAGGCACCTGGACATCGTGTTAGTACCCGATTGCTTCGTGATATTTGATATTCACATTTTGAGGTTATGTTCCCCGAAGAAGTTGACCGGTAGGCACCTGGACATCCTGTTTGTACCCGATTGCTTCGTGATATTCGATATTCACATTTTAAGGTAAACTTCCCCGAAGAAGTTGAGCGGTAGGCACCTGGACATCGTGTTAGTACCCGATTGGCTCGTGATATTCGAATATTTACATTTTGAGGTTAATTTCCCCGAAGAAGTTGACCGGTAGGCACCTGGACATCATGTTTCTACACGATTGTTTCGTGATATTCGATATATACATTTTGAGGTTAATTTCCTCGCAGAAGTTGACCGGTAGGCACCTGGACATCGTGTTAGTACCCGATTGCTTCGTGATATTGGATATTCACATTTTGAGGTTAATTTCACCGAAGAAGTTGACCGGTAGGCACCTGGACATCGTGTTAGTACCCGATTCCTTCGTGATATTTGATATTCAAATTTTGAGGAAAACTTCCCCGAAGAAGATGAGCGGTAGGCACCTGAACATCATGTTTGTACCCGATTGCTTCGTGGTATTCGATATTTACATTTTGAGGTTAATTTCCCCGAAGAAGTTGACCGGTAGGCACCTGGACATCGTGTTAGTACCCGATTGCTTCGTGATATTCGATATATAAATTTTGAGGTTAATTTCGCCGAAGAAGTTAACCGGTAGGCACCTGGACATCGTTTTAGTAGCCAATTGCTTCGTGATATTTGATATTCAGATTTTGAGGTTAACTTCCCCGAAGAAGTTGACCGGTAGGCACCTGGACATCGTGTTAGTACCCGATTGGTTCGTGATATTCGAATATTTACATTTTTAGGTTAATTTCCCCGAAGAAGATGACCGGTAGGCACCTGGACATCGTGTTAGTACCCGATTGGTTCGTGATATTCGAATATTAACATTTTAAGGTTAATTTCCCCGAAGAAGATGACCGGTAGGCACCTGGACATCGTGTTAGTACCCGATTTGTTCGTGATATTCGAATATTTACATTTTTAGGTTAATTTTCCTGAAGAAGATGACCGGTAGGCACCTGGACATCGGATTGATACCCGGTTGCTTCGTTAATTCGATATTTACATTTTGAGGTTAATTTCCCCCAAGAAGTTGAGCGGTAGGCACCTGAACATCATGTTTGTACCCGATTACTTTGTGATATTCGATATTTACATTTTGAGGTTAATGTCCCCGAAGAAGTTGACCGGTAGGCACCTGGACATCGTGTTAGTACCCGATTTGTTCGTGATATTCGAATATTTACATTTTGAGGTTAATTTCCCCGAAGAAGTTGACCGGTAGGCACCTGGACATCGTGTTAGTACCCGATTGCTTCGTGATATTCGAATATTTACATTTTTAGGTTAATTTTCCTGAAGAAGATGATCGGTAGGCACCTGGACATCGGATTGATACCCGGTTGCTTCGTTAATTCGATATTTACATTTTGAGGTTAATTTCCCCCAAGAAGTTGAGCGCTAGGCACCTGAACATCATGTTTGTACCCGATTGCTTTGTGATATTCGATATTTACATTTTGAGGTTAATGTCCCCGAAGAAGTTGACCGGTAGGCACCTGGACATCGTGTTAGTACCCGATTGGCTCGTGATATTCGAATATTTACATTTTGAGGTTCATTTCCCCGAAGAAGTTGACCGGTAGGCACCTGGACATCATGTTTCTACACGATTGTTTCGTGATATTCGATATATACATTTTGAGGTTAATTTCCCCGCAGAAGTTGACCGGTAGGCACCTGGACATCGTGTTAGTACCCGATTGCTTCGTGATATTGGATATTCACATTTTGAGGTTAATTTCACCGAAGAAGTTGACCGGTAGGCACCTGGACATCGTGTTAGTACCCGATTCCTTCGTGATATTTGATACTCAAATTTTGAGGAAAACTTCCCCGAAGAAGATGAGCGGTAGGCACCTGAACATCATGTTTGTACCCGATTGCTTCGTGGTATTCGATATTTACATTTTGAGGTTAATTTCCCCGAAGAAGTTGACCGGTAGGCACCTGGACATCGTGTTAGTACCCGATTGCTTCGTGATATTCGATACTATAAATTTTGAGGTTAATTTCGCCGAAGAAGTTAACCGGTAGGCACCTGGACATCGTTTTAGTAGCCAATTGCTTCGTGATATTTGATATTCAGATTTTGAGGTTAACTTTCCCCCGAAGAAGTTGACCGGTAGGCACGCTGGAGCATCGTGTTAGTACCCGATTGCTTCGTGGATATTTGATATTCACATTTTGAGCGTAAATTTCCGCTGAAGAAGTTGACCGGTAGGCACCTGGACATCGTGTTAGTACCCGATTCCTTTGTGATATTTGATATTCAGATTTTGAGGTTAACTTCCCCGAAGAAGTTGAGCGGTAGGCACGCTGAACATCAGTGTTTGTACCCGATTGCTTCGTGGTATTCGATATTTCACATTTTAAGGTTAATTTCCCCGCTGAAGTTGACCGGTAGGCACCTGGACATCGTGTTAGTACCCGATTGCTTTGTGATATTTGATATTCACATTTTGAGGTTATGTTCCCCGAAGAAGTTGACCGGTATGCACCTGGACATCCTGTTTGTACCCGATTGCTTCGTGATATTCGATATTCACATTTTAAGGTAAACTTCCCCGAAGAAGTTGAGCGGTAGGCACGCTGGACATCGTGTTAGTACCCGATTGGCTCGTGATATTCGAATATTTACATTTTGAGGTTAATTTCCCCGAAGAAGTTGACCGGTAGGCACCTGGACATCATGTTTCTACACGATTGTTTCGTGATATTCGATATATACATTTTGCAGGTTAATTTCCCCGCAGAAGTTGACCGGTAGGCACCTGGACATCGTGTTAGTACCGTGATATTGGATATTCACATTTTGAGGTTAATTTCACCGAAGAAGTTGACCGGTAGGCACCTGGACATCGTGTTAGTACCCGATTCCTTCGTGATATTTGATATTCACATTTTGAGGTAAATTTCCCTGAAGAAGTTGACCGGCAGGCACCTGGACATCGTGTTAGTACCCGATTCCTTTGTGATATTTGATATTCAGATTTTGAGGTTTACTTCCCCGAAGAAGTTGAGCGGTAGGCACCTGAACATCATGTTTGTACCCGATTGCTTCGTGATATTCGAATATTTACATTTTGAGGTTAATTTCCCCGAAGAAGTTAACCGGTAGGCACCTGGACATCGTTTTAGTAGCCAATTGCTTCGTGATATTTGATATTCAGATTTTGAGGTTAACTTCCCCGAAGAAGTTGACCGGTAGGCACCTGGACATCGTGTTAGTACCCGATTGGTTCGTGATATTCGAATATTTACATTTTTAGGTTAATTTCCCCGAAGAAGATGACCGGTAGGCACCTGGACATCGTGTTAGTACCCGATTGGTTCGTGATATTCGAATATTAACATTTTAAGGTTAATTTCCCCGAAGAAGATGACCGGTAGGCACCTGGACATCGTGTTAGTACCCGATTTGTTCGTGATATTCGAATATTTACATTTTTAGGTTAATTTTCCTGAAGAAGATGACCGGTAGGCACCTGGACATCGGATTGATACCCGGTTGCTTCGTTAATTCGATATTTACATTTTGAGGTTAATTTCCCCAAGAAGTTGAGCGGTAGGCACCTGAACATCATGTTTGTACCCGATTACTTTGTGATATTCGATATTTACATTTTGAGGTTAATGTCCCCGAAGAAGTTGACCGGTAGGCACCTGGACATCGTGTTAGTACCCGATTTGTTCGTGATATTCGAATATTTACATTTTGAGGTTAATTTCACCGAAGAAGTTGACCGGTAGGCACCTGGACATCGTGTTAGTACCCGATTGCTTCGTGATATTCGAATATTTACATTTTTAGGTTAATTTTCCTGAAGAAGATGATCGGTAGGCACCTGGACATCGGATTGATACCCGGTTGCTTCGTTAATTCGATATTTACATTTTGAGGTTAATTTCCCCCAAGAAGTTGAGCGGTAGGCACCTGAACATCATGTTTGTACCCGATTGCTTTGTGATATTCGATATTTACATTTTGAGGTTAATGTCCCCGAAGAAGTTGACCGGTAGGCACCTGGACATCGTGTTAGTACCCGATTGGCTCGTGATATTCGAATATTTACATTTTGAGGTTCATTTCCCCGAAGAAGTTGACCGGTAGGCACCTGGACATCATGTTTCTACACGATTGTTTCGTGATATTCGATATATACATTTTGAGGTTAATTTCCCCGCAGAAGTTGACCGGTAGGCACCTGGACATCGTGTTAGTACCCGATTGCTTCGTGATATTGGATATTCACATTTTGAGGTTAATTTCACCGAAGAAGTTGACCGGTAGGCACCTGGACATCGTGTTAGTACCCGATTCCTTCGTGATATTTGATACTCAAATTTTGAGGAAAACTTCCCCGAAGAAGATGAGCGGTAGGCACCTGAACATCATGTTTGTACCCGATTGCTTCGTGGTATTCGATATTTACATTTTGAGGTTAATTTCCCCGAAGAAGTTGACCGGTAGGCACCTGGACATCGTGTTAGTACCCGATTGCTTCGTGATATTCGATATATAAATTTTGAGGTTAATTTCGCCGAAGAAGTTAACCGGTAGGCACCTGGACATCGTTTTAGTAGCCAATTGCTTCGTGATATTTGATATTCAGATTTTGAGGTTAACTTCCCCGAAGAAGTTGACCGGTAGGCACCTGGACATCGTGTTAGTACCCGATTGCTTCGTGATATTTGATATTCACATTTTGAGGTAAATTTCCCTGAAGAAGTTGACCGGTAGGCACCTGGACATCGTGTTAGTACCCGATTCCTTTGTGATATTTGATATTCAGATTTTGAGGTTAACTTCCCTGAAGAAGTTGAGCGGTAGGCACCTGAACATCATGTTTGTACCCGATTGCTTCGTGGTATTCGATATTTACATTTTAAGGTTAATTTCCCCGCTGAAGTTGACCGGTAGGCACCTGGACATCGTGTTAGTACCCGATTGCTTTGTGATATTTGATATTCACATTTTGAGGTTATGTTCCCCGAAGAAGTTGACCGGTATGCACCTGGACATCCTGTTTGTACCCGATTGCTTCGTGATATTCGATATTCACATTTTAAGGTAAACTTCCCCGAAGAAGTTGAGCGGTAGGCACCTGGACATCGTGTTAGTACCCGATTGGCTCGTGATATTCGAATATTTACATTTTGAGGTTAATTTCCCCGAAGAAGTTGACCGGTAGGCACCTGGACATCATGTTTCTACACGATTGTTTCGTGATATTCGATATATACATTTTGAGGTTAATTTCCCCGCAGAAGTTGACCGGTAGGCACCTGGACATCGTGTTAGTACCCGATTGCTTCGTGATATTGGATATTCACATTTTGAGGTTAATTTCACCGAAGAAGTTGACCGGTAGGCACCTGGACATCGTGTTAGTACCCGATTCCTTCGTGATATTTGATATTCACATTTTGAGGTAAATTTCCCTGAAGAAGTTGACCGGCAGGCACCTGGACATCGTGTTAGTACCCGATTCCTTTGTGATATTTGATATTCAGATTTTGAGGTTTACTTCCCCGAAGAAGTTGAGCGGTAGGCACCTGAACATCATGTTTGTACCCGATTGCTTCGTGATATTCGAATATTTACATTTTGAGGTTAATTTCCCCGAAGAAGTTGACCGGTAGGCACCTGGACATCATGTTTCTACACGATTGTTTCGTGATATTCGATATATACATTTTGAGGTTAATTTCCCCGAAGAAGTTGAACCAGAAAATTTATATGATTCGGGAGGGTAAATGTTAACACAATTTTAATTATGTCATTCAGAGACGTTTCACCAACAAAGGTTCGTTGGCCTCATCAGGCAGTTTTTATTATAAAAAAATATACAAAAATTAATAATCACTTCAGAAATTTGTAAATAATAAATAAACACATAACACAAAAACTGGTTAAATAGCGTATAAAAAAAAAAAAATTACCTAAATTCGTTAAAATTTAAACATTTTTTAACTTGTCAAACAATTAAAATATATTAAATAAAATTGTGTACGACGTCAAATAAATTAAAAACACTTTGAAACGACCAGCCAGGCAACAGACTTAAATTAAACTAACTACTTATTTAGAAATATAAACTTTTATAAATAACAAGAAGTTATTGAACTCGATGACAGAAGAATTACAAATGTAAACAAGCGGTTACAAATAAATAAATAACTCATCTTTCCCCGAAGAATTTGACCGGTAGGCACCTGGACATCGTGTTAGTACCCGATTGCTTCGTGAATTCGATATATAAATTTTGAGGTTAATTTCGCCGAAGAAGTTAACCGGTAGGCACATGGACATCGTTTAAGTACCTAATTGCTTCGTGTAATTTGATATTCAGATTTTGAGGTTAACTTCCCCGAAGAAGTTGACTGGTAGGCACCTGGACATCCTGTTTGTACCCGATTGCTTCGTGATATTCGAATATTTACATTTTTAGGTTAATTTTCCCGAAGAAGATGACCGGTAGGCACCTGGACATTGGATTGATAGCCGGTTCTTCGTTAATTCGATATTTACATTTTGAGGTTAATTTCCCCGAAGAAGTTGACAAGTAGGCACCTGAACATCCTGTTTGTGCCCGATTGCTTCGTGATATTCGATATTTACATTTTGAGGTTAATGTCCCCGAAGAAGTTGATCGGTAGGCACCTGGACATCGGGTTTATACCCGGTTGCTTTGTTAATTCGATATATACATTTTAAGGTTAACTTCCCTGAAGAAGTTGACTTGTAGGCACCTGGACATCCTGTATGTACCCGATTGCTTCGTGATATTCGGTTTTTACATTTTTATGTTAATTTCCCCGAAGAAGTTGACCGGTAGGCACCTAGACATCGGGTTTATACCCGGTTGCTTCATTAATTCGATATTTACATTTTAAGGTTAACTTCCCCGAAGAAGTTGACTGGTAGGCACCTGGACATCCTGTTTGTACTCGATTGCTGCGTGATATTCGATATTTACATTTTGAGGGTAATTTCCCTGAAGAAGTTGACCGGTAGGCACCTAGAAATCGTGTTAGTATCCGATTGGTTCGTGATATTTGATATTCACATTTTGAGGTTAACTTCCCCGAAGAAGTTGACCGGTAGGCACCTGGACATCGGATTGATACCCGGTTGCCTCGTTAATGCGATATTTACATTTTTAGGTTAACTTCCCCGAAGAAGTTGACTGGTAGGCACCTGGACATCCTGTTTGTACCCGATTGCTTCGTGATAATCGATATTCACATTTTGAGGTTAACTTTCCCTAAGAAGTTGACCGGTAGGCACCTGGACATCGTATTAAGTACCCGATTGCTTCGTGATATTCAATATTCAAATTTTGAGGTTAACTTCTCCGATGAAGTAACTAGGTAGGGACCTGGACATCGTGTTAGTACCAGATTGCTTCGTGCTATTCAATATTCACATTTTGAGGTTAACTTACCCGAAGAAGTTGACCGGTAGGCACCTGGACATCGGGTTTATACGCGGTTGCTTCGTTAACTTGATATTCACATTTTGAGGTTAACTTCCCCGAAGAAGTTGACCAGTTGGCACCTGGACATCGTGTTAGTACCCGATTGCTTCGTGATATTCGATATTGACATTTTAAGGTTAACTTTCCCGAAGGAGTTTACCGGTAGGCACCTGGACATCGGGTTTATACCCGGTTGCTTTGTTAATTCGATATTCACAATTTGAGGTTAACTTCCCCGAAGAAGTTTACCGGTAGGCACCTGGACATCGTATTGATACCCAGTTGCTTCGTTAATTCAATATTTACATTTTGAGGTTAATTTCCCCGAAGAAGTTGACCGGTAGGGACCTGGACATCGTGTTAGTACCCGATTGCTTCGTGATATTTAATATTCACATTTTGAGGTTAACTTCCCCGAAGAAGTTGACCGGTAGGCACCTGGACATCCTGTTTGTACCCGATTGCTTCGTGATATTCGATATGTACATTTTGAGGTTAACTTCCCTGAAGAAGTTGAGCGGTAGGCACCTGGACATCGTGTTAGTACCTGATTGCTTCGTGATATTTGATATTTACATTTTGAGGTTAACTTCCTTGAAGAAGTTGACCGGTAGGCACCTGGACATCATGTTTCTACACGATTGTTTCGTGATATTCGAGATATACATTTTGAGGTTAATTTCCCCGCAGAAGTTGACCGGTAGGCACCTGGACATCGTGTTAGTACCCGATTGCTTCGTGATATTGGATATTCACATTTTGAGGTTATGTTCCCCGAAGGAATTGCCTGGTAGGCACCTGGACATCCTGTTTGTACCCGATTGCTTCGTGATATTTGATATTCACATTTTGAGGTAAACTTCCCCAAAGAAGTTGAGCGGTAGGCACCTGAACATCATGTTTGTACCCGATTGCTTTGTGGTATTCGATATTTACATTTTGAAGTTAATTTCCCTGAAGAAGTTGAGCGGTAGGCACCTGGACATCGTGTTAGTACCCGATTGCTTCGTGATATTCGATATATAAATTTTGAGGTTAATTTCGCCGAAGAAGTTAACCGGTATGCACCTGGCCATCGTTTTAGTAGCCAATTGCTTCGTGATATTTGATATTCAGATTTTGAGGTTAACTTCCCCGAAGAAGTTGACCGGTAGGCACCTGGACATCGTGTTAGTACCCGATTGGTTCGTGATATTCGACATTTACATTTTGAGGTTAATTTCCTTGAAGAACTTTACCGGTAGGCACCTGGACATCGTGTTAGTACCCGATTGCTTCGTGATATTTGATATTCACATTTTGAGGTAAACTTCCCCAAAGAAGTTGGGCGGTAGGCACCTGAACATCATGTTTGTACCCGGTTGCTTCGTTAATTCGATATTCACATTTTAAAGTTAACTTCCCCGAAGAAGTTGACCGGTAGGCACCTGGACATCCTGTTTGTACCTGATTGCTTCGTGATATTTGATATGTACATTTTAAGGTTAACTTCCCAGAAGAAGATGACCGGTAGGCACCTGGACATCGTGTTAGTACCCGATTGGTTCGTGATATTCGACATTTACATTTTGAGGTTAATTTCCTTGAAGAACTTGACCGGTAGGCACCTGGACATCATGTTTGTACCCGATTGCTTTGGGATATTTGATATTTACATTTTGAGGTTAATGTCCCCGAAGAAGTTGACCGGTAGGCACCTGGACATCGTGTTAGTACCCGATTGGTTCGTGATATTCGAATATTTACATTTTGAGGTTAATTTCCCCGAAAAAGTTGACCGGTAGGCACCTGGACATCATGTTTCTACACGATTGTTTCGTGATATTCGATATATACATTTTGAGGTTAATTTCCCCGCAGAAGTTGACCGGTAGGCACCTAGACATCGTGTTAGTACCCGATTGCTTCGTGATATTTGATATTCACATTTTGAGGTTAATTTCACCGAAGAAGTTGACCGGTAGGCACCTAGACATCGTGTTAGTACCCGATTGGTTCGTGATATTCGAATATTTACATTTTTAGGTTAATTTCCCCGAAGAAGATGACCGGTAGGCACCTGGACATCGTGTTAGTACCCGATTGGTTCGTGATATTCAAATATTTACATTTTTAGGTTAATTTTCCTGAAGAAGATGAACGGTAGGCACCTGGACATCGGATTGATACCCGGTTGCTTCGTTAATTCGATATTTACATTTTGAGGTTAATTTCCCTCAAGAAGTTGAGCGGTAGGCACCTGAACATCATGTTTGTACCCGATTGCTTTGGGATATTCGATATTTACATTTTGAGGTTAATGTCCCCGAAGAAGTTGACCGGTAGGCACCTGGACATCGTGTTAGTACCCGATTGGTTCGTGATATTCGAATATTTACATTTTGAGGTTAATTTCCCCGAAGAAGTTGACCGGTAGGCACCTGGACATCATGTTTCTACACGATTGTTTCGTGATATTCAAAATTTTGAGGTTAATTTCCCCGCAGAAGTTGACCGGTAGGCACCTAGACATCGTGTTAGTACCCGATTGCTTCGTGGTATTCGATATTCACATTTCGAGGTTAATTTCTTCGAAGAAGTTGACCGGTAGGCACCTGGACATCGTGTTAGTACCCGATTGGTTCGTGATATTCGAATATTTACATTTTGAGGTTAATTTCCCCGAAGAAGTTGACCGGTAGGCACCTGGACATCATGTTTCTACCCAATTGCTTCGTGATATTCGATATATAAATTTTGAGGATAATTTCGCCGAAGAAGTTAACCGGTAGGCACCTGGACATCGTTTTAGTACCCAATTGCTTCGTGATATTTGATATTCAGATTTTGAGGTTAACTTCCCCGAAGAAGTTGACCGGTAGGCAGCTGGACATCGTGTTAGTACCCGATTGGTTCGTGATATTCGAATATTTACATTTTTAGGTTAATTTCCCCGAAGAAGATGACCGGTAGGCACCTGGACATCGTGTTAGTATCCGATTGGTTCGTGATATTCGAATATTTAAATTTTTAGGTTAATTTCCCAGAAGAAGTTGACCGGTAGACACCTGGACATCGTATTAGTACCCGATTGCTTCGTGATATTCGATATTCAAATTTTGAGGTTAATTTCTCCGATGAAGTAACTAGGTAGGGACCTGGACATCGTGTTAGTACCAGCTTGCTTCGTGATATTCGATATTTACATTTTGAGGTTAACTTCCCCGAAGAAGTTGACCGGTAGGCACCTGGACATCGGATTGATACCCGGTTGCTTCGTTAATTCGATATTTACATTTTGTGGTTAATTTCCACGAAGAAGTTGACCGGTAGGCACCTGGACATCGTGTTAGTACCCGATTGCTTTGTGATATTCGATATATAAATTTTGAGGTTAATTCCCCCGAAGAAGTTAACCGGTAGGCACCTGGACATCGTTTTAGTACCCGATTGCTTCGTGATATTTGATATTCAAAATTTGAGGAAAACTTCCCCGTAGAAGATGAGCGGTAGGCACCTGAACATCATGTTTGTACCCGATTGCTTCGTGGTATTCGATATTTACATTTTGAGGTTAATTTCCCCGAAGAAGTTGACCGGTAGGCACCTGGACATCGTGTTAGTACCCAATTGCTTCGTGATATTCGATATATAAATTTTGAGGTTAATTTCGCCGAAGAAGTTAACCGGTAGGCACCTGGACATCGTTTTAGTACCCAATTGCTTCGTGATATTTGATATTCAGATTTTGAGGTTAACTTCCCCGAAGAAGTTGACTGGTAGGCACCTGGACATCGTGTTAGTACCCGATTGGTTCGTGATATTCGAATATTAACATTTTTAGGTTAATTTCCCCGAAGAAGATGACCGGTAGGCACCTGGACAGCGTGTTAGTACCCGATTGCTTCGTGATATTTGATATTCACATTTTGAGGTTATGTTCCCCGAAGAAGTTGACCGGTAGGCACCTGGACATCGGATTGATACCCGGTTGCTTCGTTAATTCGATTTTTACATTTTGTTGTTAACTTCCCCAAAGAAGTTGAGCGGTAGGCACCTGAACATCCTGTTTGTACCCGATTGCTTCGTGATTTTCGATATTTACATTTTGAGGTTAATTCCCCCGAAGAAGTTGAACCAGAAAATTTATATGATTCGGGAAGGTAAATGTTAACACAATTTTAATTATGTCATTCAGAGACGTTTCACCAACAAAGGTTCGTTGGCCTCATCAGGCAGTTTTTATTATAAAAAAATATACAAAAATTAATAATCACTTCAGAAATTTGTAAATAATAAATAAACACATAACACAAAAACTGGTTAAATAGCGTATAAAAAAAAAAAAAATTACCTAAATTCGTTAAAATTTAAACATTTTTTAACTTGTCAAACAATTAAAATATATTAAATAAAATTGTGTACGACGTCAAATAAATTAAAAACATTTTGAAACGACCAGCCAGGCAACAGACTTAAATTAAACTAACTACTTATTTAGAAATATAAACTTTTATAAATAACAAGAAGTTATTGAACTCGATGACAGAAGAATTACAAATATAAACAAGCGGTTACAAATAAATAAATAACTCATCTTTCCCCGAAGAAGTTGACCGGTAGGCACCTGGACATCGTGTTAGTACCCGATTGCTTCGTGATATTCGATATATAAATTTTGAGGTTAATTTCGCCGAAGAAGTTAACCGGTAGGCACATGGACATCGTTTAAGTACCTAATTGCTTCGTGTAATTTGAGATTCAGATTTTGAGGTTAACTTCCCCGAAGAAGTTGACTGGTAGGCACCTGGACATCCTGTTTGTACCCGATTGCTTCGTGATATTCGAATATTTACATTTTTAGGTTAATTTTCCCGAAGAAGATGACCGGTAGGCACCTGGACATCGGATTGATACCCGGTTCTTCGTTAATTCGATATTTACATTTTGAGGTTAATTTCCCCAAAGAAGTTGACAAGTAGGCACCTGAACATCCTGTTTGTGCCCGATTGCTTCTTGATATTCGATATTTACATTTTGAGGTTAATGTCCCCGAAGAAGTTGACCGGTAGGCACCTGGACAATCGGGTTTATACCCGGTTGCTTTGTTAATTCGATATATACATTTTGAGGTTAACTTCCCTGAAGAAGTTGACTTGTAGGCACCTGGACATCCTGTATGTACCCGATTGCTTCGTGATATTCGGTTTTTACATTTTTAGGTTAATTTCCCCGAAGAAGTTGACCGGTAGGCACCTAGACATCGGGTTTATACCCGGTTGCTTCATTAATTCGATATTTACATTTTAAAGTTAACTTCCCCGAAGAAGTTGACTGGTAGGCACCTGGACATCCTGTTTGTACTCGATTGCTGCGTGATATTCGATATTTACATTTTGAGGTTAATTTCCCTGAAAAAGTTGACCGGTAGGCACCTAGAAATCGTGTTAGTATCCGATTGGTTCGTGATATTTGATATTCACATTTTGAGGTTAACTTCCCCGAAGAAGTTGACTGGTAGGCACCTGGACATCGTGTTAGTACCCGATTGGTTCGTGATATTCGATATTGACATTTTAAGGTTAACTTTCCCGAAGGAGTTTACCGGTAGGCACCTGGACATCGGGTTTATACCCGGTTGCTTTGTTAATTCGATATTCACATTTTGAGGTTAACTTCCCGGAAGAAGTTTACCGGTAGGCACCTGGACATCGGATTGATACCCAGTTGCTTCGTTAATTCAATATTTACATTTTGAGGTTAATTTCCCCGAAGAAGTTGACCGGTAGGCACCTGGATATCGTGTTAGTACCCGATTGGTTCGTGATATTCGAATATTTAAATTTTTAGGTTAATTTCCCAGAAGAAGTTGACCGGTAGACACCTGGACATCAAGTTGGTACTCGGTTGCTTTGTGATATTCAATAATTACATTTTGAGGTTAACTTCTCCAAAGAAGTTACCAGGTAGGGACCTGGACATCGTGTTAGGACCAGATTGCTTCGTGATATTCGATATTCACATTTTGAGGTTAAATTCCCCGAAAAAGTTGACCGGTAGGCACCTGGACAATGTATTAGTACCCGATTGCTTTGTGATATTCGATATATAAATTTTGAGGTTAATTCCCCCGAAGAAGTTAACCGGTAGGCACCTGGACATCGTTTTAGTACCCGATTGCTTCGTGATATTCGAATATTTACATTTTTAGGTTAATTTTCCTGAAGAAAATGACCGGTAGGCACCTGGACATCGGATTGATACCCGGTTGCTTCGTTAATTCGATATTTACATTTTGAGGTTAATTTCCCTCAAGAAGTTGAGCGGTAGGCACCTGAACATCATGTTTGTACCCGATTGCTTTGGGATATTCGATATTTACATTTTGAGGTTAATGTCACCGAAAAAGTTGACCGGTAGGCACCTGGATATCGTGTTAGTACCCGATTGGTTCGTGATATTCGAATATTTACATTTTGAGGTTAATTTCCCCGAAGAAGTTGACCGGTAGGCACCTGGACATCATGTTTCTACACGATTGTTTCGTGATATTCGATATATACATTTTGAGGTTAATTTCCCCGCAGAAGTTGACCGGTAGGCACCTAGACATCGTGTTAGTACCCGATTGCTTCGTGATATTGGATATTCACATTTTGAGGTTAATTTCACCGAAGAAGTTGACCGGTAGGCACCTGGACATCGTGTTAGTACCCGATTGCTTTGTGATATTCGATATTGACATTTTAAGGTTAACTTTCCCGAAGGAGTTTACCGGTAGGCACCTGGACATCGGGTTTATACCCGGTTGCTTTGTTAATTCGATATTCACATTTTTAGGTTAACTTCCCCGAAGAAGTTTACCGGTAGGCACCTGGACATCGGATTGATACCCAGTTGCTTCGTTAATTCAATATTTACATTTTGAGGTTAATTTCCCCGAAGAAGTTGACCGGTAGGCACCTGGACATCGTGTTAGTACCCGATTGGATCGTGATATTCGAATATTTCAATTTTTAGGTTAATTTCCCAGAAGAAGTTGACCGGTAGACACCTGGACATCGTATTAGTACCCGATTGCTTCGTGATATTCGATATTCAAATTTTGAGGTTAATTTCTCCGATGAAGTAACTAGGTAGGGACCTGGACATCGTGTTAGTACCAGATTGCTTCGTGTTATTCGATATTCACATTTTGAGGTTAACTTCCCCGAAGAAGTTGACCGGTAGGCACCTGGACATCGGATTGATACCCGGTTGCTTCGTTAATTCGATATTTACATTTTGTGGTTAATTTCCACGAAGAAGTTGACCGGTAGGCACCTGGACATCGTGTTAGTACCCGATTGGTTCGTGATATTCGGATATTTACATTTTTAGGTTAATTTTCCTGAAGAAGATGACCGGTAGGCACCTGGACATCGGATTGATACCCGGTTGCTTCGTTAATTCGATATTTACATTTTGAGGTTAATTTCCCTCAAGAAGTTGAGCGGTAGGCACCTGAACAACATGTTTGTACCCGATTGCTTTGGGATATTCGATATTTACATTTTGAGGTTAATGTCCCCGAAGAAGTTGACCGGTAGGCACCTGGACATCGTGTTAGTACCCGATTGGTTCGTGATATTCGAATATTTACATTTTGAGGTTAATTTCCCCGCAGAAGTTGACCGGTAGGCACCTAGACATCGTGTTAGTACCCGATTGGTTCGTGATATTCGAATATTTACATTTTGAGGTTAATTTCGCCGAAGAAGTTAACCGGTAGGCACCTGGACATCGTTTTAGTACCCAATTGCTTCGTGATATTTGATATTCAGATTTTAAAGTTAACTTCCCCGAAGAAGTTGACCGGTAGGCACCTGGACATCGTGTTAGTACCCGATTGGTTCGTGATATTCGAATATTTACATTTTTAGGTTAATTTCCCCGAAGAAGATGACCGGTAGGCACCTGGACATCGTGTTAGTACCCGATTGGTTCGTGATATTCGAATATTTACATTTTTAGGTTAATTTTCCTGAAGAAGATGACCGGTAGGCACCTGGACATCGGATTGATACCCGGTTGCTTCGTTAATTCGATATTTACATTTTGAGGTTAATTTCCCTCAAGAAGTTGAGCGGCAGGCACCTGAACACCATGTTTGTACCCGATTGCTTTGGGATATTCGATATTTACATTTTGAGGTTAATGTCCCCGAAGAAGTTGACCGGTAGGCACCTGGACATCGTGTTAGTACCCGATTGCTTTGTGATATTCGATATTGACATTTTAAGGTTAACTTTCCCGAAGGAGTTTACCGGTAGGCACCTGGACATCGGGTTTATACCCGGTTGCTTTGTTAATTCAATATTCACATTTTGAGGTTAACTTCCCCGAAGAAGTTTACCGGTAGGCACCTGGACATCGGATTGATACCCAGTTGCTTCGTTAATTCAATATTTACATTTTGAGGTTAATTTCCCCGAAGAAGTTGACCGGTAGGCACCTGGACATCGTGTTAGTACCCGATTGGTTCGTGATATTCGAATATTTAAATTTTTAGGTTAATTTCCCAGAAGAAGTTGACCGGTAGATACCTGGACATCGTATTAGTACCCGATTGCTTCGTGATATTCGATATTCAAATTTTGAGGTTAATTTCTCCGATGAAGTAACTAGGTAGGGACCTGGACATCGTGTTAGTACCAGATTGCTTCGCGATATTCGATATTCACATTTTGAGGTTAACTTCCCCGAAGAAGTTGACCGGTAGGCACCTGGACATCGGATTGATACCCGGTTGCTTCGTTAATTCGATATTTACATTTTGTGGTTAATTTCCACGAAGAAGTTGACCGGTAGGCACCTGGACATCGTGTTAGTACCCGATTGCTTTGTGATATTCGATATATAAATTTTGAGGTTAATTCCCCTGAAGAAGTTAACCGGTAGGCACCTGGACATCGTTTTAGTACCCGATTGCTTCGTGATATTTGATATTCAAAATTTGAGGAAAACTTCCCCGAAGAAGATGAGCGGTAGTCACCTGAACATCATGTTTGTACCCGATTGCTTCGTGGTATTCGATATTTACATTTTGAGGTTAATTTCCCCGAAGAAGTTGACCGGTAGGCACCTGGACATCGTGTTAGTACCCAATTGCTTCGTGATATTCGATATATAAATTTTGAGGTTAATTTCGCCGAAGAAGTTAACCGGTAGGCACCTGGACATCGTTTTAGTACCCAATTGCTTCGTGATATTTGATATTCAGATTTTGAGGTTAACTTCCCCGAAGAAGTTGACCGGTAGGCACCTGGACATCGTGTTAGTACCCGATTGGTTCGTGATATTCGAATATTAACATTTTTAGGTTAATTTCCCCGAAGAAGATGACCGGTAGGCACCTGGACATCGTGTTAGTACCCGATTGGTTCGTGATATTCGAATATTTACATTTTTAGGTTAATTTTCCTGAAGAAGATGACCGGTAGGCACCTGGACATCGGATTGATACCCGGTTGCTTCGTTAATTCGATATTTACATTTTGAGGTTAATTTCCCTCAAGAAGTTGAGCGGTAGGCACCTGAACATCATGTTTGTACCCGATTGCTTTGGGATATTCGATATTTACATTTTGAGGTTAATGTCCCCGAAGAAGTTGACCGGTAGGCACCTGGACATCGTGTTAGTACCCGATTGGTTCGTGATATTCGAATATTTACATTTTGAGGTTAATTTCCCCGAAGAAGTTGACCGGTAGGCACCTGGACATCATGTTTCTACACGATTGTTTCGTGATATTCGATATATACATTTTGAGGTTAATTTCCCCGCAGAAGTTGACCGGTAGGCACCTAGACATCGTGTTAGTACCCGATTGCTTCGTGATATTGGATATTCACATTTTGAGGTTAATTTCACCGAAGAAGTTGACCGGTAGGCACCTGGACATCGTGTTAGTACCCGATTGCTTTGTGATATTCGATATTGACATTTTAAGGTTAACTTTCCCGAAGGAGTTTACCGGTAGGCACCTGGACATCGGGTTTATACCCGGTTGCTTTGTTAATTCGATATTCACATTTTGAGGTTAACTTCCCCGAAGAAGTTTACCGGTAGGCACCTGGACATCGGATTGATACCCAGTTGCTTCGTTAATTCAATATTTACATTTTGAGGTTAATTTCTCTGAAGAAGTTGACCGGTAGGCACCTGGACATCGTGTTAGTACCCGATTGCTTCGTGATATTCGATATATAAATTTTGAGGTTAATTTCGCCGAAGAAGTTAACCGGTAGGCACCTGGACATCGTTTTAGTACCCAATTGCTTCGTGATATTTGATATTAAGATTTAGAGGTTAACTTCCCCGAAGAAGTTGACCGGTAGGCACCTGGACATCGTGTTAGTACCCGATTGGTTCGTGATATTCGAATATTTACATTTTTAGGTTAATTTCCCCGAAGAAGATGACCGGTAGGCACCTGGACATCGTGTTAGTACCCGATTGTTTCGTGATATTCGATATATACATTTTGAGGTTAATTCCCCCGCAGAAGTTGACCGGTAGGCACCTGGACATCGTTTTAGTACCCAATTGCTTCGTGATATTTGATATTAAGATTTAGAGGTTAACTTCCCCGAAGAAGTTGACCGGTAGGCACCTAGACATCGTGTTAGTACCCGATTGGTTCGTGATATTCGAATATTTACATTTTGAGGTTAATTTCCCCGAAGAAGTTGACCGGTAGGCACCTGGACATCATGTTTCTACACGATTGTTTCGTGATATTCGATATATACATTTTGAGGTTAATTTCCCCGCAGAAGTTGACCGGTAGGCACCTAGACATCGTGTTAGTACCCGATTGCTTCGTGATATTGGATATTCACATTTTGAGGTTAATTTCACCGAAGAAGTTGACCGGTAGGCACCTGGACATCGTGTTAGTACCCGATTGCTTTGTGATATTCGATATTGACATTTTAAGGTTAACTTTCCCGAAGGAGTTTACCGGTAGGCACCTGGACATCGGGTTTATACCCGGTTGCTTCGTTAATTCGATATTTACATTTTGTGGTTAATTTCCACGAAGAAGTTGACCGGTAGGCACCTGGACATCGTGTTAGTACCCGATTGCTTTGTGATATTCGATATATAAATTTTGAGGTTAATTCCCCTGAAGAAGTTAACCGGTAGGCACCTGGACATCGTTTTAGTACCCGATTGCTTCGTGATATTTGATATTCAAAATTTGAGGAAAACTTCCCCGAAGAAGATGAGCGGTAGTCACCTGAACATCATGTTTGTACCCGATTGCTTCGTGGTATTCGATATTTACATTTTGAGGTTAATTTCCCCGAAGAAGTTGACCGGTAGGCACCTGGACATCGTGTTAGTACCCAATTGCTTCGTGATATTCGATATATAAATTTTGAGGTTAATTTCGCCGAAGAAGTTAACCGGTAGGCACCTGGACATCGTTTTAGTACCCAATTGCTTCGTGATATTTGATATTCAGATTTTGAGGTTAACTTCCCCGAAGAAGTTGACCGGTAGGCACCTGGACATCGTGTTAGTACCCGATTGGTTCGTGATATTCGAATATTAACATTTTTAGGTTAATTTCCCCGAAGAAGATGACCGGTAGGCACCTGGACATCGTGTTAGTACCCGATTGGTTCGTGATATTCGAATATTTACATTTTTAGATTAATTTTCCTGAAGAAGATGACCGGTAGGCACCTGGACATCGGATTGATACCCGGTTGCTTCGTTAATTCGATATTTACATTTTGAGGTTAATTTCCCTCAAGAAGTTGAGCGGTAGGCACCTGAACATCATGTTTGTACCCGATTGCTTTGGGATATTCGATATTTACATTTTGAGGTTAATGTCCCCGAAGAAGTTGACCGGTAGGCACCTGGACATCGTGTTAGTACCCGATTGGTTCGTGATATTCGAATATTTACATTTTGAGGTTAATTTCCCCGAAGAAGTTGACCGGTAGGCACCTGGACATCATGTTTCTACACGATTGTTTCGTGATATTCGATATATACATTTTGAGGTTAATTTCCCCGCAGAAGTTGACCGGTAGGCACCTAGACATCGTGTTAGTACCCGATTGCTTCGTGATATTGGATATTCACATTTTGAGGTTAATTTCACCGAAGAAGTTGACCGGTAGGCACCTGGACATCGTGTTAGTACCCGATTGCTTTGTGATATTCGATATTGACATTTTAAGGTTAACTTTCCCGAAGGAGTTTACCGGTAGGCACCTGGACATCGGGTTTATACCCGGTTGCTTTGTTAATTCGATATTCACATTTTGAGGTTAACTTCCCCGAAGAAGTTTACCGGTTGGCACCTGGACATCGGATTGATACCCAGTTGCTTCGTTAATTCAATATTTACATTTTGAGGTTAATTTCTCTGAAGAAGTTGACCGGTAGGCACCTGGACATCGTGTTAGTACCCGATTGCTTCGTGATATTCGATATATAAATTTTGAGGTTAATTTCGCCGAAGAAGTTAACCGGTAGGCACCTGGACATCGTTTTAGTACCCAATTGCTTCGTGATATTTGATATTAAGATTTAGAGGTTAACTTCCCCGAAGAAGTTGACCGGTAGGCACCTGGACATCGTGTTAGTACCCGATTGGTTCGTGATATTCGAATATTTACATTTTTAGGTTAATTTCCCCGAAGAAGATGACCGGTAGGCACCTGGACATCGTGTTAGTACCCGATTGTTTCGTGATATTCGATATATACATTTTGAGGTTAATTCCCCCGCAGAAGTTGACCGGTAGGCACCTGGACATCGTTTTAGTACCCAATTGCTTCGTGATATTTGATATTAAGATTTAGAGGTTAACTTCCCCGAAGAAGTTGACCGGTAGGCACCTAGACATCGTGTTAGTACCCGATTGGTTCGTGATATTCGAATATTTACATTTTGAGGTTAATTTCCCCGAAGAAGTTGACCGGTAGGCACCTGGACATCATGTTTCTACACGATTGTTTCGTGATATTCGATATATACATTTTGAGGTTAATTTCCCCGCAGAAGTTGACCGGTAGGCACCTAGACATCGTGTTAGTACCCGATTGCTTCGTGATATTGGATATTCACATTTTGAGGTTAATTTCACCGAAGAAGTTGACCGGTAGGCACCTGGACATCGTGTTAGTACCCGATTGCTTTGTGATATTCGATATTGACATTTTAAGGTTAACTTTCCCGAAGGAGTTTACCGGTAGGCACCTGGACATCGGGTTTATACCCGGTTGCTTCGTTAATTCGATATTTACATTTTGTGGTTAATTTCCACGAAGAAGTTGACCGGTAGGCACCTGGACATCGTGTTAGTACCCGATTGCTTTGTGATATTCGATATATAAATTTTGAGGTTAATTCCCCTGAAGAAGTTAACCGGTAGGCACCTGGACATCGTTTTAGTACCCGATTGCTTCGTGATATTTGATATTCAAAATTTGAGGAAAACTTCCCCGAAGAAGATGAGCGGTAGTCACCTGAACATCATGTTTGTACCCGATTGCTTCGTGGTATTCGATATTTACATTTTGAGGTTAATTTCCCCGAAGAAGTTGACCGGTAGGCACCTGGACATCGTGTTAGTACCCAATTGCTTCGTGATATTCGATATATAAATTTTGAGGTTAATTTCGCCGAAGAAGTTAACCGGTAGGCACCTGGACATCGTTTTAGTACCCAATTGCTTCGTGATATTTGATATTCAGATTTTGAGGTTAACTTCCCCGAAGAAGTTGACCGGTAGGCACCTGGACATCGTGTTAGTACCCGATTGGTTCGTGATATTCGAATATTAACATTTTTAGGTTAATTTCCCCGAAGAAGATGACCGGTAGGCACCTGGACATCGTGTTAGTACCCGATTGGTTCGTGATATTCGAATATTTACATTTTTAGGTTAATTTTCCTGAAGAAGATGACCGGTAGGCACCTGGACATCGGATTGATACCCGGTTGCTTCGTTAATTCGATATTTACATTTTGAGGTTAATTTCCCTCAAGAAGTTGAGCGGTAGGCACCTGAACATCATGTTTGTACCCGATTGCTTTGGGATATTCGATATTTACATTTTGAGGTTAATGTCCCCGAAGAAGTTGACCGGTAGGCACCTGGACATCGTGTTAGTACCCGATTGGTTCGTGATATTCGAATATTTACATTTTGAGGTTAATTTCCCCGAAGAAGTTGACCGGTAGGCACCTGGACATCATGTTTCTACACGATTGTTTCGTGATATTCGATATATACATTTTGAGGTTAATTTCCCCGCAGAAGTTGACCGGTAGGCACCTAGACATCGTGTTAGTACCCGATTGCTTCGTGATATTGGATATTCACATTTTGAGGTTAATTTCACCGAAGAAGTTGACCGGTAGGCACCTGGACATCGTGTTAGTACCCGATTGCTTTGTGATATTCGATATTGACATTTTAAGGTTAACTTTCCCGAAGGAGTTTACCGGTAGGCACCTGGACATCGGGTTTATACCCGGTTGCTTTGTTAATTCGATATTCACATTTTGAGGTTAACTTCCCCGAAGAAGTTTACCGGTAGGCACCTGGACATCGGATTGATACCCAGTTGCTTCGTTAATTCAATATTTACATTTTGAGGTTAATTTCTCTGAAGAAGTTGACCGGTAGGCACCTGGACATCGTGTTAGTACCCGATTGCTTCGTGATATTCGATATATAAATTTTGAGGTTAATTTCGCCGAAGAAGTTAACCGGTAGGCACCTGGACATCGTTTTAGTACCCAATTGCTTCGTGATATTTGATATTAAGATTTAGAGGTTAACTTCCCCGAAGAAGTTGACCGGTAGGCACCTGGACATCGTGTTAGTACCCGATTGGTTCGTGATATTCGAATATTTACATTTTTAGTTTAATTTCCCCGAAGAAGATGACCGGTAGGCACCTGGACATCGTGTTAGTACCCGATTGTTTCGTGATATTCGATATATACATTTTGAGGTTAATTCCCCCGCAGAAGTTGACCGGTAGGCACCTGGACATCGTTTTAGTACCCAATTGCTTCGTGATATTTGATATTAAGATTTAGAGGTTAACTTCCCCGAAGAAGTTGACCGGTAGGCACCTAGACATCGTGTTAGTACCCGATTGGTTCGTGATATTCGAATATTTACATTTTGAGGTTAATTTCCCCGAAGAAGTTGACCGGTAGGCACCTGGACATCATGTTTCTACACGATTGTTTCGTGATATTCGATATATACATTTTGAGGTTAATTTCCCCGCAGAAGTTGACCGGTAGGCACCTAGACATCGTGTTAGTACCCGATTGCTTCGTGATATTGGATATTCACATTTTGAGGTTAATTTCACCGAAGAAGTTGACCGGTAGGCACCTGGACATCGTGTTAGTACCCGATTGCTTTGTGATATTCGATATTGACATTTTAAGGTTAACTTTCCCGAAGGAGTTTACCGGTAGGCACCTGGACATCGGGTTTATACCCGGTTGCTTTGTTAATTCGATATTCACATTTTGAGGTTAACTTCCCCGAAGAAGTTTACCGGTAGGCACCTGGACATCGGATTGATACCCAGATGCTTCGTTAATTCAATATTTACATTTTGAGGTTAATTTCCCTGAAGAAGTTGACCGGTAGGCACCTGGACATCGTGTTAGTACCCGATTGCTTCGTGATATTCGATATATAAATTTTGAGGTTAATTTCGCCGAAGAAGTTAACCGGTAGGCACCTGGACATCGTTTTAGTACCCAATTGCTTCGTGATATTTGATATTAAGATTTAGAGGTTAACTTCCCCGAAGAAGTTGACCGGTAGGCACCTGGACATCGTGTTAGTACCCAATTGCTTCGTGATATTCGATATATAAATTTTGAGGTTAATTTCGCTGAAGAAGTTAACCGGTAGGCACCTGGACATCGTGTTAGTACCCGTTTGCTTCGTGATATTGGATATTCACATTTTGAGGTTAATTTCACAGAAGAAGTTGACCGTTAGGCACCTGGACATCGTGTTAGTACCCGATGCCTTCGTGATATTTGATATTCAGATTTTGAGGTTACCTTTCCTGAAGAATTTGAGCGGTAGGCACCTGGACATCGTTTTAGTACCCAATTGCTTCGTGATATTTGATATTCAGATTTTAAGGTTAACTTCCCCGAAGAAGTTGACCGGTAGGCACCTGGACATCGTGTTAGTACCCGATTGGTTCGTGATATTCGAATATTTACATTTTGAGGTTAACTTCCCCGAAGAAGTTGACCGGTAGGCACCTGGACATCGTGTTAGTACCTGATTGCTTCGTGGTATTTGATATTTACATTTTGAGGTTAATTTCCCCGAAGAAGTTGACCGGTAGGCACCTGGACATTGTGTTAGTACCCGATTGCTTCGTGATATTTGATATTCAGATTTTGAGGTTAACTTCCCCGAAGAAGTTGACCGGTAGGCACCTGGACATCGTTTTAGTACCCGATTGCTTCGTGATATTGGATATTTACATTTTGAGGTTAATTTCCCCGAAGAAGTTGACCGGTAGGCACCTGGACATCCTGTTTGTACCCAATTGCTTCGTGATATTTGATATTCACATTTTAAAGTTAACTTCCCGGAAGAAGTTGACCGGTAGGCACCTGGACATCCTGTTTGTACCCGATTGCTTCGTGATATTCGATATTTACATTTTGAGGTTAATGTCCCCGAAGAAGTTGACCGGTAGGCACCTGGACATCGTGTTAGTACCCGTTTGCTTCGTGATATTGGATATTCACATTTTGAGGTTAAATTTCCCGAAGAATTTGAGTGGTAGGCACCTGGACATCGTTTTAGTACCCAATTGCTTCGTGATATTTGATATTCAGATTTTGAGGTTAACTTCCCCGAAGAAGTTGACCGGTAGGCACCTGGACATCGTGTTAGTACCCGATTGGTTCGTGATATTCGAATATTTACATTTTGAGGTTAACTTCCCCGAAGAAGTTGACCGGTAGGCACCTGGACATCGTGGTAGTACCCGATTGGTTCGTGAAATTCGATATTTACATTTTGAGGTTAATTTCCCCAAAGAAGTTGACTGGTAGGCACCTGGACATCGTGTTAGTACCCGATTGCTTCGTGATATTTGATATTTAGATTTTGAGGTTAACTTCCCCGAAGAAGTTGACCGGTAGGCACCTGGACATCCTGTTTGTACCCGATTGCTTCGTGATATTCGATATGTACATTTTGAGGTTAACTTCCCCGAAGAAGATGACCGGTAGGCACCTGGACATCATGTTTCTACACGATTGTTTCGTGATATTCGATATATACATTTTAAAGTTAATTTCCCCGCAGAAGTTGACCGGTAGGCACCTGGACATCGTGTTAGTACCCGATTGCTTCGTGATATTGGATATTCACATTTTGAGGTTAATTTCCCTGAAGAAGTTGACCGGTAGGCACCTGGACATCGTGTTAGTACCTGATTGCTTCGTGATATTTGATATTCACATTTTGAGGTTAACTTCCCCGAAGAAGTCGAGCGGTAGGCACCTGAACATCATGTTTGTACCCGATTGCTTCGTGATATTCGATATGTACATTTTGAGGTTAACTTCCCCGAAGAAGTTGACCGGTAGGCACCTGGACATCCTGTTTGTACCCAATTGCTTCGTGATATTCGATATGTACATTTTGAGGTTAATTTCCCCGAAGAAGTTGACCGGTAGGCACCTGGACATCGTGTTAGTACCCGATTGCTTCGTGATATTTGATATTCAGATTTTAAGGTTAACTTCCCCGAAGAAGTTGACCGGTAGGCACCTGGACATCGTTTTAGTACCCGATTGCTTCGTGATATTGGATATTCACATTTTAAGGTTAATTTCACCGAAGAAGTTGACCGGTAGGCACCTGGACATCCTATTTGTACCCGATTGCTTCGTGATATTTGATATTCACATTTTAAAGTTAACTTCCCCGAAGAAGTTGACCGGTAGGCACCTGGACATCGTGTTAGTACCCGATTGGTTCGTGATATTCGAATATTTACATTTTGAGGTTAACTTCCCCGAAGAAGTTGACCGGTAGGCACCTGGACATCATGTTTCTACACGATTGTTTCGTGATATTCGATATATACATTTTAAAGTTAATTTCCCCGCAGAAGTTGACCGGTAGGCACCTGGACATCGTGTTAGTACCCGATTGCTTCGTGATATTAGATATTCACATTTTGAGGTTAATTTCCCTGAAGAAGTTGACCGGTAGGCACCTGGACATCGTGTTAGTACCTGATTGCTTCGTGGTATTTGATATTTACATTTTGAGGTTAATTTCCCCGAAGAAGTTGACCGGTAGGCACCTGGACATTGTGTTAGTACCCGATTGCTTCGTGATATTTGATATATAAATTTTGAGGTTAATATCCCCGAAGAAGTTAACTGGTAGGCACCTGGACATCGTTTTAGTACCCGATTGCTTCGTGATATTGGATATTCACATTTTGAGGTTAATTTCACCGAAGAAGTTGACCGGTAGGCACCTGGACATCCTGTTTGTACCCGATTGCTTCGTGATATTCGATATGTACATTTTGAGGTTAACTTCCCCGAAGAAGATGACCGGTAGGCACCTGGACATCGTGTTAGTACCCGATTGGTTCGTGAAATTCGATATTTACATTTTGAGGTTAATTTCCCCAAAGAAGTTGACTGGTAGGCACCTGGACATCGTGTTAGTACCCGATTGCTTCGTGATATTTGATATTCACATTTTAAGGTAAACTTCCCCAAAGAAGTTGAGGGGTAGGCACCTGAACATCATGTTTGTACCCGGTTGCTTCGTTAATTCGATATTTACATTTTGAGGTTAATTTCCCTGAAGAAGTTGACCGGTAGGCACCTGAACATCCTGTTTGTACCCGATTGCTTCGTGATATTCGATATTTACATTTTGAGGTTAATTTCCCCGAAGAAGTTGACCGGTAGGCACCTGGACATCGTGTTAGTACCCGTTTGCTTCGTGATATTGGATATTCACATTTTGAGGTTAATTTCACAGAAGAAGTTGACCGTTAGGCACCTGGACATCGTGTTAGTACCCGATGCCTTCGTGATATTTGATATTCAGATTTTGAGGTTAACTTTCCCGAAGAATTTGAGCGGTAGGCACCTGGACATCGTTTTAGTACCCAATTGCTTCGTGATATTTGATATTCAGATTTTGAGGTTAACTTCCCCGAAGAAGTTGACCGGTAGGCACCTGGACATCGTGTTAGTACCCGATTGGTTCGTGATATTCGAATATTTACATTTTGAGGTTAACTTCCCCGAAGAAGTTGACCGGTAGGCACCTGGACATCGTGTTAGTACCTGATTGCTTCGTGGTATTTGATATTTACATTTTGAGGTTAATTTCCCCGAAGAAGTTGACCGGTAGGCACCTGGACATTGTGTTAGTACCCGATTGCTTCGTGATATTTGATATTCAGATCTTGAGGTTAACTTGCCCGAAGAAGTTGACCGGTAGGCACCTGGACATCGTTTTAGTACCCGATTGCTTCGTGATATTGGATATTTACATTTTGAGGTTAATTTCCCCGAAGAAGTTGACCGGTAGGCACCTGGACATCCTGTTTGTACCCGATTGCTTCGTGATATTTGATATTCACATTTTAAAGTTAACTTCCCGGAAGAAGTTGACCGGTAGGCACCTGGACATCCTGTTTGTACCCGATTGCTTCGTGATATTCGATATTTACATTTTGAGGTTAATGTCCCCGAAGAAGTTGACCGGTAGGCACCTGGACATCGTGTTAGTACCCGTTTGCTTCGTGATATTGGATATTCACATTTTGAGGTTAATTTCACAGAAGAAGTTGACCGTTAGGCACCTGGACATCGTGTTAGTACCCGATTGCTTCGTGATATTGGATATTCACATTTTGAGGTTAATTTCCCTGAAGAAGTTGACCGGTAGGCACCTGGACATCGTGTTAGTACCTGATTGCTTCATGGTATTTGATATTTACATTTTAAGGTTAATTTCCCCGAAGAAGTTGACCGGTAGGCACCTGGACATTGTGTTAGTACCCGATTGCATCGTGATATTTGATATTTAGATTTTGAGGTTAACTTCCCCGAAGAAGTTGACCGGTAGGCACCTGGACATCGTTTTAGTACCCGATTGCTTCGTGATATTGGATATTCACATTTTGAGGTTAATTTCACCGAAGAAGTTGACCGGTAGGCACCTGGACATCCTGTTTGTACCCGATTGCTTCGTGATATTCGATATATACATTTTAAAGTTAATTTCCCCGCAGAAGTTGACCGGTAGGCACCTGGACATCGTGTTAGTACCCGATTGCTTCGTGATATTGGATATTCACATTTTGAGGTTAATTTCCCTGAAGAAGTTGACCGGTAGGCACCTGGACATCGTGTTAGTACCTGATTGCTTCGTAGTATTTGATATTTACATTTTGAGGTTAATTTCCCCGAAGAAGTTGACCGGTAGGCACCTGGACATTGTGTTAGTACCCGATTGCTTCGTGATATTTGATATTCAGATTTTGAGGTTAACTTCCCCGAAGAAGTTGACCGGTAGGCACCTGGACATCGTTTTAGTACCCGATTGCTTCGTGATATTGGATATTCACATTTTAAGGTTAATTTCACCGAAGAAATTCACCGGTAGGCACCTGGACATCCTGTTTGTACCCGATTGCTTCGTGATATTTGATATTCACATTTTAAAGTTAACTTCCCCGAAGAAGTTGACCGGTAGGCACCTGGACATCGTGTTAGTACCCGATTGGTTCGTGATATTCGAATATTTACATTTTGAGGTTAACTTCCCCGAAGAAGTTGACCGGTAGGCACCTGGACATCATGTTTCTACACGATTGTTTCGTGATATTCGATATATACATTTTAAAGTTAATTTCCCCGCAGAAGTTGACCGGTAGGCACCTGGACATCGTGTTAGTACCCGATCGCTTCGTGATATTGGATATTCACATTTTGAGGTTAATTTCCCGGAAGAAGTTGACCGGTAGGCACCTGGACATCGTGTTAGTACCTGATTGCTTCGTGGTATTTGATATTTACATTTTGAGGTTAATTTCCCCGAAGAAGTTGACCGGTAGGCACCTGGACATTGTGTTAGTACCCGATTGCTTCGTGATATTTGATATTCAGATTTTGAGGTTAACTTCCCCGAAGAAGTTGACCGGTAGGCACCTGGACATCGTTTTAGTACCCGATTGCTTCGTGATATTGGATATTCACATTTTGAGGTTAATTTCACCGAAGAAGTTGACCGGTAGGCACCTGGACATCCTGTTTGTACCCGATTGCTTCGTGATATTTGATATTCACATTTTAAAGTTAACTTCCCCGAAGAAGTTGACCAGTAGGCACCTGGACATCGTGTTAGTACCCGATTGGTTCGTGATATTCGAATATTTACATTTTGAGGTTAACTTCCCCGAAGAAGTTGACCCGTAGGCACCTGGACATCATGTTTCTACACGATTGTTTCGTGATATTCGATATATACATTTTAAAGGTAATTTCCCCGCAGAAGTTGACCGGTAGGCACCTGGACATCGTGTTAGTACCCGATTGCTTCGTGATATTGGATATTCACATTTTGAGGTTAATTTTCCTGAAGAAGTTGACCGGTAGGCACCTGGACATCGTGTTAGTACCTGATTGCTTCGTGGTATTTGATATTTACATTTTGAGGTTAATTTCCCCGAAGAAGTTGACCGGTAGGCACCTGGACATTGTGTTAGTACCCGATTGCTTCGTGATATTTGATATTCACATTTTGAGGTAAACTTCCCCAAAGAAGTTGAGCGGTAGGCACCTGAACATCATGTTTGTACCCGGTTGCTTCGTTAATTCGATATTTACATTTTGAGGTTAATTTCCCAGAAGAAGTTGACCGGTAGGCACCTGAACATACTGTTTGTACCCGATTGCTTCGTGATATTGGATATTCACATTTTGAGGTTAAGTTCCCCGAAGAAGTTGACCGGTAGGCACCTGGACATCGTGTTAGTACCCGTTTGCTTCGTGATATTGGATATTCACATTTTGAGGTTAATTTCACAGAAGAAGTTGACCGGTAGGCACCTGGACATCATGTTTCTACACGATTGTTTCGTGATATTCGATATATACATTTTAAAGTTAATTTCCCCGCAGAAGTTGACCGGTAGGCACCTGGACATCGTGTTAGTACCCGATTGCTTCGTGATATTGGATATTCACATTTTGAGGTTAAGTTCCCCGAAGAAGTTGACCGGTAGGCACCTGGACATCGTGTTAGTACCTGATTGCTTCGTGGTATTCGATATTTACATTTTGAGGTTAATTTCCCCGAAGAAGTTGACCGGTAGGCACCTGGACATCGTTTTAGTACCCGATTGCTTCGTGATATTGGATATTCACATTTTAAGGTTAATTTCACCGAAGAAGTTGACCGGTAGGCACCTGGACATCCTGTTTGTACCCGATTGCTTCGTGATATTTGATATTCACATTTTAAAGTTAACTTCCCCGAAGAAGTTGACCGGTAGGCACCTGGACATCGTGTTAGTACCCGATTGGTTCGTGATATTCGAATATTTACATTTTGAGGTTAACTTCCCCGAAGAAGTTGACCGGTAGGCACCTGGACATCATGTTTCTACACGATTGTTTCGTGATATTCGATATATACATTTTAAAGTTAATTTCCCCGCAGAAGTTGACCGGTAGGCACCTGGACATCGTGTTAGTACCCGATTGCTTCGTGATATTGGATATTCACATTTTGAGGTTAAGTTCCCCGAAGAAGTTGACCGGTAGGCACCTGGACATCGTGTTAGTACCTGATTGCTTCGTGGTATTCGATATTTACATTTTGAGGTTAATTTCCCCGAAGAAGTTGACCGGTAGGCACCTGGACATCGTTTTA
Source organism: Ganaspis brasiliensis (assembly GCA_037103525.1). NCBI lineage: Eukaryota > Metazoa > Arthropoda > Insecta > Hymenoptera > Figitidae > Ganaspis > Ganaspis brasiliensis. The sequence goes on along the minus strand of JAZKLR010000381.1, from coordinate 764,819 downwards.
GTACCCGATTGCTTCGTGATATTGGATATTCACATTTTAAGGTTAATTTCACCGAAGAAGTTGACCGGTAGGCACCTGGACATCCTGTTTGTACCCGATTGCTTCGTGATATTTGATATTTACATTTTAAAGTTAACTTCCCCGAAGAAGTTGACCGGTAGGCACCTGGACATCGTGTTAGTACCCGATTGGTTCGTGATATTCGAATATTTACATTTTGAGGTTAACTTCCCCGAAGAAGTTGACCGGTAGGCACCTGGACATCATGTTTCTACACGATTGTTTCGTGATATTCGATATATACATTTTAAAGTTAATTTCCCCGCAGAAGTTGACCGGTAGGCACCTGGACATCGTGTTAGTACCCGATCGCTTCGTGATATTGGATATTCACATTTTGAGGTTAATTTCCCTGAAGAAGTTGACCGGTAGGCACCTGGACATCGTGTTAGTACCTGATTGCTTCGTGGTATTTGATATTTACATTTTGAGGTTAATTTCCCCGAAGAAGTTGACCGGTAGGCACCTGGACATTGTGTTAGTACCCGATTGCTTCGTGATATTTGATATTCAGATTTTGAGGTTAACTTCCCCGAAGAAGTTGACCGGTAGGCACCTGGACATCGTTTTAGTACCCGATTGCTTCGTGATATTGGATATTCACATTTTGAGGTTAATTTCACCGAAGAAGTTGACCGGTAGGCACCTGGACATCCTATTTGTACCCGATTGCTTCGTGATATTTGATATTCACATTTTAGAGTTAACTTCCCCGAAGAAGTTGACCGGTAGGCACCTGGACATCGTGTTAGTACCCGATTGGTTCGTGATATTCGAATATTTACATTTTGAGGTTAACTTCCCTGAAGAAGTTGACCGGTAGGCACCTGGACATCATGTTTCTACACGATTGTTTCGTGATATTCGATATATACATTTTAAAGGTAATTTCCCCGCAGAAGTTGACCGGTAGGCACCTGGACATCGTGTTAGTACCCGATTGCTTCGTGATATTGGATATTCACATTTTGAGGTTAATTTCCCTGAAGAAGTTGACCGGTAGGCACCTGGACATCGTGTTAGTACCTGATTGCTTCGTGGTATTTGATATTTACATTTTGAGGTTAATTTCCCCGAAGAAGTTGACCGGTAGGCACCTGGACATTGTGATAGTACCCGATTGCTTCGTGATATTTGATATTCACATTTTGAGGTAAACTTCCCCAAAGAAGTTGAGCGGTAGGCACCTGAACATCATGTTTGTACCCGGTTGCTTCGTTAATTCGATATTTACATTTTGAGGTTAATTTCCCAGAAGAAGTTGACCGGTAGACACCTGAACATACTGTTTGTACCCGATTGCTTCGTGATATTCGATATTTACATTTTGAGGTTAATGTCCCCGAAGAAGTTGACCGGTAGGCACCTGGACATCGTGTTAGTACCCGTTTGCTTCGTGATATTGGATATTCACATTTTGAGGTTAATTTCACAGAAGAAGTTGACCGGTAGACACCTGGACATCATGTTTCTACACGATTGTTTCGTGATATTCGATATATACATTTTAAAGTTAATTTCCCCGCAGAAGTTGACCGGTAGGCACCTGGACATCGTGTTAGTACCCGATTGCTTCGTGATATTGGATATTCACATTTTGAGGTTAAGTTCCCCGAAGAAGTTGACCGGTAGGCACCTGGACATCGTGTTAGTACCTGATTGCTTCGTGGTATTCGATATTTACATTTTGAGGTTAATTTCCCCGAAGAAGTTGACCGGTAGGCACCTGAACATCATGTTTGTACCCGGTTGCTTCGTTAATTCGATATTTACATTTTGAGGTTGATTTCCCCGAAGAAGTTGACCGGTAGGCACCTGAACATCCTGTTTGTACCCGATTGCTTCGTGATATTCGATATTTACATTTTAAGGTTAATGTCCCCGAAGAAATTGACCAGTAGGCACCTGGACATCGTGTTAGTACCCGTTTGCTTCGTGATATTGGATATTCACATCTTGAGGTTAATTTCACAGAAGAAGTTGACCGGTAGGCACCTGGACATCGTGTTTCTACACGATTGTTTCGTGATATTCGATATATACCTTTTAAAGTTAATTTCCCCGCAGAAGTTGACCGGTAGGCACCTGGACATCGTGTTAGTACCCGATTGCTTCGTGATATTGGATATTCACATTTTGAGGTTAATTTCACTGAAGAAGTTGACCGGTAGGCACCCGGACATCGTGTTAGTACCCGATTGCTTCGTGATATTCGATATTTACATTTTGAGGTTAAGTTCCCCGAAGAAGTTGACCGGTAGGCACCTGGACATCGTGTTAGTACCTGATTGCTTCGTGGTATTCGATATTTACATTTTGAGGTTAATTTCCCCGAAGAAGTTGACCGGTAGGCACCTGGACATCGTGTTAGTACCCGATTGCTTCGTGATATTCGATATATAAATTTTTAGGTTAATTTCCCCGAAGAAGTTAACCGGTAGGCACCTGGACATCGTTTTAGTACCCGATTGCTTCGTGATATTTGATATTCACATTTTGAGGTAAAATTCCCCGAAGAAGTTAAGCGGTAGGCACCTGAACATCATGTTTGTACCCGATTGCTTCGTGGTATTCAATATGTACATTTTGAGGTTAACTTCCCCGAAGAAGTTGACCGGTAGTCACCTGGACATCGTGTTAGTACCTGATTGCTTCGTGATATTTGATATTTACATTTTGAGGTTAACTTCCCCGAAGAAGTTGACCGGTAGGCACCTGGACATCATGTTTCTACACGATTGTTTTGTGATATTCGATATATACATTTTAAGGTAAACTTCCCCGAAGAAGTTGACCGGTAGGCACCTGGACATCGTGTTAGTACCCGATTGCTTCGTGATATTAGATATTCACATTTTGAGGTTAATTTTACCGAAGAAGTTGCCCGGTAGGCACCTGGACATCGTGTTAGTACCCGATTCCTTCGTGATATTTGATATTCAGATTTTAAGGTTAACTTCCCCGAAGAAGTTGAGCGGTAGGCACCTGAACATCATGTTTGTACCCGATTGCTTCGTGGTATTCGATATTTACATTTTCAGGTTAATTTCCCCGCTGAAGTTGACCGGTAGGCACCTGGACATCGTGTTAGTACCCGATTGCTTCGTGATATTTAATATTCACATTTTAAGGTTATGTTCCCCGAAGAAGTTGACCGGTAGGCACCTGGACATCCTGTTTGTACCCGATTGCTTCGTGATATTCGATATTCACATTTTAAGGTAAACTTCCCCGAAGAAGTTGAGCGGTAGGCACCTGAACATCATGTTTGTACCCGATTGCTTCGTGATATTTGATATTCAAATTTTGAGGTTATGTTCCCCGAAGAAGTTGACGGTAGGCACCTGGATATCATGTTTCTACACGATTGTTTCGTGATATTCGATATACACATTTTAAGGTTAATTTCCCCGCAGAAGTTGACCGGTAGGCACCTGGACATCGTGTTAGTACCCGATTGCTTCGTGATATTGGATATTCACATTTTGAGGTTAATTTCCCCGAAGAAGTTGACCGCTAGGCACCTGGACATCGTGTTAGTACCCGATTGCTTCGTGATATTTGATATTCAAATTTTGAGGTTATGTTCCCCGAAGAAGTTGACCGGTAGGCACCTGGACATCATGTTTCTACACGATTGTTTCGTGATATTCGATATATACATTTTAAAGTTAATTTCCCCGCAGAAGTTGACCGGTAGGCACCTGGACATCGTGTTAGTACCCGATTGCTTCGTGATATTGGATATTCACATTTTGAGGTTAAGTTCCCCGAAGAAGTTGACCGGTAGGCACCTGGACATCGTGTTAGTACCTGATTGCTTCGTGGTATTCGATATTTACATTTTGAGGTTAATTTCCCCGAAGAAGTTGACCGGTAGGCACCTGGACATCGTTTTAGTACCCGATTGCTTCGTGATATTGGATATTCACATTTTAAGGTTAATTTCACCGAAGAAGTTGACCGGTAGGCACCTGGACATCCTGTTTGTACCCGATTGCTTCGTGATATTTGATATTTACATTTTAAAGTTAACTTCCCCGAAGAAGTTGACCGGTAGGCACCTGGACATCGTGTTAGTACCCGATTGGTTCGTGATATTCGAATATTTACATTTTGAGGTTAACTTCCCCGAAGAAGTTGACCGGTAGGCACCTGGACATCATGTTTCTACACGATTGTTTCGTGATATTCGATATATACATTTTAAAGTTAATTTCCCCGCAGAAGTTGACCGGTAGGCACCTGGACATCGTGTTAGTACCCGATCGCTTCGTGATATTGGATATTCACATTTTGAGGTTAATTTCCCTGAAGAAGTTGACCGGTAGGCACCTGGACATCGTGTTAGTACCTGATTGCTTCGTGGTATTTGATATTTACATTTTGAGGTTAATTTCCCCGAAGAAGTTGACCGGTAGGCACCTGGACATTGTGTTAGTACCCGATTGCTTCGTGATATTTGATATTCAGATTTTGAGGTTAACTTCCCCGAAGAAGTTGACCGGTAGGCACCTGGACATCGTTTTAGTACCCGATTGCTTCGTGATATTGGATATTCACATTTTGAGGTTAATTTCACCGAAGAAGTTGACCGGTAGGCACCTGGACATCCTATTTGTACCCGATTGCTTCGTGATATTTGATATTCACATTTTAGAGTTAACTTCCCCGAAGAAGTTGACCGGTAGGCACCTGGACATCGTGTTAGTACCCGATTGGTTCGTGATATTCGAATATTTACATTTTGAGGTTAACTTCCCTGAAGAAGTTGACCGGTAGGCACCTGGACATCATGTTTCTACACGATTGTTTCGTGATATTCGATATATACATTTTAAAGGTAATTTCCCCGCAGAAGTTGACCGGTAGGCACCTGGACATCGTGTTAGTACCCGATTGCTTCGTGATATTGGATATTCACATTTTGAGGTTAATTTCCCTGAAGAAGTTGACCGGTAGGCACCTGGACATCGTGTTAGTACCTGATTGCTTCGTGGTATTTGATATTTACATTTTGAGGTTAATTTCCCCGAAGAAGTTGACCGGTAGGCACCTGGACATTGTGATAGTACCCGATTGCTTCGTGATATTTGATATTCACATTTTGAGGTAAACTTCCCCAAAGAAGTTGAGCGGTAGGCACCTGAACATCATGTTTGTACCCGGTTGCTTCGTTAATTCGATATTTACATTTTGAGGTTAATTTCCCAGAAGAAGTTGACCGGTAGACACCTGAACATACTGTTTGTACCCGATTGCTTCGTGATATTCGATATTTACATTTTGAGGTTAATGTCCCCGAAGAAGTTGACCGGTAGGCACCTGGACATCGTGTTAGTACCCGTTTGCTTCGTGATATTGGATATTCACATTTTGAGGTTAATTTCACAGAAGAAGTTGACCGGTAGACACCTGGACATCATGTTTCTACACGATTGTTTCGTGATATTCGATATATACATTTTAAAGTTAATTTCCCCGCAGAAGTTGACCGGTAGGCACCTGGACATCGTGTTAGTACCCGATTGCTTCGTGATATTGGATATTCACATTTTGAGGTTAAGTTCCCCGAAGAAGTTGACCGGTAGGCACCTGGACATCGTGTTAGTACCTGATTGCTTCGTGGTATTCGATATTTACATTTTGAGGTTAATTTCCCCGAAGAAGTTGACCGGTAGGCACCTGAACATCATGTTTGTACCCGGTTGCTTCGTTAATTCGATATTTACATTTTGAGGTTGATTTCCCCGAAGAAGTTGACCGGTAGGCACCTGAACATCCTGTTTGTACCCGATTGCTTCGTGATATTCGATATTTACATTTTGAGGTTAATGTCCCCGAAGAAGTTGACCAGTAGGCACCTGGACATCGTGTTAGTACCCGTTTGCTTCGTGATATTGGATATTCACATCTTGAGGTTAATTTCACAGAAGAAGTTGACCGGTAGGCACCTGGACATCGTGTTTCTACACGATTGTTTCGTGATATTCGATATATACCTTTTAAAGTTAATTTCCCCGCAGAAGTTGACCGGTAGGCACCTGGACATCGTGTTAGTACCCGATTGCTTCGTGATATTGGATATTCACATTTTGAGGTTAATTTCACTGAAGAAGTTGACCGGTAGGCACCCGGACATCGTGTTAGTACCCGATTGCTTCGTGATATTCGATATTTACATTTTGAGGTTAAGTTCCCCGAAGAAGTTGACCGGTAGGCACCTGGACATCGTGTTAGTACCTGATTGCTTCGTGGTATTCGATATTTACATTTTGAGGTTAATTTCCCCGAAGAAGTTGACCGGTAGGCACCTGGACATCGTGTTAGTACCCGATTGCTTCGTGATATTTAATATTCACATTTTAAGGTTATGTTCCCCGAAGAAGTTGACCGGTAGGCACCTGGACATCCTGTTTGTACCCGATTGCTTCGTGATATTCGATATTCACATTTTAAGGTAAACTTCCCCGAAGAAGTTGAGCGGTAGGCACCTGAACATCATGTTTGTACCCGATTGCTTCGTGGTATTCGATATTTACATTTTGAGGTTAATTTCCCCGAAGAAGTTGACCGCTAGGCACCTGGACATCGTGTTAGTACCCGATTGCTTCGTGATATTTGATATTCAAATTTTGAGGTTATGTTCCCCGAAGAAGTTGACGGTAGGCACCTGGACATCATGTTTCTACACGATTGTTTCGTGATATTCGATATACACATTTTAAGGTTAATTTCCCCGCAGAAGTTGACCGGTAGGCACCTGGACATCGTGTTAGTACCCGATTGCTTCGTGATATTGGATATTCACATTTTGAGGTTAATTTCACCGAAGAAGATGACCGGTAGGCACCTGGACATCGGATTGATACCCGGTTGCTTTGTTAATTCGATATTTACATTTTGAGGTTAACTTCCCCGAAGAAGTTAAGCGGTAGGCACCTGAACATTATGTTTGTACCCGATTGCTTCGTAGTATTCGATATTTACATTTTGAGGTTAATTTCCCCGAAGAAGTTGACCGGTAGGCACCAGGACATCGTGTTAGTACCCGATTGCTTCGTGATATTCGATATATAAATTTTAAGGTTAATTTCGCCGAAGAAGTTAACCGGTAGACACCTGGACATCGTTTTAGTACCCAATTGCTTCGTGATATTTGATATTCAGATTTTGAGGTTAACTTCCCCGAAGAAGTTGACCGGTAGGCACCTGGACATCGTGTTAGTACCCGATTGGTTCGTGATATTCGAATATTTACATTTTTAGGTTAATTTCCCCGAAGAAGATGACCGGTAGGCACCTGGACATCGTGTTAGTACCCGATTGGTTCGTGATATTCGAATATTTACATTTTTAGGTTAATTTTCCTGAAGAAGATGACCGGTAGGCACCTGGACATCGGATTGATACCCGGTTGCTTCGTTAATTCGATATTTACATTTTGAGGTTAATTTCCCCCAAGAAGTTGAGCGGTAGGCACCTGGACATCATGTTTCTACACGATTGTTTCGTGATATTCGATATACACATTTTAAGGTTAATTTCCCCGCAGAAGTTGACCGGTAGGCACCTGGACATCGTGTTAGTACCCGATTGCTTCGTGATATTGGATATTCACATTTTGAGGTTAATTTCACCGAAGAAGATGACCGGTAGGCACCTGGACATCGGATTGATACCCGGTTGCTTTGTTAATTCGATATTTACATTTTCAGGTTAACTTCCCCGAAGAAGTTAAGCGGTAGGCACCTGAACATTATGTTTGTACCCGATTGCTTCGTAGTATTCGATATTTACATTTTGAGGTTAATTTCCCCGAAGAAGTTGACCGGTAGGCATCTGGACATCATGTTTCTACACGATTGTTACGTGATATTCGATATACACATTTTGAGGTTAATTTCCCCGCAGAAGATGACCGGTAGGCACCTAGACATCGTGTTGGTACCTGATTGCTTCGTGATATTTGATATTTTTATTTTGAGGTTAACTTCCTTGAAGAAGTTGACCGGTAGGCACCTGGACATCATGTTTCTACACGATTGTTTTGTGATATTCGATATATACATTTTGAGGTTAATTTCCCCGAAGAAGATGACCGGTAGGCACCTGGACATCGGATTGATACCCGGTTGCTTCGTTAATTCGATATTTACATTTTGAGGTTAATTTCCCCGAAGAAGTTGAGCGGTAGGCACCTGAACATCATGTTTGTACCCGATTGGTTTGTGATATTCGATATTTACATTTTGAGGTTAATTTCACCGAAGAAGTTGACTGGTAGGCACCTGGACATCGTGTTAGTACCCGATTGCTTCGTGATATTTAATATTCACATTTTGAGGTAAACTTCCCAAAAGAAGTTGAGCGGTAGGCACCTGAACATCATGTTTGTACCCGGTTGCTTCGTGATATTCGATATTTACATTTTGAGGTTAATGTCCCCGAAGAAGTTGACCTGTAGGCACCTGGACATCGTGTTAGTACCCGTTTGCTTCGTGATATTTGATATTCACATTTTGAGGTTAATTTCACAAAAGAAGTTGACCGTTAGGCACCTGGACATCGTGTTAGTACCTGATGCCTTCGTCATATTTGATATTTAGATTTTGAGGTTAACTTCCCCGAAGAATTTGAGCGGTAGGCACCTGGACATCGTTTTAGTACCCAATTGCTTCGTGATATTTGATATTCAGATTTTGAGGTTAACTTCCCCGAAGAAGTTGACCGGTAGGCACCTGGACATCGTGTTAGTACTCGATTGGTTCGTGATATTCGAATATTTACATTTTGAGGTTAACTTCCCCGAAGAAGTTGACCGGTAGGCACCTGGACATAATGTTTCTACACGATTGTTTCGTGATATTCGATATATACATTTTAAAGTTAATATCCCCGCAGAAGTTGACCGGTAGGCACCTGGACATCGTGTTAGTACCCGATTGCTTCGTGATATTAGATATTCACATTTTGAGGTTAATTTCCCCGAAGAAGTTGACCGGTAGGCACCTGGACATCGTGTTAGTACCCGATTGCTTCGTGATATTCGATATATAAATTTTGAGGTTAATTTCCCCGAAGAAGTTAACCGGTAGGCACCTGGACATCGTTTTAGTACCCGATTGCTTCGTGATATTAGATATTCACATTTTGAGGTTAATTTCACCGAAGAAGTTGACCGGTAGGCACCTGGACATCCTGTTTGTACCCGATTGCTTCGTGATATTTGATATTCACATTTTAAAGTTAACTTCCCCGAAGAAGTTGACCGGTAGGCACCTGGACATCCTGTTTGTACCCGATTGCTTCATGATATTCGATATGTACATTTTGAGGTTAACTTCCCCGAAGAAGATGACCGGTAGGCACCTGGACATCGTGTTAGTACCCGATTGGTTCGTGATATTCGATATTTACATTTTGAGGTTAATTTCCCCGAAGAAGTTGACCGGTAGGCACCTGGACATTATGTTAGTACCCGATTGCTTCGTGATATTTGATATTCACATTTTGAGGTTAATTTCACAGAAGAAGTTGACCCGTAGGCACCTGGACATCATGTTTCTACATAATTGTTTCGTGATATTCGATATATACATTTTAAAGAAATTCATGGGTAAATTTTATGGCCTTTGGTCATTAATTTAAAAAAATTTATTTAATTTAGGTCAAACAAAAAAAAGAGAAAAAAGATTTGATTTACGAATTACAATGTAGAGACTGCAATAAAGTATACATAGGACAAACTAAACAACAACTAAAAAGTAGGATCTATCAACATAAATATTCAGAAAGTCACAAGAAATCTAATACAGCTATCAGTAAACACACCACAGAATTAAATCACAAAGTAGATTACAATAGTAAAAATGTTCACATCCTTGAGATGGAGAGCAACTGGAGAAAAAAGAATATCCTAGAAATGTTCTACATTGTAAAGAGTAAAAACCCCGTTAACTTTAGGTCCGATACTGAAAACTTATCTATTTTTTATCATGACATAATTAAATTCAACACAAAATGAATTACCCCTGAGAGTATGCTACGTTCCTTACTCCAATGTAAGACCCCTAAAACGATAGTTTCTGTTCCAAGAAAAACCTGTCATTCTCTGAGAATTTCGAGGTTAAGGTTAAAACGTGGTTGCATAAACATGTGTCTCCACAAATGTAAAAAGATAAATAATGGACAATTTTATTATATAATAGTCAAAAAATTTAACCAAAAATGGAAAAATGTTTTTATCCGAAATTGGTAAGTTCTTTTTAATAAAGAATTACTATGTATTTCAAAAAATAATTTAATTATCTTACTTCATAACCTTACAGATAGTATCGTTAATATCAATTTTATAATGTAAATTTTTAACTCAACTTTCTAAATTTATTGTGGTACGTATTTAATCATGTATATTTGGTATGAGAAAATCTTTGAAAAAACTGTGATTAATATATTGTAATTTGTTATAGTCCTGAACAGCCATGTTCATGGCGAAATGCATAGAAATAATTCAGAATAAAGTTTTTTTGACCTAAATTAAATAAATTTTTTTAAATTAATGACCAAAGGCCATAAAATTTACCCATGAATTTCTATAAAAAAAGGTCTACAACGTATTCAATATAATTTATACATTTTAAAGTTAATTTCCCCGCAGAAGTTGACCGGTAGGCACCTGGACATCGTGTTAGTACCCGATTGCTTCGTGATATTGGATATTCACATTTTGAGGTTAATTTTACCGAAGAAGTTGACTGGTAGGCACCTGGACATCGTGTTAGTACCCGATTGCTTCGTGATATTTGATATTCACATTTTAAGGTTATGATCCCCGAAGAAGTTGACCGGTAGGCACCTGGACATCCTGTTTGTACCCGATTGCTTCGTGATATTCGATATTCACATTTTAAGGTAAACTTCCCCGAAGAAGTTGAGCGGTAGGCACCTGAACATCCTGTTTGTACCCGATTGCTTCGTGATATTCGATATTTACATTTTGAGGTTAATTTCCCCGAAGAAGTTGAACCAGAAAATTTATATGATTCGGGAAGGTAAATGTTAACACAATTTTAATTCTGTCATTCAGAGACGTTTCACCAACAAAGGTTCGTTGGCCTCATCAGGCTGTTTTTATTATAAAAAAATATACATAAATTAATAATCACTTCAGAAATTTTTAAATAATAAATAAACACATAACACAAAAACTGGTTAAATAGCGTATAAAAAAAAAAAAAAATGACCTAAATTCGTTAAAATTTAAACATTTTTTAACTTGTCAAACAATTAAAATATATTAAATAAAATTGTGTACGACGTCAAATAAATTAAAAACATTTTGAAACGACCAGCCAGGCAACAGACTTAAATTAAACTAACTACTTATTTAGAAATATAAACTTTAATAAATAACAAGAAGTTATTGAACTCGATGACAGAAGAATTACAAATATAAACAAGCGGTTACAAATAAATAAATAACACATCTTTCCCCGAAGAAGTTGACCGGTAGGCACCAGGACATCGTGTTAGTACCCGATTGCTTCGTGATATTCGATATATAAATTTTGAGGTTAATTTCGCCGAAGAAGTTAACCGGTAGGCACCTGGACATCGTTTTAGTACCCAATTGCTTCGTGATATTTGATATTCAGATTTTGAGGTTAACTTCCCCGAAGAAGTTGACCGGTAGGCACCTGGACATCTTGTTAGTACCCGATTGGTTCGTGATATTCGAATATTTACATTTTTAGGTTAATTTCCCCGAAGAAGATGACCTGTAGGCACCTGGACATCGTGTTAGTACCCGATTGGTTCGTGATATTCGAATATTTACATTTTTAGGTTAATTTTCCTGAAGAAGATGACCGGTAGGCACCTGGACATCGGATTGATACCCGGTTGCTTCGTTAATTCGATATTTACATTTTGAGGTTAATTTCCCCCAAGAAGTTGAGCGGTAGGCACCTGAACATCATGTTTGTACCCGATTGCTTTGTGATATTCGATATTTACATTTTGAGGTTAATGTCCCCGAAGAAGTTGACCGGTAGGCACTTGGACATCGTGTTAGTACCCGATTGGTTCGTGATATTCGAATATTTACATTTTGAGGTTAATTTCCCCGAAGAAGTTGACCGGTAGGCACCTGGACATCGTCTTAGTACCCGATTGGTTCGTGATATTCGAATATTTACATTTTGAGGTTAATTTCCCCGAAGAAGTTGACCGGTAGGCACCTGGACATCGTGTTAGTACCCGATTGCTTCGTGATATTCGATATATACATTTTAAAGTTAATTTCCCCGCAGAAGTTGACCGGTAGGCACCTGGACATCGTGTTAGTACCCGATTGCTTCGTGATATTGGATATTCACATTTTGAGGTTAATTTCACCGAAGAAGTTGACCGGTAGGCACCCGGACATCGTGTTAGTACCCGATTGCTTCGTGATATTCGATATATAAATTTTGAGGTTAATTTCCCCGAAGAAGTTAACCGGTAGGCACCTGGACATCGTTTTAGTACCCGATTGCTTCGTGATATTTGATATTCACATTCTGAGGTAAAATTCCCCGAAGAAGTTGAGCGGTAGGCACCTGAACATCATGTTTGTACCCGATTGCTTCGTGATATTTGATATTCAAATTTTGAGGTTATGTTCCCCGAAGAAGTTGACCGGTAGGCACCTGGACATCGGATTGATACCCGGTTGCTTCGTGATATTCGATATTTACATTTTGAGGTTAATTTCCCCGAAGAAGTTGAACCAGAAAATTTATATGATTCGGAAAGGTAAATGTTAACACAATTTTAATTCTGTCATTCAGAGACGTTTCACCAACAAAGGTTCGTTGGCCTCGTCAGGCTGTTTTTATTATAAAAAAATATACAAAAATTAATAATCACTTCAGAAATTTTTAAATAATAAATAAACACATAACACAAAAACTGGTTAAATAGCGTATAAAAAAAAAAAAATTACCTAAATTCGTTAAAATTTAAACATTTTTTAACTTGTCAAACAATTAAAATATATTAAATAAAATTGTGTACGACGTCAAATAAATTAAAAACATTTTGAAACGACCAGCCAGGCAACAGACTTAAATTAAACTAACTACTTATTTAGATATATAAACTTTAATAAATAACAAGAAGTTATTGAACTCGATGACAGAAGAATTACAAATATAAACAAGCGGTTACAAATAAATAAATAACACATCTTTCCCCGAAGAAGTTGACCGGTAGGCACCTGGACATCGTGTTAGTACCCGATTGCTTCGTGATATTCGATATATAAATTTTGAGGTTGATTTCGCCGAAGAAGTTGTCCGGTAGGCACCTAGACATCGTGTTAGTACCCGATTCCTTCGTGATATTTGATATTCAAATTTTGAGGAAAACTTCCCCGAAGAAGATGATCGGTAGGCACGTGGACATCGTGTTAGTACCCCATTGCTTCGTGATATTCGATATTTACATTTTGAGGTTAATGTCCCCGAAGAAGATGACCGGTAGGCACCTGGACATCGGATTGATACCCGGTTGCTTCGTTAATTCGATATTTACATTTTGAGGTTAATTTCCCCCAAGAAGTTGAGCGGTAGGCACCTGAACATCATGTTTGTACCCGATTGCTTTGTGATATTCGATATTTACATTTTGAGGTTAATTTCCCCGAAGAAGTTGACCGGTAGGCACCTGGACATCGTGTTAGTACCCGATTGGTTCGTGATATTCGAATATTTACATTTTAAGGTTAATTTCCCCGAAGAAGTTGACCGGTAGGCACCTGGACATCATGTTTCTACACGATTGTTTCGTGATATTCGATATATACATTTTGAGGTTAATTTCCCCGCAGAAGTTGACCGGTAGGCACCTGGACATCGTGTTAGTACCCGATTCCTTCGTGATATTTGATATTCAAATTTTGAGGAAAACTTCCCCGAAGAAGATGAGCGGTAGGCACCTGAACATCATGTTTGTACCCGATTCCTTCGTGATATTTGATATTCAAATTTTGAGGAAAACTTCCTCGAAGAAGATGAGCGGTAGGCACCTGAACATCATGTTTGTACCCGATTGCTTCGTGGTATTCGATACTTACATTTTGAGGTTAATTTCCCCGAAGAAGTTGACCGGTAGGCACCTGGACATCGTGTTAGTACCCGATTGCTTCGTAATATTCGATATATAAATTTTGAGGTTAATTTCGCCGAAGAAGTTAACCGGTAGGCACCTGGACATCGTTTTAGTACCTAATTGCTTCGTGATATTTGATATTCAGATTATGAGGTTAAATTCCCCGAAGAAGTTGACCGGTAGGCACCTGGACATCGTGTTAGTACCCGATTGGTTCGTAATATTCGAATATTTACATTTTTAGGTTAATTTCCCCGAAGAAGATGACCGGTAGGCACCTGGACATCGTGTTAGTACCCGATTGGTTCGTGATATTCGAATATTTACATTTTTAGGTTAATTTTCCTGAAGAAGATGACCGGTAAGCAACTGGACATCGTGTTAGTACCTGATTGCTTCGTGGTATTCGATATTTACATTTTGAGGTTAATTTCCCCGAAGAAGTTGACCGGTAGGCACCTGGACATCGTGTTAGTACGCGATTGCTTCGTGATATTCGATATATAAATTTTGAGGTTAATATCCCCCAAGAAGTTAACCGGTAGGCACCTGGACATTGTTTTAGTACCCGATTGCTTCGTGATATTTAATATTCACATTTTGAGGTAAACTTCCCCGAAGAAGTTGAGCGGTAGGCACCTGGACATCGTGTTAGTACCCGATTGGTTCGTGATTTTTGAATATTTACATTTTGAGGTTAATTTCCCCGAAGAAGTTGACCGGTAGGCACCTGGACATCGTGTTAGTACCCGATTGCTTCGTGATATTCGATATATAAATTTTGAGGTTAATTTCGCTGAAGAAGTTAACCGGTAGGCACCTGGACATCGTGTTAGTACCCGATTGGTTCGTGATATTCGAATATTTACATTTTGAGGTTAATTTCCCCGAAGAAGTTGACCGGTAGGCACCTGGACAAAATGTTTCTACACGATTGTTTCGTGATATTCGATATTTACATTTTGAGGTTAATTTCCCCGCAGAAGTTGACCGGTAGGCACCTGGACATCGTGTTAGTACCCGATTGCTTCGTGATATTGGATATTCACATTTTAAAGTTAATTTTACCGAAGAAGTTGACCGGTAGGCACCTGGACATCGTGTTAGTACCCAATTGCTTCGTGATATTTGATATTCAGATTTTGAGGTTAACTTCCCCGAAGAAGTTGACCGGTAGGCACCTGGACATCGTGTTAGTACCCGATTGGTTCGTGATATTCGAATATTTACATTTTTTGGTTAATTTCCCTGAAGAAGATGACCGGTAGGCACCTGGACATCGTGTTAGTACCCGATTGGTTCGTGATATTCGAATATTTACATTTTTAGGTTAATTTTCCTGAAGAAGATGACAGGTAGGCACCTGGACATCGGATTGATACCCGGTTGCTTTGTTAATTCGATATTTACATTTTGAGGTTAATTTCCCCCAAGAAGTTGGGCGGTAGGCACCTGAACATCATGTTTGTACCCGATTGCTTTGTGATATTCGATATTTACATTTTGAGGGTAATGTCCCCGAAGAAGTTGACCGGTAGGCACCTGGACATCGTGTCAGTACCCGATTGCTTCGTGATATTCGATATTTACATTTTGAGGTTAATGTACCTGAAGAAGTTGACCGGTAGGCACCTGGACATCGTGTTAGTACCCGATTGCTTCGTGATATTGGATATTCACATTTTGAGGTTAATTTCACCGAAGAAGTTGACCGGTAGAAACCTGGACATCGTGTTAGTACCCGATTCCTTGGTGATATTTGATATTCAGATTTTGATGTTAATTTCCCCGAAGAAGTTGAGCGGTAGGCACCTGAATATCATGTTTGTACCCGATTGCTTCGTGGTATTCGATATTTACATTTTGAGGTTAATTTCCGCGAAGAAGTTGACCGGTAGGCACCTGGACATCGTGTTAGTACCTGATTGCTTCGTGATATTCGATATATAAATTTTGAGGTTAATTTCGCCGAAGAAGTTAAGCGGTAGGCACCTGGACATCGTTTTAGTACCCAATTGCTTCGTGATATTTAATATTCAGATTTTGAGGTTAACTTTTCTGAAGAAGTTGACTGGTAGGCACCTGGACATCCTGTTTGTACCCGATTGATTCGTGATATTCGATATTTACATTTTGAGGTTAATGTTACCGAAGAAGATGACCGGTAGGCACCTGGACATCGGATTGATACCCGGTTGCTTTGTTTATTCGATATTTACATTTTGAGGTTAATTTCCCCGAAGAAGTTGACCGGTAGGCACCTGAACATTCTGTTTGTACCCGATTGCTTCGTGATATTCGATATTTACATTTTGAGGTTAATGTCACCGAAGAAGTTGACCGGTAGGCACCTGGACATCGTGTTAGTACCCGATTGCTTCGTGATATTGGATATTCACATTTTGAGGTTAATTTTACCGAAGAAGTTGACCAGTAGGCACCTGGACATCGTATTAGTACTCGATTCCTTCGTGATATTTGATATTCAGATTTTGAGGTTAACTTCCCCGAAGAAGTTGAGCGGTAGGCACCTTGTAATGTAGATTTTTACCCAGAAACTAAATTTAACATTTAACCCCAAATTAAATTTTAATACCTAAAAACAAATAGAATTAAATTAAGTCTATACTTACTATATCTGCCAATATAAGAAAAGAAATCCAAAAATTACAAAAGCGACAAAAGAAAGCAAAATATGGCAAAAAAAGTTCGAAATCAAAGAAAGTCACGCCTAGAATCTACATCCAAATTAAGATCCCAGCTTCGAGATCTCCGAATCGCTATAAATGTTTAAAACTTTATAAATCTTTTATGTTGAGCGCCAGTTCGTTGCAAAAAAAATTTAATTAAAAATTGATCTATAATCAATATCAAAAATCCACGGAATTAAGAATAACAACTCGACGAGGAAGCCGTTAAGCGGTTAATCAAAAAAAAAAGAAATTATTAATCACGAAGGTTGTTACGGTCCCGACGTGACATAATCATACGTGACGGTTGTTACGGGCCCGACACGATAAACAAGCCAAACTAAATCCAAAAGAAAAGATTATTCGCGAAAATACGCAACATAATCTTCATTTCCAACACACTGAGCCGTGTATAGAAATTGCCAAAACCAAAATCACCAAATTAATTAAAACAATCGAGCCAGTAAAGAACAACTGGCTGCGATTAAGATAGTTAAAAACAAGCTTTACTTAAAATTAATAATAAATTGCGCGTGGTGACTGTTCACCTGATGGTAATTCGCAATTCTCCGACCGATAAAAGAATCAAAATTTACAAAGTTAACACGAAAGATCTCGAAGCTGTAGGAAATGCTCGGCTCTCAGTAGTGTAAAGGAGAGAGGGGAGGGTTCCGGATTGTCTACAAATTATCAGAAAGAAAACTCAATATTTAAATTTAATAAAATCCAAAAATATAATTTATTCAAAAGAAGTGACTCGATATAACAAAATGGGAAACGATAGGGTCAAAAGATAACTAAATAAACCAAAATTAATAATCAATACTATAATAGTAACGGGAATCGATAGGGAAGTACATAACCTGAAAAGGGAGAAAAACTGACTAAATTATAAAAACTATGACTACTCAAAAAAAAAGGGGGACGAAATTTATACCAACTATTGATCTGAACATATTTTTCATAGTGTGGAATATACATATTATAACCACAAATAGTACGCAGCAAGGTATATTTTACCATGCTGGACGGTAAACGTGTTCTTCTATTATAGAGTGCGACAGGACATATTGAGTTGAGTTTACAAGTCACACAAAAAAAATTATAATTTCAAGAAATTAAGAATCAGTATTAATTAGTGTCAATTAATTAATTGTATATATATAACATCAATGACATTTTAAATTGAATAGAACATTTGAAATTTCTTTAAAGAAAAGGGATTTATAAATTAATAAAACAATTGTGCGCTTATAAACTCAACCACAACATACAAATATCTCGAGTTAGTTTGATTTGAAAAATTTTCTGAATTTGAAATTTATATAAAATTACCTAATTGTCCTAAAACGAATTTAAACATGATAAATAATTAGTTAATTGAAATAATGTTAATTCATTACAATCGCTGAAAATAAATTTTTAGAAATTAATACCATATAAATTTATCCTGTCCTGCCGCAACCATTATTTGGCAAAGCTGTACTCTGCGAAGAGTACAGTCTACCACTTCAAATTTTTACAACATTTTTTTTTTTTAATTTCAGTATTAATAAATTTTAATTAATCATTATATAACTTATTGTTAATACCAGCCGTGACCGCATCTCTCTATATTAAATAAATTATTCGCACATTACAAAAGAAAAGCTATGATAAATTACAACATCAATATATTCTTTAAGTTACATTAATATCGCAATAAAACTTTCAAGAAAATTTAAAAAAATTTCATTAATTTTTATTATTAAATAAATTAGTGGAATTCAATCTTTTTTTTTTGAAAAATACCACGTGTGACTCTGTGCTCTACTCTCAGAAATAATAATTTATTTAGACATCTCAAGCACTCATGTTAAAATAATTGCATATTTAAATTAAGAAAATTCAAAACACTAAATCATTGCAAATTTAATTTAATCAATTGATATACTTAGTCTTTAAAGTTTAAACATAAAGTTTTAATTTGTTACAAGAGCACATGGCGAGCGACGCTAAATTCCGTTTCCGGTCAATCAAAATTCTAATTCTTTATCAAAATCATATATAAAAATTCACATGATAAATATAAATAATGCGATAAAATTTAACACCAAAATAATAGTCGCTTGATAATTATAGTTTTAGTTAAAATGTTTACAACCGAAAAAAATTTTATTTTCCTAGAAGAAATAGTATATTAAGCAACAAGGGGTTAAGGGCAGCCATTTGTTTACGCTGATGTTTGTGTACGAGTGACAGTCAAGGGCGAAGCCCGAGACGTGAACGAGTACACAAACATCATTGTAAACAAATTGGACTGACTTTAAACCCGTGTTGCTTACGATACTTTTTATTCCAAAGGCACAAGCTTGGTGCTTTTAAATGTTTGTAGGTTAGGGTCTAAATGCATTCACTTGTTTGACCGTATAAAAATGGCGGCCATTTTTGCCCTGTGGTGGAAAAAATGCATGGATCAGCTGTTCATTTTTTCCCTAGGGAAAAAATGGAAGCCATTTTTACCCGGTCGAACAAATGAATGCGTTTAGACCCTGCCTACAGGCATCTAAAAGCGCCATGTTTGTGCCTGTGGGATAAAAAAGATTTTGCCTATCCTAAATATAAAAGACCTACTTACTTGAAATTTTCGATGAATATCTAATTTTAATCGCAGACAATTTTGTCAATCTAACAATACTTTTTTGTTTCAACAATTAATAATTAGTATAAGTCCAAATTGAAGAAAATCCAGCAGAATCTACCACACACCGACCATCCGACTTCTCTTTCCTTGAGCAGAACACAGAGTGATTAGACTTCCTTTTTGCTTTCTTTTTCGTCCGAGCACATTTCTTTTCCCCTCTTCTGTCACATACGTCTGTCCACTGTTAATCCTAGAGTGACTCCAGTGGTTATCGGTAGCTCTCTCTCATATCAGGATCGTAATGTTTGTGGTACCCCTCAGCTATCATCGATTTTAAATCTTTATACCTAACTACGCATAAAACATGAATAAAACCAGAGTCATACACTCTCAAAACCCGTCTTTAACGAGACCAGACTCTCACAAGGTCCAGGATGGCTCGGCAACCTTTACTTGAAGTCAGGAAACACGTCCAAAAACGGTAGGGCCCAGGCACCAGTGCTTCGGATCAACAGATCGAATTTTGACTCTGGAGTTTTCCCCAATTAATTTTATAATATTTTACGCTATAATTGAGCTATCGGGTTGTCAAACCAGCTGATTAATTTAGAGAATTTTGACAGATTCTCTAAAATAACTCAATATTTAGTTTCTAATATCAGAAACATGAAATGGGGTTTGAGTCTGCGCAGCGGTAATATTGAGTACCGGAATTGATTCCGCTTGAAAAGTCGATGATTTACGGGTAGGTGTCGACCTCATTCGAGATTCATATGAGCTAGTATGAGAACTACCGTGTCGGCTGAGTCTTGAGATGGAAGGGGAGTTGGGCGGAGAATTCAAATCTTGGACAATGATCTCCTACTGCTAGATCGATAACCCGTCAAGTGCTGCGAACGAGTGGCGAAAAGAAAAACCAAGAAGCGAATTCGATGTAAGAAGACAGTTGGTCGATATGCTAGGACTTTGTTCTACTATATGTGGTGATGTAGTTGATCTCAGCAGACGATGTTTCAGCCTCGTGGAATCGGTCGACGACATGAAAACAAATAATTGTGGTTCGCGCGGTTAACAATGTTGTTTAATTAAAAAGTGCGGATTCGGTACGGCTGGTTGAGTTTTGTGGAAAGTGGGTGTGTGAATAGTGCTAATTAATCATAGGATTTACATCAACTGGAACCGGTAAAATTTACCGCGTTACAACACCCCTCTCCTTAGGAGAGGCCTAAGCAGGCCTCTTGGTTTAGGCAAGCAAAACTCCTCTAGGAAAATTTTCTCAACCAACCATACAGAGTTCCGAATAAGTAATAATTCAAAGCAAAGATATATTAAAGAAAACAACGATAACTTTCTTATCAAACATCATGTGTATTTTGCATATATAATTCTGTATTACAAAACCATAAGAAAATTAAAATTATATAACAACGTGTAGCGTAGCCAAAAAAAAAGGATAGTAAAGGAATTAAATTTTCTATTCCCAATTTAAAAGATAAATCTTTAAAGTTTCTGGTTTCACATGTGCCGAAAATAAGAGGAGCGTTACGTACAGCATGTTTTGGCCGAATGTAGCCGTTAATAACAGTAAAATAAAGTTAAACCACCTATACTGGCAAGCGTAGCCAGTGTTAAGACAAAATTAAAGTATCAAAAATAATAATTTCTTTGGTTGTGACGAAGCGTAGCCAACGACAAACAAAATTAAAAAAATAACAAATAAACAAAAAAAGTGTGGCGAAACGTAGCCAACGATAAAACAAAATCAAAAAAAAAGAATAAATAAAAATGGTGTGGCGAAACGTAGCCAACGACAAAACAAAATTAAAATTAACAATCAAACAAAACTTCAACCAAGTGATTTTCTTGGTTCGGCGTCGCGTAGCCAACGGGGTTTAAACTAGAACATAAGACTTAAATTTCTCCTACCGTATTCAACCCGAAAAATAAATAAAAAAAAATGGTTCCTGTCGTAATGGCCAGGTGAGAGGGGATTCGGTAGGGAATTCATCTCCTTTGTGTCTCATCAGTCCTACGGATAGTCTGAGGACAACTAGGGCAATCTCGTAGGGTGTGGTCCGTCCTACCACATCGTTGGCAGTAGGTCCTTCTAGCTGCTCTGGGACAGGACGTGTATTTGTGGTCTGGTGCACCACAACTCCAGCACTTGGGACCAACTGATGGTCGAGGCTCCATTTTATGCGTCGTCATGGGATAAGCGGGTGCCGATAGGGATGATAATATACTTTCTGAAATAAAAGAAATTATAAAAGGAAAAGTAAAAAAATTAATACATTCAATTTTCACTTTCAGAATCAACCAGAAAAAAATTAGTTTTTAAGTAAAAAAAAAATAATTTTTGGGACTTTAGCGGTGGGCCTCTTGATTAAATTGTTGGGTCTGTTTGCAGTAACCGCAGTCATTGACGGTGACACCTCTTTGACCACAGCGCTTGCAGAAAGTGCGTCTGAGTTGACTGTCACACTGAGAATAACGGTGATCAAGAGAATCACATCTCCAACATCCTGGGCGATTTGGTCTTCGTAGCCACTCCACCGTGACTTCGTCTACAATTTCGGGTGTCGGTAGGGTTATGGACATAAGGGAAGGGAGGGAACAAACGGATCCTGAAGAACTAGGAGTATTTGACGCCCATGAGTCCTGCGGAAGATCAGGATAATTGCTCCTTGTCCAGATGTCTTTAGGCGGATGAGGATGGTCATAATTTGGTTTTTGAGTGGGAGGAGGAGGACAATAGTGTGGGCGGTTACGTCGAGAGGGGAGAGGACCGGAAACTACCGACCATGAATGGTCATATTCAACATATTCCTCTGGGTGAAATCTCGGAAAGGCAGATCAAGTAATGGAAGGAGAATCGAAATAAGGCCCCGTAGGTAAGGGTGGGGGAGCTGTCACGTTGAGGATACGTTTCTCTAGGGAAGGTCTATCACGGACATCCCTTTTTAGTTGCTCTATCTCTTCCTCCAAAGTCTCTACATTGGTCACGTGCTCCAAGACCATAGTCCTCAGATAGCCCAATTGTTTTTCTAGGCGTTGATTCTCCGCCTCCAACTCGCCCAAGCGTTTATCTTTTTCCTGGACCAGAGTTTCTAGTAACGCGAGGCGTTTGTCCTTATCCGTCGACATCTTATTCGGACTAGGGACTTGTCGTTAGGGTCAAGGACGATAGGGTTCTGAAATAAACATTAAATAAAATAAAAAATTTTTGACGAACTTCATTAAATTCGATGTATAGTAATGATTTATCATAAACAAAAAAAAAATTCAAAATTTTCTAGAAAAGAAAAGGTTTAAGAATCACTATCAGGGGGGACGAAAGGCTTTAAATCTGACACGGAGTATTTCCCTATTCGGTTCAGCGACAAATCACTCAACTCATAGACTGCCGGAGACAACACTTTTGTTACTCGATAGGGACCTTCGAATTTCGGATACAGTTTGGCAGAGACCTGTTTAACCTTGGAAGACAAGTTTCGGCCACGCATTAACACGAGATCTCCAACCTTGAAACTACGCGGTCTGTGTCGTAGGTTATAATATCTGGCTTGTTTATGGAAGGAGTCTTCTAGATTTTTGGACACCCAGTCCTGTAGGGCCGAAAGCTTGGTTACTCTCTCTTCCCACAACTTTGGTTTAGAAGGTTCTATCTCGAGGTTTCCTTCTCTCCTTTTCTTAAGAGAATTGATCGGTTTGAGATTCCTTCCCGAGTTAAGGAACGCCGGAGACGTTTTCAAGGAAGAGTGGTGAGCAGTGTTGTAGGCGAACTGAAATTCTCCGAGATGTTGATCCCACATCCGATGATCTTCGTCAATATATGACACGATCATGGTCTTAAGAATACGATTAACTCGTTCCACTGGGTTTGCCTGAGGATGGTACGGAGGCGTGGTAGAGTGATAGATGTTAAATTCTTGGGCCAAAGATCGCAGAGTACCATTAACGAATTCTGTACCGTTGTCGGTGAGGAGGACTTGTGGGGTGCCCCATCGGTGAATAATGGAAGCCAGGAAAGCCTTCTTAACTAATTTGCCATTAGCAGATCTTAGAGGAATGATTTCGACGTATTTAGTAAACAGATCCTGGAACACAAGAACGTACTGAAAGGCTGACCGGCTTCGAGGTAACGGACCCATTACGTCAGCGGCGACAACTGCCCAAGGTTCTTCCACTACTCGTTGTCCCATATAACCAGAGGGGCCTTGTTGTTCTACCTTGCACAATTGACAGGTTTCGCATCGTTTTACATTATCAGCCACTTCCTTGTAGCAACCAGGCCAATAGTACCTCCTACCAATTTTCACATAAGTCTTATCAGTACCGAGATGACCAGACTGAGGATCGTCGTGAGCCTCTACAAGGATTTCCTTTCTTTCATGATCAGCTGGGACTAACTTCCATCCCTCTAAATCATCCATAAACACAGACACGATAGGATCAGGACGATATCGATAAAGTCTATCGCCTACTATCTTCCAGTTTGGGAATTTTAGTGGAAATTGTGTAACGGCTAGAAAGCGTTTTAAGTACCAGGATGGATTATCCACATTTATCATAAATAGAGTTTCTCCCTCAATAAACCCTGACTCCACATTCCTGTCCTCAAATCTTCGGGATAGAGCATCTGGCACATGGTGGTTGGCTCCTTTGCGGTGAATGATGGTAAAATCATACTCTAAAAGGGAGAGAGACCACCTTGCTAGTCGACCTGTTGGATTTTTGAGGTTATGGAGCCATCGGAGGCAACTATGATCGGTTATGACGGTGAACTGATATCCTTCCAAGTAGGCTCTATATTTTTGGATGGCCCATATAACGGCTAGACACTCCTTTTCTGTCGTACTATAATTCTTCTCCGCAGCCGACAAAGATCTACTTGCATAGGCTATCACGTGCTCTACGTTATCGATCGTTTGGGTTAATACTGCTCCCAATCCAGTGTTGCTTGCGTCGGTTTGCAATTCGAATGGTTTCTCGAAGTCGGGACAAGAAAGGACAGGAGCTTCCGTCAGGCGACGTCGAATCTCTTGAAATGCCTGTTGTTGAGCGTCTTGCCAGATCCACTTTTGCTTTTTACGAAGTAGTAGCGTGAGAGGAGAAGCTATGGTCGCATAATCGGGAATGAATTTACGATACCACAAAGTCATACCCAAAAAGCGACGTATCTCTTTCAGGTTTCGTGGAGCTGGATACTCATTAATAGGAGCAACTTTTTCGGGGTCGACCTGTAAGCCTTTCTCGTTTACAAGGAAGCCTAGGTAGTGAACTTCAGAAGTGCAAAACTCACTCTTTTTAGCGTTAATTCTCAAACCGGCTTCGATGATGACTTGTAACACCTTATTCAACCAAAACAAGTGTTCCTCGAATGTAGATGTGACGATTATTATATCGTCTAAGTAGGTGAAGACGTAAGGTTCCATTTCGGGGCCAATTAATCGAACCATCATTCTCTGGAACGTTGCCGGTGAGTTTGTTAAGCCGAAAGGCATTCTTTTAAAGTGAAACAATCCACGACCGGGTACCGTGAAAGCAGTATATTCTTTACTATCCGGGTGGAGAGGGATTTGCAGAAAACCTTTATGTAAGTCAATCTTGGAGATATAACGCGCTTGTCGGAGCTTTGAGAGAATCGATTCCATTTTCGGCAGCGGGTAGGCATCCCTCTTAGAAACTTGGTTTAATTTCCGGAAATCGAGACAAAATCGGTAGGTCGAATCGGGCTTTCTTATCATAACTATTGGTGTAGACCAACCGCTATTCGATGGCTCGATTATGTCGTCTTTCAGCATTTCATCCACCTCACTCGATATAGCTTCCATTACTTTTGGAGAGACCATGTAGTGTCGCTGTTTGATAGGTGTATGACCGCCGACATCTATTTTATGCTCGATGACATTAGTTAAACCTGGTTTCTCGGGTACTTCGGGAAGCTCTTTCGCTAGAAAATCTTGTAGAATGTCTGCTTGGGTCCTCGTTAGTTCTCTAAGACCATGACATTCCTCAATGTCGGGTTCTTCTTCTTCGAATTCGTAAATTTCTGAAGGTATATCCCTGAAAGATCAAAGACGAGTGCCATATTGAATTTGGATATCAAAATATGCCATACTATCAAGACCTAGGACTAATGGTACTGGTAGTGGTTCGAAGATTCGAGTTGGTATGGTTCGAGTCTTGTCCTTTAACTTTATGGGCAAGAAAACTTCCTGTGAGACCACTCTCACTTCTCCATCACCTGTTCGGACTCTTCCGTTTCGAGTACCAGTAGTTAATTCGTGATTCTTTAACAACTCTAATCCCTTAGGACTAATAAAGGACCTTGTCGCGGCGCCATCTGTTACTGCCTTTATTTTAACTCCATTTATCTCGACGAAAACGGACATCAATGGTTGTTGGCCCGGGAATCCAGGAGGATAAGGAATCTCGGACAACTTAAAAAAGGTGTACACGTTATCTTCTACTCGTGCATCCGATATCTCAGAAGATTCGAGAGGGAGGTTGTCCATCGGTTCAGGGCAAGCTTCTAGTAATGAAGTTATACTTCCTATGGTCTCTGTTGGACGATTCTTCTCTGAATTTGGAGTAATATCAGGCGACGAGGTTGTGATTTCGGCAGACTTTAAAGATGAATTATTTTCGGATTTTAAGAGAGTGTCAGGCAATGGAACTGGATTTTCGCAAGATTCTATTGGGACATTAGTTAAAGGAATCAAACTAGACTCAAACAAGGAAGTTAGGTTTTCACCAGTTACTACGAAAGGATCATTTTCGGATTCCAGGATGATTTCAGGTATCGGGATTAGGCTTTCGATAGGCTTTATTTGGATATTATTTCCAGTTTCTGTATGAATTTTGTTTTCAGGTTCTACATGAATTTTATTTTTAGGTTCTAAGGGAGTTTTATTTTCAGGTTCTAGATTGATCTTTAATAAACGGGTATCGGTAAGGACGGTTTGGGGACTTTCATCAGGCAAGTGAGCGATTAACTGGGAACATGAGGTCGGAATTATGGAAGGAAGTGACACTGGTAGGGAGGGTTGGACGTCTGTCGAAAACTCCTTGTTTTCGATCACAGCCTGAGCGGCATACGTTGATTGTGGTAGGTCGTAGGGCCGTTCAGGTGTAGTAGGAGTCGTCTGGGCCCTATTCAGCGATCCTTTTTCTCGTTTCCCGAGCATTTTTGACAATTTAACTTGGCTACATCTTTTGCTCCACAGGTATAACAGAAAATGTTACGAGGTTCTGTACAGTGTTGAAATCGGTGTCCATCCTGTTGGCAATTCCAACACTTTAATGTAGACGATCTTTTAGGACTGGTAGAATTCTTACTCTGTTCTGGAGTTGTAGGAGTTGTATTCGCAATGGAGGGGTTGGAATTTTCCTTCATTCTAGTTCTATTTGTCTTAGATTCCTCGGAAGATGTCTCTTTGGGTCTTTCTCTCCTATCCTGATGACTATTTGAACTTCGTTTCTGTGGAACCTTCTTCTTAGTATCGTGTACGAGGAAGAGGTCGTCTACAGAGCTTTGTTCGCTGGAACTTTCCGAATCATAACCGATTAGATTCAATTGTTCCTTACGTCGAGTTGGACCACGATTGGTGGGCTCGTGATACGCTAGTTCAGGAAGCAATGACCTATCTGGCCTAGGAGGTGGTTTGAAGGATCGTGCCACCCGGAAGGCTTTTTCCGAAGCTATAGCGACCTGTTCTAATTGCGTAAAGCTTCTGATGGTTGCCCTAGATATATTCAGGTGTAATCGCGGGAGCATGTTTCTATGTGCATAAGTTACTTCGTCACTCTCAGACAAGGGTGGAGAGAGCTTCTCAAACATGGACAACATGCAGGTTAAATAATCTGCTACTGGTTCATGTTCGCCCTGTGTCCGGCGGTAAACGTCTTGCATCAGTTCAAACTGGAAATCAGCATCACTGAAACGTTCCCTAAACGCGATAGCAAAATCCTCATACGAATACCAATATCTTTTATGGCCGTCGAACCATCGGGCCGCGATTCCACTAAGGAAAAACGGTAAGAAACGCAATAATTCGGGGTCACTGATGTAAATCATAGACCTTCCGTTTTCGATTCTTGTTAAAAAGGAATCAGGATCTTCATTGCGAGCTCCTGAAAACTGTAAGCTCCATTTCCTCATGGTTTCATAAGCGGAAGCTAACGGATTGTTTACGTTTCGTCTAGGAGGATATCCCGAACGATAATTAGGCAACGAATCATACATATCTCGATAATCATGAACGTTATGGAAATTGCGTGGATTTCTCATAGAGTCGCGGTTCAAGGGGGGAGGAGAATTATCTCGCGGTACTCCTGTTCGGGGCCTTTGATAACCAGACCTTCTATCGTTGTAATCATCTTGAGGGTAACGCGAATTTCCCATTTGATATCGAGATGAGGGTGGAGTAAAATCTTCCTGCTGTCGATCTTGTTGTCGTTCGCGAAATCCACGTCCGCGATATTCATAATTATCTTGAGGACTACGAGAATTTCCCATAGGATAATGTGGTGGTGGTGGAGAAAATCTATCTTGACCACGATTATGATAGCGTTCTTCATAGTCAGGCCTCTCGTTTTCGTATCTACCCGGAGGATGGTATGATGGACTTTTATAACCTCGCGAACCCGAGGGAGTAAAATTATGTTGAGAAGAGTTTGGGACATATCCGCGATCGTCATATCTTTCACTTTCGTCATAAGGATGAGTTCCAGAATAATCATATCTAGACTCACGTGAATCTTGGGATCTTTCCGTAGGTCGGGCGTCTCGATTACGTCGAGCTGACTGGTCGTTTGGGCGGTGAGAAGTCCCATCATTAACTTCTTGTTCGTTAGGGTGATAATCTGGATTTCTAGGGTGGTATGGCGGGTCTCGGTAGGGGCGATTGACATTTGGTTGGAACGGAGGGGTTGAATCTCGATTTCGGTTAGACCTATTGTGGGTCGAATCGTGATTTTGGTCCCTTGGTGAGTGCCTAAACTGCGACTGTGTGTTCGGCGAGGGTATATCGAAATTAACTCGCGGTATTCGACGAGAATCTTTCTGTGGTCGGTCTTCATAATCATATTCACGAGATAAATCCCGAGGTACTGTTCTCGTCCTGTAACTATCACGATCCTGAGGACGTGATCTATTAGTTGGAGAAATACGCTCCCTATGACGAGATTCGCGGCGTTCAGCAAATTCGTCGGCTGAAGTACTGTCTGGTTCGCGAAGATTTCCGAATTTTGGGATTGCTCCTTGCCTTTTTGGGGGATTTCTATCTGAAGGTGGGAAACTTGTATCTCGGGCAGCATCTTCTGGGAATAGAAACTGCCTATCGAAATTAGACCGAGTTGTAGACCTCGTTTTATAAGGTCTCTGTTGTTCAAAATTCCCATTTTGTGAATCATTTCGATTACCTCCCGCATGGGAGTCATCTATCCTTCTTCCCGGACTATGATTTTGTCTAGTCGTAGTATCGTTATCGTCCTCTAACCTACTTGTCTCTCCTCTAGACAGGCGTAAATGTCTGAGGAACCTTTCCCGTAATACTGGCTTAGAACCGACAAATGATAATTCGCGATTCTGTAATTGTAACAGGAGAGCTTCTTTATTTAATCTCCATACCCATTGGTCGGGATCCTCTGGTGGGACGGGTGGTATCGGAGGTGGATTTGATGAGGCATTATGCTCAGCGGTGTCCTCTGTTTCGGAGGGTATGGACGAGGCTGCAGTTCTGTCTGCGCCTTCTTCATACGGGGGGTCTGCTTGACCAGGAGGAGTGGTACGGTTTTGTTCGCGATCACTCATCTTGGGATAATCAGTATTTTCTTAAAACGCGAGGGTAAATATATAATAACAAATAACTAAAGAATCGATTAAACAGTCGAATCTACCAACTGTAATTTTACTATTGAATTAAATTCAATATAATCTTTCAAAACAATATCAATTATTTCCAATAAGAAGGAAATCAATTATAACCATAATCAAAACAATTTATAAATCAATATATATCGTAATCATAAACAATTCTATAAATCGGAATCCAATATATTTACCAAATCGATACATAGAGAGAGTATGCGGGTCACGGCTAAGTATTCAGGGCAAAAAATTATAAAAATTGGGCAAGATGACAAAAAAAAAATTAATTTAAACAACCTGCTAACAACAGGATTTATCAAAATTATATTATAAAGCGATTCCCGAAATTTCTGAGCTAAAAAGGAGCTCTAAGAAATTCTCGTTTTTATTACCAAAAAAAAAAAAGATTATTTTACTGAAGCTAGAAAATTAAGCATCTACTCCATCCCAGAAATCTATAGAATTCAACAGCAAAAACAAAAAAAAATTTTTTTAACCATCAAAAAAAAATTAAGAAAGCTAAAAATTCAAGACCAAGATTCTAGAATTTAATATACCAAAATTTAAATCGACAAAAGCTAAATAATTAAACAGTTAACTCCCAAAAATGCTAAAAGCAAAATTCCATGTATACTCAATTCCAAAAAATATTCCAAAGACAAAAGCAAAATACACAATCAGCAACTAAAGCCAAAAAAAATTCAATACAAAAAAAACTTGCATACACTAAGGAAATAATTGCTTGAATCAAATTGGAGTAACTATACTTTCAAAACAAATTCCAAAAAAAAATTGACATAATAAGATCAATAATTTAAATTGTAAACTATAAACTGTTATAAGCCATAATTTGTGACAATCCAGAATTTTTGGCGTGAGGCCCCACGTTGGGCGCCATTTTGTAATGTAGATTTTTACCCAGAAACTAAATTTAACATTTAACCCTAAATTAAATTTTAATACCTAAAAAAAAAATAGAATTAAATTAAGTCTATACTTACTATATCTGCCAATATAAGAAAAGAAATCCAAAAATTACAAAAGCGACAAAAGAAAGCAAAATATGGCAACAAAAGTTCGAAATCAAAGAAAGTCACGCCTAGAATCTACATCCAAATTAAGATCCCAGCTTCGAGATCTCCGAATCGCTATAAATGTTCAAAACTTTATAAATCTTTTATGTTGAGCGCCAGTTCGTTGCAAAAAAAATTTAATTAAAAATTGATCTATAATCAATATCAAAAATCCACGGAATTAAGAATAACAACTCGACGAGGAAGCCGTTAAGCGGTTAATCAAAAAAAAAGAAATTATTAATCACGAAGGTTGTTACGGTCCCGACGTGACATAATCATACGTGACGGTTGTTACGGGCCCGACACGATAAACAAGCCAAACTAAATCCAAAAGAAAAGATTATTCGCGAAAATACGCAACATAATCTTCATTTCCAACACACTGAGCCGTGTATAGAAATTGCCAAAACCAAAATCACCAAATTAATTAAAACAATCGAGCCAGTAACGAACAACTGGCTGCGATTAAGATAGTTAAAAACAAGCTTTACTTGAAATTAATAATAAATTGCGCGTGGTGACTGTTCACCTGATGGTAATTCGCAATTCTCCGACCGATAAAAGAATCAAAATTTACAAAGTTAACACGAAAGATCTCGAAGCTGTAGGAAATGCTCGGCTCTCAGTAGTGTAAAGGAGAGAGGGGAGGGTTCCGGATTGTCTACAAATTATCAGAAAGAAAACTCAATATTTAAATTTAATAAAATCCAAAAATATAATTTATTCAAAAGAAGTGACTCGATATAACAAAATGGGAAACGATAGGGTCAAAAGATAACTAAATAAACCAAAATTAATAATCAATACTATAATAGTAACGGGAATCGATAGGGCAGTACATAACCTGAAAAGGGAGAAAAACTGACTAAATTATAAAAACTATGACTACTCAAAAAAAAGGGGGACGAAATTTATACCAACTATTGATCTGAACATATTTTTCATAGTGTGGAATATACATATTATAACCACAAATAGTACGCAGCAAGGTATATTTTACCATGCTGGACGGTAAACGTGTTCTTTTATTATAGAGTGCGACAGGACATATTGAGTTGAGTTTACAAGTCACACAAAAAAAATTATAATTTCAAGAAATTAAGAATCAGTATTAATTAGTGTCAATTAATTAATTGTATATATATAACATCAATGACATTTTAAATTGAATAGAACATTTGAAATTTCTTTAAAGAAAAGGGATTTATAAATTAATAAAACAATTGTGCGCTTATAAACTCAACCACAACATACAAATATCTCGAGTTAGTTTGATTTGAAAATTTTTCTGAATTTGAAATTTATATAAAATTACCTAATTGTCCTAAAACGAATTTAAACATGATAAATAATTAGTTAATTGAAATAATGTTAATTCATTACAATCGCTGAAAATAAATTTTTAGAAATTAATACCATATAAATTTATCCTGTCCTGCCGCAACCATTATTTGGCAAAGCTGTACTCTGCGAAGAGTACAGTCTACCAATTCAAATTTTTACAACATTTTTTTTTTTTAATTTCAGTATTAATAAATTTTAATTAATCATTAGATAACTTATTGTTAATACCAGCCGTGACCGCATCTCTCTATATTAAATAAATTATTCGCACATTACAAAAGAAAAGCTATGATAAATTACAACATCAATATATTCTTTAAGTTACATTAATATCGCAATAAAACTTTCAAGAAAATTTAAAAAAATTTCATTAATTTTTATTATTAAATAAATTAGTGGAATTCAATCTTTTTTTTTGAAAAATACCACGTGTGACTCTGTGCTCTACTCTCAGAAATAATAATTTATTTAGACATCTCAAGCACTCATGTTAAAATAATTGCATATTTAAATTAAGAAAATTCAAAACACTAAATCATTGCAAATTTAATTTAATCAATTGATATACTTAGACTTTAAAGTTTAAACATAAAGTTTTAATTTGTTACAAGAGCACATGGCGAGCGACGCTAAATTCCGTTTCCGGTCAATCAAAATTCTAATTCTTTATCAAAATCATATATAAAAATTCACATGATAAATATAAATAATGCGATAAAATTTAACACCAAAATAATAGTCGTTTGATAATTATAGTTTTAGTTAAAATGTTTACAACCGAAAAAAATTTTATTTTCCTAGAAGAAAAAGATTTTGCCTATCCTAAATATAAAAGACCTACTTACTTGAAATTTTCGATGAATATCTAATTTTAATCGCAGACAATTTTGTCAATCTAACAATACTTTTTTGTTTCAACAATTAATAATTAGTATAAGTCAAAATTGAAGAAAATCCAGCAGAATCTAGCACACACCGACCATCCGACTTCTCTTTCCTTGAGCAGAACACAGAGTGATTAGACTTCCTTTTTGCTTTCTTTTACGTCCGAGCACATTTCTTTTCTCCTCTTCTGTCACATACGTCTGTCCACTGTTAATCCTAGAGTGACTCCAGTGGTTATCGGTAGCTCTCTCTCATATCAGGATCGTTTTAGTACCCAATTGCTTCGTGATATTCGATATGTACATTTTCAGGTTAACTTCCCCGAAGAAGTTGACCGGTAAGCACCTGGACATCGTGTTGGTACCTGATTGCTTCGTGATATTTAATATTTACAGTTTGAGGTTAACTTCCCCGAAGAAGTTGACCGGTAGGCACCTGGACATCGTGTTAGTACCCGACTGCTTCGTGATATTCGATATATAAATTTTGAGTTTAATTTCGCCGAAAAAGTTAACCGGTAGGCACCTGGACATCGTTTTAGTACCCAATTGCTTCGTGATATTTGATATTCAGATTTTGAGGTTAACTTCCCCGAAGAAGTTGACTGGTAGGCACCTAGACATCGTGTTAGTACCCAATTGCTTCGTGATATTCGATATTTACATTTTGAGGTTAATGTCCCTGAAGAAGTTGACCGGTAGGCACCTGGACATCGTGTTAGTACCCGATTGCTTCGTGATATTGGATATTCACATTTTGAGGTTAACTTCCCCGAAGAAGTTGACTGGTAGGCACCTGGACATCGTGTTAGTACCCGATTGCTTCGTGATATTGGATATTCACATTTTGAGGTTAATTTCACCGAAGAAGTTGACCGGTAGGAACCTGGACATCGTGTTAGTACCCGATTCCTTGGTGATATTTGATATTCAGATTTTGATGTTAATTTCCCCGAAGAAGTTGAGCCGTAGGCACCTGAACATCATGTTTGTACCCGATTGCTTCGTGGTATTCGATATTTACATTTTGAGGTTAATTTCCCCGAAGAAGTTGACCGGTAGGCACCTGGACATCGTGTTAGTACCCGATTGCTTCGTGGTATTCGATATTTACATTTTTAGGTTAATTTCCCCGAAGAGTTAACCGGTAGGCACCTGGACATTGTGTTAGTACCCGATTGCTTCGTCATATTCGATATATAAATTTTGAGGTTAATTTCCCCGAAGAAGTTAACCGGTAGGCACGTGGACATCGTTTTAGTACCCGATTGCTTCGTGATATTTGATATTCACATTTTGAGGTAAACTTCCCCGAAGAAGTTGAGCGGTAGGCACCTGAACATCATGTTTGTACCCGATTGCTTCGTGGTATTCGATATTTACATTTTTAGGTTAATTTCCCCGAAGAGTTAACCGGTAGGCACCTGAACATCATGTTTGTACCCGATTGCTTCGTGGTATTCGATATTTACATTTTGAGGTTAATTTCCCCGAAGAAGTTGACCGGTAGGCACCTGGACATCGTGTTAGTACCCGATTGCTTCGTGGTATTCGATATTTACATTTTTAGGTTAATTTCCCCGAAGAGTTAACCGGTAGGCACCTGGACATTGTGTTAGTACCTGATTGCTTCGTCATATTCGATATATAAATTTTGAGGTTAATTTCCCCGAAGAGTTAACCGGTAGGCACCTGAACATCATGTTTGTACCCGATTGCTTCGTGGTATTCGATATTTACATTTTGAGGTTAATTTCCCCGAAGAAGTTGACCGGTAGGCACCTGGACATCCTGTTTGTATCCGATTGCTTCGTGATATTCGATATGTACACTTTGAGGATAACTTCCCCGAAGAAGTTGACCGGTAGGCACCTGGACATCGTGATAGTACCTGATTGCTTCGTGATATTGGATATTTACATTTTGAGGTTATGTTCCCCGAAGAAATTGACTGGTAGGCACCTGGACATCCTGTTTGTATCCGATTGCTTCGTGATATTCGATATGTACATTTTGAGGATAACTTCCCCGAAGAAGTTGACCGGTAGGCACCTGGACATCGTATTAGTACCCGATTGCTTCGTGATATTCAATATTCAAATTTTAAGGTTAACTTCTCCGATGAAGTAACTAGGTAGGGACCTAGACATCCTGTTAGTACCAGATTGCTTCGTGCTATTCGATATTCACATTCTGAGGTTAATTTCCCCGAAGAAGTTAACCGGTAGGCACCTGGACATCGTGTTAGTACCCGATTGCTTTGTGATATTCGATATATAAATTTTAAGGTTAATTTCCCCGAAGAAGTTAACCGGAAGGCACCTGGACATCGTTTTAGTACCTGATTGCTTCGTGATATTTGATATTCACATTTTGAGGTAAACTTCCCTCAAGAAGTTGAGCGGTAGGCACCTGAACATCATGTTTCTACACGATTGTTTCGTGATATTCGATATATACATTTTGAGGTTAATTTCCCCGCAGAAGTTGACCGGCAGGCACCTGGACATCGTGTTAGTACCCGATTGCTTCGTGATATTCAATATAAATTTTGAGGTTAATTTCGCCGAAGAAGTTAAGCGGTAGGCACCTGGACATCGTTTTAGTACCCAATTGCTTCGTGATATTTAATATTCAGATTTTGAGGTTAAATTCCCTGAAGAAGTTGACTGGTAGGCACCTGGACATCCTGTTTGTACCCGATTGATTCGTGATATTCGATATTTACATTTTGAGGTAAATGTTACCGAAGAAGATGACCGGTAGGCACCTGGACATCATGTTTCTACACGATTGTTTCGTGATATTCGATATATACATTTTGAGGTTAATTTCCCCGCAGAAGTTGACCGGTAGGCACCTGGACATCGTGTTAGTACCCGATTGCTTCGTGATATTCAATATTCAAATTTTGAGGTTAACTTCTCCGATGAAGTAACTAGGTAGGGACCTGGACATCGTGTTAGTACCAGATTGCTTCGTGCTATTCGATATTCACATTTTGAGGTTAATTTCCCCGAAGAAGTTAACCGGTAGGCACCTGGACATCGTGTTAGTACCCGATTGCTTTGTGATATTCAATATTCAAATTTTGAGGTTAACTTCTCCGATGAAGTAACTAGGTAGGGACCTGGACATCGTGTTAGTACCAGATTGCTTCGTGCTATTCGATATTCACATTTTGAGGTTAATTTCCCCGAAGAAGTTAACCGGTAGGCACCTGGACATCGTGTTAGTACCCGATTGCTTTGTGATATTCGATATATAAATTTTAAGGTTAATTTCCCCGAAGAAGTTAACCGGAAGGCACCTGGACATCGTTTTAGTACCCGATTGCTTCGTGATATTTGATATTCACATTTTGAGGTAAACTTCCCCGAAGAAGTTGAGCGGTAGGCACCTGAACATCATGTTTCTACACGATTGTTTCGTGATATTCGATATATACATTTTGAGGTTAATTTCCCCGCAGAAGTTGACCGGTAGGCACCTGGACATCGTGTTAGTACCCGATTGCTTCGTGATATTGAATATTCACATTTTGAGGTTAATTTCACCGAAGAAGTTGACTGGTAGGCACCTGGACATCGTGTTAGTACCCGATTCCTTCGTGATATTTGATATATAAATTTTGAGGTTAATTTCGCCGAAGAAGTTAAGCAGTAGGCACCTGGAAATCGTTTTAGTACCCAATTGCTTCGTGATATTTAATATTCAGATTTTGAGGTTAACTTCCCTGAAGAAGTTGACTGGTAGGCACCTGGACATCCTGTTTGTACCCGATTGATTCGTGATATTCGATATTTACATTTTGAGGTTAATGTTACCGAAGAAGATGACCGGTAGGCACCTGGACATCGGATTGATAAACGGTTGCTTTGTTAATTCGATATTTACATTTTGAAGTTAATTTCCCCGAAGAAGTTGACCGGTAGGCACCTGAACATCCTGTTTGTACCCGATTGCTTTGTGATATTCGATATTTACATTTTGAGGTTAATGTCCTCGAAGAAGTTGACCGGTAGGCACCTGGACATCGTGTTAGTACCCGATTGCTTCGTGCTATTGGATATTCACATTTTGAGGTCAATTTTACCGAAGAAGTTGACCGGTAGGCAAGTGGACATCGTGTTAGTACTCGATTCCTTCGTGATATTTGATATTCAGATTTTGAGGTTAACTTCCCCGAAGAAGTTGAGCGGTAGGCACCTGAACATCATGTTTGTACCCGATTGCTTCGTGGTATTCGATATTTACATTTTGAGGTTAATTTCCCCGAAGAAGTTGACCGGTAGGCACCTGGACATCGTGTTAGTACCCGATTGCTTCGTGATATTCGATATATAAATTTTGAGGTTAATTTCGCCAAAGAAGTTAACCGGTAGGCACCTGGACATCGTTTTAGTACCCAATTGCTTCGTGATATTTGATATTCAGATTTTAAGGTTAACTTCCCCAAAGAAGTTGACCTGCAGGCACCTGGACATCCTGTTTGTACCCGATTGCTTCGTGATATTCGATATGTACATTTTGAGGTTAACTTCCCCGAAGAAGTTGACCGGTAAGCACCTGGACATCGTGTTGGTACCTGATTGCTTCGTGATATTTGATATTTACAGTTTAAGGTTTACTTCCCCGAAGAAGTTGACCGGTAGGCACCTGGACATCATGTTTCTACACGATTGTTTCGTGATATTCGATATATACATTTTGAGGTTAATTTCCCCGCAGAAGTTTACCGGTAGGCACCTGGACATCGTGTTAGTACCCGATTGCTTCGTGATATTGAATATTTACATTTTGAGGTTAATTTCACCGAAGAAGTTGACCGGTAGGCACCTGGACATCGTGTTAGTACCCGTATCCTTCGTGATATTTGATATTTACATTTTGAGGTTAACTTACCCAAAGAATTTGACCGGCAGGCACCTGGACATCGTTTTAGTACCTGGTTGCTTCGTGATATTTGATATTTACATTTTGAGGTTAACTTACCCGAAGAAGTTGACCGGTAGGCACCTGGACATCGTGATAGTACCTGATTGCTTCGTGATATTTGATATTTACATTTTGAGGTTAACTTACCCGAAGAAGTTGACCGGTAGGCACCTGAACATCGTGATAGTACCCGATTGCTTCGTGATATTTGATATTTACATTTTGAGGTTATGTTCCACGAAGAAATTGACTGGTAGGCACCTGGACATCCTGTTTGTATCCGATTGCTTCGTGATATTCGATATGTACATTTTGAGGATAACTTCCCCGAAGAAGTTGACCGGTAGGCACCTGGACATCGTATTAGTACCCGATTGCTTCGTGATATTCAATATTCAAATTTTGAGGTTAACTTTTCCGATGAAGTAACTAGGTAGGGACCTGGACATCGTGTTAGAACCAGATTGCTTCGTGCTATTCGATATTCACATTTTGAGGTTAATTTCCCCGAAGAAGTTAACCGGTAGGCACCTGGACATCGTGTTAGTACCCGATTGCTTTGTGATATTCGATATATAAATTTTAAGGTTAATTTCCCGGAAGAAGTTAACCGGAAGGCACCTGGACATCGTTTTAGTACCCGATTGCTTCGTGATATTTGATATTCACATTTTGAGGTTAACTTACCCGAAGAAGTTGACCGGTAGGCACCTGGACATCGTGATAGTACCTGATTGCTTCGTGATATTTGATATTTACATTTTGAGGTTAACTTACCCGAAGAAGTTGACCGGTAGGCACCTGAACATCGTGATAGTACCCGATTGTTTCGTGATATTCGATATATACATTTTGAGGTTAATTTCTCCGCAGAAGTTGACCGGTAGGCACCTGGACATCGTGTTAGTACCCGATTGCTTCGTGATATTGAATATTCACATTTTGAGGTTAATTTCACCGAAGAAGTTGACCGGTAGGCACCTGGACATCGTGTTAGTACCCGATTCCTTCGTGATATTTGATATATAAATTTTGAGGTTAATTTCTCCGAAGAAGTTAAGCGGTAGGCACCTGGACATCGTGTTAGTACCCGATTGCTTCGTGGTATTCGATATTTACATTTTTAGGTTAATTTCCCCGAAGAGTTAACCGGTAGGCACCTGGACATTGTGTTAGTACCCGATTGCTTCGTCATATTCGATATATAAATTTTGAGGTTAATTTCCCCGAAGAAGTTAACCGGTAGGCACGTGGACATCGTTTTAGTACCCGATTGCTTCGTGATATTTGATATTCACATTTTGAGGTAAACTTCCCCGAAGAAGTTGAGCGGTAGGCACCTGAACATCATGTTTGTACCCGATTGCTTCGTGGTATTCGATATTTACATTTTTAGGTTAATTTCCCCGAAGAGTTAACCGGTAGGCACCTGAACATCATGTTTGTACCCGATTGCTTCGTGGTATTCGATATTTACATTTTGAGGTTAATTTCCCCGAAGAAGTTGACCGGTAGGCACCTGGACATCGTGTTAGTACCCGATTGCTTCGTGGTATTCGATATTTACATTTTTAGGTTAATTTCCCCGAAGAGTTAACCAGTAGGCACCTGGACATTGTGTTAGTACCTGATTGCTTCGTCATATTCGATATATAAATTTTGAGGTTAATTTCCCCGAAGAAGTTAACCGTGTTACATCCCAGTAACCAAAATTTCTAACTTTTTCTAATAACACTATATAATTCTCATATTTCTAAAAAATACATCCTTGCAGCTGCATGATAAGATACTCGACAGTATATTATTTCACATTTATTCACGAATTTTGCAAATTCTTCTAGTATGTTTTAACAGCTGCAAGGATAGATGGAATTACAATATTTGCGAATGCGAATGAAACAAATCCACTGTTTAGTCTCTATGAAATTCTAGTCCAAAGAAAACGCAAGCTGATGACAATGGACTGATTTCACCGTTTTATGAAAGATTATATTCTTATAAGATCGTCTAAACATTTATCGGATATTTAATATTATACATTTTTCGACCTCGAAGAATGTACGTGACTTTAGTAAAAGATCACACGTGCATTCTTCCTTAGATAAGCAAAACAAATCCTAGACGAGTTTATGAGAATATGTCTATCTGTTATACGATACTAAATACCGCATTTATGGAAACAGACTATAAGATATCAATGTCATTCGCGAGTCCGAGCGCACGTGCACTTTTGAAGATTCATCAATTTTATCTTCTACCAATTGAATTTAGCGACACGCCTTATCCTAAGAAAGGGTAAAAATCATATTCTTTTTACCTCCTACCATTCAATTTATTGACACGCCTGTTCCTAGGAAAGGGTAGCTATTTTCTTTAAATACAAGCGACACTTGGAATAATTTGTCTTATACTCCGGTAGCTCTAAAAGCATAATATCGTCGAAGTGACCCGTCGGAATCGAAATTAAAAGCGGCATCTTGTATCAGATTTTGCTCAAGTTAACACAAGTGTTAACTTTAGACTTTATAGGGAGCATCGTGTCCATCTAATTGTGATCCGACGATAAATAACATTAAAAGCGCTTGTGTGAAGTGTAGTTCATTATAGTTGTATCAACGATACGAAATCGATTGAGCGACGTTTTGGTCACTACCTCGTTCCTGCGCTATTCTAATTGTCAACAACCTCCGAAAATCTTATGTAAGTACCTTGCGATTTATTATTGATATGATTATTGTTTTAATGAATTAAACCACAACTAATTTGTTACCATTATATGACGAACGGATTGTCTATTGATTTTGATTCAGGATTATTTAATAGTATTTATTGTAACTAAAACTAACCGTATCACGGCTAGCCAGTATAAGTCAATACTGGCCCGGTGCTGGCAATTGCTATTGCGAATCACATATTTTATTTGTATCAATTATTATTCATATATTGGTTAACCATTTGAATTGAATATTCAATTCAGTGTTGGTCCAGTACTGGCTCAGTCCTGGCATATCTGAATTCGAAAATTAAACGAGTTTGATTCCTTTTCTCGATGGTATAATATTATTTATAACTGAACAATCAACTTAAATCATTCTTTCTGAATACTGGTCCAGTATTGGCTCAATACTGGCATCTAGCGAAAACTCACGTTATTGACTCATTGTATAACTAAAGACATTGAGGATTATTGTAATTGTTGTTCTCTTGATTAAATTGTTAAAATGCACTTGATTATTGTTCTGTAACTTTACGATATTAAATGAATTATTATAATAAACGTCTTAAAGATATTGACTTGATTATTCATTGACTCAGATCCCTCAGATCTGTTAGTGAAAACGTACCCAAATAAAAAATAAATATAAAAGCTAGCCTTTCGCTAGCTAATCAGATTGTTATTTTTCCTGTTTATTTAAATAGTATTTTAAATAACCTCGCCTTCGCTCGGATGTAACAGCTGATTTGGTGTCAGAAGTGGGATTTTCACTTTTGTCAACTGAATAATCAAGTATTTCTCTAAGAATTGTTATTGTAAAAGTAGTAAATTTAAAGATGTTTTCAACTAAACAAGTGTATTTTAATCACTGATTTGGTATTATTTCACTCCTGTTAATAAAACTCATTTGAAGTTGCAATTGTGCACAGATTAACATTATATGTCACTTTTAATTTAATCAAGTAATATATCATTTTCAATTTCCATTCATGAACTCTAATTGTACAATTCAGCATAAGAAAAAGGTCGTGTTTTCGATTTATTCCGACTGCTTAAAGAATAAAGTTGGAGATCTTATCTATGACCCTACCATTTTCATAAACTTAATTGAAAAAGATAGTTTAGTTTCTCTTGTGCCCATTAATCACTCAAAAATTTATATAATAAACAATAAGTGTTTCTTAACGGAAGGTATCGTAACCATTCCAATATTGGATAAAGATATTTCCTTTAATGTTGTGAATACGGGCAGAAACTCTGAAATAATTGGATTAATAGGATCTTCTCTTGTAAAAGAATTAGCCCTTCCTCTTTAAAGGAAACAAGCGAATGTCAACAGACGGTTTTCTTTTCAAATCTAGCATACTTTTATTTTCTTTTTGTGAAACATTTAAGTATTAATGGTTGTCACGTTTCTAACGTTAAAATATGATATTTGAATTCTGTATTTTCCATTCTGGTTGTTAGTCTCGATAACTAATTTAGCCACTAATCTAACTTATTAAAAGAATTCAGTGTTATCAAACTATAGACACTTATCTATTTTAATTTTCACAAAATCTATGTTATGTTTTTACCAATACGTGAAATGTATTCGGATGCTTTTCTTTTTAAATCTAGGATGTTCTAGTATATTCTAGTTCTATAGCATTTCGAATATCGTTGTTATTGCTCTTTTAGGGTTGAAACGTAATATTCGGATTTTGACTTTAAATTGTCTGGCTGAAGTCAGTCATCGAACCAAAGTACTGAAAATAATCAATAAAATAAAAGGTTGAATTTTCATGGAATGTACACATTCGCCAACATCCAATTTCCAAAGGACTCGTACCCCAAAATTATAATATCGTCACAAGACATCCGCGAATTTAGTAGCGTGTTTCTCGCAAGTCCAATTTCGACTATTAACCTAATAAACGAGAATAAGTTAGCTCAGCACGTGAAAATCAACAGGTCTAAAACTTTGTTTATAGATTCGGATTCTTTTCATACGACAGGAACTGCACGAGTCCTGATCGCCAATCATTATGTCACTTTTCACACAGTTAAAGCAGAACAAACTGATGTGACTGGAATATTAGGAATTCCATTTTTACAAACCAATCCGGAAAATTTCACATTGTGAAATTTAATAGTATTAACCTTCAAAAATTCACATTTATCCAAATAAGCGTGTAAATGTCCCTTTTCATGCCTCTTTTTGTTCAGTTGTTTCGCAGCAACCATTTTTATGCAATAATTTGGATCTGTGCGTTTTTGAGCTACGTAATTTTTGGAGCAATTATGCTACTACACCTGCACCTTGCACTTAGAAAATTACAGTTATTGGCAAATCAAATGTAGCTAAATCTTTAAGAAAATTTAAGACAATAAAAGGTATTGCCATTCAGAAAACCTATAGGACCAATTGAAACAGTTGGTTATTAAAATTAACACAGAAATCATAACTCATGACGTCATATATTGCTAAAATAGAAAGAAATAAAGATCATTACTCATCTGTCGAACTAAGCTCTATATTTCCAAGGAATCCGGAAGGAAAATTTCTAATTGATCCATCCTTACCAATTAACCTGATTAAGGAAAGAGAATTATCCTCGACAATAGACATAGATCACTCCGAAATCTACATATTAAGAAAAGGGTCCATAGTGACCAAAGGGTTAGTGGAACTGTACTATAATAACTCAGTCATTGAGTTTCAAGTTACTCCATTTGAAGGATTAAGCGAGTTTAAAGGGATTTTAGGTTCACCGTATCTTAGAACTTTAACTTGCTCATCATAACCTAGAAAATTACTAATTAATTTTCAAAAGATTTCGAGTTCCTAATATCACCTGTATATTGTATCTTGATCTTCTAAAGTTAAAATACGATAACTCCAGAAGGTAGTGATTCCAACAACTAAAACCTTTCCAATCTCTATTTATTTAAAAGAATGCAAAATAGATGATTGTGAATAATGTTGACACACGATTGATTGATTGAAACACTTAACTGTTAGAAGATAGTTTTTTTCTATCCTGCGTGGAAGAATTAACTTAATACAAATTCTTTTCAATTCGGTTAAAATAAAGATTCAATCACCATGCCTAATAACGCAGATAAAAATGGTTCCTTTAGTGGAACTATCAATAGAACTTTAAGTGACGCTATGGTGACATCCATGGCCGAATGCTTCGCGTTGCAACAAGGAGCAATGAATATACCTTTCTTTGACGGAAAAAACATCCCTGTTCGTGATTTCGTTCAGGATATAATAAATGCTGAATCCAGCATCCCCCCAAATTGTGAATCACAATTTGTTAACACTATTTTATCAAAATTAAAAGGCGCTGCAAGAGATAGCGTGCATGGTAAAAGATTTCAAAAGGCAGATGACCTAATAAAACATTTAAAACAGCGATTTTCCCTCTATAAATCCTATTCATGGTACTTCCATGAAATATCTACTATCCGTATGGGGCGAAACGAAAGTGTCAGCGAATTTTATGATAAATTAACGCTATTAACTGCAGGAGCGCAAGCTGCGCTAGAAGACAAATACGGAATAGACAAGGCTAAGACCATGCTAGAGCCACTCACTGATTGTGCGCTAGAAGCGTTTTTTAGAGGATTGCCAGACGGAGTAGCTAGCGTAGTAGAGGCTAGAAATCCCAAGACTATTGAAGGAGCATTAAAATATGCATTAGAATGTGAGGTTAGGCATCAGTAT
Organism: Ganaspis brasiliensis; assembly: GCA_037103525.1. NCBI lineage: Eukaryota > Metazoa > Arthropoda > Insecta > Hymenoptera > Figitidae > Ganaspis > Ganaspis brasiliensis. Next base: position 720,745 of record JAZKLR010000381.1, on the reverse strand, counting down.
CAATCATCAGGTTATAATAATACGTATCACTTTTCACGTTATAGTCAAAATAATGAATACGGGTCGCGTGATCGAAGTCCTAGTCCTCACGTACGTTTTCATCCTCCAGATCCAGCTCCAAGGACCTTGAGTCAATCACCAACACCATCAGGGATATTGAAACACCCTTATGGATCTGTTCCTCCCACATCAAGCTATTTTCCACCAGCTCCTTATTACCCTTATGTATCTTATAATCCCTACCCCTATTATCCACCCCCACAAAGTCATCAACCTTACCAAAACAATCCTTATTCAGGAAATAGAACACCACCACGTTCTCAATCACCTATTCCTGGAAATGACAAAAATTTAAACTCAAATACCACTCCTCGAACAGACGCGACGATGAGTGCAGAGAAAATGGATCAGCGTCAAGCAAACGTGAGATTGCTCAAGAAACTAGAACAATCTTGCACACGAAAACCAATAAAGAGTCTCCAGTAATAGTACTAGATTCCCCACACTTCGTGAATGCAAAAGCATCATTGCTCATCGATACAGGAGCAGATGTAAATATCATTAAATTGTGTGTCCTCTGTCCTGAACTATTAGTAGCCGAAGACGAGGCTATTCAAATAGCAGGTATATCACCAGTTACAATTTCGACCCTAGGAACGGTAAAAATATCACTAGGAAGCTCAATAGTTACTTTCCAAGTTGTATCTTCAAACTTTCCAATAAATTCAGATGGAATATTAGGACGCGACTATCTTAGACAAGAAAAGGTCGAAATATCCTTTTGGCACAATTCGGTAGTGACTTATTCCAACCCTATCAAGCCCATATTCTTTGCAGATAACGAATCTGTACGAGCTAGGGAAGAATTAGTGGAAAACAAAGCCAATCACAAAAATAAGTTAATAGTAAAAGCTAGGACTAGACAGGTCGTTCCAATAGAAGTTTTAAACAAAGAACTAAGAGAAGGTTATTTGCCCCTAGTAAGGACTTCGGACGGAGTTTTCGTTGGAGAAGGAGCCGTGACCAATAACAATGGAATCTGCCATGTTTTGGCTATAAATACAACCGCAGAGGACATCGAATTAACCATACCTCCGCAAGAAATAATACCTTTCGAGTATTACAATCTTCCAGGGGAAGAATCAGATGACGAGTTTCCAGAAGAGAAACCATCCCCTCCATTAGATAGAGTCTCAGCCATACTAGATAGTTTAAGTATGGAGCACTTACTTCCTGAGGAAAAAGAGCACGTGACAAAATTAGTGGAAGAATTCCCAGAGAGTTTTCACCTACCTGGCGAACCTCTTAACTCCACACCCCTTGTGAAACACAAAATCCCAACAATAAATGAAGTACCAATCCATACCAAGCAATACAGATTTTCACCTACTCAGAAGGAAGAAATAGACAAGGTAATAGATAGAATGAAGTCTGAAGGAGCCATAGGACCTTCATCTTCACCATACAACTCACCCTTGCTGATTATTCCAAAGAAAATTGATGCCAGTGGAAAGAAGAAATGGCGCATTGTGATTGACTTTAGAGCACTCAATGAAAAGACCATAGGGGACGCGTATCCCCTCCCCTGCATCTCAAGCATTTTAGACTGTTTAGGGAAAGCTCAATACTTCTCTGTATTTGATCTAGCCAGTGGGTTTCATCAAATAGAGCTTGATCAGGAGGACCGAGCAAAGACGGCGTTTTCGACAATAAATGGACACTATGAATACATCAGAATGCCCATGGGACTAAAGAACTCACCAGCAACATTCCAGAGACTTATGGATTTGGTATTACTAGGATTGCAAGGAGTAGAATTATTCGTCTATCTAGATGACATAGTAGTCTACGCTGACAATTTGGAAGAGCATGGAAAGAAAGTAAGACGACTGTTAGCAAGGTTGAAAGAAGCCAATCTCACTCTGCAGCCCGAAAAATGCGAGTTTCTAAGAAGAGAGGTTATGTATCTTGGTCACATCATTAACAATGAAGGCAGCAAACCTGATCCAAGGAAAATAGAAGCAGTAGAAAACTTTCCAACCCCAAAAACATCTCGAAACGTAAAGCAGTTTTTAGGTCTGGCTGGATACTACAGAAGATTCATCAAAGATTTTTCAGCACGAGCTAAACCTCTGACCAATCTGCTAAAGAAAGAGGCAGATTTCCTCTGGGGACCAGAAGCAGAAGCAAGTTTCAAGGATCTGCGATCGGCCTTGTGTCAAAGTCCAATATTACAACGACCAGATTTTGATGAACCTTTTACTGTGACAACAGATGCATCTAACTACGCAATAGGAGCAGTTCTAAGTCAAGAAAGAGATGGAGTTGATTTACCCATTGCCTATCTTTCAAGAGTTTTAAATCCAGCGGAAGTTAACTATTCTACCACTGAAAAAGAGTGTTTAGCAGTGTTATATGCAGTGCAGCATTTTCGACCATACATATATGGTAAAAGGTTCACTTTGGTAAGTGATCACGAACCTCTTCAATGGATTGGAACCATAAAGGATCCAGGACAGAGATTAATAAGATGGCGGCTGAAGTTAAGAGACTACGAGTATACATTCAAGTTCAAGCCTGGAAAGTTGAACTCAAATGCTGACGCATTATCCCGAAATCCAATCAAGATAGAGGTCAAGGAAGAAATCCCTGATCCAGAATCAGAAATAGCCAAAGTATTAATGCAAACAAAGCATTCTGCCAAAGCATCATCAGCAACAAAGCCCGCAACCAGCCAGCTGAAAAGAAGTAATTCTCTGACTAGCTCGACCAACAAAAACATTCCAACTACTAGCAAGTTAAAGCCATCAATAACACAAAAGCCAACAAAATCAAAACCTCTAATAAAAACATCATCAACTAATCAGAAATTGGAAGAAAGTTCAATTGGAAAGAGATTAGTTCAAAGAAGAAAATTGGAAAATAAGCCTAGGCAAGTGACAATAGAAGAAAAGGAAAAGGAAGATAGTTCAAGTTCGGAGTCTGAAGCTGATCCAAATCCACCAATATTAAGAAGACGCAAAAGTGTGCTCCCTAGTCTACATCTTCCTCCAGCTTCACTAACTCATTTCAAAGCACCTAAAAGTGCACCTCCTGAGGTTCCAATAGCGCAAGAAGAATTCTTTGAAAATAAAGAAGAAACTGAATCTAGGTTAATTGATGATCAACCAGTAATAATAGTAAGTCCACCCTTTAGTGGAAGTGAAGAAAGTTCTGATGAAGAAGAACAAAATCAACAGATTTTATTAAGTCCTGAACCACGACCGTGCAGGGAACTAGCACGCGAATTAGAAAAGTCATTTGCTAAGTTTAATCAATCTGTGGCTCATCACCAAGAATGGCTGCAGGAAAAAGAAACAGAACCCAGAGAATGGCCCGCAAATTCCGATGGAGATGATGATCCTGAAATACACGAAACAGCAAATGCTATGATACCTGGAACTAACGAGGAATTCTCCCAGCAAATCGATGCCATCTTGCATTGGGCCGATGAGGAACTGAAAGAATTAGAGGAAGAAACACGACTACCAACGTATGATGAGAAGGAAGACATCAATTTGGAAAGGCAAGAAGAAATGCCTTCCTCCATTTCACTACCCCCATTAACTCCTTTAGCAAGTGCTTCCAAGAGTCGAAAAAGCGTAACCTTCGACCTTCAACCAAAGTTACCTACTACTCCCTATAGCTTCAATCATCCCACCGCGGTATCTACTCCTCATCACACAATGGACCCAAAAGAATACTCCGAAGAAGAAGAAGAAGAAGAAGAAGACGCCGGTCCTGAAGAAACTAAAGATGATCATAAATCACCGGAGAAAGAAGATATTGAGCCCTTCGTTTCTCTTAAAGATGGAATTCACACTTCCATTAGTAGTATCCCGCCTTCACTACCGTGCAGAGAAGCTAACGGAGAAAATCAGTCAAAATCTGATTTAAACATAACTGGATTTAGAGAAAATTTAACATATCTCAGGGACAACTACGCTCATTTTCTTGCAACAGACTGCGAGTTTACAACTCCAATAGGTAGATTATTGATTGATATAGGAGCAATTGATCCGCAAGAGATCAAGAACAAATGCCCCAAGCTGGGTCAAATACTAGTAACTCCACGAGGAAAGTACAACATTTTTACAGTGATTGTAAAACACAATCATTTCGACGAACTGAGAAAGGAAGACTTAAGAATAGGTCTTCATAACCTTAAATCTATACTTCAACGTGAACGAATCAACAATTTAAGGATGTCACGGTGGGGAGATTTCACTGACTCTCTAGGAAAGACAGAACTTTTACAGTTGTTGGAAACTATTTTTCAAAATAGTAAAATCCATCTTGTTCTTTGTTATGGACAAGTAACCATTCCTCCAGAAGAAAATAAAGAAAAAATCATCAAGGAATTTCATTGCAGTAAAATAGGAGGACACAAAGGTGTCGTAAAAACTTATAGGCGCATTCGAGAAAAATTTTACTGGAAAGGAATCAAGGAACAAGTCACTGAATTTATTAGAAGATGTCCCACCTGCCAAGAGCAAAAATTAGTACGTGTAAAGACGAAAGAGCCAATGCTGATAACAGACATACCTTTGGATGTTTTTGATAAAGTGTCACTCGACACTGTCGGTAAATTACCTACAACCCCAGATGGAAATTGTCACATTTTAACCATGCAGGATCATCTATCAAAATATTGTATAGCTGTTGCAGTTCCAGATATTTCCACAACCACTATTGCACATGCAGTTGCCAGAGAATTATACTCAAAATATGGAGCCCCTAAGGCCATTTTAACCGACAAAGGCGGCTGTTTTGTAAGCAAACTAATGAGAAAAATGTCGAAGATCTTCGGAGTCCAGCAAGTGACGACATCTGGATACAGACCTCAAACAAATGGTGCTCTTGAAAGGAGTCATGCAGTGTTAGTGGAATATATAAAGCAATATGCAGAAGACTACGACGATTGGGATAAATTACTACCCTTTGCGATGTTTTCTTATAATACGTCAGTGCATGAATCAACGAACTTTACACCCTTTGAGCTAGTTTTCGGAAAGCCCGCTAGGACTCCCAGTTCCTTTCCTACCGAAGAAAAATTAGAAACTTATAATTCCTATCTTACAGAATTAATTACTAGATTGACCGAAATCAGACGATTAGCGGCCCAAAATCTACTAGTAGCTAGACAAAAGTCCAAATATAATTATGATAAAAAGGCAAAACCTTTTGTAGGAAAATTAGGAGACAAGGCCTATGTTATGAAAGAAACTAAAAGTTGTAAGTTCGATCCGTATTATCATGGTCCATATGACATAGTAGATGTCCTTGACAAAAATAATGTCATTTTACAAACCTCCGAAGGCCATAGATTCCAAAAACATGTAGATAAATTAAAACTTGCCTATGAATAGTTACTAACACCATTTTCTGTTCTTAGGATGACCAGCCTACACATCAATACGCCTGCACTATCAGCAGAGATAGTAACCACTACTATACTTCCGAAAGGCAGTATAGCAAAAATCGAATTTCACAAAGCCATCTTAGAGGAGTTGACCGCTAAATACGACATAGACAAACCTGTCTATACCTTATTTAATGAATCAGGACCGTCTCATAATAAATTGTTCACCATGAGATGTAAAGTGGTGGACTGGAAAAACGACAATGTCTTTTCGGTGGTTGGTGACGAGAAAAATACAAAAAAAGAGGCTGAACATTCGGCAGCGCGAAAAACGTTAGAATATCTACACGAAAATTACTTCTTTTCTGAGGAAAAGAATTTTAAGAAAATTACAGATTTAGTTTACGTATTAGCATTAGACAACCCGCAAAAATTAAAGATTAAGCTATTCAAGTGGGAGAATTGCTGCGAAAATTGTTTTCGAAGAGGGCATGTTATTGAAAAATGTAGGAAACCCACCAAGAATAAAAACTTGATGGAAAACTCTAATAACGACGTAATAAGTGAGGATTCATGGGAACTTCCGGGGGCCTTTATTGATTTAAAGTTAGAATAAACTAATCACAAGTAATTTTAATTAATCAAATAAATAATTTATCATAAAATCTAAATCGTTACTATCATTTAAACATAATAAATAGAATAATAATTATAACAAATTATTCCACAATTGCAAGAATGTAGATAGCCATAACTTACATGTTAACAAACTTAGATAAATTGTATAAAGAAAATTAAAACATATAAATAAAGAAAAATAGAAGAAAGACGAAAGAATGAAGAGTGAGGATATGGTTGGTTGTCTTCTTCTTTCCTCTTCCTACTAAAACAAAAAAAAAAGGGGGTAAATAAAAGAAATAAAATTTAAATGATTTTTTTTACCTTAATGCATAATATACCTTAATCTATCTATCTTCTATATAAATAAAATCAACATTTTGTCTGTACATTGCGACAAACTAAAAAATTTTTACATACTTTTTTATTTTGAGTGATAAGGATCGTGAAAATGCAAAAAAAGAAAAATTCTGTCTGTCTGTGCACGAATTTTTGTCCGGGCATCACTTCAAAACGGCTTGGCCGATTCATGCGAAATTTGGCAGAGTATTAGGGTGTCACTCAACTTAGATTGATAAAAAAAAAAAAATTTTCAGAAAATATTATTAGAAGCTGAGATATACAACTAAGTCACATTTTCACATATACGTACATACATACACATAAACACATATATATACATATATACATACTCACACATATACACACAAACATATACTCACATATACACACATATATAATTTCACATCCATGTTAAAGAATAATGTTTATACCGCATGTACACACATACATATATATATATATGTATAAGTATATATATCACGAAATTTTTAACACCAATCTTCTTATCTATTTTTATCGAAGAATATTTATTTTGATAAAAAAACTCATAGCGCATAAAATGCGTATTTTTATCAGATCTACAATTTTTGTTTAAAATATTTTTTAAAATTAAGAATATTTCATCAGATAACAGCAAAAAACTGAATTATGGTAACATAACATATATAACAGAAACTGTGAATTATGGTAAATTTTTGTTTTTTTACATTATAATAAAATTGGTGCCGAACTTTCATTATGATATTCGTAATTATCACTTAAAAATACGTAAGTAACGAATTTTCAAAGAAATCGAAAATATGTGCTAATCGAAAGTTTCCAATAAAGGATATTAGAATTTAATAATTTTTGGAAGAGAATTATGTTGCTTAGAAAAGTTTGTTTTAAATACTTTCTGCATGAAAATAATTTTTGTCAAAAAATACTTTCTGTCGGAAAATGCATGCTGTCAAAAAATACTTTCTGTCACAAAATACTTTTGGTCAAAAAATACTGTTGATGGCACGCCACTAGTACATAATATATATATTATAAGTAAAGTTACTTAAACTAATATTAGTTGATATCACTACTCCTCTAAAACAGCAACATAAATAATTATAAATATTAATTAAAAATAAGAAAATAAATAACTAAAAACTATGGAATCATAATAATAAATATCTATAACCAGTACCAAATAAATTAAATACTCACATAAATTTATCTAGAACCTACAGTTCAGAAGCATGTACATATTATCTATAAAATTACATTTTATTGAATTACTAAATAAATTATATTTAAACCTATGATTTTCACCGAGCTTATCCTAATTTATTCAAATTGTAAAAATATTTTAGTATTAAACAAATATAGTTCATAAAGTTTATTAATTAAAACATATTATAACCTAATAAATAATGATTAGAATAAATACTTATAATACTAATGCTAACCTATTTTATTACCACAAAAGGTAAAATTCGATTAATTTAGCTGAATTGCAACATATCTCTTATACAAATATTTTAAACCTTAAGTATATACATGCATAAATTATTAATTATTACATATTTAAATTAATTTAACTATTATACAACCACAAATAAATGCCTAACTATGTTTTATTAGAATAAAAATAAAATGATATTATTAAAATTTAATTATTGCAAATAAAATTAGTAATTAATAATAAATAATTAAATAAATAAATAAGAAATATTTAAAACTATTTAACCACTAGATAAATCCGCTAAAAGCACAAAATTATACTAAATTCACTTACTTTAACTCCGTTTAGGCAAAACTAGGAGAAAAGTCGCACTTATTTATAATTATTATATATTACTATAAATAAGTGAGGCTGGATATTATTATTGTCAATTAAAAATATCCTTTTTAAAAATACGAGTTCAAATAAAATATAATAAAAATAATTAATTCAGATATTCAAATAATATAATTCACCAAGTAAAATCTTATATCAGCACAGGCTGAATAACGGCTTCTCTCTCTAATTCATTATGATACATATTACTCCGATTTTCTGTCCTTGTTCATGGCGCATCTTTCTACCCATGCATCGAAATCACCAGCCTATAATTCAAATTCACTCGGGAGGCTGCCCGCGGGGTTTCGGCCTAGCACTAAGGTGACCCCTTACAAGAAGAAGCCCTGCCGGCTGCCGCTACAGCTTATATATGCCGTCAGAAAAATTAATGGCACGCCTCAACGGCTGGGCTGTCAGCCTCCCGGACTTGCAACCGGACCATCAAGGGATCGAATCCTAAGAGGGTGAAATAAATTTTTTTTTATTTTTAACAAATTATCAATAAATAATTATTATTTATCAATGATAAAAAGTAATTTTAGTTGAAATTTAAAATATTATTATTAATTATAAATTATATAATTACAATTATAATTATAATTATATAAATTAATTATAGTTTACAATTGATTACAACTATCAATTTTACAAATTTGGATTTTAATTTGAATTATCTATTATTTTATTTGCATATGAGAAATAAATTCTAGAAAAATTTTGAAATATGTCAACAAGTTAATTCATTTTAAGTTCCAATAATGGGACAAGTCTCAATCACCAATACCACAGAAAAGGCATTGTCGATCAATATTAAATGACGAAACAAAATCCAATAAATAAATAATATGGTCATTGACTATATTAGTCAATTCCATATTTAATGACTATATTATCATGTCATAACTCGTACGATTTATTGAGATTATAATCGAAATAATCAAAAATTATTATTATTATTAAGATTAAAATAATCGAGAATTATAATTATCATTATTTTCTAATCTCAAACAATCGATATAAAACAATCACTAAAAATAAAATTTAACTAAAATATGAACGATGTTTTCAGATCAGAAAATCACCTTTAGAATGAATATACCCATAATTGGCTGGGTCTTCCAAATAACGGACCACGTATGGACCTTCATTAAAATTTGCCTAGTGGTATTAGCAGTTGTAGTTGCTAAATACATTTACAACATCTTTTCACTCCTGAACAATCGAAGAGGTCGAGGTAACAACAACCAAAGAAATACAAGCAACAGAAGGTCATTATTTAATTTTCCAATAACAAGACTCCTTGAAAACAACACATCATGTCAAAATCCGTCATCGGATGGTGCTACTCAGCCAAGGACTACATCGTGTTAGCATACCAACTAATTAATGAACGAATACCAAAAAAAGAAAGACCAAACATCCACAGGATTAATCGGAATTCATCGAGGACGATGAAAAGTAAGGAGGGAGGAAGACGACAAAAACTAAAAAATTTTTGCAAACGAAACAGCAAACTTCTCAAAGACGCTATAATCTCCGCCCACAATGAAGAATCAACGGTGAAACATTAGACGACACCATTATAATTAAGGCGGATCATAATCTCAGCCAGTTAGAGATTTTAAATATAATTATCGCTATATGTCACGCCTCAATCATGATGGCCGCCGTGTGAGATAAGACGGATTTTATTTCACCTCGACTGGTCAGTCCTACTGATTATTATGTAAAGCGAGATTGGATAGGTGACGAGAGGCCATTATAAAAAGGGCGAGCTTAGAAATGTATGATAAGAAATATCAGATGTCAGAGAAAAGAGCTCTTTCGTTCTGATGTACTCCTGGTCACCTACCCATTCTCATAAAATTAGTTATTACTGCAAATTATTAATAATAGCTGATAAATAAATTCTAAAAATGTATTAATTAAATTCGATCATTGAGAAAGGACAACACAGGGTGCAATAATATCATTTACATGTCGTGTTGTTATTAAACAAATTTTAGAAGATTAATTAACGTAAGTCAACTAATCAGTTCATCACTAAAATAACACTAATTGATATTTTGGCTAGTAGCATCTATTAATACTGTTTTGAGAATTTTCTGGAATATCGATTTAAAATTTATTCTTGAAATTAAGAATTTGATTAACAATGCGAAAATGTCAATTGTTTATTGATGATGACACTTCTGATCGATGGTTGAGCCTTTGTTGTCAATGATCAATGGAGAATCTAGAATAATCTAGGAAGTCGCAATCATAAGTAGAAGAGAATTAACAAAATATTGACCGCTGCTATAATTGAAATTCTTATTATAATCAAAATTAGAATAATGTGTTGATGATCGAACTATCAAAAGAAAACAATGATATTATCGATAAATAAATTGAGTAGTAAATAATAAAATTAAAAATTGCATTATATTGGATATCAGTATAAAATAAGCTAACAACTAAGTTAAAACATTATTTTCTTTTCTACTGATCAATGTTCAATTATTATGATTATCACTATTATTATTACTATTATTATTATTCTTATTCCTTCTAATAATGATTTTATCAATAATCAACAACCAATTACCATAAAATTTAATTAGTAGTTTGACTATAGTTTCAATCAATCTATTAGGCGTATTAATTACGCTTTATATGAAGTCCAAATTATGTCTATATCAACATTAATTGCTTTCATTATAAGAGTATTATTCTGAATAAGGAAGGAAGTTGAAGCGGGAATTTCAATAAAAACAAGACATATATATACACTATTCGAATTTATTCAAATTTTAAGAAAAACTAGTGAAGACAGGAAAATACATAATGTTACACGCCTACAATAAAAAAAAAAAAAAATAATAATAATAAATTTTATATTTTGAGACACTGCAGAAATAAACACACACAGTAATTTTGACACATTAAATTCTCACATTCATACATACAACAAGTTTTGATACACTAAGCCAATGGATCCTGAGATGACCTTAACGGACCAAGGGTGGGCTGGACTTGGCCATCAACCCAAACTTCGTGTACAGGTAGATTGGATGTACCAGGACAATTTCCACATAAACAGAAGTAGGGGCGACCAGGACGACTGAAACAAAGAATGAAGAAAGTAGAATAAGCATCAAAAATATAAGCAGGTTCAGTCACTCTTTGGTTATGGGACTCACAAATATGCAAAATATGATTCTATCACAGTATGAAATTAGTATACATCAAAACAAGTTTTGAAATAAGTATTACATACTTACTTTAAGGAATTCAGCAGCGAAGTCAATTCTGTGGCAATCACTAGATTTTCTGTTCTCATCCTTTCGATCTCAGGATCAACGACTGGCAAAGGATTTTTGCGTGGTCTGCCCGGTTTCCTTTTGACTGGTGGCATCAAGTCAGGGTGGTGGTTGAAAGAAGAAACCACCCGATCCACCAAAATATTATGATGCATGGACGCCACCTTGCCTTAAACCTGTCGCAGAAACATAGGCAACGACACTGGGCACAATTGATTGACAGCTTCTGGAAAAACAAAAATGGATATCACAATATTATTAAAATTCCTTTTATGATTGAAGGATAATGTTTCTTATAACCACCAATTCAACTTACCCAAAAAGGAGTCCTCTGCGAGCACCGTTTCTGTTGAGGATCGTACGTTGTCCATGATGAAGAAATTAAACTAATTAAACTCATCTCGAGCGCATCCTTATATAATGGACCAACTAGATGACACCGGCAAAATCTCAGTCACCACGTGCGTTTTTGTAACCATGTGCGTCTCCAGACACGAGAAATCAACACGACAACGTAAAACAAGATTGCACTCACTACTCACATATCAAAACACTGACACACCATAAGATAACGGGTACATAAATAATAAGAAAGATTACGTGAATGAAATTCTTTCTCTAAATTCTATTCTTGTTCAAGAATGTCTCGTTCAAGCGCAGATTACCTTACAAACTATGTATTTTAGAATAATGTGTGCAGCATGACTGTGTAAATTCGTAATCGCTAATGACGCAAATGTTGTAATTTCGATAAAGGGTTCTATCGGGACGAAGAACAAAATAAGGAGGGAGGACTGTTACATCCCAGTAACCAAAATTTCTAACTTTTTCTAATAACACTATATAATTCTCATATTTCTAAAAAATACATCCTTGCAGCTGCATGATAAGATACTCGACAGTATATTATTTCACATTTATTCACGAATTTTGCAAATTCTTCTAGTATGTTTTAACAGCTGCAAGGATAGATGGAATTACAATATTTGCGAATGCGAATGAAACAAATCCACTGTTTAGTCTCTATGAAATTCTAGTCCAAAGAAAACGCAAGCTGATGACAATGGACTGATTTCACCGTTTTATGAAAGATTATATTCTTATAAGATCGTCTAAACATTTATCGGATATTTAATATTATACATTTTTCGACCTCGAAGAATGTACGTGACTTTAGTAAAAGATCACACGTGCATTCTTCCTTAGATAAGCAAAACAAATCCTAGACGAGTTTATGAGAATATGTCTATCTGTTATACGATACTAAATACCGCATTTATGGAAACAGACTATAAGATATCAATGTCATTCGCGAGTCCGAGCGCACGTGCACTTTTGAAGATTCATCAATTTTATCTTCTACCAATTGAATTTAGCGACACGCCTTATCCTAAGAAAGGGTAAAAATCATATTCTTTTTACCTCCTACCATTCAATTTATTGACACGCCTGTTCCTAGGAAAGGGTAGCTATTTTCTTTAAATACAAGCGACACTTGGAATAATTTGTCTTATACTCCGGTAGCTCTAAAAGCATAATATCGTCGAAGTGACCCGTCGGAATCGAAATTAAAAGCGGCATCTTGTATCAGATTTTGCTCAAGTTAACACAAGTGTTAACTTTAGACTTTATAGGGAGCATCGTGTCCATCTAATTGTGATCCGACGATAAATAACATTAAAAGCGCTTGTGTGAAGTGTAGTTCATTATAGTTGTATCAACGATACGAAATCGATTGAGCGACGTTTTGGTCACTACCTCGTTCCTGCGCTATTCTAATTGTCAACAACCTCCGAAAATCTTATGTAAGTACCTTGCGATTTATTATTGATATGATTATTGTTTTAATGAATTAAACCACAACTAATTTGTTACCATTATATGACGAACGGATTGTCTATTGATTTTGATTCAGGATTATTTAATAGTATTTATTGTAACTAAAACTAACCGTATCACGGCTAGCCAGTATAAGTCAATACTGGCCCGGTGCTGGCAATTGCTATTGCGAATCACATATTTTATTTGTATCAATTATTATTCATATATTGGTTAACCATTTGAATTGAATATTCAATTCAGTGTTGGTCCAGTACTGGCTCAGTCCTGGCATATCTGAATTCGAAAATTAAACGAGTTTGATTCCTTTTCTCGATGGTATAATATTATTTATAACTGAACAATCAACTTAAATCATTCTTTCTGAATACTGGTCCAGTATTGGCTCAATACTGGCATCTAGCGAAAACTCACGTTATTGACTCATTGTATAACTAAAGACATTGAGGATTATTGTAATTGTTGTTCTCTTGATTAAATTGTTAAAATGCACTTGATTATTGTTCTGTAACTTTACGATATTAAATGAATTATTATAATAAACGTCTTAAAGATATTGACTTGATTATTCATTGACTCAGATCCCTCAGATCTGTTAGTGAAAACGTACCCAAATAAAAAATAAATATAAAAGCTAGCCTTTCGCTAGCTAATCAGATTGTTATTTTTCCTGTTTATTTAAATAGTATTTTAAATAACCTCGCCTTCGCTCGGATGTAACAAACCGGTAGGCACCTGGACATCGTGTTAGTACCCGATTGCTTCGTGGTATTCGATATTTACATTTTTAGGTTAATTTCCCCGAAGAGTTAACCGGTAGGCACCTGGACATTGTGTTAGTACCCGATTGCTTCGTCATATTCGATATATAAATTTTGAGGTTAATTTCCCCGAAGAAGTTGACCGGTAGGCACCTGGACATCGTGTTAGTACCCGATTGCTTTGTGATATTCAATATAAATTTTGAGGTTAATTTCGCCGAAGAAGTTAAGCGGTAGGCACCTGGACATCGTTTTAGTACCCAATTGCTTCGTGATATTTAATATTCAGATTTTGAGGTTAAATTCCCTGAAGAAGTTGACTGGTAGGCACCTGGACATCCTGTTTGTATCCGATTGCTTCGTGATATTCGATATGTACATTTTGAGGATAACTTCCCCGAAGAAGTTGACCGGTAGGCACCTGGACATCGTGATAGTACCTGATTGCTTCGTGATATTGGATATTTACATTTTGAGGGTATGTTCCCCGAAGAAATTGACTGGTAGGCACCTGGACATCCTGTTTGTATCCGATTGCTTCGTGATATTCGATATGTACATTTTGAGGATAACTTCCCCGAAGAAGTTGACCGGTAGGCACCTGGACATCGTATTAGTACCCGATTGCTTCGTGATATTCAATATTCAAATTTTAAGGTTAACTTCTCCGATGAAGTAACTAGGTAGGGACCTAGACATCCTGTTAGTACCAGATTGCTTCGTGCTATTCGATATTCACATTCTGAGGTTAATTTCCCCGAAGAAGTTAACCGGTAGGCACCTGGACATCGTGTTAGTACCCGATTGCTTTGTGATATTCGATATATAAATTTTAAGGTTAATTTCCCCGAAGAAGTTAACCGGAAGGCACCTGGACATCGTTTTAGTACCTGATTGCTTCGTGATATTTGATATTCACATTTTGAGGTAAACTTCCCCGAAGAAGCTGAGCGGTAGGCACCTGAACATCATGTTTCTACACGATTGTTTCGTGATATTCGATATATACATTTTGAGGTTAATTTTCCCGCAGAAGTTGACCGGCAGGCACCTGGACATCGTGTTAGTACCCGATTGCTTCGTAATATTCAATATAAATCTTGAGGTTAATTTCGCCGAAGAAGTTAAGCGGTAGGCACCTGGACATCGTTTTAGTACCCAATTGCTTCGTGATATTTAATATTCAGATTTTGAGGTTAAATTCCCTGAAGAAGTTGACTGGTAGGCACCTGGACATCCTGTTTGTACCCGATTGATTCGTGATATTCGATATTTACATTTTGAGGTAAATGTTACCGAAGAAGATGACCGGTAGGCACCTGGACATCGGATTGATACCCGGTTGCTTTCTTAATTCGATATTTACATTTTGAGGTTAATTTCCCCGAAGAAGTTGACCGGTAGGCACCTGATCATTCTGTTTGTACCCGATTGCTTCGTGATATTCGATATTTACATTTTGAGGTTAATGTCCCTGAAGAAGTTGACCGGTAGGCACCTGGACACCGTGTTATTACCCGATTGCTTCGTGATATTGGATATTCACATTTTGAGGTTAATTTTACCGAAGAAGTTGACCGGTAGGCACCTGGACATCGTGTTAGTACTCGATTCCTTCGTGATATTTGATATTCAGATTTTGAGGTTAACTTCCCCGAAGAAGTTGAGCGGTAGGCACCTGAACATCATGTTTGTACCCGATTGCTTCGTGATATTCGATATGTACATTTTGAGGTTAACTTCCCCGAAGAAGTTGACCGGTAAGCACCTGGACATCGTGTTGGTACCTGATTGCTTCGTGATATTTGATATTTACAGTTTGAGGTTAACTTCCCCGAAGAAGTTGACCGGTAGGCACCTGGACATCATGTTTCTACACGATTGTTTCGTGATATTCGATATATACATTTTGAGGTTAATTTCCCCGCAGAAGTTGACCGGTAGGCACCTGGACATCGTGTTAGTACCCGATTGCTAAATGATATTGAATATTCACATTTTGAGGTTAATTTCACCGAAGAAGTTGACCGGTAAGCACCTGGACATCGTGTTGGTACCTGATTGCTTCGTGATATTTGATATTTACAGTTTGAGGTTAACTTCCCCGAAGAAGTTGAGCGGTAGGCACCTGGACATCGTGTTAGTACCCGATTGCTAAATGATATTGAATATTCACATTTTGAGGTTAATTTCACCGAAGAAGTTGACCGGTAGGCACCTGGACATCGTATTAGTACCCGATTGCTTCGTGATATTCAATATTCAAATTTTGAGGTTAACTTCTCCGATGAAGTAACTAGGTAGGGACCTGGACATCGTGTTAGTACCAGATTGCTTCGTGCTATTCGATATTCACATTTTGAGGTTAATTTCCCCGAAGAAGTTAACCGGTAGGCACCTGGACATCGTGTTAGTACCCGATTGCTTTGTGATATTCGATATATAAATTTTAAGGTTAATTTCCCCGAAGAAGTTAACCGGAAGGCACCTGGACATCGTTTTAGTACCCGATTGCTTCGTGATATTGGATATTTACATTTTGAGGTTATGTTCCCCGAAGAAGTTGAGCGGTAGGCACCTGAACATCATGTTTCTACACGATTGTTTCGTGATATTCGATATATACATTTTGAGGTTAATTTCCCCGCAGAAGTTGACCGGTAGGCACCTGGACATCGTGTTAGTACCCGATTGCTTCGTGATATTGAATATTCACATTTTGAGGTTAATTTCACCGAAGAAGTTGACCGGTAGGCACCTGGACATCGTGTTAGTACCCGATTCCTTCGTGATATTTGATATATAAATTTTGAGGTTAATTTCGCCGAAGAAGTTAAGCAGTAGGCACCTGGACATCGTTTTAGTACCTAATTGCTTCGTGATATTTAATATTCAGATTTTGAGGTTAACTTCCCTGAAGAAGTTGACTGGTAGGCACCTGGACATCCTGTTTGTTCCCGATTGATTCGTGATATTCGATATTTACATTTTGAGGTTAATGTTACCGAAGAAAATGACCGGTAGGCACCTGGACATCGGATTGATAACCGGTTGCTTTGTTAATTCGATATTTACATTTTGAAGTTAATTTCCCCGAAGAAGTTAACCGGTAGGCACCTGAACATCCTGTTTGTACCCGATTGCTTTGTGATATTCGATATTTACATTTTGAGGTTAATGTCCTCGAAGAAGTTGACCGGTAGGCACCTGGACATCGTGTTAGTACCCGATTGCTTCGTGCTATTGGATATTCACATTTTGAGGTCAATTTTACCGAAGAAGTTGACCGGTAGGCAAGTGGACATCGTGTTAGTACTCGATTCCTTCGTGATATTTGATATTCAGATTTTGAGGTTAACTTCCCCGAAGAAGTTGAGCGGTAGGCACCTGAACATCATGTTTGTACCCGATTGCTTCGTGGTATTCGATATTTACATTTTGAGGTTAATTTCCCCGAAGAAGTTGACCGGTAGGCACCTGGACATCGTGTTAGTACCCGATTGCTTCGTGATATTCGATATATAAATTTTGAGGTTAATTTCGCCAAAGAAGTTAACCGGTAGGCACCTGGACATCGTTTTAGTACCCAATTGCTTCGTGATATTTGATATTCAGATTTTAAGGTTAACTTCCCCAAAGAAGTTGACCTGCAGGCACCTGGACATCCTGTTTGTACCCGATTGCTTCGTGATATTCGATATGTACATTTTGAGGTTAACTTCCCCGAAGAAGTTGACCGGTAAGCACCTGGACATCGTGTTGGTACCTGATTGCTTCGTGATATTTGATATTTACAGTTTACGGTTAACTTCCCCGAAGAAGTTGACCGGTAGGCACCTGGACATCATGTTTCTACACGATTGTTTCGTGATATTCGATATATACATTTTGAGGTTAATTTCCCCGCAGAAGTTTACCGGTAGGCACCTGGACATCGTGTTAGTACCCGATTGCTTCGTGATATTGAATATTCACATTTTGAGGTTAATTTCACCGAAGAAGTTGACCGGTAGGCACCTGGACATCGTGTTAGTACCCGTATCCTTCGTGATATTTTATATTTACATTTTGAGGTTAACTTACCCGAAGAATTTGACCGGCAGGCACCTGGACATCGTTTTAGTACCTGGTTGCTTCGTGATATTTGATATTTACATTTTGAGGTTAACTTACCCGAAGAAGTTGACCGGTAGGCACCTGGACATCGTGATAGTACCTGATTGCTTCGTGATATTTGATATTTACATTTTGAGGTTAACTTACCCGAAGAAGTTGACCGGTAGGCACCTGAACATCGTGATAGTACCCGATTGCTTCGTGATATTTGATATTTACATTTTGAGGTTATGTTCCCCGAAGAAATTGACTGGTAGGCACCTGGACATCCTGTTTGTATCCGATTGCTTCGTGATATTCGATATGTACATTTTGAGGATAACTTCCCCGAAGAAGTTGACCGGTAGGCACCTGGACATCGTATTAGTACCCGATTGCTTCGTGATATTCAATATTCAAATTTTGAGGTTAATTTCCCCGAAGAGTTAACCGGTAGGCACCTGGACATTGTGTTAGTACCCGATTGCTTTGTGATATTCGATATATAAATTTTAAGGTTAATTTCCCCGAAGAAGTTAACCGGAAGGCACCTGGACATCGTTTTAGTACCTGATTGCTTCGTGATATTTGATATTCACATTTTGAGGTAAACTTCCCCGAAGAAGCTGAGCGGTAGGCACCTGAACATCATGTTTCTACACGATTGTTTCGTGATATTCGATATATACATTTTGAGGTAAATTTTCCCGCAGAAGTTGACCGGCAGGCACCTGGACATCGTGTTAGTACCCGATTGCTTCGTGATATTCAATATAAATCTTGAGGTTAATTTCGCCGAAGAAGTTAAGCGGTAGGCACCTGGACATCGTTTTAGTACCCAATTGCTTCGTGATATTTAATATTCAGATTTTGAGGTTAAATTCCCTGAAGAAGTTGACTGGTAGGCACCTGGACATCCTGTTTGTACCCGATTGATTCGTGATATTCGATATTTACATTTTGAGGTAAATGTTACCGAAGAAGATGACCGGTAGGCACCTGGACATCGGATTGATACCCGGTTGCTTTCTTAATTCGATATTTACATTTTGAGGTTAATTTCCCCGAAGAAGTTGACCGGTAGGCACCTGAACATTCTGTTTGTACCCGATTGCTTCGTGATATTCGATATTTACATTTTGAGGTTAATGTCCCTGAAGAAGTTGACCGGTAGGCACCTGGACACCGTGTTATTACCCGATTGCTTCGTGATATTGGATATTCACATTTTGAGGTTAATTTTACCGAAGAAGTTGACCGGTAGGCACCTGGACATCGTGTTAGTACTCGATTCCTTCGTGATATTTGATATTCAGATTTTGAGGTTAACTTCCCCGAAGAAGTTGAGCGGTAGGCACCTGAACATCATGTTTGTACCCGATTGCTTCGTGATATTCGATATGTACATTTTGAGGTTAACTTCCCCGAAGAAGTTGACCGGTAAGCACCTGGACATCGTGTTGGTACCTGATTGCTTCGTGATATTTGATATTTACAGTTTGAGGTTAACTTCCCCGAAGAAGTTGACCGGTAGGCACCTGGACATCATGTTTCTACACGATTGTTTCGTGATATTCGATATATACATTTTGAGGTTAATTTCCCCGCAGAAGTTGACCGGTAGGCACCTGGACATCGTGTTAGTACCCGATTGCTTCGTGATATTGAATATTCACATTTTGAGGTTAATTTCACCGAAGAAGTTGACCGGTAGGCACCTGGACATCGTGTTAGTACCCGATTCCTTCGTGATATTTGATATATAAATTTTAAGGTTAATTTCGCCGAAGAAGTTAAGCGGTAGGCATCTGGACATCGTGTTAGTACCCGTATCCTTCGTGATATTTGATATTTACATTTTGAGGTTAACTTACCCGAAGAATTTGACCGGCAGGCACTTGGACATCGTTTTAGTACCTGATTGCTTCGTGATATTTGATATTTACATTTTGCGGTTAACTTACCCGAAGAAGTTGACCGGTAGGCACCTGGACATCGTGATAGTACCTGATTGCTTCGTGATATTTGATATTTACATTTTGAGGTTAACTTACCCGAAGAAGTTGACCGGTAGGCACCTGGACATCGTGATAGTACCCGATTGCTTCGTGATATTGGATATTTACATTTTGAGGTTATGTTCCCCGAAGAAATTGACTGGTAGGCACCTGGACATCCTATTTGTATCCGATTGCTTCGTGATATTCGATATGTACATTTTGAGGATAACTTCCCCGAAGAAGTTGACCGGTAGGCACCTGGACATCGTATTAGTACCCGATTGCTTCGTGATATTCAATATTCAAATTTTGAGGTTAACTTCTCCGATGAAGTAACTAGGTAGGGACCTGGACATCGTGTTAGTACCAGATTGCTTCGTGCTATTCGATATTCACATTTTGAGGTTAATTTCCCCGAAGAAGTTAACCGGTAGGCACCTGGACATCGTGTTAGTACCCGATTGCTTTGTGATATTCGATATATAAATTTTAAGGTTAATTTCCCCGAAGAAGTTAACCGGAAGGCACCTGGACATCGTTTTAGTACCCGATTGCTTCGTGATATTTGATATTCACATTTTGAGGTAAACTTCCCCGAAGAAGTTGAGCGGTAGGCACCTGAACATCATGTTTCTACACGATTGTTTCGTGATATTCGATATATACATTTTGAGGTTAATTTCCCCGCAGAAGTTGACCGGTAGGCACCTGGACATCGTGTTAGTACCCGATTGCTTCGTGATATTGAATATTCACATTTTGAGGTTAATTTCACCGAAGAAGTTGACCGGTAGGCACCTGGACATCGTGTTAGTACCCGATTCCTTCGTGATATTTGATATATAAATTTTGAGGTTAATTTCGCCGAAGAAGTTAAGCAGTAGGCACCTGGACATCGTTTTAGTACCTAATTGCTTCGTGATATTTAATATTCAGATTTTGAGGTTAACTTCCCTGAAGAAGTTGACTGGTAGGCACCTGGACATCCTGTTTGTACCCGATTGATTCGTGATATTCGATATTTACATTTTGAGGTTAATGTTACCGAAGAAGATGACCGGTAGGCACCTGGACATGGGATTGATAACCGGTTGCTTTGTTAATTCGATATTTACATTTTGAAGTTAATTTCCCCGAAGAAGTTAACCGGTAGGCACCTGAACATCCTGTTTGTACCCGATTGCTTTGTGATATTCGATATTTACATTTTGAGGTTAATGTCCTCGAAGAAGTTGACCGGTAGGCACCTGGACATCGTGTTAGTACCCGATTGCTTCGTGATATTGGATATTTACAGTTTAAGGTTAACTTCCCCGAAGAAGTTGACCGGTAGGCACCTGGACATCATGTTTCTACACGATTGTTTCGTGATATTCGATATATACATTTTGAGGTTAATTTCCCCGCAGAAGTTTACCGGTAGGCACCTGGACATCGTGTTAGTACCCGATTGCTTCGTGATATTGAATATTCACATTTTGAGGTTAATTTCACCGAAGAAGTTGACCGGTAGGTACCTGGACATCGTGTTAGTACCCGTATCCTTCGTGATATTTGATATTTACATTTTGAGGTTAACTTACCCGAAGAATTTGACCGGCAGGCACCTGGACATCGTTTTAGTACCTGATTGCTTCGTGATATTTGATATTTACATTTTGAGGTTAACTTACCCGAAGAAGTTGACCGGTAGGCACCTGGACATCGTGATAGTACCTGATTGCTTCGTGATATTTGATATTTACATTTTGAGGTTAACTTACCCGAAGAAGTTGACCGGTAGGCACCTGAACATCGTGATAGTACCCGATTGCTTCGTGATATTTGATATTTACATTTTGAGGTTATGTTCCCCGAAGAAATTGACTGGTAGGCACCTGGACATCCTGTTTGTATCCGATTGCTTCGTGATATTCGATATGTACATTTTGAGGATAACTTCCCCGAAGAAGTTGACCGGTAGGCACCTGGACATCGTATTAGTACCCGATTGCTTCGTGATATTCAATATTCAAATTTTGAGGTTAACTTCTCCGATGAAGTAACTAGGTAGGGACCTGGACATCGTGTTAGAACCAGATTGCTTCGTGCTATTCGATATTCACATTTTGAGGTTAATTTCCCCGAAGAAGTTAACCGGTAGGCACCTGGACATCGTGTTAGTACCCGATTGCTTTGTGATATTCGATATATAAATTTTAAGGTTAATTTCCCGGAAGAAGTTAACCGGAAGGCACCTGGACATCGTTTTAGTACCCGATTGCTTCGTGATATTTGATATTCACATTTTGAGGTAAACTTCCCCGAAGAAGTTGAGCGGTAGGCACCTGAACATCATGTTTCTACACGATTGTTTCGTGATATTCGATATATACATTTTGAGGTTAATTTCCCCGCAGAAGTTGACCGGTAGGCACCTGGATATCGTGTTAGTACCCGATTGCTTCGTGATATTGAATATTCACATTTTGAGGTTAATTTCACCAAAGAAGTTGACCGGTAGGCACCTGGACATCGTGTTAGTACCCGATTCCTTCGTGATATTTGATATATAAATTTTGAGGTTAATTTCTCCGAAGAAGTTAAGCGGTAGGCACCTGGACATCGTTTTAGTACCCAATTGCTTCGTGATATTTAATATTCAGATTTTGAGGTTAACTTCCCTGAAGAAGTTGACTGGTAGGCACCTGGACATCCTGTTTGTACCCGATTGATTCGTGATATTCGATATTTACATTTTGAGGTTAATGTTACCGAAGAAGATGACCGGTAGGCACCTGGACATCGGATTGATAACCGGTTGCTTTGTTAATTCGATATTTACATTTTGAAGTTAATTTCCCCGAAGAAGTTGACCGGTAGGCACCTGAACATCCTGTTTGTACCCGATTGCTTTGTGATATTCGATATTTACATTTTGAGGTTAATGTCCTCGAAGAAGTTGACCGGTAGGCACCTGGACATCGTGTTAGTACCCGATTGCTTCGTGATATTGGATATTCACATTTTGAGGTTAATTTTACCGAAGAAGTTGACCGGTAGGCAACTGGACGTCGTGTTAGTACCCGTATCCTTCGTGATATTTGACATTTACATTTTGAGGATAACTTACCCGAAGAATTTGACCGGCAGGCACCTGGACATCGTTTTAGTACCTGATTGCTTCGTGATATTTGATATTTAAATTTTGAGGTTAACTTACCCGAAGAAGTTGACCGGTAGGCACCTGGACATCGTGATAGTACCTGATTGCTTCGTGATATTTGATATTTACATTTTGAGGTTAACTTACCCGAAGAAGTTGACCGGTAGGCACCTGGACATCGTGATAGTACCCGATTGCTTCGTGATATTGGATATTTACATTTTGAGGTTATGTTCCCCGAAGAAATTGACTGGTAGGCACCTGGACATCCTGTTTGTATCCGATTGCTTCGTGATATTCGATATGTACATTTTGAGGATAACTTCCCCGAAGAAGTTGACCGGTAGGCACCTGGACATCGTATTAGTACCCGATTGCTTCGTGATATTCAATATTCAAATTTTAAGGTTAACTTCTCCGATGAAGTAACTAGGTAGGGACCTGGACATCCTGTTAGTACCAGATTGCTTCGTGTTATTCGATATTCACATTCTGAGGTTAATTTCCCCGAAGAATTTAACCGGTAGGCACCTGGACATCGTGTTAGTACCCGATTGCTTTGTGATATTCGATATATAAATTTTAAGGTTAATTTCCCCGAAGAAGTTAACCGGAAGGCACCTGGACATCGTTTTAGTACCCGATTGCTTCGTGATATTTGATATTCACATTTTGAGGTAAACTTCCCCGAAGAAGTTGAGCGGTAGGCACCTGAACATCATGTTTCTACACGATTGTTTCGTGATATTCGATATATACATTTTGAGGTTAATTTCCCCGCAGAAGTTGACCGGCAGGCACCTGGACATCGTGTTAGTACCCGATTGCTTCGTGATATTGAATATTCACATTTTGAGGTTAATTTCACCGAAGAAGTTGACCGGTAGGCACCTGGACATCGTGTTAGTACCCGATTCCTTTGTGATATTTGATATATAAATTTTAAGGTTAATTTCGCCGAAGAAGTTAAGCGGTAGGCACCTGGACATCGTGTTAGTACCCGTATCCTTCGTGATATTTGATATTTACATTTTGAGGTTAACTTACCCGAAGAATTTGAC
This sequence comes from Ganaspis brasiliensis, assembly GCA_037103525.1. NCBI lineage: Eukaryota > Metazoa > Arthropoda > Insecta > Hymenoptera > Figitidae > Ganaspis > Ganaspis brasiliensis. The sequence goes on along the minus strand of JAZKLR010000381.1, from coordinate 696,368 downwards.
CGGCAGGCACCTGGACATCGTTTTAGTACCTGATTGCTTCGTGATATTTGATATTTACATTTTGAGGTTAACTTACCCGAAGAAGTTGACCGGTAGGCACCTGGACATCGTGATAGTACCCGATTGCTTCGTGACATTGGATATTTACATTTTGAGGTTATGTTCCCCGAAGAAATTGACTGGTAGGCACCTGGACATCCTGTTTGTATCCGATTGCTTCGTGATATTCGATATGTACATTTTGAGGATAACTTCCCCGAAGAAGTTGACCGGTAGGCACCTGGACATCGTATTAGTACCCGATTGCTTCGTGATATTCAATATTCAAATTTTGAGGTTAACTTCTCCGATGAAGTAACTAGGTAGGGACCTGGACATCGTGTTAGTACCAGATTGCTTCGTGCTATTCGATATTCACATTTTGAGGTTAATTTCCCCGAAGAAGTTAACCGGTAGGCACCTGGACATCGTGTTAGTACCCGATTGCTTTGTGATATTCGATATATAAATTTTAAGGTTAATTTCCCCGAAGAAGTTAACCGGAAGGCACCTGGACATCGTTTTAGTACCCGATTGCTTCGTGATATTTGATATTCACATTTTGAGGTAAACTTCCCCAAAGAAGTTGAGCGGTAGGCACCTGAACATCATGTTTCTACACGATTGTTTCTTGATATTCGATATATACATTTTGAGGTTAATTTCCCCGCAGAAGTTGACCGGTAGGCACCTGCACATCGTGATAGTACCCGATTGCTTCGTGATATTGGATATTTACATTTTGAGGTTATGTTCCCCGAAGAAATTGACTGGTAGGCACCTGGACATCCTGTTTGTATCCGATTGCTTCGTGATATTCGATATGTACATTTTGAGGATAACTTCCCCGAAGAAGTTGACCGGTAGGCACCTGGACATCGTATTAGTACCCGATTGCTTCGTGATATTCAATATTCAAATTTTAAGGTTAACTTCTCCGATGAAGTAACTAGGTAGGGACCTGGACATCCTGTTAGTACCAGATTGCTTCGTGTTATTCGATATTCACATTCTGAGGTTAATTTCCCCGAAGAATTTAACCGGTAGGCACCTGGACATCGTGTTAGTACCCGATTGCTTTGTGATATTCGATATATAAATTTTAAGGTTAATTTCCCCGAAGAAGTTAACCGGAAGGCACCTGGACATCGTTTTAGTACCCGATTGCTTCGTGATATTTGATATTCACATTTTGAGGTAAACTTCCCCGAAGAAGTTGAGCGGTAGGCACCTGAACATCATGTTTCTACACGATTGTTTCGTGATATTCGATATATACATTTTGAGGTTAATTTCCCCGCAGAAGTTGACCGGCAGGCACCTGGACATCGTGTTAGTACCCGATTGCTTCGTGATATTGAATATTCACATTTTGAGGTTAATTTCACCGAAGAAGTTGACCGGTAGGCACCTGGACATCGTGTTAGTACCCGATTCCTTTGTGATATTTGATATATAAATTTTAAGGTTAATTTCGCCGAAGAAGTTAAGCGGTAGGCACCTGGACATCGTGTTAGTACCCGTATCCTTCGTGATATTTGATATTTACATTTTGAGGTTAACTTACCCGAAGAATTTGACCGGCAGGCACCTGGACATCGTTTTAGTACCTGATTGCTTCGTGATATTTGATATTTACATTTTGAGGTTAACTTACCCGAAGAAGTTGACCGGTAGGCACCTGGACATCGTGATAGTACCCGATTGCTTCGTGACATTGGATATTTACATTTTGAGGTTATGTTCCCCGAAGAAATTGACTGGTAGGCACCTGGACATCCTGTTTGTATCCGATTGCTTCGTGATATTCGATATGTACATTTTGAGGATAACTTCCCCGAAGAAGTTGACCGGTAGGCACCTGGACATCGTATTAGTACCCGATTGCTTCGTGATATTCAATATTCAAATTTTGAGGTTAACTTCTCCGATGAAGTAACTATTTAGGGACCTGGACATCGTGTTAGTACCAGATTGCTTCGTGCTATTCGATATTCACATTTTGAGGTTAATTTCCCCGAAGAAGTTAACCGGTAGGCACCTGGACATCGTGTTAGTACCCGATTGCTTTGTGATATTCGATATATAAATTTTAAGGTTAATTTCCCCGAAGAAGTTAACCGGAAGGCACCTGGACATCGTTTTAGTACCCGATTGCTTCGTGATATTTGATATTCACATTTTGAGGTAAACTTCCCCGAAGAAGTTGAGCGGTAGGCACCTGAACATCATGTTTCTACACGATTGTTTCGTGATATTCGATATATACATTTTGAGGTTAATTTCCCCGCAGAAGTTGACCGGTAGGCACCTGGACATCGTGTTAGTACCCGATTGCTTCGTGATATTGAATATTCACATTTTGAGGTTAATTTCACCGAAGAAGTTGACCGGTAGGCACCTGGACATCGTGTTAGTACCCGATTCCTTCGTGATATTTGATATATAAATTTTGAGGTTAATTTCGCCGAAGAAGTTAAGCAGTAGGCACCTGGACATCGTTTTAGTACCTAATTGCTTCGTGATATTTAATATTCAGATTTTGAGGTTAACTTCCCTGAAGAAGTTGACTGGTAGGCACCTGGACATCCTGTTTGTACCCGATTGATTCGTGATATTCGATATTTACATTTTGAGGTTAATGTTACCGAAGAAGATGACCGGTAGGCACCTGGACATGGGATTGATAACCGGTTGCTTTGTTAATTCGATATTTACATTTTGAAGTTAATTTCCCCGAAGAAGTTAACCGGTAGGCACCTGAACATCCTGTTTGTACCCGATTGCTTTGTGATATTCGATATTTACATTTTGAGGTTAATGTCCTCGAAGAAGTTGACCGGTAGGCACCTGGACATCGTGTTAGTACCCGATTGCTTCGTGATATTGGATATTTACAGTTTAAGGTTAACTTCCCCGAAGAAGTTGACCGGTAGGCACCTGGACATCATGTTTCTACACGATTGTTTCGTGATATTCGATATATACATTTTGAGGTTAATTTCCCCGCAGAAGTTTACCGGTAGGCACCTGGACATCGTGTTAGTACCCGATTGCTTCGTGATATTGAATATTCACATTTTGAGGTTAATTTCACCGAAGAAGTTGACCGGTAGGTACCTGGACATCGTGTTAGTACCCGTATCCTTCGTGATATTTGATATTTACATTTTGAGGTTAACTTACCCGAAGAATTTGACCGGCAGGCACCTGGACATCGTTTTAGTACCTGATTGCTTCGTGATATTTGATATTTACATTTTGAGGTTAACTTACCCGAAGAAGTTGACCGGTAGGCACCTGGACATCGTGATAGTACCTGATTGCTTCGTGATATTTGATATTTACATTTTGAGGTTAACTTACCCGAAGAAGTTGACCGGTAGGCACCTGAACATCGTGATAGTACCCGATTGCTTCGTGATATTTGATATTTACATTTTGAGGTTATGTTCCCCGAAGAAATTGACTGGTAGGCACCTGGACATCCTGTTTGTATCCGATTGCTTCGTGATATTCGATATGTACATTTTGAGGATAACTTCCCCGAAGAAGTTGACCGGTAGGCACCTGGACATCGTATTAGTACCCGATTGCTTCGTGATATTCAATATTCAAATTTTGAGGTTAACTTCTCCGATGAAGTAACTAGGTAGGGACCTGGACATCGTGTTAGAACCAGATTGCTTCGTGCTATTCGATATTCACATTTTGAGGTTAATTTCCCCGAAGAAGTTAACCGGTAGGCACCTGGACATCGTGTTAGTACCCGATTGCTTTGTGATATTCGATATATAAATTTTAAGGTTAATTTCCCGGAAGAAGTTAACCGGAAGGCACCTGGACATCGTTTTAGTACCCGATTGCTTCGTGATATTTGATATTCACATTTTGAGGTAAACTTCCCCGAAGAAGTTGAGCGGTAGGCACCTGAACATCATGTTTCTACACGATTGTTTCGTGATATTCGATATATACATTTTGAGGTTAATTTCCCCGCAGAAGTTGACCGGTAGGCACCTGGATATCGTGTTAGTACCCGATTGCTTCGTGATATTGAATATTCACATTTTGAGGTTAATTTCACCAAAGAAGTTGACCGGTAGGCACCTGGACATCGTGTTAGTACCCGATTCCTTCGTGATATTTGATATATAAATTTTGAGGTTAATTTCTCCGAAGAAGTTAAGCGGTAGGCACCTGGACATCGTTTTAGTACCCAATTGCTTCGTGATATTTAATATTCAGATTTTGAGGTTAACTTCCCTGAAGAAGTTGACTGGTAGGCACCTGGACATCCTGTTTGTACCCGATTGATTCGTGATATTCGATATTTACATTTTGAGGTTAATGTTACCGAAGAAGATGACCGGTAGGCACCTGGACATCGGATTGATAACCGGTTGCTTTGTTAATTCGATATTTACATTTTGAAGTTAATTTCCCCGAAGAAGTTGACCGGTAGGCACCTGAACATCCTGTTTGTACCCGATTGCTTTGTGATATTCGATATTTACATTTTGAGGTTAATGTCCTCGAAGAAGTTGACCGGTAGGCACCTGGACATCGTGTTAGTACCCGATTGCTTCGTGATATTGGATATTCACATTTTGAGGTTAATTTTACCGAAGAAGTTGACCGGTAGGCAACTGGACGTCGTGTTAGTACCCGTATCCTTCGTGATATTTGACATTTACATTTTGAGGATAACTTACCCGAAGAATTTGACCGGCAGGCACCTGGACATCGTTTTAGTACCTGATTGCTTCGTGATATTTGATATTTAAATTTTGAGGTTAACTTACCCGAAGAAGTTGACCGGTAGGCACCTGGACATCGTGATAGTACCTGATTGCTTCGTGATATTTGATATTTACATTTTGAGGTTAACTTACCCGAAGAAGTTGACCGGTAGGCACCTGGACATCGTGATAGTACCCGATTGCTTCGTGATATTGGATATTTACATTTTGAGGTTATGTTCCCCGAAGAAATTGACTGGTAGGCACCTGGACATCCTGTTTGTATCCGATTGCTTCGTGATATTCGATATGTACATTTTGAGGATAACTTCCCCGAAGAAGTTGACCGGTAGGCACCTGGACATCGTATTAGTACCCGATTGCTTCGTGATATTCAATATTCAAATTTTAAGGTTAACTTCTCCGATGAAGTAACTAGGTAGGGACCTGGACATCCTGTTAGTACCAGATTGCTTCGTGTTATTCGATATTCACATTCTGAGGTTAATTTCCCCGAAGAATTTAACCGGTAGGCACCTGGACATCGTGTTAGTACCCGATTGCTTTGTGATATTCGATATATAAATTTTAAGGTTAATTTCCCCGAAGAAGTTAACCGGAAGGCACCTGGACATCGTTTTAGTACCCGATTGCTTCGTGATATTTGATATTCACATTTTGAGGTAAACTTCCCCGAAGAAGTTGAGCGGTAGGCACCTGAACATCATGTTTCTACACGATTGTTTCGTGATATTCGATATATACATTTTGAGGTTAATTTCCCCGCAGAAGTTGACCGGCAGGCACCTGGACATCGTGTTAGTACCCGATTGCTTCGTGATATTGAATATTCACATTTTGAGGTTAATTTCACCGAAGAAGTTGACCGGTAGGCACCTGGACATCGTGTTAGTACCCGATTCCTTTGTGATATTTGATATATAAATTTTAAGGTTAATTTCGCCGAAGAAGTTAAGCGGTAGGCACCTGGACATCGTGTTAGTACCCGTATCCTTCGTGATATTTGATATTTACATTTTGAGGTTAACTTACCCGAAGAATTTGACCGGCAGGCACCTGGACATCGTTTTAGTACCTGATTGCTTCGTGATATTTGATATTTACATTTTGAGGTTAACTTACCCGAAGAAGTTGACCGGTAGGCACCTGGACATCGTGATAGTACCCGATTGCTTCGTGACATTGGATATTTACATTTTGAGGTTATGTTCCCCGAAGAAATTGACTGGTAGGCACCTGGACATCCTGTTTGTATCCGATTGCTTCGTGATATTCGATATGTACATTTTGAGGATAACTTCCCCGAAGAAGTTGACCGGTAGGCACCTGGACATCGTATTAGTACCCGATTGCTTCGTGATATTCAATATTCAAATTTTGAGGTTAACTTCTCCGATGAAGTAACTAGGTAGGGACCTGGACATCGTGTTAGTACCAGATTGCTTCGTGCTATTCGATATTCACATTTTGAGGTTAATTTCCCCGAAGAAGTTAACCGGTAGGCACCTGGACATCGTGTTAGTACCCGATTGCTTTGTGATATTCGATATATAAATTTTAAGGTTAATTTCCCCGAAGAAGTTAACCGGAAGGCACCTGGACATCGTTTTAGTACCCGATTGCTTCGTGATATTTGATATTCACATTTTGAGGTAAACTTCCCCGAAGAAGTTGAGCGGTAGGCACCTGAACATCATGTTTCTACACGATTGTTTCTTGATATTCGATATATACATTTTGAGGTTAATTTCCCCGCAGAAGTTGACCGGTAGGCACCTGGACATCGTGATAGTACCCGATTGCTTCGTGATATTGGATATTTACATTTTGAGGTTATGTTCCCCGAAGAAATTGACTGGTAGGCACCTGGACATCCTGTTTGTATCCGATTGCTTCGTGATATTCGATATGTACATTTTGAGGATAACTTCCCCGAAGAAGTTGACCGGTAGGCACCTGGACATCGTATTAGTACCCGATTGCTTCGTGATATTCAATATTCAAATTTTAAGGTTAACTTCTCCGATGAAGTAACTAGGTAGGGACCTGGACATCCTGTTAGTACCAGATTGCTTCGTGTTATTCGATATTCACATTCTGAGGTTAATTTCCCCGAAGAATTTAACCGGTAGGCACCTGGACATCGTGTTAGTACCCGATTGCTTTGTGATATTCGATATATAAATTTTAAGGTTAATTTCCCCGAAGAAGTTAACCGGAAGGCACCTGGACATCGTTTTAGTACCCGATTGCTTCGTGATATTTGATATTCACATTTTGAGGTAAACTTCCCCGAAGAAGTTGAGCGGTAGGCACCTGAACATCATGTTTCTACACGATTGTTTCGTGATATTCGATATATACATTTTGAGGTTAATTTCCCCGCAGAAGTTGACCGGCAGGCACCTGGACATCGTGTTAGTACCCGATTGCTTCGTGATATTGAATATTCACATTTTGAGGTTAATTTCACCGAAGAAGTTGACCGGTAGGCACCTGGACATCGTGTTAGTACCCGATTCCTTTGTGATATTTGATATATAAATTTTAAGGTTAATTTCGCCGAAGAAGTTAAGCGGTAGGCACCTGGACATCGTGTTAGTACCCGTATCCTTCGTGATATTTGATATTTACATTTTGAGGTTAACTTACCCGAAGAATTTGACCGGCAGGCACCTGGACATCGTTTTAGTACCTGATTGCTTCGTGATATTTGATATTTACATTTTGAGGTTAACTTACCCGAAGAAGTTGACCGGTAGGCACCTGGACATCGTGATAGTACCCGATTGCTTCGTGACATTGGATATTTACATTTTGAGGTTATGTTCCCCGAAGAAATTGACTGGTAGGCACCTGGACATCCTGTTTGTATCCGATTGCTTCGTGATATTCGATATGTACATTTTGAGGATAACTTCCCGAAGAAGTTGACCGGTAGGCACCTGGACATCGTATTAGTACCCGATTGCTTCGTGATATTCAATATTCAAATTTTGAGGTTAACTTCTCCGATGAAGTAACTAGGTAGGGACCTGGACATCGTGTTAGTACCAGATTGCTTCGTGCTATTCGATATTCACATTTTGAGGTTAATTTCCCCGAAGAAGTTAACCGGTAGGCACCTGGACATCGTGTTAGTACCCGATTGCTTTGTGATATTCGATATATAAATTTTAAGGTTAATTTCCCCGAAGAAGTTAACCGGAAGGCACCTGGACATCGTTTTAGTACCCGATTGCTTCGTGATATTTGATATTCACATTTTGAGGTAAACTTCCCCGAAGAAGTTTAGCGGTAGGCACCTGAACATCATGTTTCTACACGATTGTTTCTTGATATTCGATATATACATTTTGAGGTTAATTTCCCCGCAGAAGTTGACCGGTAGGCACCTGGACATCGTGTCTAGTACCGCGATTGCTTCGTGATATTGAATATTCACATTTTGAGGTTAATTTTGTTACATGTCAAACACATAAACAAACGCGAAGGCTGGAACGAGAACCTCTACACGGATCCTCCGTTTGAGAACCTTTAATTCGCGTCAAATTTTTCAGCCAAGCGTTTTGGCACTGACGGAACCTCCCCGCAAGTTTTCTTCCCCGGAGATGCCACGGAGCGTCTAGCGCCGGTGCTCCCCGCAAAGTTTTTTCCCCGCTGGGGCCCCGCCAAGCTTAGACTGGCCGACGCCGGCTCCCCGCAAAGTATTCTCCCCCGCAAAGGCCACCGAGCATAGACAGGCTGGCACCTGCTCTGCATAGAAGCTACGTCACCTTTTGTTTTCGGGCATTGTGACACAGAAAATAACGATATGTTCGCATCCATTTCCACATCTACCTTTTCCTGTTTCCTATCCACCTTATTATTTCCTAGGAAGTTAAGTTTTAATAAATACAAATAATAACCAGTAGGATTATTATTATTATTATAAATATTATTATTATTATTATTATTAATATTATTACTATTATTCTTATTATTATTATTATTATTAGTATTATTTTTTTTTTTTTTTTTTTTTTTTTTTTGCGTAGGATGTGAAAACCTGCCTTCAGGTACCCTGTAGCCCGTACTACAGGGTTATGCGGGGGTGGCGATGTTCTGCCGACCCGCTAAAAACACACCCTTATTTGGGACCTTAAGACCACTCCCAGGTAGAGCCAGTTCACTGACGTATCGCCTTCAGGAGTGGTCTTATATCCCGCCTCTATCGCCTAAACGATATCATTCCTCGACCTACGGGAACTACCTTTGTTGGCGGCCATCGAGATCTTTAACCCTCATAACATGTTGGATGAAGGTCTCGATGTGTCGCCAATTCTCTTTGGACTCGGTCATTAACAGAATCATGTTCCCCGGTGTAACTTCGCAGTTTACACCGGCGAACATGAGTTGTCTCTGAGCGTTCCATCGTGTACATGTAAAGAGTGTGTGCTCTGCGTCATCCTTTGGGGATTGGCAGTACGCACACTCTGAACTTTCTCGTCTTTTGAAGCGCTCCAGGTACGAGTTAAAACACCCGTGACCCGAGAGCGCTTGGGTAAGGTAGTACGAGACTACTCCGTGCTTTCGATCTATCCAGGTGGCGAGTGTAGGTATGAGCCGATATGTCCATCGACCCTTCTCATCCCCGCTCCATCTTGCTTGCCATCTTTCGACGAGTCTGCTTCTCGCATCTCGGCGAATTTGGCCCTTGCTGGGTCTATTGTCATCCGTGTAACGGGTGGACATCCTATCTTTGAAAAGGAGGAAAATTTCCTCCCTTTCTTGCGCCAAAAGATCTGCCGGCGGGACGCTGGCAAGGACCTGAGCAGCACTCGCAGATACTGTCCTATATGCAGAGATTATACGCTTAGTGATAATCCTTTGCGAGGACAGTATCTTTTCCAAGATGGTCTTGCTTCTATCTGTTCGCAGGGAGGGAGCCCACACTGGTGCTGCATAAAGCAGCTTTGAGTGGAACACACTCGCCACCAATCTCCTTTTCTGTTCAAAGGGCCCACCGACGTTCGGCATTATACGGGCTAGGTTAAGTGCACATTCTGCTGCTTTGTCAGAAGCCACAGCGATGTGGTGCTTAAAATTCAAGAACTTGTCGAGTTGTACACCAAGATACTTTATATGCGTGCTCCACTTGACCTCGAATCCGTCTACTTCGATCCGGGGATGTTCGTAACCACGTCTGTCTGTGACCATGAGCGCTTCGGTTTTGTCCAGGGCCATTTGAAGACCTCTGGCATCCAGCCAGCTCTTTGTTCGTCGCAGACATTCGTTCACCAAAATTCCGAGCTCTTCTGCAGTTTCGGCAGAGCACACGATCAACGCGTCGTCCGCGAAGCCGATGATCACCGCACCTTCGGGTAGACCCATTCGCAAGAAGTCATCATAAGAGACGTTCCATACGAATGGTCCTATCCTAGAACCTTGAGGGGCACCTCTTTGCATCTCTTCCTTCAGAGTGCAGGTGTCTCCCTCATATATTACCCACCTGTCGCTAAGATAATTATTCATTATCCGCAACAGGTAGGGCGGTATTTCTTTGTTTCTCATCGACTTGATGAGATCTTCCCATCGCGCGGTATTAAACGCGTTGCGTATATCTATAGCTACCAAAGCGCAGAAGCTCTTTTTCTTCCCCGGGCCCAATTTGTCCTTTCCTTCCTTGGCTAGGTCCACTGCCTTTTGTATGGCATCTACTGTGGACAGGCCTTTACGGAAACCAAATTGGTAGTCGGATAGACTATTCTCTCCATTTAAGTGGAGCTGCATCCTCTGCAGAACCATGTCCTCCAGAAGTTTGCCCATCGTATCTAACAGGCATATTGGCCTGTAAGATGAGACACTATCTAGAGGTTTGTTACCTTTCCTTAGGAGGACCAGCCTCTGTCGTTTCCAGTCCCGGAAGAACTCTCCTCTTCTTAGGCAGTTGTTGAAGCAATCTAAGAGAATCTGGGGTGAAGCAACGATCACTTGTTTAAGTATCTCGTTACTTATCCCATCGATTCCAGGCGCTTTGCCTGGCTTCAATCTTCTGCCGGCTTGATGGAGCTCTGCAAGAGTGAAGAGTTCCTCCTCACGGACTTGACAGTCACTCCAGTCCATCCTAGGCCATGGTTCTGCTGGTGGAAACAAGGCCCTGATTATTTGACGCACCCAATCGGGATTGTCCAGGCCGGGGGTCTTTTGCTTCGTTACCAATTTCTTGGTGACGATTTTATAGCCTAAACCCCATGGGTCCTTCCCGACATCCTCGATCAGGGTCTTCCAACACCTTCGCTGTGAAGCTCGAATCTCCTTTCTGAGGATCCTCTTGGCCTCTATATATGCGTCCTTTAGCATAGGATCTCCCTTAGAGCGGGTGTATATCCTTCTTGCTCTGACGCATGCTTTTCGCAAAGAGGCCAGCTCCTCTGACCACCAGTATACATTACGTCTTCTGGGAGTGGTACTTCTACAACGCGGCATTGACGCGTTGCATGCGGTGATTATCATGTTCATCACCGGCCGCACCTCCCCATCCAGATTGTTCGGTCTCTTTACCCATCCAAGTTCCTCAATGAGGCGGGATTCTTCAAGGGACCGACCGAACTTTTCGACGTCTAGCTTCTTAATGTTCCACCTAGGGCCTTTCTTACAGGAAGCAACCTGCTTGTTTGCTCTAGGTGTGTCTCCTCCCGAGACTGAAAACTTAATATACTGGTGGTCACTTTCGGTATGATCCTCAGAGACATGCCAGTCTTTAATACGCTTGTTTAGGAGAGATGTTGTTATCGTTAGATCGATAATTGATCCGATATTATGGTCTCTCCTAAACGTCCATTTATGACCCTGGTTGACAACCATCAGATTGTTCCTGGAGACCATTTCTGCGATTAAGATTCCTCTATTGTCGAGCCTTGTCTCGCCCCAGTCTGGCGACTTTGCATTAAAGTCACCAGTGACGAGAACATCCAGCCTCGATTCTCGCAGGCTCGATTCAAGTTCATCTATCTCGGCTTCGAAGGCTGTCAGTGGGTCGTTGGGTGAGAAGTAGCAGCTATACATGCGTATACCTGAAATTTCCACCCACACAAACCCACTGCTCGTCTCCAGGAACTTGTCTACCCTCAAGTCGGGATTAAAGACCTGAATGGCTGCCCTACCCGATGAATCCTGGTACCTGGGAGCGATGTCGTTTCTTTTGTTCTGTTCACTAAGGAACAAAACATCGATCCGCTCCTCACTGGCTGTCACCAGCAACAGGTCTTGAGCCTTCTTAGATGTATGCAGGTTAACCTGCAGAAACTTTAGGCTCTTGCCAGTTTAAGTTTCTGCAGTTCTGCCTTGTATATTGGGCATGCATTGCTGCCTGTCCAGTGGGCACAGTCGTTCTTGCCTAAGTCTGTGCAAGTAATGCATTTAGGCTCCACGACTGTACAGTTCTTGAACAGATGACCCGGCTCGCCGCATCTTCGGCAGTTTTTAGACCTGTCGGGGCCTTTGCAATTCCGAGCCAGGTGGCCATATGCAAGGCACTTAAAGCAACTTGCAACCTGCACATGCTCGCGGATCGGACAGTTGATCCAGCCGACAGGGATCTTTCTTGCTTTCAAGAGTGTCAAGCACTCAACCTCTGGCAGGCGTACAACCGCCGTTTTCGATCCCCCATATCGGGTGAACAAACGGCATGTTGCTTCCAAGTCGGCTTTTTCAAGCTTCTCTTTTAAAACAGAGAGCACCTCTTCCTCCGTCGTAGTCTCATCCAGGTCTCTGATTTCGAGAGACCTCATATTTTGGAAGACTTTTACGTCTACCTTATCCCCCGCCACTTCGGTGAGGGCCTTAGAAAATTTGGAGGTATCTCCTCCCTTTTTCAGAACGAGGAGAACCTCGTTCTTCTGAGTTCTTCTTATTCTAAGAACCTCTGTGCCATTTTCTGCAGGCGTAAGCTTTTCCTTCATAAATTTCAAGATGTCGGCATAGGATAGGTTTTCCTTTGCCGACAGCTTGATTGCCTCGCATTGTCGAGGTTTGAAGACGGCTTTATCCTTCTTCTTTTTTTCTTCTGCTTCTTTTATTGCGTGTTCTTTTTTCTTCTTTCTATTCTCCGCCCTATGAAGCTTCCTTTTATCGGTGTACGTTTCAAAACCATCACCTTCTGGAGCTTTTTCCTGTTCTGTGACAACCTCCGCAAGGGTCACTTTCTCCTTCTCCGGCCTGGAAGTGATCTTCTTCGAAGCCTTCTTTTCCGGAGAATCGGAGTTTTTCCCTTTTTTTGAAGCATTTTCCGGAGGTGTCCCAGTCGCTTGCCTCTTTTTTTCAGGTCCGAGCAGAGAGGCCGGGTTCCCTAAGGAAGACGACCGTGGCCGTGGTATCACTGGTCTCCTCTTCTGCCCTTTTGCTACTTGAATTTTTTTCAGGAGTAATTGGCTCTCCATTTTCATGGTTTTTGAGATGCCAACGACTTGGCTAATAAAACTTAGTGCAGTCTTGGTCTGGTCCTTGAGTGCCTGAACTACCGCTTTTGAGTTGTTGAGAAGCAACTTGTCTGTGAGTTCCTTTTGTGCCTTTTCGGCCATCTCACTGACAAGTATCTGCCTCTCCATCAAATCGGTCATTCGTTCCCAAGCATTTACCCATGCTGGGACAGAACTATCTTTTCCTCCGTCCGCTTTCTCATTGCCAGCAGCAGTAATTGCGTTTGGCTGAGTGCTAAGCCCTGGGTCGATATTATTATTATTGTTATTATTAGTGATATTATTATTAGTATTATTATTATTAGTATTAATGTTATTATTGTTATTATTATTTGTATTAACAATGTATTTTGGTCTGACGCCTTGGAAAGAAGCTGGAAGTTTCTAGAATCTACTAGAACCTTCTAGAAGCTTCCAGACGCTTGGGGCTCGGGAAAGGGAAATTCTCAAGGCAAATTTTTTTTGCATAGAGAATTTTCCTATATAAACCGGCCCTTCAGGGTTGTCAGATACACTCTGTTCCGGCTCGTCAACTCGACAAGTCGTCTGTCAAATAAAGTGTCTCTTAACCAAGATCTGCTTGTTTTTACTCCCACCGTAAGTACCCATCAACCACCTATCTCTCTCTTCTGTTCTCTCCGTTACTCGAATTTGCATGCCCCCTCCTTCTCTCTCTCTCTCACGGAGCGTAAGGCACTGCCTACAGGCGCACCGCTGGGGGTAACTCTTTCTCTCTCTATCCCGTTGTTTTCTTTCTCTCTCCCTCTCACGGAGTGCGGGCCTCGCCTGAATGCACACCACTGAGAGGACCTCTCTCTCTATCTCACTGTTTTCTTTCTCTCTCCCTCTCACGGAGTGCGGGCCTCGCCTGAATGCACACCACTGAGAGGATCTCTCTCTCTGACTTGCTGTTTTCCTTCTCTCTCCCTCTCACGGAGTGCGGGCCTCGCCTGAATGCACACCAATGAGAGGATCTCTCTCTCTGCCTTGCTGTTTTCCTTCTCTCTCCCTCTCACGGAGTGCGGGCTTTGCCTGAATGCACACCACTGAGAGGACCTCTCTCTCTATCTCGCCGTTTTCTTTCTCTCTCCCTCTCACGGAGTGCGGGCTTCGCCCGAATGCACACCACTGAGGGGGCCTCTCTCTCTATCTCGCTGTTTTCTTTCTCTCTCTCTCTCACGGAGTGCGGGCTTTGCCTGAATGCACACCACTGAGAGGACCTCTCTCTCTATCTCACTGTTTTCTTTCTCTCTCCCTCTCACGGAGTGCGGGCCTCGCCTGGATGCACACCACTGAGAGGATCTCTCTCTCTATCTCGCCGTTTTCTTTCTCTCCCTCTCACGGAGTGCGGGCTTTGCTTGAATGCACACCACTGAGGGGACCTCTCTCTCTGCCTTGCTGTTTTCTTTCTCTCTCCCTCTCACGGAGTGCGGGCTTTGCCTGAATGCACACCACTGAGAGGACCTCTCTCTCTATCTCGCCGTTTTCTTTCTCTCTCCCTCTCACGGAGTGCGGGCTTCGCCCGAATGCACACCACTGAGAGGGCCTCTCTCTCTATCTCGCTGTTTTCTTTCTCTCTCTCTCTCACGGAGTGCGGGCTTTGCCCGAATGCACACCACTGAGAGGGCCTCTCTCTCTCTCTCTCACTGTTTTTTTCTCTTTCTCTCTCTCCCACGGAGCGTAAGGCCTTGCCTGTAGACGCACCGCTGGGAATTCTTTCTCTTTCCCTCTCACGGAGTGCACAGCGCCGTCTTTAAGCACACCATTGAGTGGGTCTTTTTAATTAGATCCCTGTCTCCGTTACGTCTAGATTTTACACCGGACCGTAACAATTTCACCGAAGAAGTTGACCGGTAGGCACCTGGACATCGTGTTAGTACCCGATTCCTTCGTGATATTTGATATATAAATTTTGAGGTTAATTTCGCCGAAGAAGTTAAGCAGTAGGCACCTGGACATCGTTTTAGTACCCAATTGCTTCGTGATATTTAATATTCAGATTTTGAGGTTAACTTCCCTGAAGAAGTTGACTGGTAGGCACCTGGACATCCTGTTTGTACCCGATTGATTCGTGATATTCGATATTTACATTTTGAGGTTAATGTTACCGAAGAAGATGACCGGTAGGCACCTGGACATCGTATTAGTACCCGATTGCTTCGTGATATTCAATATTCAAATTTTGAGGTTAACTTCTCCGATGAAGTAACTAGGTAGGGACCTGGACATCGTGTTAGTACCAGATTGCTTCGTGCTATTCGATATTCACATTTTGAGGTTAACTTCCCCGAAGAAGTTGACCGGTAGGCACCTGGACATCGGGTTTATACGCGGTTGCTTCGTTAACTCAATATTCACATTTTGAGGTTAACTTCCCCGAAGAAGTTGACCAGTTGGCACCTGGACATCGTGTTAGTACCCGATTGCTTCGTGATATTCGATATTCCCATTTTAAGGTTAACTTTCCCGAAGGAGTTTACCGGTAGGCACCTGGACATCAGATTTATACCCGGTTGCTTTGTTAATTCGATATTCACATTTTGAGGTTAACTTCCCCGAAGAAGTTTACCGGTAGGCACCTGGACATCATGTTTCTACACGATTGTTTCGTGATATTTGATATATACATTTTGAGGTTAATTTCCCCGCAGAAGTTGACCGGTAGTCACCTGGACATCGTGTTAGTACCCGATTGCTTCGTGATATTGAATATTCACATTTTGAGGTTAATTTCACAGAAGAAGTTGACCGGTAGGCACCTGGACATCGTGTTAGTACCCGATTCCCTCGTGATATTTGATATTTACATTTTGAGGTTAACTTACCCGAAGAATTTGACCGGCAGGCACCTGGACATCGTTTTAGTACCTGATTGCTTCGTGATATATGATATTTACATTTTGAGGTTAACTTACCCGAAGAAGTTGACCGGTAGACACCTGGACATCGTGATAGTACCTGATTGCTTCGTGATATTTGATATTTACATTTTGAGGATAACTTACCCGAAGAAGTTGACCGGTAGGCACCTGGACATCGTGATAGTACCTGATTGCTTCGTGATATTGGATATTTACATTTTAAGGTTAACTTCTCCGATGAAGTAACTAGGTAGGCACCTGGACATCGTGTTAGTACCCGATTGATTCGTGATATTCGATATTTACGTTTTGAGGTTAATGTTACCGAAAAAGTTAACCGGTAGGCACCTGGACATCGTGATAGTACCTGATTGCTTCGTGATATTTGATATTTACATTTTGAGGTTAACTTACCCGAAGAAGTTGACCGGTAGGCACCTGGACATCGTCATAGTACCCGATTGCTTCGTGATATTGGATATTTACATTTTGAGGTTATGTTCCCCGAAGAAATTGACTGGTAGGCACCTGGACATCGTTTTAGTACCCGATTGCTTCGTGATATTTGATATTCACATTTTGAGGTAAACTTCCCCGAAGAAGTTGAGCGGTAGGCACCTGAACATCATGTTTGTACCCGATTGCTTCGTGGTATTCGATATTTACATTTTGAGGTTAATTTCCCCGAAGAAGTTGACCGGTAGGCACCTGGACATCGTGTTAGTACCCGATTGCTTCGTGATATTCGATATATAAATTTTGAGGTTAATTTCGTTAAAGAAGTTAAACGGTAGGCACCTGGACATTGTTTTAGTACCCAATTGCTTCGTGATATTTGATATATAAATTTTGAGGTTAATTTCGCCGAAGAAGTTAAGCGGTAGGCACCTGGACATCGTTTTAGTACCCAATTGCTTCGTGATATTTGATATTCAGATTTTGAGGTTTACTTCCCCGAAGAAGTTGAGCAGTAGGCACCTGAACATCCTGTTTGTACCCGATTGCTTCGTGATATTTGATATTCACATTTTGAGGTAAACTTCCCCGAAGAAGTTAAGCGGTAGGCACCTGAACATCATGTTTGTACCCGATTGCTTCGTGGTATTCGATATTTACATTTTGAGGTTAATTTCCCCGAAGAAGTTGACCGGTAGGCACCTGGACATCGTGTTAGTACCCGATTACTTCGTGATATTCGATATATAAATTTTGAGGTTAATTTCACCAAAGAAGTTGACCGGTAGGCACCTGGACATCGTGTTAGTAGCCGATTCCTTCGTGATATTTGATATATAAATTTTGAGGTTAATTTCGCCGAAGAAATTAAGCGGTAGGCACCTGGACATTGTTTTAGTACCCAATTGCTTCGTGATATTTGATATTCAGATATTGAGGTTAACTTCCCCAAAGAAGTTGACCTGTAGGCACCTGGACATCCTGTTTGTACCCGATTGCTTCGTCATATTCGATATGTACATTTTGAGGTTAACTTCCCAGAAGAAGTTGACCGGTAAGCACCTGGACATCGTGTTGGTACCTGATTGCTTCGTGATATTTGATATTTACATTTTGAGGATAACTTACCCGAAGAAGTTGACCGGTAGGCACCTGGACATCGTGATAGTACCTGATTGCTTCGTGATATTGGATATTTACATTTTAAGGTTAACTTCTCCGATGAAGTAACTAGGTAGGCACCTGGACATCGTGTTAGTACCCGATTGATTCGTGATATTCGATATTTACGTTTTGAGGTTAATGTTACCGAAAAAGTTAACCGGTAGGCACCTGGACATCGTGATAGTATCTGATTGCTTCGTGATATTTGATATTTACATTTTGAGGTTAACTTACCCGAAGAAGTTGACCGGTAGGCACCTGGACATCGTTTTAGTACCCGATTGCTTCGTGATATTTGATATTCACATTTTGAGGTAAACTTCCCCGAAGAAGTTGAGCGGTAGGCACCTGAACATCATGTTTGTACCCGATTGCTTCGTGGTATTCGATATTTACATTTTGAGGTTAATTTCCCCGAAGAAGTTGACCGGTAGGCACCTGGACATCGTGTTAGTACCCGATTGCTTCGTGATATTCGATATATAAATTTTGAGGTTAATTTCGTTAAAGAAGTTAAACGGTAGGCACCTGGACATTGTTTTAGTACCCAATTGCTTCGTGATATTTGATATATAAATTTTGAGGTTAATTTCGCCGAAGAAGTTAAGCGGTAGGCACCTGGACATCGTTTTAGTACCCAATTGCTTCGTGATATTTGATATTCAGATTTTGAGGTTTACTTCCCCGAAGAAGTTGAGCAGTAGGCACCTGAACATCCTGTTTGTACCCGATTGCTTCGTGATATTTGATATTCACATTTTGAGGTAAACTTCCCCGAAGAAGTTAAGCGGTAGGCACCTGAACATCATGTTTGTACCCGATTGCTTCGTGGTATTCGATATTTACATTTTGAGGTTAATTTCCCCGAAGAAGTTGACCGGTAGGCACCTGGACATCGTGTTAGTACCCGATTACTTCGTGATATTCGATATATAAATTTTGAGGTTAATTTCACCAAAGAAGTTGACCGGTAGGCACCTGGACATCGTGTTAGTAGCCGATTCCTTCGTGATATTTGATATATAAATTTTGAGGTTAATTTCGCCGAAGAAATTAAGCGGTAGGCACCTGGACATTGTTTTAGTACCCAATTGCTTCGTGATATTTGATATTCAGATATTGAGGTTAACTTCCCCAAAGAAGTTGACCTGTAGGCACCTGGACATCCTGTTTGTACCCGATTGCTTCGTCATATTCGATATGTACATTTTGAGGTTAACTTCCCAGAAGAAGTTGACCGGTAAGCACCTGGACATCGTGTTGGTACCTGATTGCTTCGTGATATTTGATATTTACAGTTTGAGGTTAACTTCCCCGAAGAAGTTGACCGCTAGGCACCTGGACACCGTTTTAGTACCCAATTGCTTCGTGATATTTGATATTCAGATTTTGAGGTTAACTTCCCCGATGAAGTTGACCGGTAGGCACCTGGACATCGTGTTGGTACCTGATTGCTTCGTCATATTCGATATGTACATTTTGAGGTTAACTTCCCTGAAGAAGTTGACCGGTAAGCACCTGGACATCGTGTTGGTACCTGATTGCTTCGTGATATTTGATATTTACAGTTTAAGGTTAACTTCCCCGAAGAAGTTGAGCGGTAGGCACCTGGACATCGTGTTAGTACCCGATTGCTTCGTGGTATTCGATATTTACATTTTGAGGTTAATTTCCCCGAAGAAGTTGACCGGTAGGCACCTGGACATCGTGTTAGTACCCGATTGCTTCGTGATATTCGATATATAAATTTTGAGGTTAATTTCGCCAAAGAAGTTAAACGGTAGGCACCTGGACATTGTTTTAGTACCCAATTGCTTCGTGATATTTGATATTCAGATTTTGAGGTTAACTTCCCCAAAGAAGTTGACCTGTAGGCACCTGGACATCCTGTTTGTACCCGATTGCTTCGTCATATTCGATATATACATTTTGAGGTTAACGTCCCCGAAGAAGTTGACCGGTAAGCACCTGGACATCGTTTTAGTACCCAATTGCTTCGTGATATTTGATATTCAGATTTTGAGGTTAACTTACCCGAAGAAGTTGACCGGTAGGCACCTGGACATCGTGATTGTACCCGATTGCTTCGTGATATTCGATATGTACATTTTGAGGTTAACTTCCCCGAAGAATTTGACCGGCAGGCACCTGGACATCGTGTTAGTACCTGATTGCTTCGTGATATTTGATATTTACAGTTTTAGGTTAACTTCCCCGAAGAAGTTGACCGGTAGGCACCTGGACATCATGTTTCTACACGATTGTTTCGTGATATTCGATATATACATTTTAAGGTTAATTTCCCCGCAGAAGTTGACCGGTTGGCACCTGGACATCGTGTTAGTACCTGATTGCTTCGTGATATTTGATATTTACATTTTGAGGTTAACTTCCCCGAAGAAGTTGACCGGTAGGCACCTGGACATCATGTTTCTACACGATTGATTCGTGATATTCGATATATACATTTTGAGGTTAATTTCCCCGCAGAAGTTGACCGGTAGGCACCTGGACATCGTGATTGTACCCGATTGCTTCGTGATATTCGATATGTACATTTTGAGGTTAACTTCCCCGAAGAATTTGACCGGCAGGCACCTGGACATCGTGTTAGTACCTGATTGCTTCGTGATATTTGATATTTACATTTTGAGGTTAACTTACCCGAAGAAGTTGACCGGTAGGCACCTGGACATCGTGTTAGTACCTGATTGCTTCGTGATATTTGATATTTACATTTTGAGGTTAACTTCCCCGAAGAAGTTGACCGGTAGGCACCTGGACATCGTCTTTGTACCCGATTGCTTCGTGATATTCGATATGTACATTTTGAGGTTATGTTCCCCGAAGAAGTTGACCGGTAGGCACCTGGACATCCTGTTTGTACCCGATTGCTTCGTGATATTTGATATTCACATTTTGAGGTTAACTTCCCCGAAGAAGTTGACCGGTAGGCACCTGGACATCGTGTTAGTACCTGATTGCTTCGTGATATTTGATATTTACATTTTGAGGTTAACTTCCCCGAAGAAGTTGACCGGTAGGCACCTGGACATCGTGTTAGTACCTGATTGCTTCGTGATATTTGATATTTACATTTTGAGGTTAAATTCCCCGAAGAAGTTGACCGGGAGGCACCTGGACATCCTGTTTGTACCCGATTGCTTCGTGATATTCGATATGTACATTTTGAGGTTAACTTCCCCGAAGAATTTGACCGGCAGGCACCTGGACATCGTGTTAGTACCTGATTGCTTCGTGATATTTGATATTTACATTTTGAGGTTAACTTACCCGAAGAAGTTGACCGGTAGGCACCTGGACATCGTGATAATACCCGATTGCTTCGTGATATTGGATATTTACATTTTGAGGTTATGTTCATCCAAGAAATTGACTGGTAGGCACCTGGACATCCTGTTTGTACCCGATTGCTTCGTGATATTTGATATTCACATTTTGAGGTAAACTTCCCCGAAGAAGTTGAGCGGCAGGCACCTGAACATCATGTTTGTACCCGATTACTTCGTGGTATTCGATTTTTACATTTTGAGGTTAATTTCCCTGATGAAGTTGACCGGTAGGCACCTGGACATCGTGTTAGTACCCGATTGCTTCGTGATATTCGATATATAAATTTTGAGGTTAATTTCGCCGAAGAAGTTAACCGGTAGGCACCTGGATATCGTTTTAGTACCCAATTGCTTCGTGATATTTGATATTCAGATTTTGAGGTTAACTTCCCCGAAGAAGTTGACCGGTAGGCACCTGGACATCGGATTGATACCCGGTTGCTTCGTTAATTCGATATTTACATTTTGAGGATAATTTCCCCGAAGAAGTTGACCGGTAGGCACCTAAACATCGTGTTTGTACCTGATTGCTTTGTGATATTCGATATTTACATTTTGAGGTTAATGTCCCCGAAGAAGTTGACCGGTAGGCACCTGGACATCGTGTTAGTACCCGATTGCTTCGTGATATTAGATATTCACATTTTGAGTTTAATTTCACCGAAGAAGTTGACCGGTTGGCACCTGGACATCGTGTTAGTACCCGATACCTTCGTGATATTTGATATTCAGATTTTGAGGTTAACTTCCCTCAAGAAGTTGAGCGGTGGGCACCTGAACATCATGTTTGTACCCGATTGGTTCGTGGTATTCGATATTTACATTTTGAGGTTAATTTCCCAGAAGAAGTTGACCTGTAGGCACCTGGACATCGTGTTAGTACCCGATTGCTTCGTGATATTCGATATATAAATTTTGAGGTTAACTTCGCCAAAGAAGTTAACCGGTAGGCACCTGGACATCGTGTTAGTACCCGATTGCTCCGGGATATTTGATATTCAGATTTTGAGGTTAACTTCCCCAAAGAAGTTGACCGGTAGGCACCTGGACATCCTGTTTGTACCCGATTTCTTTGTTAATTCGATATTTACATTTTGAGGATAATTTCCCCGAAGAAGTTGACCGGTAGGCACCTAAACATCCTGTTTATACCCGATTGCTTTGTGATATTCGATATTTACATTTTGAGGTTAATGTCCTCGAAGAAGTTGACCGGTAGGCACCTGGACATCGTGTTAGTACCCGATTGCTTCGTGATATTAGATATTCACATTTTGAGTTTAATATCACCGAAGAAGTTGACCGGTAGGCACCTGGACATCGTTTTAGTACCCAATTGCTTCGTGATATTTGATATTCAGATTTTGAGGTTAACTTCCCCGAAGAAGTTGACCGGTAGGCACCTGGACATCGGATTAATACCCGGTTGCTTCGTTAATTCGATATTTACATTTTAAGGATAATTTCCCCGAAGAAGTTGACCGGTAGGCACCTAATCATCCTGTTTGTACCTGATTGCTTTGTGATATTCGATAATTACATTTTGAGGTTAATGTCCCCGAAGAAGTTGACCGGTAGGCACCTGAACATCATGTTTGTACCCGATTGCTTCGTGGTATTCGATATTTACATTTTGAGGTTAATTTCCCCGAAGAAGTTGACCGGTAGGCACCTGGACATCGTGTTAGTACCCGATTACTTCGTGATATTCGATATATAAATTTTGAGGTTAATTTCACCAAAGAAGTTGACCGGTAGGCACCTGGACATCGTGTTAGTACCCGATTCCTTCGTGATATTTGATATATAAATTTTGAGGTTAATTTCGCCGAAGAAGTTAAGCGGTAGGCACCTGGACATTGTTTTAGTACCCAATTGCTTCGTGATATTTGATATTCAGATATTGAGGTTAACTTCCCCAAAGAAGTTGACCTGTAGGCACCTGGACATCGTGTTAGTACCCGATTGCTTCGTGGTATTCGATATTTACATTTTGAGGTTAATTTCCCCGAAGAAGTTGACCGGTAGGCACCTGGACATCGTGTTAGTACCCGATTGCTTCGTGATATTCGATATATAAATTTTGAGGTTAATTTCGCCAAAGAAGTTAAACGGTAGGCACCTGGACATTGTTTTAGTACCCAATTGCTTCGTGATATTTGATATTCAGATTTTGAGGTTAACTTCCCCAAAGAAGTTGACCTGTAGGCACCTGGACATCCTGTTTGTACCCGATTGCTTCGTCATATTCGATATATACATTTTGAGGTTAACGTCCCCGAAGAAGTTGACCGGTAAGCACCTGGACATCGTTTTAGTACCCAATTGCTTCGTGATATTTGATATTCAGATTTTGAGGTTAACTTACCCGAAGAAGTTGACCGGTAGGCACCTGGACATCGTGATTGTACCCGATTGCTTCGTGATATTCGATATGTACATTTTGAGGTTAACTTCCCCGAAGAATTTGACCGGCAGGCACCTGGACATCGTGTTAGTACCTGATTGCTTCGTGATATTTGATATTTACAGTTTTAGGTTAACTTCCCCGAAGAAGTTGACCGGTAGGCACCTGGACATCATGTTTCTACACGATTGTTTCGTGATATTCGATATATACATTTTAAGGTGAATTTCCCCGAAGAAGTTGACCGGTAGGCACCTGGACATCGTGTTAGTACCCGATTGCTTCGTGATATTCGATATATAAATTTTGAGGTTAATTTCGCCAAAGAAGTTAAACGGTAGGCACCTGGACATTGTTTTAGTACCCAATTGCTTCGTGATATTTGATATTCAGATTTTGAGGTTAACTTCCCCAAAGAAGTTGACCTGTAGGCACCTGGACATCCTGTTTGTACCCGATTGCTTCGTCATATTCGATATATACATTTTGAGGTTAACGTCCCCGAAGAAGTTGACCGGTAAGCACCTGGACATCGTTTTAGTACCCAATTGCTTCGTGATATTTGATATTCAGATTTTGAGGTTAACTTACCCGAAGAAGTTGACCGGTAGGCACCTGGACATCGTGATTGTACCCGATTGCTTCGTGATATTCGATATGTACATTTTGAGGTTAACTTCCCCGAAGAATTTGACCGGCAGGCACCTGGACATCGTGTTAGTACCTGATTGCTTCGTGATATTTGATATTTACAGTTTTAGGTTAACTTCCCCGAAGAAGTTGACCGGTAGGCACCTGGACATCATGTTTCTACACGATTGTTTTGTGATATTCGATATATACATTTTAAGGTTAATTTCCCCGCAGAAGTTGACCGGTTGGCACCTGGACATCGTGTTAGTACCTGATTGCTTCGTGATATTTGATATTTACATTTTGAGGTTAACTTCCCCGAAGAAGTTGACCGGTAGGCACCTGGACATCATGTTTCTACACGATTGATTCGTGATATTCGATATATACATTTTGAGGTTAATTTCCCCGCAGAAGTTGACCGGTAGGCACCTGGACATCGTGATTGTACCCGATTGCTTCGTGATATTCGATATGTACATTTTGAGGTTAACTTCCCCGAAGAATTTGACCGGCAGGCACCTGGACATCGTGTTAGTACCTGATTGCTTCGTGATATTTGATATTTACATTTTGAGGTTAACTTACCCGAAGAAGTTGACCGGTAGGCACCTGGACATCGTGTTAGTACCTGATTGCTTCGTGATATTTGATATTTACATTTTGAGGTTAACTTCCCCGAAGAAGTTGACCGGTAGGCACCTGGACA
This sequence comes from Ganaspis brasiliensis, assembly GCA_037103525.1. Lineage (NCBI taxonomy): Eukaryota > Metazoa > Arthropoda > Insecta > Hymenoptera > Figitidae > Ganaspis > Ganaspis brasiliensis. Next base: position 671,524 of record JAZKLR010000381.1, on the reverse strand, counting down.
TCGTCTTTGTACCCGATTGCTTCGTGATATTCGATATGTACATTTTGAGGTTATGTTCCCCGAAGAAGTTGACCGGTAGGCACCTGGACATCCTGTTTGTACCCGATTGCTTCGTGATATTTGATATTCACATTTTGAGGTTAACTTCCCCGAAGAAGTTGACCGGTAGGCACCTGGACATCGTGTTAGTACCTGATTGCTTCGTGATATTTGATATTTACATTTTGAGGTTAACTTCCCCGAAGAAGTTGACCGGTAGGCACCTGGACATCGTGTTAGTACCTGATTGCTTCGTGATATTTGATATTTACATTTTGAGGTTAAGTTCCCCGAAGAAGTTGACCGGGAGGCACCTGGACATCCTGTTTGTACCCGATTGCTTCGTGATATTTGATATTCACATTTTGAGGTTAACTTCCCCGAAGAAGTTGACCGGTAGGCACCTGGACATCGTGTTAGTACCTGATTGCTTCGTGATATTTGATATTTACATTTTGAGGTTAACTTCCCCGAAGAAGTTGACCGGTAGGCACCTGGACATCGTGTTAGTACCTGATTGCTTCGTGATATTTGATATTTACATTTTGAGGTTAAGTTCCCCGAAGAAGTTGACCGGGAGGCACCTGGACATCCTGTTTGTACCCGATTGCTTCGTGATATTCGATATGTACATTTTGAGGTTAACTTCCCCGAAGAATTTGACCGGCAGGCACCTGGACATCGTGTTAGTACCTGATTGCTTCGTGATATTTGATATTTACATTTTGAGGTTAACTTACCCGAAGAAGTTGACCGGTAGGCACCTGGACATCGTGATAATACCCGATTGCTTCGTGATATTGGATATTCACATTTTGAGGTTATGTTCATCCAAGAAATTGACTGGTAGGCACCTGGACATCCTGTTTGTACCCGATTGCTTCGTGATATTTGATATTCACATTTTGAGGTAAACTTCCCCGAAGAAGTTGAGCGGCAGGCACCTGAACATCATGTTTGTACCCGATTACTTCGTGGTATTCGATTTTTACATTTTGAGGTTAATTTCCCTGATGAAGTTGACCGGTAGGCACCTGGACATCGTGTTAGTACCCGATTGCTTCGTGATATTCGATATATAAATTTTGAGGTTAATTTCGCCGAAGAAGTTAACCGGTAGGCACCTGGATATCGTTTTAGTACCCAATTGCTTCGTGATATTTGATATTCAGATTTTGAGGTTAACTTCCCCGAAGAAGTTGACCGGTAGGCACCTGGACATCGGATTGATACCCGGTTGCTTCGTTAATTCGATATTTACATTTTGAGGATAATTTCCCCGAAGAAGTTGACCGGTAGGCACCTAAACATCGTGTTTGTACCTGATTGCTTTGTGATATTCGATATTTACATTTTGAGGTTAATGTCCCCGAAGAAGTTGACCGGTAGGCACCTGGACATCGTGTTAGTACCCGATTGCTTCGTGATATCAGATATTCACATTTTGAGTTTAATTTCACCGAAGAAGTTGACCGGTTGGCACCTGGACATCGTGTTAGTACCCGATACCTTCGTGATATTTGATATTCAGATTTTGAGGTTAACTTCCCTCAAGAAGTTGAGCGGTGGGCACCTGAACATCATGTTTGTACCCGATTGGTTCGTGGTATTCGATATTTACATTTTGAGGTTAATTTCCCCGAAGAAGTTGACCTGTAGGCACCTGGACATCGTGTTAGTACCCGATTGCTTCGTGATATTCGATATATAAATTTTGAGGTTAACTTCGCCAAAGAAGTTAACCGGTAGGCACCTGGACATCGTGTTAGTACCCGATTGCTCCGGGATATTTGATATTCAGATTTTGAGGTTAACTTCCCCAAAGAAGTTGACCGGTAGGCACCTGGACATCCTGTTTGTACCCGATTTCTTTGTTAATTCGATATTTACATTTTGAGGATAATTTCCCCGAAGAAGTTGACCGGTAGGCACCTAAACATCCTGTTTATACCCGATTGCTTTGTGATATTCGATATTTACATTTTGAGGTTAATGTCCTCGAAGAAGTTGACCGGTAGGCACCTGGACATCGTGTTAGTACCCGATTGCTTCGTGATATTAGATATTCACATTTTGAGTTTAATATCACCGAAGAAGTTGACCGGTAGGCACCTGGACATCGTTTTAGTACCCAATTGCTTCGTGATATTTGATATTCAGATTTTGAGGTTAACTTCCCCGAAGAAGTTGACCGGTAGGCACCTGGACATCGGATTGATACCCGGTTGCTTCGTTAATTCGATATTTACATTTTAAGGATAATTTCCCCGAAGAAGTTGACCGGTAGGCACCTAAACATCCTGTTTGTACCTGATTGCTTTGTGATATTCGATAATTACATTTTGAGGTTAATGTCCCCGAAGAAGTTGACCGGTAAGCACCTGGACATCGTGTTAGTACCCGATTGCTTCGTGATATTAGATATTCACATTTTGAGTTTAATTTCACCGAAGAAGTTGACCGGTTGGCACCTGGACATCGTGTTAGTACCCGATTCCTTCGCGATATTTGATATTCAGATTTTGAGGTATACTTCCCTCAAGAAGTTGAGCGGTAGGCACCTGAACATCATGTTTGTACCCGATTGGTTCGTGGTATTCGATATTTACATTTTGAGGTTAATTTCCCCGAAGAAGTTGACATGTAGGCAACTGGACATCGTGTTAGTACCCGATTGCTTCGTGATATTCGATATATAAATTTTGGGGTAATTTCGCCAAAGAAGTTAACCGGTAGGCACCTGGACATCGTGTTAGTACCTGATTGCTTCGGGATATTTGATATTCAGATTTTGAGGTTAACTTCCCCAAAGAAGTTGACCGGTAGGCACCTGGACATCCTGTTTGTACCCGATTTCTTCGTTAATTCGATATTTACATTTTGAGGATAATTTCCCCGAAGAAGTTGACCGGTAGGCACCTAAACATCCTGTTTATACCCGATTGCTTTGTGATATTCGATATTTACATTTTGAGGTTAATGTCCCCGAAGAAGTTGACCGGTAGGCACCTGGACATCGGATTGATACCCGGTTGCTTCGTTAATTCGATATTTACATTTTAAGGATAATTTCCCCGAAGAAGTTGACCGGTAGGCACCTAAACATCCTGTTTGTACCTGATTGCTTTGTGATATTCGATAATTACATTTTGAGGTTAATGTCCCCGAAGAAGTTGACCGGTAGGCACCTGGACATCCTGTTTGTACCTGATTGCTTCGTGATATTTGATATTTACATTTTGAGGTTAACTTCCCCGAAGAAGTTGACCGGTAGGCACCTGGACATCGTGTTAGTACCTGATTGCTTCGTGATATTTGATATTTACATTTTGAGGTTAACTTCCCTGAAGAATTTGACCGGCAGGCACCTGGACATCGTGTTAGTACCCGGTTGCTTCGTTAATTCGATATTCACATTTTGAGGTTAACTTCCCCGAAGAAGTTGACCGGTAGGCACCTGGACATCGTGTTAGTACCTGATTGCTTCGTGATATTTGATATTTACATTTTGAGGTTAACTTCCCCGAAGAAGTTGACTGGTAGGCACCTGGACATCGTGTTAGTACCTGATTGCTTCGTGATATTTGATATTTACATTTTGAGGTTAACTTCCCCGAAGAAGTTGACCGGTAGGCACCTGGACATCCTGTTTGTACCCGATTGCTTCGTGATATTCGATATGTACATTTTGAGGTTAACTTCCCCGAAGAATTTGACCGGCAGGCACCTGGACATCGTGTTAGTACCTGATTGCTTCGTGGTATTCGATTTTTACATTTTGAGGTTAATTTCCCTGATGAAGTTGACCGGTAGGCACCTGGACATCGTGTTAGTACCCGATTGCTTCGTGATATTCGATATATAAATTTTGAGGTTAATTTCGCCGAAGAAGTTAACCGGTAGGCACCTGGATATCGTTTTAGTACCCAATTGCTTCGTGATATTAGATATTCAGATTTTGAGGTTAACTTCCCCGAAGAAGTTGACCGGTAGGCACCTGGACATCGGATTGATACCCGGTTGCTTCGTTAATTCGATATTTACATTTTGAGGATAATTTCCCCGAAGAAGTTGACCGGTAGGCACCTAAACATCCTGTTTGTACCTGATTGCTTTGTGATATTCGATAATTACATTTTGAGGTTAATGTCCCCGAAGAAGTTGACCGGTAAGCACCTGGACATCGTGTTAGTACCCGATTGCTTCGTGATATTAGATATTCACATTTTGAGTTTAATTTCACCGAAGAAGTTGACCGGTTGGCACCTGGACATCGTGTTAGTACCCGATTCCTTCGTGATATTTGATATTCAGATTTTGAGGTATACTTCCCTCAAGAAGTTGAGCGGTAGGCACCTGAACATCATGTTTGTACCCGATTGGTTCGTGGTATTCGATATTTACATTTTGAGGTTAATTTCCACGAAGAAGTTGACATGTAGGCAACTGGACATCGTGTTAGTACCCGATTGCTTCGTGATATTCGATATATAAATTTTGGGGTAATTTCGCCAAAGAAGTTAACCGGTAGGCACCTGGACATCGTGTTAGTACCTGATTGCTTCGGGATATTTGATATTCAGATTTTGAGGTTAACTTCCCCAAAGAAGTTGACCGGTAGGCACCTGGACATCCTGTTTGTACCCGATTTCTTCGTTAATTCGATATTTACATTTTGAGGATAATTTCCCCGAAGAAGTTGACCGGTAGGCACCTAAACATCCTGTTTATACCCGATTGCTTTGTGATATTCGATATTTACATTTTGAGGTTAATGTCCCCGAAGAAGTTGACCGGTAGGCACCTGGACATCGGATTGATACCCGGTTGCTTCGTTAATTCGATATTTACATTTTAAGGATAATTTCCCCGAAGAAGTTGACCGGTAGGCACCTAAACATCCTGTTTGTACCTGATTGCTTTGTGATATTCGATAATTACATTTTGAGGTTAATGTCCCCGAAGAAGTTGACCGGTAGGCACCTGGACATCCTGTTTGTACCTGATTGCTTCGTGATATTTGATATTTACATTTTGAGGTTAACTTCCCCGAAGAAGTTGACCGGTAGGCACCTGGACATCGTGTTAGTACCTGATTGCTTCGTGATATTTGATATTTACATTTTGAGGTTAACTTCCCCGAAGAAGTTGACCGGTAGGCACCTGGACATCCTGTTTGTACCCGATTGCTTCGTGATATTCGATATGTACATTTTGAGGTTAACTTTCCTGAAGAATTTGACCGGCAGGCACCTGGACATCGTGTTAGTACCCGGTTGCTTCGTTAATTCGATATTCACATTTTGAGGTTAACTTCCCCGAAGAAGTTGACCGGTAGGCACCTGGACATCGTGTTAGTACCTGATTGCTTCGTGATATTTGATATTTACATTTTGAGGTTAACTTCCCCGAAGAAGTTGACTGGTAGGCACCTGGACATCGTGTTAGTACCTGATTGCTTCGTGATATTTGATATTTACATTTTGAGGTTAACTTCCCCGAAGAAGTTGACCGGTAGGCACCTGGACATCCTGTTTGTACCCGATTGCTTCGTGATATTCGATATGTACATTTTGAGGTTAACTTCCCCGAAGAATTTGACCGGCAGGCACCTGGACATCGTGTTAGTACCTGATTGCTTCGTGGTATTCGATTTTTACATTTTGAGGTTAATTTCCCTGATGAAGTTGACCGGTAGGCACCTGGACATCGTGTTAGTACCCGATTGCTTCGTGATATTCGATATATAAATTTTGAGGTTAATTTCGCCGAAGAAGTTAACCGGTAGGCACCTGGATATCGTTTTAGTACCCAATTGCTTCGTGATATTTGATATTCAGATTTTGAGGTTAACTTCCCCGAAGAAGTTGACCGGTAGGCACCTGGACATCGGATTGATACCCGGTTGCTTCGTTAATTCGATATTTACATTTTGAGGATAATTTCCCCGAAGAAGTTGACCGGTAGGCACCTAAACATCGTGTTTGTACCTGATTGCTTTGTGATATTCGATATTTACATTTTGAGGTTAATGTCCCCGAAGAAGTTGACCGGTAGGCACCTGGACATCGTGTTAGTACCCGATTGCTTCGTGATATTTGATATTTACATTTTGAGGTTAACTTCCCCGAAGAAGTTGACCGGTAGGCACCTGGACATCGTTTTAGTACCCAATTGCTTCGTGATATTTGATATTCAGATTTTGAGGTTAACTTCCCCGAAGAAGTTGACCGGGAGGCACCTGGACATCCTGTTTGTACCCGATTGCTTCGTGATATTCGATATGTACATTTTGAGGTTATGTTCCCCGAAGAAGTTGACCGGTAGGCACCTGGACATCCTGTTTGTACCCGATTGCTTCGTGATATTTGATATTCACATTTTGAGGTTAACTTCCCCGAAGAAGTTGACCGGTAGGCACCTGGACATCGTGTTAGTACCTGATTGCTTCGTGATATTTGATATTTACATTTTGAGGTTAACTTCCCCGAAGAAGTTGACCGGTAGGCACCTGGACATCGTGTTAGTACCTGATTGCTTCGTGATATTTGATATTTACATTTTGAGGTTAAGTTCCCCGAAGAAGTTGACCGGGAGGCACCTGGACATCCTGTTTGTACCCGATTGCTTCGTGATATTCGATATGTACATTTTGAGGTTAACTTCCCCGAAGAATTTGACCGGCAGGCACCTGGACATCGTGTTAGTACCTGATTGCTTCGTGATATTTGATATTTACATTTTGAGGTTAACTTACCCGAAGAAGTTGACCGGTAGGCACCTGGACATCGTGATAATACCCGATTGCTTCGTGATATTGGATATTCACATTTTGAGGTTATGTTCATCCAAGAAATTGACTGGTAGGCACCTGGACATCCTGTTTGTACCCGATTGCTTCGTGATATTTGATATTCACATTTTGAGGTAAACTTCCCCGAAGAAGTTGAGCGGCAGGCACCTGAACATCATGTTTGTACCCGATTACTTCGTGGTATTCGATTTTTACATTTTGAGGTTAATTTCCCTGATGAAGTTGACCGGTAGGCACCTGGACATCGTGTTAGTACCCGATTGCTTCGTGATATTCGATATATAAATTTTGAGGTTAATTTCGCCGAAGAAGTTAACCGGTAGGCACCTGGATATCGTTTTAGTACCCAATTGCTTCGTGATATTTGATATTCAGATTTTGAGGTTAACTTCCCCGAAGAAGTTGACCGGTAGGCACCTGGACATCGGATTGATACCCGGTTGCTTCGTTAATTCGATATTTACATTTTGAGGATAATTTCCCCGAAGAAGTTGACCGGTAGGCACCTAAACATCGTGTTTGTACCTGATTGCTTTGTGATATTCGATATTTACATTTTGAGGTTAATGTCCCCGAAGAAGTTGACCGGTAGGCACCTGGACATCGTGTTAGTACCCGATTGCTTCGTGATATCAGATATTCACATTTTGAGTTTAATTTCACCGAAGAAGTTGACCGGTTGGCACCTGGACATCGTGTTAGTACCCGATACCTTCGTGATATTTGATATTCAGATTTTGAGGTTAACTTCCCTCAAGAAGTTGAGCGGTGGGCACCTGAACATCATGTTTGTACCCGATTGGTTCGTGGTATTCGATATTTACATTTTGAGGTTAATTTCCCCGAAGAAGTTGACCTGTAGGCACCTGGACATCGTGTTAGTACCCGATTGCTTCGTGATATTCGATATATAAATTTTGAGGTTAACTTCGCCAAAGAAGTTAACCGGTAGGCACCTGGACATCGTGTTAGTACCCGATTGCTCCGGGATATTTGATATTCAGATTTTGAGGTTAACTTCCCCAAAGAAGTTGACCGGTAGGCACCTGGACATCCTGTTTGTACCCGATTTCTTTGTTAATTCGATATTTACATTTTGAGGATAATTTCCCCGAAGAAGTTGACCGGTAGGCACCTAAACATCCTGTTTATACCCGATTGCTTTGTGATATTCGATATTTACATTTTGAGGTTAATGTCCTCGAAGAAGTTGACCGGTAGGCACCTGGACATCGTGTTAGTACCCGATTGCTTCGTGATATTAGATATTCACATTTTGAGTTTAATATCACCGAAGAAGTTGACCGGTAGGCACCTGGACATCGTTTTAGTACCCAATTGCTTCGTGATATTTGATATTCAGATTTTGAGGTTAACTTCCCCGAAGAAGTTGACCGGTAGGCACCTGGACATCGGATTGATACCCGGTTGCTTCGTTAATTCGATATTTACATTTTAAGGATAATTTCCCCGAAGAAGTTGACCGGTAGGCACCTAAACATCCTGTTTGTACCTGATTGCTTTGTGATATTCGATAATTACATTTTGAGGTTAATGTCCCCGAAGAAGTTGACCGGTAAGCACCTGGACATCGTGTTAGTACCCGATTGCTTCGTGATATTAGATATTCACATTTTGAGTTTAATTTCACCGAAGAAGTTGACCGGTTGGCACCTGGACATCGTGTTAGTACCCGATTCCTTCGCGATATTTGATATTCAGATTTTGAGGTATACTTCCCTCAAGAAGTTGAGCGGTAGGCACCTGAACATCATGTTTGTACCCGATTGGTTCGTGGTATTCGATATTTACATTTTGAGGTTAATTTCCCCGAAGAAGTTGACATGTAGGCAACTGGACATCGTGTTCATACCCGATTGCTTCGTGATATTCGATATATAAATTTTGGGGTAATTTCGCCAAAGAAGTTAACCGGTAGGCACCTGGACATCGTGTTAGTACCTGATTGCTTCGGGATATTTGATATTCAGATTTTGAGGTTAACTTCCCCAAAGAAGTTGACCGGTAGGCACCTGGACATCCTGTTTGTACCCGATTTCTTCGTTAATTCGATATTTACATTTTGAGGATAATTTCCCCGAAGAAGTTGACCGGTAGGCACCTAAACATCCTGTTTATACCCGATTGCTTTGTGATATTCGATATTTACATTTTGAGGTTAATGTCCCCGAAGAAGTTGACCGGTAGGCACCTGGACATCGGATTGATACCCGGTTGCTTCGTTAATTCGATATTTACATTTTAAGGATAATTTCCCCGAAGAAGTTGACCGGTAGGCACCTAAACATCCTGTTTGTACCTGATTGCTTTGTGATATTTGATATTTACATTTTGAGGTTAACTTCCCCGAAGAAGTTGACCGGTAGGCACCTGGACATCCTGTTTGTACCCGATTGCTTCGTGATATTCGATATGTACATTTTGAGGTTAACTTCCCTGAAGAATTTGACCGGCAGGCACCTGGACATCGTGTTAGTACCCGGTTGCTTCGTTAATTCGATATTCACATTTTGAGGTTAACTTCCCCGAAGAAGTTGACCGGTAGGCACCTGGACATCGTGTTAGTACCTGATTGCTTCGTGATATTTGATATTTACATTTTGAGGTTAACTTCCCCGAAGAAGTTGACTGGTAGGCACCTGGACATCGTGTTAGTACCTGATTGCTTCGTGATATTTGATATTTACATTTTGAGGTTAACTTCCCCGAAGAAGTTGACCGGTAGGCACCTGGACATCCTGTTTGTACCCGATTGCTTCGTGATATTCGATATGTACATTTTGAGGTTAACTTCCCCGAAGAATTTGACCGGCAGGCACCTGGACATCGTGTTAGTACCTGATTGCTTCGTGGTATTCGATTTTTACATTTTGAGGTTAATTTCCCTGATGAAGTTGACCGGTAGGCACCTGGACATCGTGTTAGTACCCGATTGCTTCGTGATATTCGATATATAAATTTTGGGGTAATTTCGCCAAAGAAGTTAACCGGTAGGCACCTGGACATCGTGTTAGTACCTGATTGCTTCGGGATATTTGATATTCAGATTTTGAGGTTAACTTCCCCAAAGAAGTTGACCGGTAGGCACCTGGACATCCTGTTTGTACCCGATTTCTTCGTTAATTCGATATTTACATTTTGAGGATAATTTCCCCGAAGAAGTTGACCGGTAGGCACCTAAACATCCTGTTTATACCCGATTGCTTTGTGATATTCGATATTTACATTTTGAGGTTAATGTCCCCGAAGAAGTTGACCGGTAGGCACCTGGACATCGGATTGATACCCGGTTGCTTCGTTAATTCGATATTTACATTTTAAGGATAATTTCCCCGAAGAAGTTGACCGGTAGGCACCTAAACATCCTGTTTGTACCTGATTGCTTTGTGATATTCGATAATTACATTTTGAGGTTAATGTCCCCGAAGAAGTTGACCGGTAGGCACCTGGACATCCTGTTTGTACCTGATTGCTTCGTGATATTTGATATTTACATTTTGAGGTTAACTTCCCCGAAGAAGTTGACCGGTAGGCACCTGGACATCGTGTTAGTACCTGATTGCTTCGTGATATTTGATATTTACATTTTGAGGTTAACTTCCCCGAAGAAGTTGACCGGTAGGCACCTGGACATCCTGTTTGTACCCGATTGCTTCGTGATATTCGATATGTACATTTTGAGGTTAACTTCCCTGAAGAATTTGACCGGCAGGCACCTGGACATCGTGTTAGTACCCGGTTGCTTCGTTAATTCGATATTCACATTTTGAGGTTAACTTCCCCGAAGAAGTTGACCGGTAGGCACCTGGACATCGTGTTAGTACCTGATTGCTTCGTGATATTTGATATTTACATTTTGAGGTTAACTTCCCCGAAGAAGTTGACCGGTAGGCACCTGGACATCGTGTTAGTACCTGATTGCTTCGTGATATTTGATATTTACATTTTGAGGTTAACTTCCCCGAAGAAGTTGACCGGTAGGCACCTGGACATCCTGTTTGTACCCGATTACTTCGTGGCATTCGATTTTTACATTTTGAGGTTAATTTCCCTGAAGAAGTTGACCGGTAGGCACCTGGACATCGTGTTAGTACCCGATTGCTTCGTGATATTCGATATATAAATTTTGAGGTTAATTTCGCCGAAAAAGTTAACCGGTAGGCACCTGGACATCGTTTTCGTACCTGATTGCTTCGTGATATTTGATATTTACATTTTGAGGTTAACTTCCCCGAAGAAGTTGACCGGTAGGCACCTGGACATCGTGTTAGTACCTGATTGCTTCGTGATATTTGATATTTACATTTTGAGGTTAACTTCCCCGAAGAAGTTGACCGGTAGGCACCTGGACATCCTGTTTGTACCCGATTGCTTCGTGATATTCGATATGTACATTTTGAGGTTAACTTTCCTGAAGAATTTGACCGGCAGGCACCTGGACATCGTGTTAGTACCCGGTTGCTTCGTTAATTCGATATTCACATTTTGAGGTTAACTTCCCCGAAGAAGTTGACCGGTAGGCACCTGGACATCGTGTTAGTACCTGATTGCTTCGTGATATTTGATATTTACATTTTGAGGTTAACTTCCCCGAAGAAGTTGACTGGTAGGCACCTGGACATCGTGTTAGTACCTGATTGCTTCGTGATATTTGATATTTACATTTTGAGGTTAACTTCCCCGAAGAAGTTGACCGGTAGGCACCTGGACATCCTGTTTGTACCCGATTGCTTCGTGATATTCGATATGTACATTTTGAGGTTAACTTCCCCGAAGAATTTGACCGGCAGGCACCTGGACATCGTGTTAGTACCTGATTGCTTCGTGGTATTCGATTTTTACATTTTGAGGTTAATTTCCCTGATGAAGTTGACCGGTAGGCACCTGGACATCGTGTTAGTACCCGATTGCTTCGTGATATTCGATATATAAATTTTGAGGTTAATTTCGCCGAAGAAGTTAACCGGTAGGCACCTGGATATCGTTTTAGTACCCAATTGCTTCGTGATATTTGATATTCAGATTTTGAGGTTAACTTCCCCGAAGAAGTTGACCGGTAGGCACCTGGACATCGGATTGATACCCGGTTGCTTCGTTAATTCGATATTTACATTTTGAGGATAATTTCCCCGAAGAAGTTGACCGGTAGGCACCTAAACATCGTGTTTGTACCTGATTGCTTTGTGATATTCGATATTTACATTTTGAGGTTAATGTCCCCGAAGAAGTTGACCGGTAGGCACCTGGACATCGTGTTAGTACCCGATTGCTTCGTGATATCAGATATTCACATTTTGAGTTTAATTTCACCGAAGAAGTTGACCGGTTGGCACCTGGACATCGTGTTAGTACCCGATACCTTCGTGATATTTGATATTCAGATTTTGAGGTTAACTTCCCTCAAGAAGTTGAGCGGTGGGCACCTGAACATCATGTTTGTACCCGATTGGTTCGTGGTATTCGATATTTACATTTTGAGGTTAATTTCCCCGAAGAAGTTGACCTGTAGGCACCTGGACATCGTGTTAGTACCCGATTGCTTCGTGATATTCGATATATAAATTTTGAGGTTAACTTCGCCAAAGAAGTTAACCGGTAGGCACCTGGACATCGTGTTAGTACCCGATTGCTCCGGGATATTTGATATTCAGATTTTGAGGTTAACTTCCCCAAAGAAGTTGACCGGTAGGCACCTGGACATCCTGTTTGTACCCGATTTCTTTGTTAATTCGATATTTACATTTTGAGGATAATTTCCCCGAAGAAGTTGACCGGTAGGCACCTAAACATCCTGTTTATACCCGATTGCTTTGTGATATTCGATATTTACATTTTGAGGTTAATGTCCTCGAAGAAGTTGACCGGTAGGCACCTGGACATCGTGTTAGTACCCGATTGCTTCGTGATATTAGATATTCACATTTTGAGTTTAATATCACCGAAGAAGTTGACCGGTAGGCACCTGGACATCGTTTTAGTACCCAATTGCTTCGTGATATTTGATATTCAGATTTTGAGGTTAACTTCCCCGAAGAAGTTGACCGGTAGGCACCTGGACATCGGATTGATACCCGGTTGCTTCGTTAATTCGATATTTACATTTTAAGGATAATTTCCCCGAAGAAGTTGACCGGTAGGCACCTAAACATCCTGTTTGTACCTGATTGCTTTGTGATATTCGATAATTACATTTTGAGGTTAATGTCCCCGAAGAAGTTGACCGGTAAGCACCTGGACATCGTGTTAGTACCCGATTGCTTCGTGATATTAGATATTCACATTTTAAGTTTAATTTCACCGAAGAAGTTGACCGGTTGGCACCTGGACATCGTGTTAGTACCCGATTCCTTCGTGATATTTGATATTCAGATTTTGAGGTATACTTCCCTCAAGAAGTTGAGCGGTAGGCACCTGAACATCATGTTTGTACCCGATTGGTTCGTGGTATTCGATATTTACATTTTGAGGTTAATTTCCCCGAAGAAGTTGACATGTAGGCAACTGGACATCGTGTTAGTACCCGATTGCTTCGTGATATTCGATATATAAATTTTGGGGTAATTTCGCCAAAGAAGTTAACCGGTAGGCACCTGGACATCGTGTTAGTACCTGATTGCTTCGGGATATTTGATATTCAGATTTTGAGGTTAACTTCCCCAAAGAAGTTGACCGGTAGGCACCTGGACATCCTGTTTGTACCCGATTTCTTCGTTAATTCGATATTTACATTTTGAGGATAATTTCCCCGAAGAAGTTGACCGGTAGGCACCTAAACATCCTGTTTATACCCGATTGCTTTGTGATATTCGATATTTACATTTTGAGGTTAATGTCCCCGAAGAAGTTGACCGGTAGGCACCTGGACATCGGATTGATACCCGGTTGCTTCGTTAATTCGATATTTACATTTTAAGGATAATTTCCCCGAAGAAGTTGACCGGTAGGCACCTAAACATCCTGTTTGTACCTGATTGCTTTGTGATATTCGATAATTACATTTTGAGGTTAATGTCCCCGAAGAAGTTGACCGGTAGGCACCTGGACATCCTGTTTGTACCTGATTGCTTCGTGATATTTGATATTTACATTTTGAGGTTAACTTCCCCGAAGAAGTTGACCGGTAGGCACCTGGACATCGTGTTAGTACCTGATTGCTTCGTGATATTTGATATTTACATTTTGAGGTTAACTTCCCCGAAGAAGTTGACCGGTAGGCACCTGGACATCCTGTTTGTACCCGATTGCTTCGTGATATTCGATATGTACATTTTGAGGTTAACTTCCCTGAAGAATTTGACCGGCAGGCACCTGGACATCGTGTTAGTACCCGGTTGCTTCGTTAATTCGATATTCACATTTTGAGGTTAACTTCCCCGAAGAAGTTGACCGGTAGGCACCTGGACATCGTGTTAGTACCTGATTGCTTCGTGATATTTGATATTTACATTTTGAGGTTAACTTCCCCGAAGAAGTTGACCGGTAGGCACCTGGACATCGTGTTAGTACCTGATTGCTTCGTGATATTTGATATTTACATTTTGAGGTTAACTTCCCCGAAGAAGTTGACCGGTAGGCACCTGGACATCCTGTTTGTACCCGATTACTTCGTGGCATTCGATTTTTACATTTTGAGGTTAATTTCCCTGAAGAAGTTGACCGGTAGGCACCTGGACATCGTGTTAGTACCCGATTGCTTCGTGATATTCGATATATAAATTTTGAGGTTAATTTCGCCGAAAAAGTTAACCGGTAGGCACCTGGACATCGTTTTCGTACCCAATTGCTTCGTGATATTTGATATTCAGATTTTAAGGTTAACTTCCCCGAAGAAGTTGACTGGTAGGCACCTGGACATCCTGTTTGTACCCGATTGCTTTGTGATATTTTGATATATAAATTTTGAGTTTAATTTCACCGAAGAAGTTGACCGGTTGGCACCTGGACATCGTGTTAGTTCCCGATTCCTTCGTGATATTTGATATTCAGATTTTGAGGTTAACTTCCCTCAAGAAGTTGAGCGGTAGGCACCTGAACATCATGTTTGTACCCGATTGGTTCGTGGTATTCGATATTTACATTTTGAGGTTAATTTCCCCGAAGAAGTTGACAGGTAGGCACCTGGACATCGTGTTAGTACCCGATTGCTTCGTGATATTCGATATATAAATTTTGAGGTTAATTTCGCCGAAAAAGTTAACCGGTAGGCACCTGGACATCGTTTTCGTACCCAATTGCTTCGTGATATTTGATATTCAGATTTTAAGGTTAACTTCCCCGAAGAAGTTGACTGGTAGGCACCTGGACATCCTGTTTGTACCCGATTGCTTTGTGATATTTTGATATATAAATTTTGAGTTTAATTTCACCGAAGAAGTTGACCGGTTGGCACCTGGACATCGTGTTAGTTCCCGATTCCTTCGTGATATTTGATATTCAGATTTTGAGGTTAACTTCCCCAAAGAAGTTGACCGGTAGGCACCTGGACATCCTGTTTGTACCCGATTTCTTCGTTAATTCGATATTTACATTTTGAGGATAATTTTCCCGAAGAAGTTGACCGGTAGGCACCTAAACATCCTGTTTGTACCCGATTGCTTTGTGATATTCGATATTTACATTTTGAGGTTAATGTCCCCGAAGAAGTTGACCGGTAGGCACCTGGACATCGTGTTAGTACCCGATTCCTTCGTGATATTTGATATTTAGATTTTGAGTTTAATGTCCCCGAAGAAGTTGACCGGTAGGCACCTGGACATCGTGTTAATACCCGATTGCTTCGTGATATTAGATATTCACATTTTGAGTTTAATTTCACCGAAGAAGTTGACCGGTAGGCACCTGGACATCGTGTTAGTACCCGATTCCTTCGTGATATTTGATATTTAGATTTTGAGTTTAATGTCCCCGAAGAAGTTGACCGGTAGGCACCTGGACATCGTGTTAATACCCGATTGCTTCGTGATATTAGATATTCACATTTTGAGTTTAATTTCACCGAAGAAGTTGACCGGTTGGCACCTGGACATCGTGTTAGTACCCGATTCCTTCGTGATATTTGATATTTAGATTTTGAGGTTAACTTCCCTCAAGAAGTTGAGCGGTAGGCACCTGAACATTATGTTTGTACCCGATTGGTTCGTGGTATTCGATATTTACATTTTGAGGTTAATTTCCCGGAAGAAGTTGACCGGTAGGCACCTGGACATCGTGTTAGTACCCGATTGCTTCGTGATATTCGATATATAAATTTTGAGGTTAATTTCGCCAAAGAAGTTAACCGGTAGGCACCTGGACATCGTGTTAGTACCCGATTGCTTCGGGATATTTGATATTCAGATTTTGAGGTTAACTTCCCCAAAGAAGTTGACCGCTAGGCACCTGGACATCCTGTTTGTACCCGATTTCTTCGTTAATTCGATATTTACATTTTGAGGATAATTTCCCCGAAGAAGTTGACCGGTAGGCACCTAAACATCCTGTTTGTACCCGATTGCTTTGTGATATTCGATATATAAATTTTGAGGTTAATTTCGCCAAAGAAGTTAACCGGTAGGCACCTGGACATCGTGTTAGTACCCGATTGCTTTGTGATATTTGATATTCAGATTTTGAGGTTAACTTCCCCAAAGAAGTTGACCGGTAGGCACCTGGACATCCTGTTTGTACCCGATTTCTTCGTGATATTCGATATGTACATTTTGAGGTTAACTTCCCCGAAGAAGTTGATCGGTAGGCACCTGGACATCGTGTTAGTACCTGATTGCTTCGTGATATTTGATATTTACATTTTGAGGTTAACTTCCCCGAAGAAGTTGACCGGTAGGCACCTGGACATCCTGTTTGTACCCGATTGCTTCGTGATATTCGATATGTACATTTTGAGGTTAACTTCCCCGAAGAATTTGACCGGCAGGCACCTGGACATCGTGTTAGTACCTGATTGCTTCGTGATATTTAATATTTACATTTTGAGGTTAACTTACCCGAAGAAGTTGACCGGTAGGCACCTGGACATCGTGTTAGTACCTGATTGCTTCGTGATATTTTATATTTACATTTTGAGGTTAACTTCCCCGAAGAAGTTGAGCGGCAGGCACCTGAACATCATGTTTGTACCCGATTACTTCGTGGTATTCGATTTTTACATTTTGAGGTTAATTTCCCTGAAGAAGTTGACCGGTAGGCACCTGGACATCGTGTTAGTACCCGATTGCTTCGTGATATTCGATATATAAATTTTGAGGTTAATTTCGCCGAAAAAGTTAACCGGTAGGCACCTGGACATCGTTTTCGTACCCAATTGCTTCGTGATATTTGATATTCAGATTTTGAGGATAACTTCCCCGAAGAAGTTGACTGGTAGGCACCTAGACATCCTGTTTGTACCCGATTGCTTTGTGATATTTTGATATATAAATTTTGAGGTTAATTTCGCCGAAGAAGTTAACCGGTAGGCACCTGGACATCGTTTTATTACCCAATTGCTTCGTGATATTTGATATTCAGATTTTGAGGTTAACTGCCCCGAAGAAGTTGACCGGTAGGCACCTGGACATCGTGTTAGTACCCCATTGGTTCGTGAAATTCGAATATTTACATTTTTAGGTTAATTTCCCCGAAGAAGATGACCGGTAGGCACCTGGACATCGTGTTAGTACCTGATTGCTTCGTGATATTTGATATTTACATTTTGAGTTTAATTTCACCGAAGAAGTTGACCGGTTGGCACCTGGACATCGTGTTAGTACCCGATTGCTTCGTGATATTAGATATTCACATTTTGAGTTTAATTTCACCGAAGAATTTGAACGGTTGGCACCTGGACATCGTGTTAGTTCCCGATTCCTTCGTGATATTTGATATTCAGATTTTGAGGTTAACTTCCCTCAAGAAGTAGAGCGGTAGGCACCTGAACATCATGTTTGTACCCGATTGGTTCGTGGTATTCGATATTTACATTTTGAGGTTAATTTCCCCGAAGAAGTTGACTGGTAGGCACCTGGACATCGTGTTAGTACCCGATTGCTTCGTGATATTCGATATATAAATTTTGAGGTTAATTTCGCCAAAGAATTTAACCGGTAGGCACCTGGACATCGTGTTAGTACCCGATTGCTTCGTGGTATTCGATATTTACATTTTGAGGTTAATTTCCCCGAAGAAGTTGACCGGTAGGCACCTGGACATCGTGTTAGTACCCGATTGCTTCGTGATATTCGATATATAAATTTTGAGGTTAATATCCCCGAAGAAGTTAACCGGTAGGCACCTGGACATCGTTTTAGTACCCGATTGCTTCGTGATATTTGATATTCACATTTTGAGGTAAACTTCCCCGAAGAAGTTAAGTGGTAGGCACCTGAACATTATGTTTGTACCCGATTGTTTCGTGGTATTCGATATTTACATTTTGAGGTTAATTTCGCCAAAGGAGTTAACCGGTAGGCACCTGGACATCGTTTTAGTACCCAATTGCTTCGTGATATTTGATATTCAGATTTTGAGGTTAACTTCCCCAAAGAAGTTGACCTGTAGGCACCTGGACATCCTGTTTGTACCCGATTGCTTCGTGATATTCGATATGTACATTTTGAGGTTAACTTCCCCGAAGAAGTTGACCGGTAAGCACCTTGACATCGTGTTGGTACCTGATTGCTTCGTGATATTCGATATGTACAGTTTGAGGTTAACTTCCCCGAAGAAGTTGACCGGTAGGCACCTGGACATCATGTTTCTACACGATTGTTTCGTGATATTCGATATATACATTTTGAGGTTAATTTCCCTGCAGAAGTTGACCGGTAGGCACCTGCACATCGTGTTAGTACCCGATTGCTTCGTGATATTGAATATTCACATTTTGAGGTTAATTTCACCGAAGAAGTTGACCGGTAGGCACCTCGACATCGTGTTAGTACCCAATTCATTCGTGATATTTGATATTTACATTTTGAGGTTAACTTACCAGAAGAATTTGACCGGCATGCACCTGGACATCGTTTTAGTACCTGATTGCTTCGTGATATTTGATATTTACATTTTGAGGTTAATTTCACCGAAGAAGTTGACCGGTAGGCACCTGGACATCGTGTTAGTACCTAATTCATTCGTGATATTTGATATTTACATTTTAAGGTTAACTTACCCGAAGAATTTGACCGGCAGGCACCTGGACATCGTGTTAGTACTCGATTCCTTCGTGATATTTGATATTCAGATTTTGAGGTTAACTTCCCCGAAGAAGTTGAGCGGTAGGCACCTGAACATCATGTTTGTACCCGATTGCTTCGTGGTATTCGATATTTACATTTTGAGGTTAATTTCCCCGAAAACGTTGACCGGTAGGCACCTGGACATCGTGTTAGTACCCGATTGCTTCGTGGTATTCGATATTTACATTTTGAGGTTAATTTCCCCGAAGAAGTTGACCGGTAGGCACCTGGACATCGTGTTAGTACCCGATTGCTTCGTGATATTCGATATATAAATTTTGAGGTTAATATCCCCGAAGAAGTTAACTGGTAGGCACCTGGACATCGTTTTAGTACCCGATTGCTTCGTGATATTTGATATTCACATTTTGAGGTAAACATCTCCGAAGAAGTTAAGCGGTAGGCACCTGAACATCATGTTTGTACCCGATTGCTTCGTGGTATTCGATATTTACATGTTAAGGTTAATTTCACCGAAGAAGTTGACCGGTAGGCACCTGGACATCGTGTTAGTACCCGATTGCTTCGTGATATTGAATATTCACATTTTGAGGTTAATTTCACCGAAGAAGTTGACCGGTAGGCACCTGGACATCGTGTTAGTACCCGATTCCTTCGTGATATTTGATATATAAATTTTGAGGTTAATTTCGCCGAAGAAGTTAAGCGGTAGGCACCTGGACATCGTTTTAGTACCCAATTGCTT
The DNA here is from genome assembly GCA_037103525.1 of Ganaspis brasiliensis. NCBI lineage: Eukaryota > Metazoa > Arthropoda > Insecta > Hymenoptera > Figitidae > Ganaspis > Ganaspis brasiliensis. The sequence continues at coordinate 651,732 of JAZKLR010000381.1, read as the reverse complement.
CGTGATATTTAATATTCAGATTTTGAGGTTAACTTCCCTGAAGAAGTTGACTATTAGGCACCTGGACATCCTGTTTGTACCCGATTGATTCGTGATATTCGATATTTACATTTTGAGGTTAATGTTACCGAAGAAGATGACCGGTAGGCACCTGGACATCGGATTGATAACCGGTTGCTTTGTTAATTCGATATTTACATTTTGAAGTTAATTTCCCCGAAGAAGTTGACCGGTAGGCACCTGAACATCCTGTTTGTACCCGATTGCTTTGTGATATTCGATATTTACATTTTGAGGTTAATGTCCCCGAAGAAGTTGACCGGTAGGCACCTGGACATCATGTTTCTACACGATTGTTTCGTGATATTCGATATATACATTTTAAGGTTAATTTCCCCGCAGAAGTTGACCGGTAGGCACCTGGACATCGTGTTAGTACCCGATTGCTTTGTGATATTGAATATTCACATTTTGAGGTTAATTTCACCGAAGAAGTTGACCGGTAGGCATCGTGTTAGTACCCGATTCCTTCGTGATATTTGATATTCAGATTTTGAGGTTAACTTCCCCGAAGAAGTTGAGCGGTAGGCACCTGAACATCCTGTTTGTACCCGATTGCTTTGTGATATTCGATATATAAATTTTAAGGTTAATTTCGCCAAAGAAGTTAAACGGTAGGCACCTGGACATTGTTTTAGTACCCAATTGCTTCGTAATATTTGATATTCAGATATTGAGGTTAACTTCCCCAAAGAAGTTGACCTGTAGGCACCTGGACATCCTGTTTGTACCCGATTGCTTCGTCATATTCGATATGTACATTTTGAGGTTAACTTCCCCGAAGAAGTTGACCGGTAAGCACCTGGACATCGTGTTGGTACCTGATTGCTTCGTGATATTTTATATTTACAGTTTGAGGTTAACTTCCCCGAAGAAGTTGACCGGTAGGCACCTGGACACCGTGTTAGTACCTAATTGCTTCGTGATATTTGATATTCAGATTTTGAGGTTAACTTCCCCGAAGAAGTTGACCGGTAGGCACCTGGACATCGTGTTGGTACCTGATTGCTTCGTCATATTCGATATGTACATTTTGAGGTTAACTTCCCCGAAGAAGTTGACCGGTAAGCACCTGGACATCGTGTTGGTACCTGGATGCTTCGTGGTATTCGATATTTACATTTTGAGGTTAATTTCCCCGAAGAAGTTGACCGGTAGGCACCTGGACATCGTGTTAGTACCCGATTGCTTCGTGATATTCAATATATAAATTTTGAGGTTAATTTCGCCAAAGAAGTTAAACGGTAGGCACCTGGACATTGTTTTAGTACCCAATTGCTTCGTGATATTTGATATTCAGATTTTGAGGTTAACTTCCCCAAAGAAGTTGACCTGTAGGCACCTGGACATCCTGTTTGTACCCGATTGCTTCGTCATATTCGATATATACATTTTGAGGTTAACTTCCCCGAAGAAGTTGACCGGTAAGCACGTGGACATCGTGTTGGTACCTGGATGCTTCGTGGTATTCGATATTTACATTTTGAGGTTAATTTCCCCGAAGAAGTTGACCGGTAGGCACCTGGACATCGTGTTAGTACCCAATTGCTTCGTGATATTCGATATATAAATTTTGAGGTTAATTTCGTTAAAGAAGTTAAACGGTAGGCACCTGGACATTGTTTTAGTACCCAATTGCTTCGTGATATTTGATATATAAATTTTGAGGTTAATTTCGCCGAAGAAGTTAAGCGGTAGGCACCTGGACATCGTTTTAGTACCCAATTGCTTTGTGATATTTGATATTCAGATTTTGAGGTTTACTTCCCCGAAGAAGTTGAGCAGTAGGCACCTGAACATCCTGTTTGTACCCGATTGCTTCGTGATATTTGATATTCACATTTTGAGGTAAACTTCCCCGAAGAAGTTAAGCGGTAGGCACCTGAACATCATGTTTGTACCCGATTGCTTCGTGGTATTCGATATTTACATTTTGAGGTTAATTTCCCCGAAGAAGTTGACCGGTAGGCACCTGGACATCGTGTTAGTACCCGATTACTTCGTGATATTCGATATATAAATTTTGAGGTTAATTTCACCAAAGAAGTTGACCGGTAGGCACCTGGACATCGTGTTAGTACCCGATTCCTTCGTGATATTTGATATATAAATTTTGAGGTTAATTTCGCCGAAGAAGTTAAGCGGTAGGCACCTGGACATTGTTTTAGTACCCAATTGCTTCGTGATATTTGATATTCAGATATTGAGGTTAACTTCCCCAAAGAAGTTGACCTGTAGGCACCTGGACATCCTGTTTGTACCCGATTGCTTCGTCATATTCGATATGTACATTTTGAGGTTAACTTCCCAGAAGAAGTTGACCGGTAAGCACCTGGACATCGTGTTGGTACCTGATTGCTTCGTGATATTTGATATTTACAGTTTGAGGTTAACTTCCCCGAAGAAGTTGACCGCTAGGCACCTGGACACCGTTTTAGTACCCTATTGCTTCGTGATATTTGATATTCAGATTTTGAGGTTAACTTCCCCGAAGAAGTTGACCGGTAGGCACCTGGACATCGTGTTGGTACCTGATTGCTTCGTCATATTCGATATGTACATTTTGAGGTTAACTTCCCCGAAGAAGTTGAGCGGTAGGCACCTGGACATCGTGTTAGTACCCGATTGCTTCGTGGTATTCGATATTTACATTTTGAGGTTAATTTCCCCGAAGAAGTTGACCGGTAGGCACCTGGACATCGTGTTAGTACCCGATTGCTTTGTGATATTCGATATATAAATTTTGAGGTTAATTTCGCCAAAGAAGTTAAACGGTAGGCACCTGGACATCGTTTTAGTACCCAATTGCTTCGTGATATTTGATATTCAGATTTTGAGGTTAACTTACCCGAAGAAGTTGACCGGTAGGCACCTGGACATCGTGATTGTACCCGATTGCTTCGTGATATTCGATATGTACATTTTGAGGTTAACTTCCCCGAAGAATTTGACCGGCAGGCACCTGGACATCGTGTTAGTACCTGATTGCTTCGTGATATTTGATATTTACAGTTTTAGGTTAACTTCCCCGAAGAAGTTGACCGGTAGGCACCTGGACATCATGTTTCTACACGATTGTTTCGTGATATTCGATATATACATTTTAAGGTTAATTTCCCCGCAGAAGTTGACCGGTTGGCACCTGGACATCGTGTTAGTACCTGATTGCTTCGTGATATTTGATATTTACATTTTGAGGTTAACTTCCCCGAAGAAGTTGACCGGTAGGCACCTGGACATCATGTTTCTACACGATTGATTCGTGATATTCGATATATACATTTTGAGGTTAATTTCCCCGCAGAAGTTGACCGGTAGGCACCTGGACATCGTTTTAGTACCCAATTGCTTCGTGATATTTGATATTCAGATTTTGAGGTTAACTTACCCGAAGAAGTTGACCGGTAGGCACCTGGACATCGTGATTGTACCCGATTGCTTCGTGATATTCGATATGTACATTTTGAGGTTAACTTCCCCGAAGAATTTGACCGGCAGGCACCTGGACATCGTGTTAGTACCTGATTGCTTCGTGATATTTGATATTTACAGTTTTAGGTTAACTTCCCCGAAGAAGTTGACCGGTAGGCACCTGGACATCATGTTTCTACACGATTGTTTCGTGATATTCGATATATACATTTTAAGGTTAATTTCCCCGCAGAAGTTGACCGGTTGGCACCTGGACATCGTGTTAGTACCTGATTGCTTCGTGATATTTGATATTTACATTTTGAGGTTAACTTCCCCGAAGAAGTTGACCGGTAGGCACCTGGACATCATGTTTCTACACGATTGATTCGTGATATTCGATATATACATTTTGAGGTTAATTTCCCCGCAGAAGTTGACCGGTAGGCACCTGGACATCGTGATTGTACCCGATTGCTTCGTGATATTCGATATGTACATTTTGAGGTTAACTTCCCCGAAGAATTTGACCGGCAGGCACCTGGACATCGTGTTAGTACCTGATTGCTTCGTGATATTTGATATTTACATTTTGAGGTTAACTTACCCGAAGAAGTTGACCGGTAGGCACCTGGACATCGTGTTAGTACCTGATTGCTTCGTGATATTTGATATTTACATTTTGAGGTTAACTTCCCCGAAGAAGTTGACCGGTAGGCACCTGGACATCGTCTTTGTACCCGATTGCTTCGTGATATTCGATATGTACATTTTGAGGTTATGTTCCCCGAAGAAGTTGACCGGTAGGCACCTGGACATCCTGTTTGTACCCGATTGCTTCGTGATATTTGATATTCACATTTTGAGGTTAACTTCCCCGAAGAAGTTGACCGGTAGGCACCTGGACATCGTGTTAGTACCTGATTGCTTCGTGATATTTGATATTTACATTTTGAGGTTAACTTCCCCGAAGAAGTTGACCGGTAGGCACCTGGACATCGTGTTAGTACCTGATTGCTTCGTGATATTTGATATTTACATTTTGAGGTTAACTTCCCCGAAGAAGTTGACCGGGAGGCACCTGGACATCCTGTTTGTACCCGATTGCTTCGTGATATTCGATATGTACATTTTGAGGTTAACTTCCCCGAAGAATTTGACCGGCAGGCACCTGGACATCGTGTTAGTACCTGATTGCTTCGTGATATTTGATATTTACATTTTGAGGTTAATTTAACCGAAGAAGTTGACCGGTAGGCACCTGGACATCGTGATAATACCCGATTGCTTCGTGATATTGGATATTCACATTTTGAGGTTATGTTCATCCAAGAAATTGACTGGTAGGCACCTGGACATCCTGTTTGTACCCGATTGCTTCGTGATATTTGATATTCACATTTTGAGGTAAACTTCCCCGAAGAAGTTGAGCGGCAGGCACCTGAACATCATGTTTGTACCCGATTACTTCGTGGTATTCGATTTTTACATTTTGAGGTTAATTTCCCTGATGAAGTTGACCGGTAGGCACCTGGACATCGTGTTAGTACCCGATTGCTTCGTGATATTCGATATATAAATTTTGAGGTTAATTTCGCCGAAGAAGTTAACCGGTAGGCACCTGGATATCGTTTTAGTACCCAATTGCTTCGTGATATTTGATATTCAGATTTTGAGGTTAACTTCCCCGAAGAAGTTGACCGGTAGGCACCTGGACATCGGATTGATACCCGGTTGCTTCGTTAATTCGATATTTACATTTTGAGGATAATTTCCCCGAAGAAGTTGACCGGTAGGCACCTAAACATCGTGTTTGTACCTGATTGCTTTGTGATATTCGATATTTACATTTTGAGGTTAATGTCCCCGAAGAAGTTGACCGGTAGGCACCTGGACATCGTGTTAGTACCCGCTTGCTTCGTGATATTAGATATTCACATTTTGAGTTTAATTTCACCGAAGAAGTTGACCGGTTGGCACCTGGACATCGTGTTAGTACCCGATACCTTCGTGATATTTGATATTCAGATTTTGAGGTTAACTTCCCTCAAGAAGTTGAGCGGTGGGCACCTGAACATCATGTTTGTACCCGATTGGTTCGTGGTATTCGATATTTACATTTTGAGGTTAATTTCCCCGAAGAAGTTGACCTGTAGGCACCTGGACATCGTGTTAGTACCCGATTGCTTCGTGATATTCGATATATAAATTTTGAGGTTAACTTCGCCAAAGAAGTTAACCGGTAGGCACCTGGACATCGTGTTAGTACCCGATTGCTCCGGGATATTTGATATTCAGATTTTGAGGTTAACTTCCCCAAAGAAGTTGACCGGTAGGCACCTGGACATCCTGTTTGTACCCGATTTCTTTGTTAATTCGATATTTACATTTTGAGGATAATTTCCCCGAAGAAGTTGACCGGTAGGCACCTAAACATCCTGTTTATACCCGATTGCTTTGTGATATTCGATATTTACATTTTGAAGTTAATGTCCTCGAAGAAGTTGACCGGTAGGCACCTGGACATCGTGTTAGTACCCGATTGCTTCGTGATATTAGATATTCACATTTTGAGTTTAATATCACCGAAGAAGTTGACCGGTAGGCACCTGGACATCGTTTTAGTACCCAATTGCTTCGTGATATTTGATATTCAGATTTTGAGGTTAACTTCCCCGAAGAAGTTGACCGGTAGGCACCTGGACATCGGATTGATACCCGGTTGCTTCGTTAATTCGATATTTACATTTTGAGGATAATTTCCCCGAAGAAGTTGACCGGTAGGCACCTAAACATCCTGTTTGTACCTGATTGCTTTGTGATATTCGATATTTACATTTTGAGGTTAATGTCCCCGAAGAAGTTGACCGGTAGGCACCTGGACATCGTGTTAGTACCCGATTGCTTCGTGATATTAGATATTCACATTTTGATTTTAATTTCACCGAAGAAGTTGACCGGTTGGCACCTGGACATCGTGTTAGTACCCGATTCCTTCGTGATATTTGATATTCAGATTTTGAGGTTAATTTCCCAGAAGAAGTTGACCTGTAGGCACCTGGACATCGTGTTAGTACCCGATTGCTTCGTGATATTCGATATATAAATTTTGAGGTTAACTTCGCCAAAGAAGTTAACCGGTAGTCACCTGGACATCGTGTTAGTACCCGATTGCTCCGGGATATTTGATATTCAGATTTTGAGGTTAACTTCCCCAAAGAAGTTGACCGGTAGGCACCTGGACATCCTGTTTGTACCCGATTTCTTCGTTAATTCGATATTTACATTTTGAGGATAATTTCCCCGAAGAAGTTGACCGGTAGGCACCTAAACATCCTGTTTATACCCGATTGCTTTGTGATATTCGATATTTACATTTTGAGGTTAATGTCCCCGAAGAAGTTGACCGGTAGGCACCTGGACATCGTGTTAGTACCCGATTGCTTCGTGATATTAGATATTCACATTTTGAGTTTAATATCACCGAAGAAGTTGACCGGTAGGCACCTGGACATCGCTTTAGTACCCAATTGCTTCGTGATATTTGATATTGAGATTTTGAGGTTAACTTCCCCGAAGAAGTTGACCGGTAGGCACCTGGACATCGGATTGATACCCGGTTGCTTCGTTGATTCGATATTTACATTTTAAGGATAATTTCCCCGAAGAAGTTGACCGGTAGGCACCTAAACATCCTGTTTGTACCTGATTGCTTTGTGATATTCGATAATTACATTTTTAGGTTAATGTCCCCGAAGAAGTTGACCGGTAGGCACCTGGACATCCTGTTTGTACCTGATTGTTTCGTGATATTTGATATTTACATTTTGAGGTTAACTTCCCCGAAGAAGTTGACCGGTAGGCACCTGGACATCGTGTTAGTACCTGATTGCTTCGTGATATTTGATATTTACATTTTGAGGTTAACTTCCCCGAAGAAGTTGACCGGTAGGCACCTGGACATCCTGTTTGTAACCGATTGCTTCGTGATATTCGATATGTACATTTTGAGGTTAACTTCCCCGAAGAATTTGACCGGCAGGCACCTGGACATCGTGTTAGTACCCGGTTGCTTCGTTAATTCGATATTCACATTTTGAGGTTAACTTCCCCGAAGAAGTTGACCGGTAGGCACCTAGACATCGTGTTAGTACCTGATTGCTTCGTGATATTTGATATTTACATTTTGAGGTTAACTTCCCCGAAGAAGTTGACCGGTAGGCACCTGGACATCGTGTTAGTACCTGATTGCTTCGTGATATTTGATATTTACATTTTGAGGTTAACTTCCCCGAAGAAGTTGACCGGTAGGCACCTGGACATCCTGTTTGTACCCGATTGCTTCGTGATATTCGATATGTACATTTTGAGGTTAACTTCCCCGAAGAATTTGACCGGCAGGCACCTGGACATCGTGTTAGTACCTGATTGCTTCGTGATATTTGATATTTACATTTTGAGGTTAACTTACCCGAAGAAGTTGACCGGTAGGCACCTGGACATCGTGTTAGTACCTGATTGCTTCGTGATATTTGATATTTACAGTTTGAGGTTAACTTCCCCGAAGAAGTTGAGCTGCAGGCACCTGAACATCATGTTTGTACCCGATTACTTCGTGGCATTCGATTTTTACATTTTGAGGTTAATTTCCCTGAAGAAGTTGACCGGTAGGCACCTGGACATCGTGTTAGTACCCGATTGCTTCGTGATATTCGATATATAAATTTTGAGGTTAATTTCGCCGAAAAAGTTAACCGGTAGGCACCTGGACATCGTTTTCGTACCCAATTGCTTCGTGATATTTGATATTCAGATTTTAAGGTTAACTTCCCCGAAGAAGTCGACTGGTAGGCACCTGGACATCCTGTTTGTACCCGATTGCTTTGTGATATTTTGATATATAAATTTTAAGTTTAATTTCACCGAAGAAGTTGACCGGTTGGCACCTGGACATCGTGTTAGTTCCCGATTCCTTCGTGATATTTGATATTCAGATTTTGAGGTTAACTTCCCCGAAGAAGTTGACCAGTAGGCACCTGGACATCGTGTTAGTTCCCGATTCCTTCGTGATATTTGATATTCAGATTTTGAGGTTAACTTCCCTCAAGAAGTTGAGCGGTAGGCACCTGAACATCATGTTTGTACCCGATTGGTTCGTGGTATTCGATATTTACATTTTGAGGTTAATTTCCCCGAAGAAGTTGACAGGTAGGCACCTGGACATCGTGTTAGTACCCGATTGCTTCGTGATATTCGATATATAAATTTTGAGGTTAATTTCGCCGGAAAAGTTAACCGGTAGGCACCTGGACATCGTTTTCGTACCCAATTGCTTCGTGATATTTGATATTCAGATTTTAAGGTTAACTTCCCCGAAGAAGTTGACTGGTAGGCACCTGGACATCCTGTTTGTACCCGATTGCTTTGTGATATTTTGATATATAAATTTTGAGTTTAATTTCACCGAAGAAGTTGACCGGTTGGCACCTGGACATCGTGTTAGTTCCCGATTCCTTCGTGATATTTGATATTCAGATTTTGAGGTTAACTTCCCCAAAGAAGTTGACCGGTAGGCACCTGGACATCCTGTTTGTACCCGATTTCTTCGTTAATTCGATATTTACATTTTGAGGATAATTTTCCCGAAGAAGTTGACCGGTAGGCACCTAAACATCCTGTTTGTACCCGATTGCTTTGTGATATTCGATATTTACATTTTGAGGTTAATGTCCCCGAAGAAGTTGACCGGTAGGCACCTGGACATCGTGTTAGTACCCGATTGCTTCGTGATATTAGATATTCACATTTTGAGTTTAATTTCACCGAAGAAGTTGACCGGTAGGCACCTGGACATCGTGTTAGTACCCGATTCCTTCGTGATATTTGATATTCAGATTTTGAGGTTAACTTCCCTGAAGAAGTTGAGCGGTAGGCACCTGAACATTATGTTTGTACCCGATTGGTTCGTGATATTTGATATTCAGATTTTGAGGTTAACTTCCCCGAAGATGTTGACCAGTAGGCACCTGGACATCGTGTTAGTACCCCATTGGTTCGTGAAATTCGAATATTTACATTTTTAGGTTAATTTCCCCGAAGAAGATGACCGGTAGGCACCTGGACATCGTGTTAGTACCCGATTGGTTCGTGATATTCGAATATTTACATTTTTAGGGTTATTTTCCCGAAGAAGATGACCGGTAGGCACCTGGACATCGGATTGATACCCGGTTGCTTCGTTAATTCGATATTTACATTTTGAGGATAATTTCCCCGAAGAAGTTGAACGGTAGGCACCTAAACATCCTGTTTGTACCTGATTGCTTTGTGATATTCGATATTTACATTTTGAGGTTAATGTCCCCGAAGAAGTTGACCGGTAGGCACCTGGACATCGTGTTAGTACCCAATTGCTTCGTGATATTCGATATATAAATTTTGATGTTAATTTCACCGAAGAAGTTGACCGGTTGGCACCTGGACATCGTGTTAGTACCCGATTCCTTCGTGATATTTGATATTCAGATTTTGAGGTTAACTTCCCTCAAGAAGTTGAGCGGTAGGCACCTGAACATCATGTTTGTACCCGATTGGTTCGTGGTATTCGATATTTACATTTTGAGGATAATTTTCCCGAAGAAGTTGACCGGTAGGCACCTAAACATCCTGTTTGTACCCGATTGCTTTGTGATATTCGATATTTACATTTTGAGGTTAATGTCCCCGAAGAAGTTGACCGGTAGGCACCTGGACATCGTGTTAGTACCCGATTGCTTCGTGATATTAGATATTCACATTTTGAGTTTAATTTCACCGAAGAAGTTGACCGGTAGGCACCTGGACATCGTGTTAGTACCCGATTCCTTCGTGATATTTGATATTCAGATTTTGAGGTTAACTTCCCTGAAGAAGTTGAGCGGTAGGCACCTGAACATTATGTTTGTACCCGATTGGTTCGTGATATTTGATATTCAGATTTTGAGGTTAACTTCCCCGAAGAAGTTGACCAGTAGGCACCTGGACATCGTGTTAGTACCCCATTGGTTCGTGAAATTCGAATATTTACATTTTTAGGTTAATTTCCCCGAAGAAGATGACCGGTAGGCACCTGGACATCGTGTTAGTACCCGATTGGTTCGTGATATTCGAATATTTACATTTTTAGGGTTATTTTCCCGAAGAAGATGACCGGTAGGCACCTGGACATCGGATTGATACCCGGTTGCTTCGTTAATTCGATATTTACATTTTGAGGATAATTTCCCCGAAGAAGTTGAACGGTAGGCACCTAAACATCCTGTTTGTACCTGATTGCTTTGTGATATTCGATATTTACATTTTGAGGTTAATGTCCCCGAAGAAGTTGACCGGTAGGCACCTGGACATCGTGTTAGTACCCAATTGCTTCGTGATATTCGATATATAAATTTTGATGTTAATTTCACCGAAGAAGTTGACCGGTTGGCACCTGGACATCGTGTTAGTACCCGATTCCTTCGTGATATTTGATATTCAGATTTTGAGGTTAACTTCCCTCAAGAAGTTGAGCGGTAGGCACCTGAACATCATGTTTGTACCCGATTGGTTCGTGGTATTCGATATTTACATTTTGAGGTTAATTTCCCCGAAGAAGTTGACCGGTAGGCACCTGGACATCGTGTTAGTACCCAATTGCTTCGTGATATTCGATATATAAATTTTGATGTTAATTTCGCCAAAGAAGTTAACCGGTAGGCACCTGGACATCGTGTTAGTACCCGATTGCTTCGGGATATTTGATATTCAGATTTTGAGGTTAACTTCCCCAAAGAAGTTGACCGCTAGGCACCTGGACATCCTGTTTTTACCCGATTTCTTCGTTAATTCGATATTTACATTATGAGGATAATTTCCCCGAAGAAGTTGACCGGTAGGCACCTAAACATCCTGTTTGTACCCGATTGCTTTGTGATATTCGATATATAAATTTTGAGGTTAATTTCGCCAAAGAAGTTAACCGGTAGGCACCTGGACATCGTGTTAGTACCCGATTGCTTTGTGATATTTGATATTCAGATTTTGAGGTTAACTTCCCCGAAGAAGTTGATCGGTAGGCACCTGGACATCGTGTTAGTACCTGATTGCTTCGTGATATTTGATATTTACATTTTGAGGTTAACTTCCCCGAAGAAGTTGACCGGTAGGCACCTGGACATCCTGTTTGTACCCGATTGCTTCGTGATATTCGATATATAAATTTTGATGTTAATTTCGCCAAAGAAGTTAACCGGTAGGCACCTGGACATCGTGTTAGTACCCGATTGCTTCGGGATATTTGATATTCAGATTTTGAGGTTAACTTCCCCAAAGAAGTTGACGCTTCGGGATATTTGATATTCAGATTTTGAGGTTAACTTCCCCAAAGAAGTTGACCGCTAGGCACCTGGACATCCTGTTTTTACCCGATTTCTTCGTTAATTCGATATTTACATTTTGAGGATAATTTCCCCGAAGAAGTTGATCGGTAGGCACCTGGACATCGTGTTAGTACCTGATTGCTTCGTGATATTTGATATTTACATTTTGAGGTTAACTTCCCCGAAGAAGTTGACCGGTAGGCACCTGGACATCCTGTTTGTACCCGATTGCTTCGTGATATTCGATATATAAATTTTGATGTTAATTTCGCCAAAGAAGTTAACCGGTAGGCACCTGGACATCGTTTTCGTACCCAATTGCTTCGTGATATTTGATATTCAGATTTTAAGGTTAACTTCCCCGAAGAAGTTGACTGGTAGGCACCTGGACATCCTGTTTGTACCCGATTGCTTTGTGATATTTTGATATATAAATTTTGAGTTTAATTTCACCGAAGAAGTTGACCGGTTGGCACCTGGACATCGTGTTAGTACCCAATTGCTTCGTGATATTCGATATATAAATTTTGATGTTAATTTCGCCAAAGAAGTTAACCGGTAGGCACCTGGACATCGTGTTAGTACCCGATTGCTTCGGGATATTTGATATTCAGATTTTGAGGTTAACTTCCCCAAAGAAGTTGACCGCTAGGCACCTGGACATCCTGTTTTTACCCGATTTCTTCGTTAATTCGATATTTACATTTTGAGGATAATTTCCCCGAAGAAGTTGACCGGTAGGCACCTAAACATCCTGTTTGTACCCGATTGCTTTGTGATATTTTGATATATAAATTTTGAGTTTAATTTCACCGAAGAAGTTGACCGGTTGGCACCTGGACATCGTGTTAGTTCCGATTCCTTCGTGATATTTGATATTCAGATTTTGAGGTTAACTTCCCTCAAGAAGTTGAGCGGTAGGCACCTGAACATCATGTTTGTACCCGATTGGTTCGTGGTATTCGATATTTACATTTTGAGGTTAATTTCCCGAGAAGTTGACAGGTAGCACCTGGACATCGTGTTAGTACCCGATTGCTTCGTGATATTCGATATATAAATTTTGAGGTTAATTTCGCCGGAAAAGTTAACCGGTAGGCACCTGGACATCGTTTTCGTACCCAATTGCTTCGTGATATTTGATATTCAGATTTTAAGGTTAACTTCCCCGAAGAAGTTGACTGGTAGGCACCTGGACATCCTGTTTGTACCCGATTGCTTGTGATATTTTGATATATAAATTTTGAGTTTAATTTCACCGAAGAAGTTGACCGGTTGGCACCTGGACATCGTGTTAGTTCCCGATTCCTTCGTGATATTTGATATTCAGATTTTGAGGTTAACTTCCCCAAAGAAGTTGACCGGTAGGCACCTGGACATCCTGTTTGTACCCGATTTCTTCGTTAATTCGATATTTACATTTTGAGGATAATTTTCCCGAAGAAGTTGACCGGTAGGCACCTAAACATCCTGTTTGTACCCGATTGCTTTGTGATATTCGATATTTACATTTTGAGGTTAATGTCCCCGAAGAAGTTGACCGGTAGGCACCTGGACATCGTGTTAGTACCCGATTGCTTCGTGATATTAGATATTCACATTTTGAGTTTAATTTCACCGAAGAAGTTGACCGGTAGGCACCTGGACATCGTGTTAGTACCCGATTCCTTCGTGATATTTGATATTCAGATTTTGAGGTTAACTTCCCTGAAGAAGTTGAGCGGTAGGCACCTGAACATTATGTTTGTACCCGATTGGTTCGTGATATTTGATATTCAGATTTTGAGGTAACTTCACTTCCCCGAAGAAGTTGACCAGTAGGCACCTGGACATCGTGTTAGTACCCCATTGGTTCGTGAAATTCGAATATTTACATTTTTAGGTTAATTTCCCCGAAGAAGATGACCGGTAGGCACCTGGACATCGTGTTAGTACCCGATTGGTTCGTGATATTCGAATATTTACATTTTTAGGGTTATTTTCCCGAAGAAGATGACCGGTAGGCACCTGGACATCGGATTGATACCCGGTTGCTTCGTTAATTCGATATTTACATTTTGAGGATAATTTCCCCGAAGAAGTTGAACGGTAGGCACCTAAACATCCTGTTTGTACCTGATTGCTTTGTGATATTCGATATTTACATTTTGAGGTTAATGTCCCCGAAGAAGTTGACCGGTAGGCACCTGGACATCGTGTTAGTACCCAATTGCTTCGTGATATTCGATATATAAATTTTGATGTTAATTTCACCGAAGAAGTTGACCGGTTGGCACCTGGACATCGTGTTAGTACCCGATTCCTTCGTGATATTTGATATTCAGATTTTGAGGTTAACTTCCCTCAAGAAGTTGAGCGGTAGGCACCTGAACATCATGTTTGTACCCGATTGGTTCGTGGTATTCGATATTTACATTTTGAGGATAATTTTCCCGAAGAAGTTGACCGGTAGGCACCTAAACATCCTGTTTGTACCCGATTGCTTTGTGATATTCGATATTTACATTTTGAGGTTAATGTCCCCGAAGAAGTTGACCGGTAGGCACCTGGACATCGTGTTAGTACCCGATTGCTTCGTGATATTAGATATTCACATTTTGAGTTTAATTTCACCGAAGAAGTTGACCGGTAGGCACCTGGACATCGTGTTAGTACCCGATTCCTTCGTGATATTTGATATTCAGATTTTGAGGTTAACTTCCCTGAAGAAGTTGAGCGGTAGGCACCTGAACATTATGTTTGTACCCGATTGGTTCGTGATATTTGATATTCAGATTTTGAGGTTAACTTCCCCGAAGAAGTTGACCAGTAGGCACCTGGACATCGTGTTAGTACCCCATTGGTTCGTGAAATTCGAATATTTACATTTTTAGGTTAATTTCCCCGAAGAAGATGACCGGTAGGCACCTGGACATCGTGTTAGTACCCGATTGGTTCGTGATATTCGAATATTTACATTTTTAGGGTTATTTTCCCGAAGAAGATGACCGGTAGGCACCTGGACATCGGATTGATACCCGGTTGCTTCGTTAATTCGATATTTACATTTTGAGGATAATTTCCCCGAAGAAGTTGAACGGTAGGCACCTAAACATCCTGTTTGTACCTGATTGCTTTGTGATATTCGATATTTACATTTTGAGGTTAATGTCCCCGAAGAAGTTGACCGGTAGGCACCTGGACATCGTGTTAGTACCCAATTGCTTCGTGATATTCGATATATAAATTTTGATGTTAATTTCACCGAAGAAGTTGACCGGTTGGCACCTGGACATCGTGTTAGTACCCGATTCCTTCGTGATATTTGATATTCAGATTTTGAGGTTAACTTCCCTCAAGAAGTTGAGCGGTAGGCACCTGAACATCATGTTTGTACCCGATTGGTTCGTGGTATTCGATATTTACATTTTGAGGTTAATTTCCCCGAAGAAGTTGACCGGTAGGCACCTGGACATCGTGTTAGTACCCAATTGCTTCGTGATATTCGATATATAAATTTTGATGTTAATTTCGCCAAAGAAGTTAACCGGTAGGCACCTGGACATCGTGTTAGTACCCGATTGCTTCGGGATATTTGATATTCAGATTTTGAGGTTAACTTCCCCAAAGAAGTTGACCGCTAGGCACCTGGACATCCTGTTTTTACCCGATTTCTTCGTTAATTCGATATTTACATTTTGAGGATAATTTCCCCGAAGAAGTTGACCGGTAGGCACCTAAACATCCTGTTTGTACCCGATTGCTTTGTGATATTCGATATATAAATTTTGAGGTTAATTTCGCCAAAGAAGTTAACCGGTAGGCACCTGGACATCGTGTTAGTACCCGATTGCTTTGTGATATTTGATATTCAGATTTTGAGGTTAACTTCCCCGAAGAAGTTGATCGGTAGGCACCTGGACATCGTGTTAGTACCTGATTGCTTCGTGATATTTGATATTTACATTTTGAGGTTAACTTCCCCGAAGAAGTTGACCGGTAGGCACCTGGACATCCTGTTTGTACCCGATTGCTTCGTGATATTCGATATGTACATTTTGAGGTTAACTTCCCCGAAGAATTTGACCGGCAGGCACCTGGACATCGTGTTAGTACCTGATTGCTTCGTGATATTTGATATTTACATTTTGAGGTTAACTTACCCGAAGAAGTTGACCGGTAGGCACCTGGACATCGTGTTAGTACCTGATTGCTTCGTGATATTTTATATTTACATTTTGAGGTTAACTTCCCCGAAGAAGTTGAGCGGCAGGCACCTGAACATCATGTTTGTACCCGATTACTTCGTGGTATTCGATTTTTACATTTTGAGGTTAATTTCCCTGAAGAAGTTGACCGGTAGGCACCTGGACATCGTGTTAGTACCCGATTGCTTTGTGATATTTTGATATATAAATTTTGAGGTTAATTTCGCCGAAGAAGTTAACCGGTAGGCACCTGGACATCGTTTTATTACCCAATTGCTTCGTGATATTTGATATTCAGATTTTGAGGTTAACTGCCCCGAAGAAGTTGACCGGTAGGCACCTGGACATCGTGTTAGTACCCCATTGGTTCGTGAAATTCGAATATTTACATTTTTAGGTTAATTTCCCCGAAGAAGATGACCGGTAGGCACCTGGACATCGTGTTAGTACCTGATTGCTTCGTGATATTTGATATTTACATTTTGAGTTTAATTTCACCGAAGAAGTTGACCGGTTGGCACCTGGACATCGTGTTAGTACCCGATTGCTTCGTGATATTAGATATTCACATTTTGAGTTTAATTTCACCGAAGAATTTGAACGGTTGGCACCTGGACATCGTGTTAGTTCCCGATTCCTTCGTGATATTTGATATTCAGATTTTGAGGTTAACTTCCCTCAAGAAGTTGAGCGGTAGGCACCTGAACATCATGTTTGTACCCTATTGGTTCTTGGTATTCGATATTTACATTTTGAGGTTAATTTCCCCGAAGAAGTTGACTGGTAGGCACCTGGACATCGTGTGAGTACCCGATTGCTTCGTGATATTCGATATATAAATTTTGAGGTTAATTTCGCCAAAGAATTTAACCGGTAGGCACCTGGACATCGTGTTAGTACCCGATTGCTTCGTGATATTGGATATTTACATTTTGAGGTTATGTTCCCCGAAGAAGTTGACCCGTAGGCACATGGACATCCTGTTTGTACCCGATTGCTTTGTGATATTTGTTATTCACATTTTGAGGTAAACTTCCCCGAAGAAGTTAACCGGTAGGCACCTGGACATCGTTTTAGTATCCGATTGCTTCGTGATATTTGATATTCAGATTTTGAGGTTATGTTCCCCGAAGAAGTTGACCGGTAGGCACCTGGACATCGTGTTAGTACCCCATTGGTTCGTGAAATTCGAATATTTACATTTTTAGGTTAATTTCCCCGAAGAAGATGACCGGTAGGCACCTGGACATCGTGTTAGTACCTGATTGCTTCGTGATATTTGATATTTACATTTTGAGTTTAATTTCACCGAAGAAGTTGACCGGTAGGCACCTGAACATCGTGTTAGTACCCGATTGCTTCGTGATATTGGATATTCACATTTTGAGGTTATGTTCCCCGAAGAAGTTGACCGGTAGGCACCTGGACATCGTGTTAGTACCCGATTGCTTTGTGATATTGGATATTCACATTTTTAGGGTAATTTTACCGAAGAAGTTGACCGGTAGGCACCTGGACATCGTGTTAGTACCCGATTGCTTCGTGATATTCGATATATAAATTTTGAGGGTTATTTCCCCGAAGAAGTTAACCTGTAGGCACCTGGACATCGTGTTAGTACCCGATTCCTTCGTGATATTTGATATTCAGATTTTGAGGTTAACTTTCCCGAAGAAGTTGACCGGTTGGCACCTGGACATCGTGTTAGTACCCGATTGCTTCGTGGTATTCGATATTTACATTTTGAGGTTAATTTCCCCGAAGAAGTTGACCGGTAGGCACCTGGACATCGTGTTAGTACCCGATTGCTTCGTGACATTCGATATATAAATTTTGAGGTTAATTTCCCCGAAGAAGTTAACCGGTAGGCACCTGGACATCGTTTTAGTACCCGATTGCTTCGTGATATTTGATATTCACATTTTGAGGTTATGTTCCCCGACGAAGTTGAGCGGTGGGCACCTGAACATCATGTTTGTACCCGATTGCTTCGTGGTATTCGATATTTACATTTTGAAGTTAATTTCCCCGAAGAAGTTGACCGGTAGGCACCTGGACATCGTGTTAGTACCTGATTGCTTCGTAATATTTGATATTCACATTTTGAGGTTATGTTCCCAGAAGAAGTTGACCGGTAGGCACCTGGACATCGGATTGATACCCGGTTGCTTCGTTAATTCGATATTTACATTTTGAGGTTAATTTCCCCGAAGAAGTTTACTGGTAGGCACCTGAACATCCTGTTTGTACCCGATTGCTTCGTGATATTCGATATTTACATTTTGAGGTTAATGTCCCCAAAGAAGTTGACCGGTAGGCACCTGGACATCGTGTTAGTACCCGATTGCTTCGTGATATTGGATATTCACATTTTGAGGTTAATTTCACCGAAGAAGTTGACCGGTAGGCACCTGGACATCGTGTTAGTACCCGATTCCTTCGTGATATTTGATATTCAGATTTTGAGGTTAAGTTTCCCGAAGAAGTTGACCGGTAGGCACCTGGACATCGTGTTAATACCCGATTGCTTCGTGGTATTCGATATTTACATTTTGAGGTTAATTCCCCCAAGAAGTTGACCGGTAGGCACCTGGACATCGTGTTAGTACCCGATTGCTTCGTGATATTCGATATATAAATTTTGAGGTTAATTTCCCCGAAGAAGTTAACCGGTAGGCACCTGGACATCGTTTTAGTACCCGATTGCTTGGTGATATTTGATATTCACATTTTGAGGTAAACTTCCCCGAAGAAGTTGAGCGTTAGGCACCTGAACATCATGCTTGTACCCGATTGCTTCGTGGTATTCGATATTTACATTTTGAGGTTAACTTCCCCAAAGAAGTTGATTGGTAGGCACTTGGACATCGTGTTAGTACCCGATTGCTTTGTGATATTGGATATTTACATTTTGAGGTTATGTTTCCCGAAGAAGTTGACCGGTAGGCACATGGACATCCTGTTTGTACCCGATTGCTTCGTGATATTTGATATTCACATTTTGAGGTAAACTTCCCCGAAGAAGTTAACCGGTAGGCACCTGGACATCGTTTTAGTATCCGATTGCTTCGTGATATTTGATATTCAGATTTTAAAGTTAACTTCCCCGAAAAAGTTGACCGGTAGGCACCTGGACATCCTGTTTGTACCCGATTGCTTCGTGATATTCGATATTTACATTTTGAGGTTAATGTCCCTGAAGAAGTTGACCGGTAGGCACCTGAACATCGTGTTAGTACCCGATTGCTTCGTGATATTGGATATTCACATTTTGAGGTTAACTTACCCGAAGAAGTTGACCGGTAGGCACCTGGACATCGTGTTAGTACCCGATTGCTTCGTGATATTCGATATATAGATTTTGAGGTTAATTTCCCCAAAGAAGTTGACCAGTAGGCACCTGGAAATCGTGTTAGTACCCGATTGGTTCGTTTTATTTGCTATTTACATTTTGAGGTTAACTTTCCCGAAGAAGTTAACCGGTAGGCACCTGGACATCGTGTTAGTACCCGATTGCTTCGTGATATTCGATATATAAATTTTGAGGTTAATTTCGCCAAAGAAGTTAACCGGTAGGCACCTGGACATCGTGTTGGTACCTGATTGCTTTGTGATATTTGATATTTACATTTTGAGGTTAACTTCCCCGAAGAAGTTGACCGGTAGGCACCTGGACAACCTGTTTGTACCCGATTGCTTCGTGATATTTGATATGTACATTTTGAGGTTAACTTCCCCGAAGAAGTTGACCGGTAGGCACCTGGACATCATGTTTCTACACGGTTGTTTCGTGATATTCGATATATACATTTTGAGGTTAATTTCCCGCAGAAGTTGACCGATAGGCACCTGGACATCGTGTTAGTACCCGATTGCTTTGTGATATTGGATATTCACATTTTGAGGCTATGTTCCCCGAAGAAGTTGACCGGTAGGCACCTGGACATCGTGTTAGTAACCGATTGCTTTGTGATATTGGATATTCACATTTTTAGGGTAATTTCACCGAAGAAGTTGACCGGTAGGCACCTGGACATCGTGTTAGTACCCGATTCCTTCGTGATATTTGATATTCAGATTTTGAGGTTAACTTTCCCGAAGAAGTTGACCGGTTGGCACCTGGACATCGTGATAGTACCCGATTGCTTCGTGGTATTCGATATTTACATTTTGAGGTTAATTTCCCCGAAGAAGTTGACCGGTAGGCACCTGGACATCGTGTTAGTACCCGATTGCTTCGTGATATTCGATATAAAAATTTTGAGGTTAATTTCCCCGAAGAAGTTAACCGGTAGGCACCTGGACATCGTTTTAGTACCCGATTGCTTCGTGATATTTGATATTCACATTTTGAGGTAAACTTCCCCGAAGAAGTTGAGCGGTGGGCACCTGAACATCATGTTTGTACCCGATTGCTTCGTGGTATTCGATATTTACATTTTGAGGTTAATTTCCCCGAAGAAGTTGACCGGTAGGCACCTGGACATCGTGTTAGTACCCGATTGCTTCGTGATATTCGATATATAAATTTTGAGGTTAATTTCCCCGAAGAAGTTAACCGGTAGGCACCTGGACATCGTTTTAGTACCCGATTGCTTAGTGATATTTGATATTCACATTTTGAGGTAACCTTCCCCGAAGAAGTTGAGCGTTAGGCACCTGAACATCATGCTTGTACCCGAATGCTTCGTGGTATTCGATATTTACATTTTGAGGTTAACTTCCCCAAAGAAGTTGATTGGTAGGCACCTGGACATCGTGTTAGTACCCGATTGCTTCGTGATATTGGATATTTACATTTTGAGGTTATGTTTCCCGAAGAAGTTGACCGGTAGGCACATGGACATCCTGTTTGTACCCGATTGCTTCGTGATATTTGATATTCACATTTTGAGGTAAACTTCCCCGAAGAAGTTAACCGGTAGGCACCTGGACATCGTTTTAGTATCCGATTGCTTCGTGATATTTGATATTCAGATTTTAAAGTTAACTTCCCCGAAAAAGTTGACCGGTAGGCACCTGGACATCCTGTTTGTACCCGATTGCTTCGTGATATTTGATATTTACATTTTGAGGTTATGTTCCCCGCAGAAGTTGACCGGCAGGCACCTGGACATCCTGTTTGTACCCAATTGCTTCGTGATATTCGATATTTACATTTTGAGGTTAATGTCCCTGAAGAAGTTGACCGGTAGGCACCTGAACATCGTGTTAGTACCCGATTGCTTCGTGATATTGGATATTCACATTTTGAGGTTAACTTACCCGAAGAAGTTGACCGGTAGGCACCTGGACATCGTGTTAGTACCCGATTGCTTCGTGATATTCGATATATAGATTTTGAGGTTAATTTCCCCAAAGAAGTTGACCAGTAGGCACCTGGAAATCGTGTTAGTACCCGATTGGTTCGTTTTATTTGCTATTTACATTTTGAGGTTAACTTTCCCGAAGAAGTTGACCGGTAGGCACCTGGAAATCGTGTTAGTACCCGATTGGTTCGTGGTATTTGCTATTCACATTTTGAGGTTAACTTCCCCGAAGAAGTTGACCGGTAGGCACCTGGACATCCTGTTTGTACCCGATTGCTTCGTGATATTCGATATTCACATTTTGAGGTAAACTTCGCCGAAGAAGTTAACCGGTAGGCACCTGGACATCGTGTTAGTACCCGATTGCTTCGTGATATTCGATATATAAATTTTGAGGTTAATTTCGCCAAAGAAGTTAACCGGTAGGCACCTGGACATCGTGTTGGTACCTGATTGCTTTGTGATATTTGATATTTACATTTTGAGGTTAACTTCCCCGAAGAAGTTGACCGGTAGGCACCTGGACAACCTGTTTGTACCCGATTGCTTCGTGATATTTGATATGTACATTTTGAGGTTAACTTCCCCGAAGAAGTTGACCGGTAAGCACCTGGACATCGTGTTGGTACCTGATTGCTTCGTGATATTTGATATTTACATTTTAAGGTTAACTTCCCCGAAGAAGTTGACCGGTAGGCACCTGGACATCATGTTTCTACACGATTGTTTCGCGATATTCGATATATACATTTTGAGGTTAATTTCCCGCAGAAGTTGACCGATAGGCACCTGGACATCGTGTTAGTACCCGATTGCTTTGTGATATTGGATATTCACATTTTGAGGTTATGTTCCCCGAAGAAGTTGACCGGTAGGCACCTGGACATTGTGTTAGTACCCGATTGCTTTGTGATATTGGATATTCACATTTTTAGGGTAATTTCACCGAAGAAGTTGACCGGTAGGCACCTGGACATCGTGTTAGTACCCGATTGCTTCGTGATATTCGATATATAAATTTTGAGGTTAATTTCCCCGAAGAAGTTAACCGGTAGGCACCTGGACATCGTTTTAGTACCCGATTGCTTCGTGATATTTGATATTCACATTTTGAGGTAAACTTCCCCGAAGAAGTTGAGCGGTAGGCACCTGGACATCGTGTTAGTACCCGATTGCTTCGTAATATTTGATATTCACATTTTGAGGTTATGTTCCCAGAAGAAGTTGACCGGTAGGCACCTGGACATCGGATTGATACCCGGTTGCTTCGTTAATTCGATATTTACATTTTGAGGTTAATTTCCCCGAAGAAGTTTACTGGTAGGCACCTCAACATCCTGTTTGTACCCGATTGCTTCGTGATATTCGATATTTAAATTTTGAGGTTAATGTCCCCAAAGAAGTTGACCGGTAGGCACCTGGACATCGTGTTAGTACCCGATTGCTTCGTGATATTGGATATTCACATTTTGAGGTTAATTTCACCGAAGAAGTTGACCGGTAGGCACCTGGACATTATGTTAGTACCCGATTGCTTCGTGATATTCGATATATAAATTTTGAGGTTAATTTCCCCGAAGAAGTTAACCGGTAGGCACCTGGACATCGTTTTAGTACCCGATTGCTTGGTGATATTTAATATTCACATTTTGAGGTAAACTTCCCCGAAGAAGTTGAGCGTTAGGCACCTGAACATCATGCTTGTACCCGATTGCTTCGTGGTATTTGATATTTACATTTTGAGGTTAACTTTCCCGAAGAAGTTGATTGGTAGGCACCTGGACATCGTGTTAGTACCCGATTGCTTCGTGATATTGGATATTTACATTTTGAGGTTATGTTCCCCGAAGAAGTTGACCCGTAGGCACATGGACATCCTGTTTGTACCCGATTGCTTTGTGATATTTGATATTCACATTTTGAGGTAAACTTCCCCGAAGAAGTTAACCGGTAGGCACCTGGACATCGTTTTAGTATCCGATTGCTTCGTGATATTTGATATTCAGATTTTGAAGTTAATTTCCCCGAAAAAGTTGACCGGTAGGCACCTGGACATCCTGTTTGTACCCGATTGCTTCGTGATATTTGATATTTACATTTTGAGGTTATGTTCCCCGCAGAAGTTGACCGGCAGGCACCTGGACATCCTGTTTGTACCCAATTGCTTCGTGATATTCGATATTTACATTTTGAGGTTAATGTCCCTGAAGAAGTTGACCGGTAGGCACCTGAACATCGTGTTAGTACCCGATTGCTTCGTGATATTGGATATTCACATTTTGAGGTTAACTTACCCGAAGAAGTTGACCGGTAGGCACCTGGACATCGTGTTAGTACCCGATTGCTTCGTGATATTCGATATATAGATTTTGAGGTTAATTTCCCCAAAGAAATTGACCAGTAGGCACCTGGAAATCGTGTTAGTATCCGATTGGTTCGTTTTATTTGCTATTTACATTTTGAGGTTAACTTTCCCGAAGAAGTTGACCGATAGGCACCTGGAAATCGTGTTAGTACCCGATTGGTTCGTGGTATTTGCTATTCACATTTTGAGGTTAACTTCCCCGAAGAAGTTGACCGGTAGGCACCTGGACATCCTGTTTGTACCCGATTGATTCGTGATATTTAATATTCACATTTTGAGGTAAACTTCCCCGAAGAAGTTAACCGGTAGGCACCTGGACATCGTTTTAGTACCCGATTGCTTGGTGATATTTGATATTCACATTTTGAGGTAAACTTCCCCGAAGAAGTTGAGCGTTAGGCACCTGAACATCATGCTTGTACCCGATTGCTTCGTGGTATTCGATATTTACATTTTGAGGTTAACTTCCCCAAAGAAGTTGATTGGTAGGCACTTGGACATCGTGTTAGTACCCGATTGCTTTGTGATATTGGATATTTACATTTTGAGGTTATGTTTCCCGAAGAAGTTGACCGGTAGGCACATGGACATCCTGTTTGTACCCGATTGCTTCGTGATATTTGATATTCACATTTTGAGGTAAACTTCCCCGAAGAAGTTAACCGGTAGGCACCTGGACATCGTTTTAGTATCCGATTGCTTCGTGATATTTGATATTCAGATTTTAAAGTTAACTTCCCCGAAAAAGTTGACCGGTAGGCACCTGGACATCCTGTTTGTACCCGATTGCTTCGTGATATTCGATATTTACATTTTGAGGTTAATGTCCCTGAAGAAGTTGACCGGTAGGCACCTGAACATCGTGTTAGTACCCGATTGCTTCGTGATATTGGATATTCACATTTTGAGGTTAACTTACCCGAAGAAGTTGACCGGTAGGCACCTGGACATCGTGTTAGTACCCGATTGCTTCGTGATATTCGATATATAGATTTTGAGGTTAATTTCCCCAAAGAAGTTGACCAGTAGGCACCTGGAAATCGTGTTAGTACCCGATTGGTTCGTTTTATTTGCTATTTACATTTTGAGGTTAACTTTCCCGAAGAAGTTAACCGGTAGGCACCTGGACATCGTGTTAGTACCCGATTGCTTCGTGATATTCGATATATAAATTTTGAGGTTAATTTCGCCAAAGAAGTTAACCGGTAGGCACCTGGACATCGTGTTGGTACCTGATTGCTTTGTGATATTTGATATTTACATTTTGAGGTTAACTTCCCCGAAGAAGTTGACCGGTAGGCACCTGGACAACCTGTTTGTACCCGATTGCTTCGTGATATTTGATATGTACATTTTGAGGTTAACTTCCCCGAAGAAGTTGACCGGTAGGCACCTGGACATCATGTTTCTACACGGTTGTTTCGTGATATTCGATATATACATTTTGAGGTTAATTTCCCGCAGAAGTTGACCGATAGGCACCTGGACATCGTGTTAGTACCCGATTGCTTTGTGATATTGGATATTCACATTTTGAGGCTATGTTCCCCGAAGAAGTTGACCGGTAGGCACCTGGACATCGTGTTAGTAACCGATTGCTTTGTGATATTGGATATTCACATTTTTAGGGTAATTTCACCGAAGAAGTTGACCGGTAGGCACCTGGACATCGTGTTAGTACCCGATTCCTTCGTGATATTTGATATTCAGATTTTGAGGTTAACTTTCCCGAAGAAGTTGACCGGTTGGCACCTGGACATCGTGATAGTACCCGATTGCTTCGTGGTATTCGATATTTACATTTTGAGGTTAATTTCCCCGAAGAAGTTGACCGGTAGGCACCTGGACATCGTGTTAGTACCCGATTGCTTCGTGATATTCGATATAAAAATTTTGAGGTTAATTTCCCCGAAGAAGTTAACCGGTAGGCACCTGGACATCGTTTTAGTACCCGATTGCTTCGTGATATTTGATATTCACATTTTGAGGTAAACTTCCCCGAAGAAGTTGAGCGGTGGGCACCTGAACATCATGTTTGTACCCGATTGCTTCGTGGTATTCGATATTTACATTTTGAGGTTAATTTCCCCGAAGAAGTTGACCGGTAGGCACCTGGACATCGTGTTAGTACCCGATTGCTTCGTGATATTCGATATATAAATTTTGAGGTTAATTTCCCCGAAGAAGTTAACCGGTAGGCACCTGGACATCGTTTTAGTACCCGATTGCTTAGTGATATTTGATATTCACATTTTGAGGTAACCTTCCCCGAAGAAGTTGAGCGTTAGGCACCTGAACATCATGCTTGTACCCGAATGCTTCGTGGTATTCGATATTTACATTTTGAGGTTAACTTCCCCAAAGAAGTTGATTGGTAGGCACCTGGACATCGTGTTAGTACCCGATTGCTTCGTGATATTGGATATTTACATTTTGAGGTTATGTTTCCCGAAGAAGTTGACCGGTAGGCACATGGACATCCTGTTTGTACCCGATTGCTTCGTGATATTTGATATTCACATTTTGAGGTAAACTTCCCCGAAGAAGTTAACCGGTAGGCACCTGGACATCGTTTTAGTATCCGATTGCTTCGTGATATTTGATATTCAGATTTTAAAGTTAACTTCCCCGAAAAAGTTGACCGGTAGGCACCTGGACATCCTGTTTGTACCCGATTGCTTCGTGATATTTGATATTTACATTTTGAGGTTATGTTCCCCGCAGAAGTTGACCGGCAGGCACCTGGACATCCTGTTTGTACCCAATTGCTTCGTGATATTCGATATTTACATTTTGAGGTTAATGTCCCTGAAGAAGTTGACCGGTAGGCACCTGAACATCGTGTTAGTACCCGATTGCTTCGTGATATTGGATATTCACATTTTGAGGTTAACTTACCCGAAGAAGTTGACCGGTAGGCACCTGGACATCGTGTTAGTACCCGATTGCTTCGTGATATTCGATATATAGATTTTGAGGTTAATTTCCCCAAAGAAGTTGACCAGTAGGCACCTGGAAATCGTGTTAGTACCCGATTGGTTCGTTTTATTTGCTATTTACATTTTGAGGTTAACTTTCCCGAAGAAGTTGACCGGTAGGCACCTGGAAATCGTGTTAGTACCCGATTGGTTCGTGGTATTTGCTATTCACATTTTGAGGTTAACTTCCCCGAAGAAGTTGACCGGTAGGCACCTGGACATCCTGTTTGTACCCGATTGCTTCGTGATATTCGATATTCACATTTTGAGGTAAACTTCGCCGAAGAAGTTAACCGGTAGGCACCTGGACATCGTGTTAGTACCCGATTGCTTCGTGATATTCGATATATAAATTTTGAGGTTAATTTCGCCAAAGAAGTTAACCGGTAGGCACCTGGACATCGTGTTGGTACCTGATTGCTTTGTGATATTTGATATTTACATTTTGAGGTTAACTTCCCCGAAGAAGTTGACCGGTAGGCACCTGGACAACCTGTTTGTACCCGATTGCTTCGTGATATTTGATATGTACATTTTGAGGTTAACTTCCCCGAAGAAGTTGACCGGTAAGCACCTGGACATCGTGTTGGTACCTGATTGCTTCGTGATATTTGATATTTACATTTTAAGGTTAACTTCCCCGAAGAAGTTGACCGGTAGGCACCTGGACATCATGTTTCTACACGATTGTTTCGCGATATTCGATATATACATTTTGAGGTTAATTTCCCGCAGAAGTTGACCGATAGGCACCTGGACATCGTGTTAGTACCCGATTGCTTTGTGATATTGGATATTCACATTTTGAGGTTATGTTCCCCGAAGAAGTTGACCGGTAGGCACCTGGACATTGTGTTAGTACCCGATTGCTTTGTGATATTGGATATTCACATTTTTAGGGTAATTTCACCGAAGAAGTTGACCGGTAGGCACCTGGACATCGTGTTAGTACCCGATTGCTTCGTGATATTCGATATATAAATTTTGAGGTTAATTTCCCCGAAGAAGTTAACCGGTAGGCACCTGGACATCGTTTTAGTACCCGATTGCTTCGTGATATTTGATATTCACATTTTGAGGTAAACTTCCCCGAAGAAGTTGAGCGGTAGGCACCTGGACATCGTGTTAGTACCCGATTGCTTCGTAATATTTGATATTCACATTTTGAGGTTATGTTCCCAGAAGAAGTTGACCGGTAGGCACCTGGACATCGGATTGATACCCGGTTGCTTCGTTAATTCGATATTTACATTTTGAGGTTAATTTCCCCGAAGAAGTTTACTGGTAGGCACCTCAACATCCTGTTTGTACCCGATTGCTTCGTGATATTCGATATTTAAATTTTGAGGTTAATGTCCCCAAAGAAGTTGACCGGTAGGCACCTGGACATCGTGTTAGTACCCGATTGCTTCGTGATATTGGATATTCACATTTTGAGGTTAATTTCACCGAAGAAGTTGACCGGTAGGCACCTGGACATTATGTTAGTACCCGATTGCTTCGTGATATTCGATATATAAATTTTGAGGTTAATTTCCCCGAAGAAGTTAACCGGTAGGCACCTGGACATCGTTTTAGTACCCGATTGCTTGGTGATATTTAATATTCACATTTTGAGGTAAACTTCCCCGAAGAAGTTGAGCGTTAGGCACCTGAACATCATGCTTGTACCCGATTGCTTCGTGGTATTTGATATTTACATTTTGAGGTTAACTTTCCCGAAGAAGTTGATTGGTAGGCACCTGGACATCGTGTTAGTACCCGATTGCTTCGTGATATTGGATATTTACATTTTGAGGTTATGTTCCCCGAAGAAGTTGACCCGTAGGCACATGGACATCCTGTTTGTACCCGATTGCTTTGTGATATTTGATATTCACATTTTGAGGTAAACTTCCCCGAAGAAGTTAACCGGTAGGCACCTGGACATCGTTTTAGTATCCGATTGCTTCGTGATATTTGATATTCAGATTTTGAAGTTAATTTCCCCGAAAAAGTTGACCGGTAGGCACCTGGACATCCTGTTTGTACCCGATTGCTTCGTGATATTTGATATTTACATTTTGAGGTTATGTTCCCCGCAGAAGTTGACCGGCAGGCACCTGGACATCCTGTTTGTACCCAATTGCTTCGTGATATTCGATATTTACATTTTGAGGTTAATGTCCCTGAAGAAGTTGACCGGTAGGCACCTGAACATCGTGTTAGTACCCGATTGCTTCGTGATATTGGATATTCACATTTTGAGGTTAACTTACCCGAAGAAGTTGACCGGTAGGCACCTGGACATCGTGTTAGTACCCGATTGCTTCGTGATATTCGATATATAGATTTTGAGGTTAATTTCCCCAAAGAAATTGACCAGTAGGCACCTGGAAATCGTGTTAGTATCCGATTGGTTCGTTTTATTTGCTATTTACATTTTGAGGTTAACTTTCCCGAAGAAGTTGACCGATAGGCACCTGGAAATCGTGTTAGTACCCGATTGGTTCGTGGTATTTGCTATTCACATTTTGAGGTTAACTTCCCCGAAGAAGTTGACCGGTAGGCACCTGGACATCCTGTTTGTACCCGATTGATTCGTGATATTTAATATTCACATTTTGAGGTAAACTTCGCCGAAGAAGTTAACCGGTAGGCACCTGGACATCGTTTTAGTACCCGATTGCTTCGTGATATTTGATATTCACATTTTGAGGTTAACTTCCCCGAAGAAGTCGAGCGGTAGGCACCTGAACATCATGTTTGTACCCGATTGCTTCGTGATATTCGATATGTACATTTTGAGGTTAACTTCCCCGAAGAAGTTGACCGGTAGGCACCTGGACATCCTGTTTGTACCCGATTGCTTCGTGATATTCGATATGTACATTTTGAGGTTAACTTCCCCGAAGAAGTTGACCGGTAGGCACCTGGACATCATGTTTCTACACGATTGTTTCGCGATATTCGATATATACATTTTGAGGTTAATTTCCCGCAGAAGTTGACCGATAGGCACCTGGACATCGTGTTAGTACCCGATTGCTTTGTGATATTGGATATTCACATTTTGAGGTTATGTTCCCCGAAGAAGTTGACCGGTAGGCACCTGGACATTGTGTTAGTACCCGATTGCTTTGTGATATTGGATATTCACATTTTTAGGGTAATTTCACCGAAGAAGTTGACCGGTAGGCACCTGGACATCGTGTTAGTACCCGATTCCTTCGTGATATTTGATATTCAGATTTTGAGGTTAATGTCCCTGAAGAAGTTGACCGGTAGGCACCTGAACATCGTGTTAGTACCCGATTGCTTCGTGATATTGGATATTCACATTTTGAGGTTAACTTACCCGAAGAAGTTGACCGGTAGGCACCTGGACATCGTGTTAGTACCCGATTGCTTCGTGATATTCGATATATAGATTTTGAGGTTAATTTCCCCAAAGAAATTGACCAGTAGGCACCTGGAAATCGTGTTAGTATCCGATTGGTTCGTTTTATTTGCTATTTACATTTTGAGGTTAACTTTCCCGAAGAAGTTGACCGATAGGCACCTGGAAATCGTGTTAGTACCCGATTGGTTCGTGGTATTTGCTATTCACATTTTGAGGTTAACTTCCCCGAAGAAGTTGACCGGTAGGCACCTGGACATCCTGTTTGTACCCGATTGATTCGTGATATTTAATATTCACATTTTGAGGTAAACTTCGCCGAAGAAGTTAACCGGTAGGCACCTGGACATCGTTTTAGTACCCGATTGCTTCGTGATATTTGATATTCACATTTTGAGGTTAACTTCCCCGAAGAAGTCGAGCGGTAGGCACCTGAACATCATGTTTGTACCCGATTGCTTCGTGATATTCGATATGTACATTTTGAGGTTAACTTCCCCGAAGAAGTTGACCGGTAGGCACCTGGACATCCTGTTTGTACCCGATTGCTTCGTGATATTCGATATGTACATTTTGAGGTTAACTTCCCCGAAGAAGTTGACCGGTAGGCACCTGGACATCATGTTTCTACACGATTGTTTCGCGATATTCGATATATACATTTTGAGGTTAATTTCCCGCAGAAGTTGACCGATAGGCACCTGGACATCGTGTTAGTACCCGATTGCTTTGTGATATTGGATATTCACATTTTGAGGTTATGTTCCCCGAAGAAGTTGACCGGTAGGCACCTGGACATCGTGTTAGTACCCGATTGCTTCGTGATATTCGATATATAAATTTTGAGGTTAATTTCCCCGAAGAAGTTAACCGGTAGGCACCTGGACATCGTGTTAGTACCCGATTGCTTCGTAATATTTGATATTCACATTTTGAGGTTATGTTCCCAGAAGAAGTTGACCGGTAGGCACCTGGACATCGGATTGATACCCGGTTGCTTCGTTAATTCGATATTTACATTTTGAGGTTAATTTCCCCGAAGAAGTTTACTGGTAGGCACCTGAACATCCTGTTTGTACCCGATTGCTTCGTGATATTCGATATTTAAATTTTGAGGTTAATGTCCCCAAAGAAGTTGACCGGTAGGCACCTGGACATCGTGTTAGTACCCGATTGCTTCGTGATATTGGATATTCACATTTTGAGGTTAATTTCACCGAAGAAGTTGACCGGTAGGCACCTGGACATTATGTTAGTACCCGATTGCTTCGTGATATTCGATATATAAATTTTGAGGTTAATTTCCCCGAAGAAGTTAACCGGTAGGCACCTGGACATCGTTTTAGTACCCGATTGCTTGGTGATATTTGATATTCACATTTTGAGGTAAACTTCCCCGAAGAAGTTAAGCGTTAGGCACCTGAACATCATGCTTGTACCCGATTGCTTCGTGGTATTTGATATTTACATTTTGAGGTTAACTTCCCCGAAGAAGTTGATTGGTAGGCACCTGGACATCGTGTTAGTACCCGATTGCTTCGTGATATTGGATATTTACATTTTGAGGTTATGTTCCCCGAAGAAGTTGACCCGTAGGCACATGGACATCCTGTTTGTACCCGATTGCTTTGTGATATTTGATATTCACATTTTGAGGTAAACTTCCCCGAAGAAGTTAACCGGTAGGCACCTGGACATCGTTTTAGTATCCGATTGCTTCGTGATATTTGATATTCAGATTTTGAAGTTAACTTCCCCGAAAAAGTTGACCGGTAGGCACCTGGACATCCTGTTTTTACCCGATTGCTTCGTGATATTTGATATTTACATTTTGAGGTTATGTTCCCCGCAGAAGTTGACCGGCAGGCACCTGGACATCCTGTTTGTACCCAATTGCTTCGTGATATTCGATATTTACATTTTGAGGTTAATGTCCCTGAAGAAGTTGACCGGTAGGCACCTGAACATCGTGTTAGTACCCGATTGCTTCGTGATATTGGATATTCACATTTTGAGGTTAACTTACCCGAAGAAGTTGACCGGTAGGCACCTGGACATCGTGTAAGTACCCGATTGCTTCGTGATATTCGATATATAGATTTTGAGGTTAATTTCCCCAAAGAAATTGACCAGTAGGCACCTGGAAATCGTGTTAGTACCCGATTGGTTCGTTTTATTTGCTATTTACATTTTGAGGTTAACTTTCCCGAAGAAGTTGACCGATAGGCACCTGGAAATCGTGTTAGTACCCGATTGGTTCGTGGTATTTGCTATTCACATTTTGAGGTTAACTTCCCCGAAGAAGTTGACCGGTAGGCACCTGGACATCCTGTTTGTACCCGATTGCTTCGTGATATTTGATATTCACATTTTGAGGTAAACTTCGCCGAAGAAGTTAACCGGTAGGCACCTGGACATCGTTTTAGTACCCGATTGCTTCGTGATATTTGATATTCACATTTTGAGGTTAACTTCCCCGAAGAAGTCGAGCGGTAGGCACCTGAACATCATGTTTGTACCCGATTGCTTCGTGATATTCGATATGTACATTTTGAGGTTAACTTCCCCGAAGAAGTTGACCGGTAGGCACCTGGACATCCTGTTTGTACCCAATTGCTTCGTGATATTCGATATGTACATTTTGAGGTTAATTTCCCCGAAGAAGTTGACCGGTAGGCACCTGGACATCGTGTTAGTACCCGATTGCTTCGTGATATTCGATATATAGATTTTGAGGTTAATTTCCCCAAAGAAGTTGACCAGTAGGCACCTGGAAATCGTGTTAGTACCCGATTGGTTCGTTTTATTTGCTATTTACATTTTGAGGTTAACTTTCCCGAAGAAGTTGACCGGTAGGCACCTGGAAATCGTGTTAGTACCCGATTGGTTCGTGGTATTTGCTATTCACATTTTGAGGTTAACTTCCCCGAAGAAGTTGACCGGTAGGCACCTGGACATCCTGTTTGTACCCGATTGCTTCGTGATATTCGATATTTACATTTTGAGGTTAATTTCCCCGAAAAAGTTAACCGGTAGGCACCTGGACATCGTTTTAGTACCCGATTGCTTCGTGATATTTGATATTCACATTTTGAGGTTATGTTCCCCGAAGAAGTTGACCGGCAGGCACCTGGACATCCTGTTTGTACCCGATTGCTTCGTGATATGCGATATATAGATTTTGAGGTTAATTTTTCCGAAGTAGTTGACCGGTAGGCACCTAAACATCGTGTTAGTACCCGATTGCTTCGTGGTATTCGATATTTACATTTTGAGGTTAATTTCCCCGAAGAAGTTGACCGGTAGGCACCTGGACATCGTGTTAGTACCCGATTGCTTCGTGATATTCGATATATAAATTTTGAGGTTAACTTCCCCGAAGAAGTTGACCGGTAGGCACCTGGACATCCTGTTTGTACCCGATTGCTTCGTGATATTCGATATGTACATTTTGAGGTTAACTTCCCCGAAGAAGTTGACCGGTAGGCACCTGGACATCATGTTTCTACACGATTGTTTCGCGATATTCGATATATACATTTTGAGGTTAATTTCCCGCAGAAGTTGACCGATAGGCACCTGGACATCGTGTTAGTACCCGATTGCTTTGTGATATTGGATATTCACATTTTGAGGTTATGTTCCCCGAAGAAGTTGACCGGTAGGCACCTGGACATTGTGTTAGTACCCGATTGCTTTGTGATATTGGATATTCACATTTTTAGGGTAATTTCACCGCAGAAGTTGACCGGTAGGCACCTGGACATCGTGTTAGTACCCGATTCCTTCGTGATATTTGATATTCAGATTTTGAGGTTAACTTTCCCGAAGAAGTTGACCGGTTTGCACCTGGACATCGTGATAGTACCCGATTGCTTCGTGGTATTCGATATTTACATTTTGAGGTTAATTTCCCCGAAGAAGTTGACCGGTAGGCACCTGGACATCGTGTTAGTACCCGATTGCTTCGTGATATTCGATATATAAATTTTGAGGTTAATTTCCCCGAAGAAGTTAACCGGTAGGCACCTGGACATCGTGTTAGTACCCGATTGCTTCGTAATATTTGATATTCACATTTTGAGGTTATGTTCCCAGAAGAAGTTGACCGGTAGGCACCTGGACATCGGGTTGATACCCGGTTGCTTCGTTAATTCGATATTTACATTTTGAGGTTAATTTCCCCGAAGAAGTTTACTGGTAGGCACCTGAACATCCTGTTTGTACCCGATTGCTTCGTGATATTCGATATTTAAATTTTGAGGTTAATGTCCCCAAAGAAGTTGACCGGTAGGCACCTGGACATCGTGTTAGTACCCGATTGCTTCGTGATATTGGATATTCACATTTTGAGGTTAATTTCACCGAAGAAGTTGACCGGTAGGCACCTGGACATTATGTTAGTACCCGATTGCTTCGTGATATTCGATATATAAATTTTGAGGTTAATTTCCCCGAAGAAGTTAACCGGTAGGCACCTGGACATCGTTTTAGTACCCGATTGCTTGGTGATATTTGATATTCACATTTTGAGGTAAACTTCCCCGAAGAAGTTAAGCGTTAGGCACCTGAACATCATGCTTGTACCCGATTGCTTCGTGGTATTTGATATTTACATTTTGAGGTTAACTTCCCCGAAGAAGTTGATTGGTAGGCACCTGGACATCGTGTTAGTACCCGATTGCTTCGTGATATTGGATATTTACATTTTGAGGTTATGTTCCCCGAAGAAGTTGACCCGTAGGCACATGGACATCCTGTTTGTACCCGATTGCTTTGTGATATTTGATATTCACATTTTGAGGTAAACTTCCCCGAAGAAGTTAACCGGTAGGCACCTGGACATCGTTTTAGTATCCGATTGCTTCGTGATATTTGATATTCAGATTTTGAAGTTAACTTCCCCGAAAAAGTTGACCGGTAGGCACCTGGACATCCTGTTTGTACCCGATTGCTTCGTGATATTTGATATTTACATTTTGAGGTTAATGTCCCTGAAGAAGTTGACCGGTAGGCACCTGAACATCGTGTTAGTACCCGATTGCTTCGTGATATTGGATATTTACATTTTGAGGTTATGTTCCCCGAAGAAGTTGACCCGTAGGCACATGGACATCCTGTTTGTACCCGATTGCTTTGTGATATTTGATATTCACATTTTGAGGTAAACTTCCCCGAAGAAGTTAACCGGTAGGCACCTGGACATCGTTTTAGTATCCGATTGCTTCGTGATATTTGATATTCAGATTTTGAAGTTAACTTCCCCGAAAAAGTTGACCGGCAGGCACCTGGACATCCTGTTTGTACCCAATTGCTTCGTGATATTCGATATTAACATTTTGAGGTTAATGTCCCTGAAGAAGTTGACCGGTAGGCACCTGAACATCGTGTTAGTACCCGATTGCTTCGTGATATTGGATATTCACATTTTGAGGTTAACTTACCCGAAGAAGTTGACCGGTAGGCACCTGGACATCGTGTAAGTACCCGATTGCTTCGTGATATTCGATATATAGATTTTGAGGTTAATTTCCCCAAAGAAATTGACCAGTAGGCACCTGGAAATCGTGTTAGTACCCGATTGGTTCGTTTTATTTGCTATTTACATTTTGAGGTTAACTTTCCCGAAGAAGTTGACCGATAGGCACCTGGAAATCGTGTTAGTACCCGATTGGTTCGTGGTATTTGCTATTCACATTTTGAGGTTAACTTCCCCGAAGAAGTTGACCGGTAGGCACCTGGACATCCTGTTTGTACCCGATTGCTTCGTGATATTTGATATTCACATTTTGAGGTAAACTTCGCCGAAGAAGTTAACCGGTAGGCACCTGGACATCGTTTTAGTACCCGATTGCTTCGTGATATTTGATATTCACATTTTGAGGTTAACTTCCCCGAAGAAGTCGAGCGGTAGGCACCTGAACATCATGTTTGTACCCGATTGCTTCGTGATATTCGATATGTACATTTTGAGGTTAACTTCCCCGAAGAAGTTGACCGGTAGGCACCTGGACATCCTGTTTGTACCCAATTGCTTCGTGATATTCGATATGTACATTTTGAGGTTAATTTCCCCGAAGAAGTTGACCGGTAGGCACCTGGACATCGTGTTAGTACCCGATTGCTTCGTGATATTCGATATATAGATTTTGAGGTTAATTTCCCCAAAGAAGTTGACCAGTAGGCACCTGGAAATCGTGTTAGTACCCGATTGGTTCGTTTTATTTGCTATTTACATTTTGAGGTTAACTTTCCCGAAGAAGTTGACCGGTAGGCACCTGGAAATCGTGTTAGTACCCGATTGGTTCGTGGTATTTGCTATTCACATTTTGAGGTTAACTTCCCCGAAGAAGTTGACCGGTAGGCACCTGGACATCCTGTTTGTACCCGATTGCTTCGTGATATTCGATATTTACATTTTGAGGTTAATTTCCCCGAAAAAGTTAACCGGTAGGCACCTGGACATCGTTTTAGTACCCGATTGCTTCGTGATATTTGATATTCACATTTTGAGGTTATGTTCCCCGAAGAAGTTGACCGGCAGGCACCTGGACATCCTGTTTGTACCCGATTGCTTCGTGATATGCGATATATAGATTTTGAGGTTAATTTTTCCGAAGTAGTTGACCGGTAGGCACCTAAACATCGTGTTAGTACCCGATTGCTTCGTGGTATTCGATATTTACATTTTGAGGTTAATTTCCCCGAAGAAGTTGACCGGTAGGCACCTGGACATCGTGTTAGTACCCGATTGCTTCGTGATATTCGATATATAAATTTTGAGGTTAATTTCCCCGAAGAAGTTAACCGGTAGGCACCTGGACATCGTTTTAGTACCCGATTGCTTCGTGATATTTGATATTCACATTTTGAGGTAAACTTCCCCGAAGAAGTTGAGCGGTGGGCACCTGAACATCATGTTTGTACTCGATTGCTTCGTGGTATTCGATATTTACATTTTGAAGTTAATTTCCCCGAAGAAGTTGACCGGTAGGCACCTGGACATCGTGTTAGTACCCGATTCCTTCGTGATATTTGATATTCAGATTTTGAGGTTAAGTTTCCCGAAGAAGTTGACCGGTAGGCACCTGGACATCGTGTTAGTACCCGATTGCTTCGTGGTATTCGATATTTACATTTTGAGGTTAATTTCCCCGAAGAAGTTGACCGGTAGGCACCTGGACATTGTGTTAGTACCCGATTGCTTCGTGATATTCGATATATAAATTTTGAGGTTAATTTCCCCGAAGAAGTTAACCGGTAGGCACCTGGACATCGTTTTAGTATCCGATTGCTTCGTGATATTTGATATTCAGATTTTGAGGTAAACTTCCCCGAAGAAGTTGAGCGTTAGGCACCTGAACATCATGCTTGTACCCGATTGCTTCGTGATATTTGATATTCAGATTTTGAAGTTAACTTCCCCGAAAAAGTTGACCGGTAGGCACCTGGACATCCTGTTTGTACCCGATTGCTTCGTGATATTTGATATTTACATTTTGAGGTTATGTTTCCCGCAGAAGTTGACCGGCAGGCACCTGGACATCCTGTTTGTACCCAATTGCTTCGTGATATTCGATATTTACATTTTGAGGTTAATGTCCCTGAAGAAGTTGACCGGTAGGCACCTGAACATCGTGTTAGTACCCGATTGCTTCGTGATATTGGATATTCACATTTTGAGGTTAACTTACCCGAAGAAGTTGACCGGTAGGCACCTGGACATCGTGTTAGTACCCGATTGCTTCGTGATATTCGATATATAGATTTTGAGGTTAATTTCCCCAAAGAAGTTGACCAGTAGGCACCTGGAAATCGTGTTAGTACCCGATTGGTTCGTTTTATTTGCTATTTACATTTTGAGGTTAACTTTCCCGAAGAAGTTGACCGATAGGCACCTGGAAATCGTGTTAGTACCCGATTGGTTCGTGGTATTTGCTATTCACATTTTGAGGTTAACTTCCCCGAAGAAGTTGACCGGTAGGCACCTGGACATCCTGTTTGTACCCGATTGCTTCGTGATATTCGATATTTACATTTTGAGGTAAACTTCGTTGAAGAAGTTAACCGGTAGGCACCTGGACATCGTTTTAGTACCCGATTGCTTCGTGATATTTGATATTCAGATTTTGAGGTTAACTTTCCCGAAGAAGTTGACCGGTAGGCACCTGGTCATCCTGTTTGTACTCGATTGCTTCGTGATATTCGATATGTACATTTTGAGGTTAACTTACCCGAAGAAGTTGACCGGTAGGCACCTGGACATCGTGTTGGACCTGATTGCATCGTAATATTTGATATTTACATTTTGAGGTTAACTTACCCGAAGAAGTTCACCGGTAGGCACCTGGACATCGTGTTAGTACCCGATTGCTTCGTGATATTGGATATTCACATTTTGAGGTTATGTTCCCCGAAGAAGTTGACCGGTAGGCACCTGGACATCCTGTTTTTACCCGATTGCTTCGTGATATTTGATATTCACATTTTGAGGTTAACTTCCCCGAAGAAGTTGAGCGGTAGGCACCTGAACATTATGTTTGTACCCGATTGCTTCGTGGTATTCGATATTCACATTTTGAGGTTAACTTCCCCAAAGAAGTTGAGCGGTAGGCACCTGAACATTATGTTTGTACCCGATTGCTTTGTGGTATTCGATATTTACATTTTGAGGTTAATTTCCCCGAAGAAGTTGACCGGTAGGCACCTGGACATCCTGTTTGTACCCAATTGCTTCGTGATATTCGATATGTACATTTTGAGGTTAACTTCCCCGAAGAAGTTGAGCGGTAGGCACCTGAACATCATGTTTGTACCCGATTGCTTCGTGGTATTCGATATTTACATTTTGAGGTTATGTTCCCCGAAGAAGTTGACCGGTAGGCACCTGGACATCGGATTGATACCCGTTTGCTTCGTTAATTCGATTTTTACATTTTGATGTTAACTTCCCCAAAGAAGTTGAGCGGTAGGCACCTGAACATCCTGTTTGTACCCGATTGCTTCGTGATATTCGATATTTACATTTTGAGGTTAATTTCCCCGAAGAAGTTGACCGGTAGGCACCTGGACATTGTGTTAGTACCCGATTGCTTCGTGATATTCGATATATAGATTTTGAGGTTAATTTCCCCAAAGAAGTTGACCAGTAGGCACCTGGAAATCGTGTTAGTACCCGATTGGTTCGTTTTATTTGCTATTTACATTTTGAGGTTAACTTTCCCGAAGAAGTTGACCGGTAGGCACCTGGACATCCTGTTTGTACCCGATTGCTTCGTGATATTCGATATTTACATTTTGAGGTTAATTTCCCCGAAGAAGTTAACCGGTAGGCACCTGGACATCGTTTTAGTACCCGATTGCTTCGTGATATTTGATATTCACATTTTGAGGTTATGTTCCCCGAAGAAGTTGACCACAGGCACCTGGACATCCTGTTTGTACCCGATTGCTTCGTGATATTCGATATATAGATTTTGAGGTTAATTTTTCCGAAGTAGTTGACCGGTAGGCACCTGAACATCGTGTTAGTACCCGATTGCTTCGTGATATTTGATATTCACATTTTCAGGTTATCTTTTCTAAAGAAGTTTGCTAAAGTTATTTTGGATGTCTGATGTTACTGTGATATTTGTGAGGAATATATACAAGAAATATTTTTTTGTATAATTTATGCATAATTTTTGCATAGTCATTATGCATAAATTATGCATAATCATTATGAAAAAATTATGCATAATCATTATGGAAAAATTATGCATAATTTTTCCACCTGGGATCCTCCTATCGCTTTCTACATCACCATAGCCGATTCAAAATTTAATCACTTTTTATAACCTTTTTTATATAACTTTTAATCTACAATTTATATCCTTTGATCTCTTTCTATCCTGACTTTAATCGACATAAGTTTCTATAACTTTTTATCGCCTTTTTTATATACCCCTTAATCTCCAATTTATATCTTCTTATCGCTTTTTACATCACCATAGTCGATTCAAAATTTAATCACTTTTTATCACATTTTTTCTATAACTTTTAATCTCTACCCTATATCCTTCGATCTCTTTCTATCCTTACTTTAATCGACAAAAGCTTCTATAACTTTTTATCGCCTTTTTTATATACCCCTTAATCTCCAATTTATATCTTCCTATCGCTTTTTACATCACCATAGTCTATTCAAAATTTAATCACTTTTTATGACCTTTTCTATATAACTTTTAATCTCCACCCTATATCCTTCGATCCCGATTGCTTCGTGATATTTGATATTCACATTTTGAGGTAAACTTCGCCGAAGAAGTTAACCGTTAGGCACCTGGACATCGTTTTAGTACCCGATTGCTTCGTGATATTTGATATTCACATTTTGAGGTTAACTTCCCCGAAGAAGTCGAGCGGTAGGCACCTGAACATCATGTTTGTACCCGATTGCTTCGTGATATTCGATATGTACATTTTGAGGTTAACTTCCCCGAAGAAGTTGACCGGTAGGCACCTGGACATCGTGTTAGTACCCGATTGCTTCGTGATATTTGATATTCACATTTTGAGGTTATGTTCCCTGAAGAAGTTGACCGGTAGGCACCTGGACATCGGATGGATACCCGTTTGCTTCGTTAATTCGATTTTTACATTTTGATTTTAACTTCCCCAAAGAAGTTGAGCGGTAGGCACCTGAACATCCTGTTTGTACCCAAGTGTTTCGTGATATTCGATATTTACATTTTAAGGTTAACTCCCCCGAAGAAGTTGACCGGTGGGCACCTGGACATCCTGTTTGTACCCGATTGCTTCGTGATATTCGATATTTACATTTTGAGGTAAACTTCGTTGAAGAAGTTAACCGGTAGGCACCTGGACATCGTTTTAGTACCCGATTGCTTCGTGATATTTGATATTCAGATTTTGAGGTTAACTTTCCCGAAGAAGTTGACCGGTAGGCACCTGGTCATCCTGTTTGTACTCGATTGCTTCGTGATATTCGATATGTACATTTTGAGGTTAACTTACCCGAAGAAGTTGACCGGTAGGCACCTGGACATCGTGTTGGACCTGATTGCATCGTAATATTTGATATTTGATTTTGAGGTTAACTTACCCGAAGAAGTTCACCGGTAGGCACCTGGACATCGTGTTAGTACCCGATTGCTTCGTGATATTGGATATTCACATTTTGAGGTTATGTTCCCCGAAGAAGTTGACCGGTAGGCACCTGGACATCCTGTTTGTACCCGATTGCTTCGTGATATTTGATATTCACATTTTGAGGTTAACTTCCCCGAAGAAGTTGAGCGGTAGGCACCTGAACATTATGTTTGTACCCGATTGCTTCGTGGTATTCGATATTCACATTTTGAGGTTAACTTCCCCAAAGAAGTTGAGCGGTAGGCACCTGAACATTATGTTTGTACCCGATTGCTTTGTGGTATTCGATATTTACATTTTGAGGTTAATTTCCCCGAAGAAGTTGACCGGTAGGCACCTGGACATCCTGTTTGTACCCAATTGCTTCGTGATATTCGATATGTACATTTTGAGGTTAACTTCCCCGAAGAAGTTGAGCGGTAGGCACCTGAACATCATGTTTGTACCCGATTGCTTCGTGGTATTCGATATTTACATTTTGAGGTTATGTTCCCCGAAGAAGTTGACGGGTAGGCACCAGGACATCGGATTGATACCCGTTTGCTTCGTTAATTCGATTTTTACATTTTGATGTTAACTTCCCCAAAGAAGTTGAGCGGTAGGCACCTGAACATCCTGTTTGTACCCGATTGCTTCGTGATATTCGATATTTACATTTTGAGGTTAATTTCCCCGAAGAAGTTGACCGGTAGGCACCTGGACATCGTGTTAGTACCCGATTGGTTCGTTTTATTTGCTATTTACATTTTGAGGTTAACTTTCCCGAAGAAGTTGACCGGTAGGCACCTGGTCATCCTGTTTGTACTCGATTGCTTCGTGATATTCGATATTTACATTTTGAGGTTAATTTCCCCGAAGAAGTTGACCGGTAGGCACCTGGACATCGTGTTAGTACCCGATTGGTTCGTTTTATTTGCTATTTACATTTTGAGGTTATGTTCCCCGAAGAAGTTGACGGGTAGGCACCAGGACATCGGATTGATACCCGTTTGCTTCGTTAATTCGATTTTTACATTTTGATGTTAACTTCCCCAAAGAAGTTGAGCGGTAGGCACCTGAACATCCTGTTTGTACCCGATTGCTTCGTGATATTCGATATTTACATTTTGAGGTTAATTTCCCCGAAGAAGTTGACCGGTAGGCACCTGGACATCGTGTTAGTACCCGATTGGTTCGTTTTATTTGCTATTTACATTTTGAGGTTATGTTCCCCGAAGAAGTTGACGGGTAGGCACCAGGACATCGGATTGATACCCGTTTGCTTCGTTAATTCGATTTTTACATTTTGATGTTAACTTCCCCAAAGAAGTTGAGCGGTAGGCACCTGAACATCCTGTTTGTACCCGATTGCTTCGTGATATTCGATATTTACATTTTGAGGTTAACTTCCCCAAAGAAGTTGAGCGGTAGGCACCTGAACATCCTGTTTGTACCCGATTGCTTCGTGATATTCGATATTTACATTTTGAGGTTAATTTCCCCAAAGAAGTTGACCAGTAGGCACCTGGAAATCGTGTTAGTACCCGATTGGTTCGTTTTATTTGCTATTTACATTTTGAGGTTAACTTTCCCGAAGAAGTTGACCGGTAGGCACCTGGAAATCGTGTTAGTACCCGATTGGTTCGTGGTATTTGCTATTCACATTTTGAGGTTAACTTCCCCGAAGAAGTTGACCGGTAGGCACCTGGACATCCTGTTTGTACCCGATTGCTTCGTGATATTCGATATTTACATTTTGAGGTTAATTTCCCCGAAGAAGTTAACCGGTAGGCACCTGGACATCGTTTTAGTACCCGATTGCTTCGTGATATTTGATATTCACATTTTGAGGTTATGTTCCCCGAAGAAGTTGACCACAGGCACCTGGACATCCTGTTTGTACCCGATTGCTTCGTGATATTCGATATATAGATTTTGAGGTTAATTTTTCCGAAGTAGTTGACCGGTAGGCACCTGAACATCGTGTTAGTACCCGATTGCTTCGTGATATTTGATATTCACATTTTCAGGTTATCTTTTCTAAAGAAGTTTGCTAAAGTTATTTTGGATGTCTGATGTTACTGTGATATTTGTGAGGAATATATACAAGAAATATTTTTTTGTATAATTTATGCATAATTTTTGCATAGTCATTATGCATAAATTATGCATAATCATTATGAAAAAATTATGCATAATCATTATGGAAAAATTATGCATAATTTTTCCACCTGGGATCCTCCTATCGCTTTCTACATCACCATAGCCGATTCAAAATTTAATCACTTTTTATAACCTTTTTTATATAACTTTTAATCTACAATTTATATCCTTTGATCTCTTTCTATCCTGACTTTAATCGACATAAGTTTCTATAACTTTTTATCGCCTTTTTTATATACCCCTTAATCTCCAATTTATATCTTCTTATCGCTTTTTACATCACCATAGTCGATTCAAAATTTAATCACTTTTTATCACATTTTTTCTATAACTTTTAATCTCTACCCTATATCCTTCGATCTCTTTCTATCCTTACTTTAATCGACAAAAGCTTCTATAACTTTTTATCGCCTTTTTTATATACCCCTTAATCTCCAATTTATATCTTCCTATCGCTTTTTACATCACCATAGTCTATTCAAAATTTAATCACTTTTTATGACCTTTTCTATATAACTTTTAATCTCCACCCTATATCCTTCGATCTCTTTCTATCCTGGCCTTAATCGAAATTAAAGTCTATAACTTTTTATCGCCTCTTTTGTATAACCCTTAATCTCCAATGTATATCCTCCTATCGCTTTTTACATCACCATAGTCGATTCAAGATTTAATCACTTCTTATAACCTTTTTTTTTAAAGTCCAACGTTTCGAGAACGAACAGTTCTCCTCTTCAGGGACTAATGTTAAATAATCCAAAATTTATTGTGTAATCCTGACACATAACACAAAAAAATTGTTACTTGAAAAATTCAAGAAAGTCGAAAAAATTAAAATAAAAATAATAATAGTCACATAATTAAATTCTTAGTGACTGAAAAATATAAACTTTTCAGGTCACTTGTCAAATTAAATGTTAAATTAATTAACTTGTTAAATTAATTGGAGTAGTCCGATATTACTCAGGAAAAAACAGTGTTTAAAGCACAAGATATGGAAATTAATATAAAGTTAATAATTTATTACGTCTTTCTCTATCAGTTTTTTTTTAAAGATTGATTTAAATTTGTAGTAATTTTAATTATATAAAATGTGGATAAGTTAAATTTGGATTGATGAAATTGGCCAGATCGATTAGAAAATCGATTAGAATTATGATGGGAACAAATAAAAAATAATTCCATGTCTTCAAGGCATCGTTAAACACATTGAATTTCAATCAAAACAGACGTATATTAAAATAAATACAATTAATAGAAACCTTTTCATTTAATT
Organism: Ganaspis brasiliensis; assembly: GCA_037103525.1. Taxonomy (NCBI): domain Eukaryota; kingdom Metazoa; phylum Arthropoda; class Insecta; order Hymenoptera; family Figitidae; genus Ganaspis; species Ganaspis brasiliensis. Next base: position 607,078 of record JAZKLR010000381.1, on the reverse strand, counting down.
TAGAAAAGATTTGTTTTTATTTATTAAATAACTATATATTTTTTTAAAACGGATAATATCAATTATTATTACCTTTAGAAGCTGTTGCAGTTATTTACAATTTCAAGCGCCAAAGAGCAATGGAAAAAGTATTTATAGTTGATTGAAACAGTTCAAACAGCACCACTGTCTGCTGAAGTTTAACTAATATGTCGGTAAAAGAAGCGCCAAAAAGTACTGGAAAAAACATTTATTATTGATTAAAACAGTTCAATTAGTGCCATTATCTGCAGAAGTTAAACTAATATGTCGGTGATAGAATTTGACATTTCAGTGTATTTTAATTCATTTTCTTAATTTTTTGAACTCATTTAAACATTATTTATGTGTAGATTAGTTTTTACACAAAATTGACATATTTTAAAAATTTAAAAACAATTATAAAGTACACCAATGTGTTCAAAAGAGTGAAAATAGAAAAAAAAACTGTTACACGTTTCTCAGTATTTTGAAATTTGTTTTAATCAAAACTTTAAATAACATTTAATTTAAAATATCCTCATAAATGGTATTGTGTAAATTATTTGCAAATTATGTACATTCAAACTTTTTAAAAATAATCTTAGATAACAAAAATAATATGAAGAGTAAAAAACAGAAAATAAAGTGAAACCGCCGTCAGAGGTTTTTTGAAGAAAAAGTAATGAAAAATATTTGTACATATAAAGCAGAAAATTTTAATAAAACATCAATAATGGGTTGTTGCCATTGATATAATAACCCTGCTGCAAGTAAAGAGATAGAAAACTTATAACTTTTTATCTCCTTTTATCCCTGCAATAGAAAGAGATAAAGCAATGTTACAACTTTTAATCTTCACTCTATATCTTTCTATCTCTTTCAATTTCTAATTCAATCGACATGCAGGTTTATAACTTTTTATCACCTTTTTTCTATAACTTTTAATCTCTACCCTATATCCTTCGATCTCTTTCTATCCTTACCTTAATCGACATAAGCTTCTATAACTTTTTATCGCCTTTTTTCTATAACCCTTAATCTCCAATGTATATCCTCCTATCGTTTTCTACATCACCATAGTCGATTCAAAATTTAATCACTTTTTATCACCTTTTTTATATAACTTTCAATCTCCATCCTATATCCTTCGATCTCTTTCTATCCTGGCCTTAATCTACATAAGCTTCTATAACTTTTTATCGCCTTTTTTTATCACCCTTAATCTCCAATGTATATCTTCCTATCGCTTTCTACATCACCATAGTCGATTAAAAATTTAATCACTTTTTATCACCTTCTTTATATAACTTTTAATCTTCACCCTATATCCTTCGATCTCTTTCTATCCTGACCTTAATTAACATAAGCTTCTATAACTTTTTATCGCCTTTTTTCTATAACCCGTAATCTCCAATGTATATCCTCCTATCGCTTTCTACATCACCATAGTCGATTCAAAATTTAATCACTTTTTATAACCTTTTTTACATAACTTTTAATCTCCACTTTATATCCTTCGATCTCTTTCTATCCTGGCCTTAATCTACATAAGCTTCTATAACTTTTTATCGCCTTTTTTTATTACCCTTAATCTCCAATGTATATCTTCCTATCGCTTTCTACATCACCATACTCGATTAAAAATTTAATCACTTTTTATCACCTTCTTTATATAACTTTTAATCTTCACCCTATATCCTTCGATCTCTTTCTATTCTGGCCTTAATCGACATAAAATTCTATAACTTTTTATCGCCTTTTTTGTAAAACCCTTAATCTCTAATGTATATCTTCCTATCGCTTTCTACATCACCATAGTCGATTCAAAATTTAATCACTTTTTATAACCTTTTTTATATAATTTTTAATCTCCACTTTATATCCTTTGATCTCTTTCTATCCTGACTTTAATCGACATAAGCTTCTATAACTTTTTATCGCCTTTTTTATATACCCCTTAATCTCCGATTTATATCTTCCTATCGCTTTTTACATCACCATAGTCGATTCAAAATTTAATCACTTTTTATAACCTTTTTTATATAACTTTTAATCTCCACTTTATATCCTTTGATCTCTTTCTATCCTGACTTTAATCGACATGAACATCTATAACTTTTTATCGCCTTTTTTATATACCCCTTAATCTCCAATGTATATATCCTCCTATCGCTTTCTACATCACCATAGTCGATTCAAAATTTAATCACTTTTTATAACCTTTTTTATATAACTTTTAATCTCCACTTTATATCCTTTGATCTCTTTCTATCCTGACTTTAATCGACATAAGCTTCTATAACTTTTTATCGCCTTTTTTATATACCCCTTAATCTCCAATTTATATCTTCCTATCGCTTTTTACATCACCATAGTCGATTCAAAATTTAATCACTTTTTATGACCTTTTCTATACATATAACTTTTAATCTCCACCCTATATCCTTCGATCTCTTTCTATCCTGGCCTTAATCGAAATTAAAGTCTATAACTTTTTATCGCCTCTTTTGTATAACCCTTAATCTCCAATGTATATCCTCCTATCGCTTTTTACATCACCATAGTCGATTCAAGATTTAATCACTTCTTATAACCTTTTTTATTTAACTTTTAATCTCCACTTTATATCCTTTGATCTCTTTCTATCCTGGCTTTAATCGACATGAACATCTATAACTTTTTATCGCCTTTTTTGTATAACCCTTTATATCCAATGTATATCTTTCTATCGCTGTTTTACATCACCATATATATCGCTTTCTGCATCACCATAGTTGATTCAGAATTTTATAACCTTTTATTAACTTTTTATACACTACCATCAGGAATTGTCGGTGAGACACCGTTTTGTTGACTGCAAAAAATGGGTTATTTTTGAAAATTTAGTTTTAAAATTTTTTCTCTTTAAGTATTCTTTAAGTATTCTTAAAATTTTATTTTTATCCTTTTACGTCCGAGTAATATTAAAGATTAATTAAAAACGACTCTTTCGGACTAAAACCATATTCTTTATTTACATAAAGTCCAACGTTTCGAGAACGAACAGTTCTCCTCTTCAGGGACTAATGTTAAATAATCCAAAATTTATTGTGTAATCCTGACACATAACACAAAAAAATTGTTACTTGAAAAATTCAAGAAAGTCGAAAAAATTAAAATAAAAATAATAATAGTCACATAATTAAATTCTTAGTCGTTTTTAATTAATCTTAAAATTAAATTTTATTCTGACGTGATTAATATCTTTTCACGTTCTTGGGCTTATTTTAAATGTAATTCTATGTAACATTAAAATAACTTAGTGACATTAATGTGCAATTTTTTCTCTTGAAAATGCGCTCTGTCACACAAAGTGCACGAAAGTGTGGTCGAGATTCTAATGTAATATTTGAAGTGAAAAATATTTATTTAAAATATAAGAATATGTTTTTTAATCAAATTGTGTTAAAACATTTTAAAATATGTATTTAATTAATTTTTAATTCTATTTTCTTAATAATAAAAAAACTAACAGGGATCATTATGAAGGATCATTGAGAGATCATTGAAAACTCTGTGCAATAATTTTTCAATGAGTCTTCAATGAGCTCACTCTAAAAACAAGAGCCTTGCAAGTGTCTTAAACTAAGACATTTGAAGGAAAAAGTGTCTAAGAATGAGACATTTTTTGCGTCCTACATTAAAAAGGCTACCAAAATGTCTTAGTTTAAGACACTTGCAAACGCTTGTTTTCAGACTGCTGTCACTGATTTGTTATCGGTAGGGTAATTTCTGGACCATCATATCATTTACTATTGTATTTCTAATTTATTTGGCAATCTCGAAACATACGAAGTATTATTAACTTCCAAAAACATTAATTTTTCATGAATATTTTCTAACGGATCTTGTATTATTGCTGTAGTACATTTAACTGTTTTTATATGAGAAACTGGTAATTCGTCGACAATTTCTTTAAATAAATTTAATAATATAAACGTGTTGCCATTTACATTTTTGAAGGCAGTGATTCTACCAATTTCTTTAGAAATTAGAGCTACAAACGTGTCATTTGTCTTAGTGGGTCTAATATATTTTGTGCTATGGAACATAGTAGACTTGTATATACAACGTTTAAAAAATTTCTCGCCTTTGTCATTTTCGCCTAAAGGATCCAAAAGAACTATTTCGTCGCCTGCCTTAATAGCACTCTTGCACTCAGAATGGGAAAAAATATTTTCGCAAAAATTAATACAGATTTCAGACGTTCCAAGCTTTTTAAGGGTATAATCAAAACTAAGTTTTAGTAATGTCCTTTTTGCAATCTGATCAAAGACACCTTTAGGTCCAGTTACTGCTTGTTTAAGGTAAAAAATAGCACCTTCGAAAGGAAATGTTGATGTAGCCCATAAAGGTCCTGTCCTTCGTACTGCTTCGACTAAATGTAGCAGACTATGCACGTTGAAGGTCATAACGCTGTTACCAAACATCTCTTGCAATTTAACCATGAAAATAAGCAGTTTTTCTTCACATTCTCTTAATTCTTCTTCAGATATACAATCTTGTAGTAAAATAAAAATACTTTCTACGAGTAAACCATAGTGATTTAACACTTCCGTTGGGATCAGACCATTTAAACATATAACAGAATAAAATAATAAAAACGACCGCCATTCCGAAGCTTTCCATTTAGCTTTCTCATTTATTGGTCTTGGTTGACGGTGGATTTCTTGAGGAGGAGTCATTTGAAGAAGCTTTTCATTTAACTTCCTAAGGTTTTCTGCCGTAATAACATTAGTCTCAATCCAAATGTTGAATATATATTTTACCACGCCTAAAAGTATTGCATGTAAATAATCGACAGCAAATCCCCATACTATATCAAAAGATAATAAAGAAAGTAGAATCGAAGTACCTTTAACTCCACGTATTGTTGGTTTCTTGGATTTTTCTTTGTCTTTACAATCTTTTTTATGACTTTTAGCGGTTCTCAACTTAGCATCTTTTCTTTTTACAGGATAACGTATCGCATTACTATCATAAACGCCTTTTTCGTAGCACCAGTTACATCCACAATATGCATTGTACTGTAATCTGTTTTGTATAATAGGTCTAGCAACTGAATCAACAGGAGAGCATAGAGGAAAAACTTTTAATGTAATTAATTCTCCATTTTCATCTACTACCTGAATGCCTTTTTCTGCTAAAAGTTCCATTTGTTTCACGAAAAACTGCATATACGAATTCATAAATTCCGGTGTCGGTTCTTTTTTATTAATGCTCAAACCAGTTAAAATAGGATGTTTAAACCGAAGTTTAGGAGGCAATTCTTGAATAGTAACTTGCTGGGGCCAAAAAGATTTTTTTGCACTATTACACAGAGGAGCACCGTCTGTATTGAAGTTCAATGTAATGAAATGTGTATCAGGGTATTTGGTTTGTAATTGCTTATATAATAAACCATCATAAACATCCCGTATTTTGCCAGATTCATTTTTACGTAATTTTATATCGCGAATATTCTTGAGCAATGTACTCTTTATTTCTTCATTTTGTAAAATTACATCCAGCTGGTATTTTAAGTCTACGGCTATCATATAATTTGATGATTCTGTTGTCAGGGAATATTCTAATCCACATGTACACTTGACTTTACATTTTTTAAATTTTTTTTTTGAAATTGGTGGTAATAATGCATTGAAACATTTTTCACAAAAAAAGCATAATGTGATAACTTCATCAGGTGGATCGTACAACTGATTTATTACGAATTTACTAGTGTTCCAATTTTGGAATTCATCACCAGCAAATTTTTTACACATTTCAAATAATGAATGTCTTGCTTCATATGTCAGATGAAATCTTATACTAAATGCCATTATCATCAACGACACATCACGAGTAGATAATCCAGCTTTAGGAAACATTATGGCGTGGCTCATTCTTTTATACTCTTGTACGAAAGATTCATTCTGCATAGAACTTTGCTTATCTCTTTCATTTTCACAATCTTCATAATCATTCCAATCGTTATCGCTAATAGTATCACTTGAAGAGCTGGAGCTGGAGCTGGAGATAAGTCCTTGTCGTTCTTGAATTTTTTTTCAAATATATATCTAAGAGTCTCAGTTTCTTGCTCTCTTGAGGGCATAACGTACGAAGTTTTTTGAAAATGGAACAAAGAATTATCAGTGTTTTCATATTCGTTCCTACCACAATCGTTTTCATTTTCACAATCTTTATAATCGTTCCAATCGTCATCGCTAGTATCACTTAAAGAACTGGAGGCAAGTTCTTTTGAACAACTCGTAATTTCTCTCTCTACTCTCTCTATCTGGTCGCTTATTGTTGATGTATCCAAATCTATAGGTAAAAATAAAAAGTAATTAATATGAGTAGAATATTGTGTTCAGGGGTTATACACACTTATAGGAGGCCCAAAAAAATCGATTTTTCAATATTTTTTCCTGAGAAGACTTTTTATTTTTTTAATATAACATTTTTTCCACATATTATTGCATCTTTTAGTTGTATTTTACAGTTCTTTATTTATAAAAATAATCATTTTTAATAATGCTATAGCTTATTTCCAAGAGCTCTTCTAAAAAAAGGCGTCATGAGGTGAGCAAGATATCTCGAAAACGGCTAAACCGATCAGGCTCAAATTTTGACACAAGCTTCTTAAATATATTTTTATTCCACAGGCACAAACATGGCGCTTTTAGATGCCTGTAGGCAGGGTCTAAACGCATTCATTTGTTCGACCGTGTAAAAACAGCTGATGCATGCCTTTTTTCACCTTAGGGAAAAAACAGGCGCCATTTTTATAAGAAAGTAGGAATGTGTACATGTGTACGCATAAAAGATCTTAGGTGACACAGCCGAGATCTCGTATAAGTCTTATGTGAGAATGTAGGTACGAACGCATGTAAGTTGTTATATTAGGTTTCGACATGCGCCGCGTATAACGTTACTCAATATGAAATTGAAACAGCGTTCTTATATGAGTTAGTATATATGAGTTCTCATCTGCGTACGTATGTGCAAACTCATGTGCGAACACACGTACGAACTCATGTGCGAACACACCTAAGTATTAAATTAAATATGTTAAATTAAATATATTATTAAAAAAAAATTCTCGCCAACGAGATTCGAGCCCATCTAACCTGAGCCTAAGTACGCCTTAAACCCCTCGGCCACCGTAGTTATAGAAATAACTTTACAACACCTTAGTCATGTTTAATACATAGATTTCTCCGGAAAGACATGACTAAGGTGTTGTAAAGTTATTTCTATAACTACGGTGGCCGAGGGGTTTAAGGCGTACTTAGGCTCAGGTTAGATGGACTCGAATTCCGTTGGCGAGAATTTTTTTTTAATAATATATTTAATTTAACATATTTAATTTAATACTTAGGTGTGTTCGCACATGAGTTCGTACGTGTGTTCGCACATGAGTTTGTACATACGTACGCAGATGAGAACTCATATATACGAACTCATATAAGAACGCTGTTTCAATTTCATATTGAGTAACGTTATACGCGGCGCATGTCGGAACTTAATATAACAACTTACATGCGTTCGTACCTACGTTCTCACATAAGATCTTATACGAGATCTCCGCTGTGTCACCTGAGATCTTTTATGCGTACACATGTAAGTACATTCCTACTTTCTTATGATAGATCTCACGCACGTTTTTACAGTAGGGTTTGTAGCTACCTGGCACTATTTACAAATATGTGTATAACTTACAGAATATTCATCGGATTAACCTAAAATTTTCTTTGTGTTTTCTTAAATACATTTATATTACGAAAATAAAATTTTAAAAAATTATATTTCTTGAAAATTGTAAGTGTGTATAACCCCTTAATATTAATAAAATAGTTCATAATAATTATATTACATGACATTAATATTATATGAAAAGTTTACCGATTTCAATTTCCTTCTGTAAATGAGTACGAAACTTTTTCTCCCATCTCCACCGAGTTGTCGGATGTACGTCTTCCGGGTTATAGTCAGCATCAAGGATCCTCTTATTCCTTCGTGATGTAGATGACATAGTGACATTTTTACGACTCATTATTCTGGATCTGATTTTTACATTGTTTTTAATTGAAAATTTCTTAAAGTATCTAAAAAAGGAAACAATCAAATACTTCAAGTTTAATCTCATAAACATTTTTTAAAAAATCATAAATTAAAAAAAAATTTATTTAAAAATATAAAAAAAATAATACAAGTAATAATAGTAATAATAATAATAATAATAATGATAATAATAATCCCGAAATGGGTTGCTTGGTGCTTCCGTTACCAAGCAGCTCAAAGATACTGGTCCTACTTGGCTCAGTACTAAAATGACCATTGCAGAACATCGTATAGGTGTTTGATCGTGTTGGTAAGGGAGTTGTGGTACCCTTTACTGGATATCACAGAATTTCTGAGCTGACTGGGTCAAGTACTTGAATGGCATTTGAGATGGGGTTTTTGACACCCCAATCGGGCGCCTCCCCAGGTGGCGGATAGGGGAAGGCCTCTCAGATATGGGAGCTACCGAGGAAATTAAAATACCCGGGGCGGACCAAAAGTCAAATAGGGGTGGGCACCCGATATAATTGTCCACTCTGTGTTGGGATAACCTCCCACACAGAGTATTTGCGGTTACGACGACTGTAACGCGCAGTGCCACCCACAATAAGTCTCTCTCGGATGGAGATCAGGGTTCAGTTGGGCGTGGCAATAGGATAGAACCCAGGCGACGACTAAGCAACGACCAGGGACAAGCTCGATTAAGGTTAAAGTGGACAGACCAACTTCGGAGGGACATTTTGTTGTGTTGGCAAAATAGTTCCCCTAACAGAAGAGGATACATGCAGAGGTTACATGCGCGATGGATCAATATGCACCCACAATACGCGGAAATGACGCCTCAGTACTTAAGAGATCAGGTATCCTCTCTGAGAAAAAGGGGATATGAAGCTCTTCTCCAAGACCAGGAAGACCCCTCAGAGAATACACAAATTTTGTGTGAAACACCAACGCCCGCAGCCGAAGATGGAAACATGAGTTCGAGGGAAACCAAAATTCATCTCAAGGTTTCCATTAAAATGGATAAAATCTCTGAAGGGAACAATGAACTCTCATTACTCTCAGAGAGTGTAGATCTCTGGACATTGAACTGTGCTGTGTATGAAAAAGCTGTGTCCTTACTTCGCAAAAGTAACAGAAAATCTGTTGCGGAACGCGTTGCTAAAACCTGCCAGCGAATCAAACAAGTGCAGATCAAGATCGGGATAGCTCGACGACATGCTTCTCAATTGCAGAGTGTGATTGCATATCTGGAATCAAATAGAAGGTTTACTCCAAGAGTTTTGGAAATAGCCCAAACTCTTAAAAGATTGCATCACACTCTAAAAAAGTCAAAGTTGCAGACCATCAAGCAACACTGGATTGAGAAGATACGTTCTCTTGTCGTCATAAGGGAACGTTTAGAACGGAGGATGAAATGGATAAAGCAAAATAATATCTTTGCTACTAATCCTTCCCGCCTGTTCAGTGTACCATCAACAACCGTTGAAAGGCCTCCATGTCGTGAAGAGATTGAAACTTTCTGGAGCAACATCTATGGGACATCCCATTCAGTAAACGATGAAGGGTTATCTTTGTCACTCTTTCGAAGCTTCTGTGTCAGACAGGGGCTTGACCAATTTGCAGAGATATGTCCACCAATTACTGAAGAGGAGGTAAGAAAAGCAGTAGCTAGAACTAAGAACTTTTCAGCACCCGGCCCAGATAAGATTAATAATCTATGGTGGAAGAAGTTTACTTCAACTCACCAACATTTGGCCCGTATATTCTCTACCTATCTCAACGGGGAACATGCAATACCACAGTGGTTGGTGGAAGGACGAACGGTACTTCTACCAAAATCAGGAGATTTGTCCAATCCAAAAAATTACAGACCAATTGCTTGTCTTAACACCTGCTACAAGCTATTTACTGGGATCCTCAAGGAGAGGATATTGTCATCTATAGAACCAGTCTGGAGTGCGATAGGTGAACAACGAGGATGTAAGAGAGGCCTGTCAGGTTGTAGGGAGAACCTATTAATAGATAGGTGTGTTACCCAAGATTCGATATTTTATCGACGTAACCTGTCAATGGCTTGGATTGATTACCGCAAAGCATTCGACTCCACGAGTCACGAGCTGATCATCAAGCTCCTTGAATGTTTAAAGGTACATCCGAGCATTGTGAGATGCTTAAAGGATCTAATGCTTAAGTGGAGGACAAGGTTTGTTATAACATCTAACAAACAGCAGGTGATGACTAACATCATCTCGTTTAGAAAAGAAGTTTTTCAAGGCGACTCCCTTAGTCCACTTCTTTTTTGTATCTCCCTCTTACCTCTGTCTATTGCACTTCGAGAAAAACACTCTGGATACATGTGTGGCAAACCAAGAAATAGAGTCTATAAGATCAACCATCTTTTCTATATGGACGATCTGAAGCTCTATGCATCCAGTAAGGATGCGCTTAGAATTTTGGTGTTTGCAGTGGCCGAGTATTCCAGAGCCATAGGAATGGATTTTGGATTGGATAAATGTGCCGTCATCCATCTAATTAAAGGAAGAAATAAAACATCTGAAATTCCGAGGGACTCTGAGAACATTCAACTCATTGGTGGCAACACCATTCAACATCTTGCTGGTGGAGAGACTTACACATATCTTGGAATTCCACAGTCGGAGACTCAAGATGTGTGTGGGCTTAAAGATCGACTCCAAACAAAGTATCGTGGGCTTCTCAGAAAAATTTGGTCTTCCGAATTGTCTGGGAAGAACAAAATACAGGCCACAAATACATTAGCCATTCCTTTACTTCTCTATACCTTTGGAGCTGTTAAGTGGAATGTGAATGAGTTGAAAATACTAGATAGAGAAACCCGCAAGATGATGTCAATCCATCGTAGTCATCATCCAAGGTCTTCCGTGCAACGAATTTACCTTCCAAGAGACCGGGGAGGAAGAGGTCTATTAAATTTAGAGTGTCTTCATCGAAGAATTGTACTGGCTGCAGCATGTTTGGTGATGAACAGTAGAGATCCCCTTATGCAATTTGTCCACCATCATGAAATTGCAAATGTTGGGGCGTTTTTATATCGTGCGGCAGAAAGAGCTGCAAATGAACTTAGTCTCCCATTTGAAGCCAGTGATATGGAGCACGGGTTAGCATCGTTAACACCATTGATGCTTAAAAAGTGTGTCAAGGAGGCAGAACAAGCGCTTTTGTTACAGGAACATAAAAGCAAACCTGTTCACGGGCAGTTCTATAATCTCATAGGTGAAATAGGATTGTCTCAAGGCTTGACTTTTGCTTTTCTTAAATCTGCTGTTTTGAGATCGGAGACTGAGGGATTTTTGTTCGCTTGTCAAGATGGTGTAATTAATACTCTGGTGTACCGCAGTCGTGTGATGCATATACCTGTCGACAATAACAACTGTCGAGCATGTAAGCAATATCCGGAAACACTTAGTCACATTCTAAGTGCATGTCCGAAGTACGCGTGTTGCAGGTATATTGAAAGACACAATGCTGCGCTTAAGGTGTTATATTATCACCTTCGACACCAGTATGGTATACATAAAGAACCCATCTTGCCGTATGCCCAAGGGGATCAGGAATCCGTTGTGGAAAATGAACAGTGTAAGATCTACTGGAATTTTTCTTTTTCTACAACTCATCGTATCAGAGCTACTAAGCCTGATATTGTACTCCAGGATCATAAAAGTAAGATCATTTGTGTGATAGAGTTTTCGGCTCCTGCTGAGGGCAACATCATACAAAAGGAGGATGAGAAACGGACGAAATATCAAGACCTTATGTTTGAACTGAGCCGAATGTATCCAGGTTATAAAATCCGATTAATTGTTCTCATACTAGGCTGTTTGGGAGGGATTAAAGCTTCATTTATAAGCCAATTGAAAAAGATACCAAACTGCGAACATCAAGCTGAAGCATTGACGGTTCGTATGCAAAAGGCTGTCCTTCTGGGTTCACTTAATCTGGTCCGACAGCACTGTTCTTCATAATATAATATAACGAAGGTAGCTCTAAAAAAGCATCCAATAGCGTTTCTGGCCACCGCGTAAGAACAACAGCGGCAAGGGACAGGGACACCTACAGAACAGTGAACTAAAAACACCTCGAGCAAAAGAATCGCGCTCTTGCTTACCTTTCAGGACGGAAGGAGCAAAAGCGGATAAGAGTACGTAAGGCAAGAATGGGAGAGGTTGTTTTAGTGCGGTATTACCACAGCACGTGGTTGAGTCCCACACGAACAAGTGCGTAAAGGCATTTTTTCCTCTCCTAAACTTGTTTTGTAAAAAAAAAAAAAAAAAAAAAAAAAAATGATAATAATAATAATCGATAATAATAATCGATATCTCTGTGGTAAATGGTAACGTCCGGTCCGTTACCGAATATCACAGAATTGCCTGACCGGTCAGGTCAGGTAAGATGCCCTCTTCCGAACACCAAGGAAATATTTGGTCCACTTGACCAAGTGTTTGAGTGGCATCTAAGATGGGGTTTCTGACATCTCAATCGAGCGCCTCCCCAGGTGGCGGATAAGGGAAATCCTCCCAGATATGGGTGGAACCGGGCAATTCAAATACCCGGGGCGGACCAACGTCAGATAGGGGTGGGCACCCGATATAATTGTCGACTTTGTGTTGGGCTAACCACTCACACAGAGTTTTTTGCGGTTACGACCACAGTAACGCGCAGCGCCACCCACAATGGGTCTCTCTCGGATGGAGACCAGGGTTCAGTTGGGAGTTGCAAAAGGATAGAACCCAGGCAACGACCAGGCTTCGACCAGGGACAAACTCGTACACGTTTAAAATGGACGGACCAACTTCGAAGGGACATCTTAGACTGTTGGCGACAGAGCTCTCCGGACCGAAGAGGTTACATGTTGAGGCTTCATGAGCGATGGAGCAATATGCATCCCCAATACGCAAAAATGAAACCTCAGTACTTACGAGATCAGGTATCCTTTTTGCGAAGGAAAGGCCATGAAGTTCTTCAAGAAGAACCCTCTGAGAACATACCATCAGTTCTCACAACAACACCTTTGCAGACAGTTGAGTATGTAAACATAAGAGCAAGGGAAACCAAAATCCATCTTAAGGTTTCCATTAAAATGGACAAAATGACTGAAGCGAATAGAGAACTTTCATTACTTCCAGAGGATGTAGATCTCTGGACATTGAACTGTGCAATCTATGAAAAAGCAGTTTCCTTGGTTCGTGACAGTAACAGAAAATCTGTTTCAGAACGCGTTGCCAAGACCTGTAAAAGAATTAGGCAGGTTCAGTTCAAAATTGGGGTGGCTAGACGGAATGCTTCTCACCTTCAGAGTGTGATTGCTTATCTGGAGACGAATCGGAGATTTACACCTAGAGTGTTAGAAATATCCCGATCTCTGAAAAGATTGCATCATACTTTGAATAAATCTAAGCTGCAGACCATCAAGCAGCATTGGACTGAGAAGATACGTTCTCTTGTAGTCATAAGAGAACGTTTAGAACGTCGGGTTAAGTGGATAAAACAAAATAATTATTGAAAAGATATTATCGATTTCACTGAGTCAAATAAAACGAAAAAATCTTCACTTTTTTAACGTTTCAACAGCTATGCTGCCCTCATCAGAAACTAAAATTTATTAATAACATGTTTAACAAAAAATTAATTTACAAATTATGCATATAATAAAATGAAATGGTGTCAACAATAATTACCGTAAAAAATTAACAATAAATAAATTAAATATAAATATAATTAAATATAAACGTCCACGTTTTCTGGACGTATTTTAAATTTTAAATCACAACATTCTCAGGCTCAAAAAATTGCTATTATTTATAATCTAACAGATAGAGCCATAAAACTTTCACATCAAAAATTTCATGAAAAAAATATAAAAACCATAAAACAGATTCTTTTAAACAATAATTATCCAGAACAACTAATTAAAAAATTTATTTATAAACGTATTAACATAATTAAATCAAATATTAACAATAATGTAAATAAACTTCTTTATCAAAGATCACCTAAAGTTTTTCTACCATATGTCAATGGTCTTTTTGAAAAAACAGCTTATTCATTAAAAAATTATTTAATTTCATCTATTCCTACAAAAAATCAACAAAACAAAAATTCTTTAATAAAAAAAGGAAAAGATAAAAATAAAAAAACAGAAACAAACAATACAGTATATAAAATTAATTGCAAAAATTGCACAGCATCTTACGTCGGGGAAACAAAAAGAAGGACTTTGAAAAGAATTAATGAACACAGAACGTCAAAAAATCAAAATTCGGTGTTTAATATTCACAAAAATGACTTAAAACATGATTTTGACTGGGATAATTTTTCAATTCTAGACAAAGAATCTAATCTAGATAAAAGATTAACTTCAGAAATGATTCACATCAACATGCAGAGAAATCCAATTAACAAAAAAGATGACACAAAGAATCTTAGTAAGACCTATACTCATTTTCTTAATGAACGTAAATATAGATATCGAAATGAATATTAACATTACTTTTAAAATAATACAATAATTTTATCAAAAACAATAAATTTTAAGAAAAAAATTTTTTTACTATCTTTTTATTACTTTCTTTAATTTGTTTATTTCCTTCTCAAGGTTTTGATTGACTAGGTAATATTTTTTTATGTAAAAAAAAAAAAAAAAAAAAAAAAAAAAAAAAAAAATGTGTTTTTTTAAATAATCTACTTCATATAATTTATAAACAAATTTTTAAGTTTGTAATATTTTTTCAAAGTATAATTTAAATTTAATTTTATTTTAACTTTCGACAATCAAGAATGTACCCTTATATTTTGTACACAATGACTTATAATAATCCGATCGCATTGATTAGTTCAATAATATTCTAATTACCTCAGTTTAATTTTAGTAAACGGACGAGACACTTGTTGTCAAAAATTTGTCATCGTCTTTATATTTAATTTATTTATTGTTAATTTTTTACGGTAATTATTGTTGACACCATTTCATTTTATTATATGCATAATTTGTAAATTAATTTTTTGTTAAACATGTTATTAATAAATTTTAGTTTCTGATGAGGGCAGCATAGCTGTTGAAACGTTAAAAAAGTGAAGATTTTTTCGTTTTATTTGACTCAGTGAAATCGATAATATCTTTTCAATAATTATTAACTGAGTGATAAATTCATAATATTATGGAAATAAATTCATAATATTATAATAAAACAAAATAATGTTTTCGAAACTAATCCTTTCCGCCTATTCGGTATAACATCGCCGGTCGTTGACAGACCACCATGTCGCGAAGAGATCGAAAACTTCTGGAAAAACATCTATGAAACCTCATATTCGTTGAATGAAGAAGACGCTTCTTTGCCTCTTTTCCGTAGCGTTTGTCTTAGACAAGGGCTTGACCATCATGCGGAGGAATGCCCATCAATTACTAAGGAGGAAGTGAGAAATGTAATTGCTAAAACTAAAAACTTTTCAGCGCCTGGGCCGGATAAAATTAACAACATGTGGTGGAAGAAGTTTACTTCAACACACCAACACCTGGCCCGCATATTCTCAACTTTTCTCAACGGAGAACATCCCGTACCACAGTGGTTGGTGGATGGACGTACGGTACTATTGCCAAAATGTGGAGATTTGACTTGTTCAAAAAATTACAGACCAATAGCTTGTCTTAACACCTGCTACAAGCTATTTACTTGTATCCTTAAGGAAAGAATTTTGTCATCTATTCAACCAGTATGGAGTACAATAGGCGAACAACGAGGATGCAAGAGAGGTCTGGCAGGTTGTAGGGAGAACCTACTGATTGATAGGTGTGTCACCCAAAACTCGATATTTTATCGACGAAACTTGTCCATGGCTTGGATTGACTACCGTAAGGCGTTTGATTCCACCAGTCATGAGCTTATTATTAAGCTTCTTGAATGTCTTGCGGTACATCCAGACATAGTGAGATGCTTGAGAGAGCTTATGCTTTTATGGAGAACAAGGTTTGTATTAACATCAAACAAGCAACAGGTGATGACTGACGTCATCATCTACAAAAGAGGAGTTTTCCAAGGCGACTCTCTTAGTCCTCTATTGTTTTGTATCTCCCTCTTGCCTCTGTCTGTTGTGCTTCGTCAAAAACACTCTGGATACTTGTGTGGCAAACCAAGACATAGAGTTCACAAGATTAACCACCTGTTTTACATGGACGATCTTAAGCTCTATGGCTCCAGTAAGGAAGCATTAAAAATTCTAGTGTTTGCAGTGGCGAAGTATTCCAGTGCAATTGGAATGAGCTTTGGACTTGATAAATGTGCTGTTGTCCATATGAATAGAGGAAGACTGGAAACATCTGAAACATCAGGCGATTTAGACGATCTTCAGCTTATTGGTGGCAACACCATTCATCATCTTGGTGAAGGAGAAACTTACGCATATCTTGGAATTCCACAATCGGAAACTCAAGACGTGCGTGGGCTTAAAGATCAACTCCAAATCAAATATCGAGGTCTTCTCAGAAAAATTTGGTCATCCGAATTATCAGGGAAGAATAAGATACAGGCCACAAATGTATTAGCCATTCCTTTAATACTCTACACATTTGGGGCTGTTAAATGGAATGTGGATGAGCTGAAGATACTGGATAGACAAACGCGCAAGATGATGACAATACATCGATGCCATCATCCAAGGTCTTCCGTAACTCGAATATACCTTCCACGAGATCAGGGAGGAAGAGGGTTACTAAGTTTAGAATGTCTTCATCGCCGTATTGTACTGGCTGCGGCATGCTCAGTGATGAATAGTACGGATCATTTGATGCAATTTGTCCATCATCATGAAGTTGCAAATAATGGGGCATTTTTATATCAAGCGGCAAATGAAGCGGCAAAGGAACTTAATCTTCGATTTGATACAAATAATACCGAACATGTAATAGCGTCATTACCACCTTTGATGCTCAAAAAACATGTAAAGAATGCAGAACATGTACTTCTTTTAGAAAAAAATGTTAGTAAGCCTGTTCACGGACAATTTTATAATATCGTCAGAGAAATGGGATTGTCTGTAGGTTTGTCTTTTGCATTCCTTAAATCGGCTGGATTAAAATCGGAGACAGAGGGATTTTTGTTCGCTTGTCAGGATGGAGTGATTAATACTTTGGTGTACCGCAGCCGTGTGATGCATATACCTGTTGACGATTCCAACTGTCGTGCATGCAAACAATACCCGGAGACACTTAGTCATATATTAAGTGCCTGTCCGATTTATGCATGTAACAGATATATAGAAAGACACAATGCTGCACTGAAGGTTTTGTATTACCACCTTCGTCACCAGTACGGTATAGATAAGGAGCCCATTCTGCCGTATGCCCAAATGGATCAAGAATCCGTTGTAGAAAATGACCAGTGCAAGATCTACTGGAATTTTTCTTTCCCCACCACTCATCATATCAGTGCCACCAAGCCTGATATGGTCCTCCAAGATCATAAAAGTAAGATCATTTATGTAGTTGAGTTTTCGGCTCCTGCTGACAGAAACATCATTAAAAAGGAGGATGAGAAACGGATAAAATATCAAGAGCTCTTATTCGAATTGAGTAAAATGCATCCAGGATATAGAGTCCATTTGATTGTTTTAATTCTCGGCTGCTTAGGAGGGATGAAGGCTTCATTTGTGAGACAACTGAAGAAGATCTCAACCTGCGAACATCAAGCCAATTTGTTAGCAGGTAGAATGCAAAAAGCAGTTCTTTTGAATTCTCTTTTTGTGGTCCGACAGCACTGTTCCTTGTAAAAAAAAACATCTTTAAAGGTAGCTCTAAAAAAGCATCCAACAATTTCATGTCGGCCGCATAAGAACATCGGCGGCAATGGACATGAAGACCCAAGGAACAGAATGGTGAAACTGTACAGAGTAAAAAAAAGAAACTTTTGCTTACCTTCCAGGACGGAAGGAGCAAAAGTTGATAAGAATATGTAAAGCAAGAATTGGGAGAGGTTGTTTTAGTGCGGTATTGCCACAGGATGTGGTCGAGTCCCACACGAACAAGTGCGTAAATGCATTTTTTCCTCTCCTAAACTTGTTTTGTAAAAAAAAAAAAAAAAAAAATAATAATAATAATAACATTCGACGAATTGTTCATTGATTCTTGGTCTGCAATTACATATATTTCACAGAAATAGTGTTGCCGCGATACGAGATGAGGCGATAATTTTAACTATCTCGTCTCGTCTCGGAATTACTGGATGTATTTTCGTCTCGTCTCGTCTCGGAATTAATGGATGCATTATCTTCTCGTCTCGTCTCGTGGGACGATAATACGTCGCACTCTCGTCTCGTCTCGTTTTTATCGACATTTTGTATTAATTTTGCTTCCTCACACAAAATAGATTGTTGTAATAATATTTTTGAGGAATTTAAGTAATCGTGCACTGAGAATTTTTTTGCTCTAGAATAAAATAAAGTACCCAGTAAAAAGGATTGAATTGGTGAGGCCATGTTTTGAAATGGTAGGAGCATACCTTATAATTCGTGTGACGTGCTTTTTCGAATTTAACCTGTTTGATGAATTCATAGTTGACGTTACGAATTCTTTTGGCTGTAAACGCCTGAATAAAGCTTTTATTCGTAGATATACTTAAAGCTTGGGTGCAAGGAAGTGTAGAAATACCAGTTTTGCAAGGGAAACTTAATGTTTCTGTAAAAATAAAATAATTAGATTTGACAGGTTATGATTGTATTTACCATTAGAATTTATACAAAGAAAAGTGTGCACAGTTATCTTGTGTTGATAAAAAGAGCGCGAAATGTAAACTATAAAAAAATATTTTCAAATAAAGACTTTAATCGTCAGTAATAAAATGAATAATTATTAGAATAATTTAAGAAGGTGATCAGAAGAAATTTTAAAACATGTTTTATTAAAAATTTAGTCATCTTTGTCACGCAAAAATACTTATCTTCTGTCGGTAGGCAGTTTCCTCTTTACGAATTCTAATGGTAAATACAATCATAACCTGTCAAATTTAATTATTTATTTTTACAAAAACATAAAGTTTCCTTTACAAAACTGGTATTTCTACACTTCCTTGCACCCAAGCTTTAAGTATATCTACGAATAAAAGCTTTATTTAGCCGATTACAGCCAAAAGAATTCATAACGTCATCTATGAATTCATCAAACAGGTTAAATTCGAAGAAGCACGTCTCACGAATTATAAGGTACGCTCCTGCCATTTCAAAACATGGCCTCACCAATTCAATCCTTTTTACTGGGTACTGATTTTAAAAAATTTTAGATATCTGGACAATTTTTTTTCTCGACGAGAATTCTCGTTTCTCGTGATATTATTCTCGTATCGTATCGTATTTGTCGATAGATAAAAAAATACTCTCTCGTATCGTATCGAGTCAGAGTTTTCTCGTCTCGTCTCGTTTTTATCGTCTATCGCGGCAACACTACACAGAAATAATTACGCAATAAATTATTTATGTATGATTAATATTTTATTCTCCAACAATTAATATCTTTAAAAACCCTCCAGTTTTCAAGATGGCTTCTGTTTTCGTTTTTGAGTAATAAATTGTCAAAATTTTGAATCCTGAACCTCCAGTACTGCGCCGGCTTTACATGCCTACTTATGTTAGAAGGGTGGTTCACATAATGAAAATCTTTCAATATTGTTTAAATACGATCGGAAATCAAATACATAAACTCTCTACATTTTTAAATTAATTTTTAATTGTTTAAACAATTTTAATTTGTTTAAACAATCATTTTCATATTTTCTGTTTTAATTAAATAGGTATCTTAAAAGCTTACAATTTTTTAAATAACAAAGGGAAAAGCAATTAATGTAATTGCTTTAGTTTAATCGCGATTAAGTTTAATTGATTGTTTGAACAATTCAAATTGTTTAAAATCAATTATTCATTAAATTCAGCTAGAATCATGTAGTTTTTTGCAATTTTCAATAGAGAACTATAAAAAATGTATTTATTTATAATTCACAAGATACATTTAATTGTTGAAACAATTTTAATTTGTTTAAAGAATTGCTTCTTTTTATATTTTCGAATTTAAATAATGTTTTTAATAGCTGTCCATTCCTCAGTAACAACAGTCAGAAAAAATTTCCATTAAAATTGTTTAAACAAATTAAAATTGTTTCAACAATTGAGTGTATCTCGCAAATTATGAATAAATAAATTTTTTACAGTTTTCCATTGAAAATTGCAAAAAACCACATGATTCTAGCTGAATTAAATGGTCGGCAAAAAATAACTGCTTTTCTTATTCAACCATCGCACTATAAGCTTTCCTTCAAGACTTGTTTCAAGATTTTTTATTCCTGAGCACGAATCAGACCTCAAAATTTGTCAACCACTTCAAGTGGAAATAAATTGAAAATTAAAGAATTAAATTGAAATGTGAAGAAAATAATTGATAATTAAAAGAAAAATTACAAAATGCCCAAGTGCGAAATGCCAGAACTAATAACAAGGGCCAATCTTGGCCCAGTAATGATAGCCGAAATTCGGCAAATTATACTGGGACAACATTGGCATTCTTGACGGCCCTTGACTGCGCCAATATTGACTGCCAGTCTTGATTATCTAAATTTACCAACCTTCGGCCGAATCTCGGGCAAGTGATGGCCCATTAAATTAGCCAACATCGATTCTGTATTGGAGAATTTTTTCTGACAAGCAATAACCGAATCTCGGGCCAATAACGGCACCTTCGTGGCCCAAACTTCAGTTTTGTAATTGAAAATCTTAAATTTAAAAAATAACTACATTCTTTTTAACCATAATTAATTTTTTTACAAATAATTTATATAACACTTTGACAACTACAAAAACTACGATTATACGTAGCGAGTTAGCTAATATATATTATAAGCAATAATATTTCAGATTATGTTCAATGATATTAATTATGTGAACTAATCACGTAATTTTATCTAAAATTCGCATTTCTTTCAAAATATTTTCATCTTATTACTAACTGACAAATTTTATTAATTAATAATTATTAATAATAATAATAATTATTATTATTATTACACAGGCCAACAAAATTTCAACAATTCCTTGTTGACTAAAATATTATAGCCAATTTCACTAGATGCTTTATCTTTAAAATTTTAGATTATATTTCACCTTTTTAAAATGTTTACAAATTTTAAATTAATATCAATTTTTTTTTTCTTCATATTTCAGTTAATATGAACTTGCATTGATTAAAATTTAAATTAATCCATGTTTCACATATATTAAGTTTGAAGTGATATAAAAATTTCTTTAATTTTTAATAATTCTTTTCTATTATGATTTCGATTACTTAAACTACAATTTTGTATTATTTTTAACTTTTTTCAATTACTTTCTGCAATTTTTAATTAGTTTTAAATTGTTTTCCTAAATTTTAAATTTATCTTCTTCAAATTTCATTTATTTTGTATATTTTTTTCAATCACTTCTTCAGTTTTAATTATTATTACCTTCACATTAAATTAATCAAATTATTCATTCCTATATTGTATATTATTATTCACAAATTTAAATAAATTCTTTTAGTTTACCATTATTTTTTCCTTTTGCAATTATTATTTTCAATTTTTAATCATTTTCATAATTTCTGAATTAATATCTCAATTTCCAATGATTTTGTTAAATTTTAATCTCTTTCTATTATATTGGCACAGTTTTTCAAAAATTTTAATTCCTTTCCTCATATTTTAATTATTTTTTAAAATTTTTAAATATTTTCATTATAATTCAATTATTTTTTTATTTTTCAATGAAAATTTTTTAAAAACTTTTTCAATAAAACTTTTTAACTTTTATAATTTTTCAATTATTTCCTTGAATTTTTAATTACTTTCATTTGTTTTCATAATTTCCAAAACCTTTTATTAATTATCTTAAATTTAAACTATTTTTAGCTTTTATCTTCAATTATTTTCTTTAATTTTTAATTATTCTCTTTTTATCGATTAATTTTTGAGATTTTCAAGTATTTTCCTTAAATTTTAATTATTATTATTTATGTTGCTTAAAATAAATTCTGCAACTTTTTAATGATTTATTTTAAATTTCATTTTTTTAATTTATCATTGTTTTTATCATATTTCAATTATTTTCTTCAAGTTTCAAATTTTAAAATCATTTTTTAAATAGTTTCCCCAATTTTTAATTTTTCTCATTTTTTTCAATTAATTTCTCAGATTTTCAAGTAATTTTCTCAAATTTCAACTCTTCTTTTAATTTAAACAAAATTCTGCAGCTTTTAATTATTTATTTAAATTTTCATTTTTTTCTTAACTTATTCTTTTTATCACATTTCAATTATTTTCATTAATTTTAAAAATTAATCTTACTTTTTTTCAATTATTTTCCTCGATAATTAATTATTATTCTCATTTTCTAAAATTATTAAATATTTTTCTAAAAGTTCGATTATTTTCTTTAATTTTTACTTATTTTCATTTGTTTTTATAATTTCCAAAAAATTTTATTCATTATTATAAATTTTAATTATTTTTTGCTTCCTTTAATTCTTTTCTCCAATTTTTAGCTATTTTCATTTTATTTTTCATTTGATTTCTAAGATCTTAATTCGTAACTGATTATAAGAAACAAAAACAAAATTCTTATGCAATAAAAAAAATTATTTCCTTGTATAATATTTTTAATAATTTTTAATTCTTTGTTAGTTATTATCATAAAAATTTAACATTTATTTTAATAATACAACAATTAGAGAATTTGAAAGTAAATTCTTAACAATAACATTAATATTACAAATTTCTATTTAATTTGTAGATTTATTGATGTTTAAAAGTTTCGATTTGTGGCTAAATAGTTTTTATATAATTTTTTTTTTAATATTTAATTTTTATAAATAATATGTAAGAAGGTTCTTTATTACTTTTATTACATCAATTTTAAAATGGTTCAAAAGATACTTTTAAAATAAAATAGTTGGTTCGCCCCTGAAAGACCTGATATTCATGTACAAGAGTTTGCAACTTCCATACCAAGTCCAGCGCGTACGCAGTATTAGAGCGTTCGACTTATACCCCAAGCGTTCCGAGTTCGATCCCTACGTCCGTGCGATTTTTAGTTCTTTAGGTAGTTGTAATTGTTTAGGTCTTACAAGTGTTATGCGAATATAATTAATTTTGTGTATAAAAAAAATTAAAATATTATAAATAATCGAATATAGTTAATCAATAAAAAAATGTAAAAATAAAATTGAAAAACAAAGTTGTATTCTACCAAAAAAAACATATTGAAATAATTGAATTTTTAAAAACTATACATTTTTTTATTTATTCAAATATTAATAATAAGAATTAATAATAATAATAATAGTCATAATAATAACAATCATAAATGAACAAAAAAGGATTTAAAGAAATTTAAAAATAATTTAATACCTACAATAATTTTGTTCGCATAGTTAGAAGATTTTTTATTTATTTTTTTTTTTTATTTAAAAGAAACTTTTTAATTAGGTCTGAATATTCGAACTAAACAGTAATTTTACACTTGAAAGACAAGTTTGGGGCAAGTCAGGGCCAATATTGGCTGCCAAGTCTTGGCAAAATTTAAGCTGCCGAGTGAAGCCCGTGGTTATCAAAACGGTACTGCGCCAGTACTGGTGGCCAAACTTCGGCAACTATTTTGCCAGTACTGAGGCAATACTGGGCCATGTTATTTTTCGCACTTGGGTGACTAAAATAATTAAATAATAAAGAAAATAATTGAGAAATGAGGAAAATAATTGACAATGGAAAGAAAAATTCGAAAACTTTCGAGAATAATCGATAACAGAACAAAATAATTTTAAAAATTAAAGATTAATTATAAACTCTAAAGAGAATAATTGTATATTGAAAATTGTTAAAAATTATAGAAAAAATTATAGATTTATTTATTAATGAAATTAAAATTATTTAAACTGGTATTTATGAATTTGAATTTTAATCAATTTAAATGAATTTTTTAAAAAGTATCTCAATTAGAACAAAAAATATCTATAAGAATAACGACTTTATCACTCTGTCATTCAATATTAAAACAAGATGATAACAATTACTCCGAGTCAAGGGATGAATAAAAGAAACATTAAATTCTTTTCACATTTTCTTTTATTCATCCCTTGACTCGGAGTAATCGTTATCATCTTGTTTTAAATTTAAGTTATTTCAGATTCATGAAGAAATTCCCGGTTTAGTAACAAATTTCCAGGCCATTTTCTGGTCATTTCTCGGTTTTTATCCGTTTCCCGGTCAAGTGTCCATCCTAGAAAGCCCCGTTTATTATTAAAAATTATTTTTTAATTAAAAAGATTAAAAATTTCTGAAATAAGTTCAGACCTCTCTGGGGGGGGGGGGGTTGAACCCCCAAAACCCCCCTTGCGCACGAGCCTGAAAGGCACCATTCATATTTTGTAACCAGGGTCAAATTCAAAACGGTTAACAATACACACAGGTAAAAGCATAAAAAAATTGAAGATAACTCTTGGTAATAAGCTTTTTTCAATTACTTTTTTCAATTTTTAAGTATATTTTTTAAATTTTAATACCATTTTTCAATTTTTAATTGGTTTCTTCAATTTTCAATTATTATTTTAAAATTTCATAATTATTCTTTGATTTTTTAAATTGTTTTGTTCGGTTGTGTATTAATAATCTAGCCATTTTTTGAATTTTGTTTTCAATTGTCAATTATTTTTGTCATTTTATAAATTTTTGTCAATTATTAATTATTTTTTCAAATTTTAATTTAATTCTTACATTTCGAATTTATTTCCTCACATCTTTTTTATTATTTTCTTCAGTTTCAATTATTTTTTTTCGATTTTCAATGCAGTAGTTAAATTTGCAATTATTTTCAACAGTTATTCCTATAATTTTTTAACTATTTTGTTTAAATTTAATATTTATTGTCTAATTTTTTAAACTATTATTTTTAACTGTCCTTTTTGCTGAATATCTTGAAGTGGTGGACAAATTTTGAGGTCAGATTCGTGCTCAGGAACAAAAAATCTTGAAGGAAGGCTTAGTCCGATGCAGTGTCCACGAATTTCCAAAAATGATGGCGGGGGCGGGGGGTCAAAAATCAGTAAGAAAAATTTCCACGCGGTTTATGGATAGCCCTAAACAGATTATTGAATTTTATCTTACTCTGATCTGAATAAGAATTTTAAAAGGTTTAAGGGGCGGAGAACTCTTGCTCAGGGATAAGATTAAAAAAATTGATGAAAATTTTGCAAATCACTATTTATGACCTTGTTCTAGGAGGTTGATACTTATGTAAACAGAGCATTCTCAAAGGGACTTGCATCCCGGTACCGGGAGATTATCACTTGGACGCCGAAGGGGAAATGGATGTACCTGAAAAGTATTTCAGGTACCGGGACGCAAGTGATTACTGCCCTTTTCTAAGATATAAAAATCTATTATTTATATTGTGTATACTTTTATTTATTGCTTTCTTTAATTTACGACAAATAAGAATTAAGAACCCAGATCGAAGAACCTACGCTTTTCTGTATACTAACAGCTTTCAAATTGTTATATATTATTATTATTATTTTGAAACATGTTGGAGAATTATTTATTATTATTATTATTGGGCAAGACTCCGTCAAAAGAAAAACGATTTACAAGTGGTCTTTCGATTTCTTTGAAACTGTGAGAAATAATAGTCTTAGGTATGATTGTTAAAACCCAAAAAGGATTTTCGAAAATTTTCAAAATGGCGCCCGCTACGCCATGTTGAATATCAGAGCAGTGTTTTTTTCAAAACTCATTATTTCCGAATTGACAAAATGAATTTTAATGAAACTTACAGACAAAATAGATAAATATACGTAGTTTAAAAAAATATTTTGATTAAAAAAAAAATTCAAAATTTTGACAGAAAAAAAATTGTTTAAATTTTTTGAACTACTTTTTCGGTGATTTGGCCACTTTTTTGGATTTTCTAATATACATATTCTGATTCCTTATGATTTCACCTTTATTTAAAAAAAAAAAAAAAATTTGGAGACTTGAATAGTTTTTGAGATATTGAGCTTTTAGTGGAAGCGCGCACCACGATTTCTATGTGCTGCGTTGCCGATGCCGCGCCGTACCGTTAAACGTGCACGAACCTGCCTTAGCTACCCCGCACAGTGAACGCGTATAACATAACACAGCTTGGCTTGCACCTATATCGTTGGAGATTTATAAAAAATCGTTTAAATTTAGAATTGAATTGTGGTTTATTATTTATCTTCTTTGTTTTATGAAACAAAGATTATATTTCTTATTTTATTTGTTTCTTTTTACGGACTATTTTGTACATTCATACAATAATGTAAATAATTTTCTCTATTTCTTTATTTTATATTATCGTTTATTCGTTTGTTTAATTGTAATAGGTAAGTTTAAATAGATTTCAAGTTGAACGACACCTAAATTAATATTTTCGTTGTCACAATGCCACGATATACTTGCTTTAATCCTTTTAAAAAGCAGCGACATGTTTTAGTTGATAAAACAAATGTCCGCCCTGTTTCAAAAGAAATAGTTGAAACATTTTCAATTGAAAGCAATAATTTTATTTGCAATACTTGCCGTTTACAAGTTGCAAAGTTAGAACCATCAGTCTTGATACAAGTGCAAGAATTTTTTCACTCTGCTGAAAATGTAAGTAAACAAGAGTTTTGTCAACCAGATGATTTAGACAATAATGCAATGGAAAATAATAATTTTGAAAATGTAGGCAAAGAAGAGTTTTGTCAAACAGATGATTTAGATAATAACACAATGGAAAATATTAATTTTGATTACGAAAGTGAAAAAGATATTGAAGAATTAAATAAAATTTTGCACATATTAAGTATTTCAGCAATTGTTCGCAGCAGAGATCTTCGTACGCAATCGGCACAAAAGAAAAAGGTAAGTGAAATTCGGGAGGTTTTTGAAAATAAATTGAAAAAAGTATTTCAATATGAAAAAACTGAAAATGCTAAAAATGATTTAGAAAGTTTTTATTGATGAAATTAAAGCAGAGTTAAGAAAAAATCCTAGCAACTCTCGAAAAATAGAACTTTTAACAATGGTTCCAAAGAGTTGGAATACTCTCAAAATAGCAACCGAATTTGAAGTGCCTTATAAACAAGCTCAAGTAGCTGCAAATCTTCATGCTTCTTATGGTATAGGCACAACACCAAATCCTCGAATTGGCAAAAAATTATCAGAAGAAATCGTTACAACTGTTCGAGATTTTTATTAGGATTCTGACATTAGTCGTCAGTTGCCAGGGAAAAAAGATTGCATATCTGTCAAACAAAATGATAACTCAAGAAGATCTCTTCAAAAAAGATTAATTTTAGGGAACTTGAAGGAAGTTTATGCAACTTTTAAATTACAGTATCCTAATTTAAAAATTGGATTTTCCACTTTTGTCAAATTAAGACCCAAGGAATGCATATTTGCTGGTGCTAGTGGCACACATTCCATCTGTGTTTGCAAAATACATGAAAACACAAAGCTTTTAATTGATGGTGCAAATCTTAAAGAGCTAATCACAGATGAAAATATGACATTTTTAACATCGTACAAGACCATTTTGCTTGCAATGATTTGTAAGTCAACAACATTTGCTTGCTATTTTGGATTGTGTGAATCTTGTCCAGGTGTGACGCCTGTAATAGAAACACTTCAAAAGATTTTTGATGATAATTACGTTGAAAATATTACGTATAATAGCTGGAGTTCAACTGATCGAACATCACTTGAAACTTTTTGCGATATAACGGAAATATATCTGGAAAAACTAGCTACGCATCTAAGCGAATTGCTTAAACACGACTTTATCGCAAAAAAACAAAGCCAGTTCTTGAAAGATTGTAAGGAATCCCTTGAAGAGGGTGTTTTTATAATCTTGTTCGATTTTTCACAAAATTATAAAACCATTATTCAAAATTCCATTCAGAGTGAATATTGGAATAAGCAACAAATAACCATTCATCCAGCTGTTGTTTATTACAAAGACGGAAATAAAGTTGTTTGCGAAAGCTTTGTTATAATTTCAGAGGATCTCGAACATAATACAAGTGCAGTACATCTATTTATCGAAAAAGTCATAATTGAATTAAAAAAAAAGCATAAAGTTAAAAAAATCATGTATTTTTCAGACGGCGCAGCTTCCCAATATAAGAACAAAAGTAATTTTGTCAATCTAGTTTATCACAAACGTGACTTTGGAATTGATGCTTCTTGGGAGTTTTTTGCTACATCACATGGTAAAAGCCCTTGTGATGGAATTGGGGGAACCGTGAAAAGAGAAGCAAGCAGAGCTTGTCTCCAACGCAGTAGTGATAAACAAATCTTGACTGCAAAAGATTTGTTCGAGTGGGCCTCTACTGCTTTGATAAATATAAATGCAATTTTTTGCTCTAAACAGGAACATGACAGAAAGGCAAGGAAATTGAAAAAGCGATTTGAGAAAGCACAAACAATTACTGGAACAAGGAGCTTTCACTCGTTCACACCAATTAGTGACAATAAAATCGAATGTAGAAAATATTCTTCTTCTACTGAAACATTTGAATTTGAAATCGAAAAAACAAACAAAAGGAAACGTTAACATACCTATATGTTTAAAAAAAAGTTCCCATAATTTCCAAAAATTAGCAAACGAATGCTTATATTTAATGACATGTTTATAATAATTGTTTTAATTTTTAATTGTCTGTTTTATCTTTTGTTTTTTAAAACTAAGAAACATATGTTTCTTAAATTGATGAATTATACAGGGACCGCTTGGCGCGTCGAGTGAAAATCGTGGTGCGCGCTTCCACTAAAATCTCAATATCTCAAAAACTATTCAAGTCTCCAAATTTTTTTTTTTTTTTAAATAAAGGTGAAATCATAAGGAATCAGAATATGTATATTAGAAAATCCAAAAAAGTGGCCAAATCACCGAAAAAGTAGTTCAAAAAATTTAAACAATTTTTTTTCTGTCAAAATTTTGAATTTTTTTTTTAATCAAAATATTTTTTTAAACTACGTATATTTATCTATTCTGTCTGTAAGTTTCATTAAAATTCATTTTGTCAATTCGGAAATAATGAGTTTTGAAAAAAACACTGCTCTGATATTCAACATGGCGTAGCGGGCGCCATTTTGAAAATTTTCGAAAATCCTTTTTGGGTTTTAACAATCATACCTAAGACTATTATTTCTCACAGTTTCAAAGAAATCGGAAGACCACTTGCAAATCGTTTTTCTTTTGACGGAGTCTTGCCCTATTATTATTTATTATAAGTATTCAATTATTTCTTAAAGTATAAGAAAAAAATTCTTGATTTAAAATTAAAATGTTATATTTAAAATACTGTTGCTTCGATAAGTTATAATTGATTTTATTATTGAAAAACTAAATTAAATGAATAAGTAGTACGTAATATTACGTGAATATCGTTGTAATATTACATTCAATATTACTAGTATTACGGGATGATGTTACAGTGACATTGACGTGATATATTAAAATGTCCACGTGAAGGTATAATATTACAGGGTATTTCAAAAATGGAAATAAAATGTACCAGAATAAAATTAATAGTTTTTATCTTAGGGTGAAACCCCATGATGTGGTAAATTTTTCCGCCATTTTGAAAAAAGGGGTGAAATTTTATTTTGCGAATAGCTTGCAAACTATGAGTTTTTAGCAAAAAGCTGTAGAGAACAATCTTTTAATTTGACTTTTTTTTAATACAACAATTAGCTAGGCCTTGGGAACGATACAAAATGCGTAAATACCGGGTGTACGCCACGTACGCTACACAATTTCTCATACAATTTCCTACCTATAATTGTTGTATTAAAAAAAATCAAATTAAAAGTTTTTAAGTTTTTAATAAACTCCAACTTTTATTTGAAATTTTTTTTCACATTTTGTACATAATTCGAAGAAATTGCAAAAATATGATTTTTCATTTAAACAATTGCAAATGGTTGTTGTGATTAATTTTACTGAACACTTTTTTTCATTTTTAAGATAAAAAATAGTCAAGTCAGAAATAAGTACAACTCGCTAGGTTGATTTTGTATAATAGCTGTAAATTAACGCAATTATAAATTGTTTAAACAATTATTAAATAATAACTTATAGTTAATAATTTTTATTTTTCTATCCAGAGCCCATTAATTTTTGTAAAATTAGGAAAAAGTTGTGTCTTTCTAGGTGCTTTTTTAAAAAATTAATAATTATTAACAATAATTTAATGTTTAAACAATTGTAAATGATTGTTGTGGTTAATTTTAATAAATAACTTTGATATTTTTAAATATAAAAAATATTTAAGTCAGAAAAAACTACTACTCGCTAGGTTTATTTTAATAATAGCTGTAATTTAACAATAATAAATTGTTTAAACAAATTAAAAATGCATAAAAATATTTATAAATATTCGTAAGTTGACGATGTATAACAATTTTGTTGGAAAACCCTAAATAAACTATTAATTTGTAATTTAAAAAAAATTATCATTTTTTTTTCATTTATTTTTCATTTATTTATAAACAATTATAACAAAAAAAAAATAACTAATATTAATAAATTATTAAATAAATTATGGAATATTGTTGTTTGAGGACTTTGCAAGATGTAATTCGCTGTATAGATGTTTTTAGTGATTTTTATCAATTTTTGTAGCGAATTTACGAAAAAGTGCTTTTTTCCAATGTAAAATTTTACAAAATTGATGTTTGGGCCAAGAAGGTGCCATCATTGGCCCGAGATTCAGTTATTGTTTATCAACAAAAATTTTCCAATATAGAATCGATGTTGGCTGAATTAACGGCCCGTCATTGGGCCGAGACTCGGTCAAAGATTGGTAAATTTAAATAACCAGGACCTGCAGCCAATATTGGCACAGACATGGGCATTGTAAAATAAAAATTAATTGTTGTATTCAAAAATGTTTTCTACAAATGTTGTAGAGAATTTCGTTCTCTATAATATTGTTCTCTACAAGTTTTTGCTAAAGACTCATAGTTTGCAAGCTATTCGCAAAATAAAATTCCACCCCTTTTTTCAAAATGGCGGAAAAATTTACCAAAAAATAAAACAATGTAAATTTAGTTGAAAAGTAAAAATAAACTATTGGAAATAATAAATTGTTGCCTTCTCTACCAGTTTGCAATGAAATAATCATTAAAAAATTCCTTTAAGAAGAAAATAATATTTTTTTGTTATTGCAAATTATTTTTATTTATTATAATTTTTTTCTTTTTGAGGCATAAATTTATCTTTTCTGATAGTTGATTATTACTTTTCATCTAAATTTACATTGTTTTATTGCGTACACTGAGAGAAATCTTTTCTTGTACCAATGCATTATTGCATTGGGTCAAGTGCAAATTATTCTTAGGATCGGACCTAGTATAATTATTCTTGGATCAAGAATAACTTACTATTGACCCACGTATGCATTCTTGGAACTAGAATATATTCTTGATCCAAGAATAATTATTATTGGTCTAAGAATAATTATTATTGGTCTAAGAATAATTATTCTTTGTCCAAGAATAATTATTCTTGATCCAAGCATATAGTCCAAGCATACTTTTATCCTTGGTAAAAGAAATTTTTTCTCTCAGTGTAGGATCGAACGGGAAGCGAATTCGCTTCCCTTTCGATTAAAGCGAAACCCCCAGGGGAGGGAGACGCATATATGACCCCGACTGTACAGTAGGGCGATCCGAAAATGTACAGTAAAAAAAAAAATTTGAAACGTTTTGCTCCTACCCCTCCAAAAATTTCGAAATCGAAAAAAATACCCCTATATTTATTTTGTTTGAAATCGGACAATATTTAGGGGTAGCGAAAACCCCTTGAAATTTTTCATTGATTTTACATGGGAAAAACGCACTTTTTCGAAAATTCGATACAGTCTTCAAAAATTAGTGAAAACAGAAATACAGCGAATCATATCTCGAAAAGTCCTCAAACAACAATATTACATAATTTATTTAATCATTTATTAATATTAACTATTTTGTATAGGGTTATAAACAACCACCATAAATGAAAAAAAAAATTAGGATTTTTTTAAAATTAGAAATTAATAGTTTGTTTAGGATTTTTCAACAAAATTGTTACATATCGTCAATTTAAAAATGTTTATAGACATTTTTATGTATTTTTAATTTGTTTAAACAATTTATTATTGTTAATTTACAACTATTCTTCAAATAAAAATAGCCAGTTTTAGTTTTCTCTGATTTAACTATTTTTTATATTTAAAATTAAAAAAAGTATTGAGTATAAATTAGTGATGCCGCGAGAGTCCTCTTGTCCATGCAAAAAGTCGAGAATTGTCTTGAATTGCCATGTTATCGTCTCGTCTCGCGGCAACACTAGTATAAATAGCCACAACAACCATTTGCAATTGTTTCAACAAATTATTGTTAATACACTGCAAAAATAGGCATCTTAATTTAAGATACATTTGTAGTCACTTTTAAGATGTTTCCGAAAAGTTAGCAAAAACATCTTAAAATGCATTAGTTTTTTAAGATGCTAGCTGAAATATGAGATACTTTAAACGTTTTAAAAGTGACTACAATGCATTTTAAGATGTTTGTTTTTACAGTGTAATTATTAATTCTTTACAAATGGACCTAGAAAGACACAACTTTTTCCTAATTTTACAAATTAATGGACTCTGGTTAGAATACGACACATTATTGAATATAAGTTATTATTTTTACTTTGTTTAAACAATTTATTCACGTTAATTTTTAACTAATATTATTCAAATAAACATAGCTAGTTGTACTTTTTTCTGATTTAAATATTTCTTATATTTAAAATATTAAACAAATATTCAGCAAAATTAACCACAACAGCTATTTGCAATTGTTTAAGTAAATTAAATTAAATTAAATTATAGTAAATAATTTGTCTTATTTTAACCAGGGACCATTAATTTAACCATTAATTAGGAAAAAGTTGTATCTCTCGAGGTGCATTTGTAAAGAGTTAATAATTATTAACAATAATTAATTTAAACAATTGCAAATAGTTGTTGTGGTTAATTTTACTGATTATTTGTTTAATTTAATATAAAAAAAATAGTTAAGTCAGAAAAAACTACAATTCGATAGATTTATTTGGATAATAGTTATAAATTAACAATAATCAATTGTTTAAACAAAGTAAAAATAATAACTTACAGTAAATAATTTGTCTTATTCTAACTAGAACATATCAATTTGTAAAATTAGGAAAAAGTTGTGTCTTTCTAGGTGCATTTATAAAGAATTAATAATTATTAACAATAATTTGTTTGAACAATTGCAAATGGTTGTTGTGGTTAATTTTATTGAACACTTTTTTCATTTTAAATATAAAAAGTAGTCAAGTCAGAAAAAACTACAACTCGCTAGGTTTATTTGAAGAATAGTTGTAAATTAACGCATAATAATAGATTGTTTAAACAATTGAAAAATGCATGAAAATATCTATAAACATTCGTAAATTGACGATATGTAACAATTTTGTTGAAAAATCCCAAAGAAAATATGAATTTGCGATTTAAAACAAATGATCTTTTTTTTTAATTATGGGAGTTGCTTATAACCCTATAAAAAATAGTTAATATTAATAAATCATTAAATAAATTATAGAATATTGTTGTTTGATGACTTTTCAAGATGTGATTTGCTGTATTGATGTTTTCAGTGATTTTTTAGGATTTTGATTTTGTTTTTGAGGGTAGGAGAAAAATATTTGAACTTTTTTTTTACTGCACATTTTTAGACAACCCTAATGGGACATTCTATTTCAAACCGCGGTAAAGTCGATCGCTTTTAGAGCATTTTTAAAAATCAATTTACTTTATGAAAAGCACTTTAGATATAAAATATAATTAATCTTTTGAAAACAAAATTACTAAAGCTTTAAAATTGTACTAAGCATTTTGTAAAAAATTTGACATAGAGCATGAAGTCAGGTATAACCCTCTTAACAATATACTGCTACTTTTTTCATTTAATATGTTATTATTTAGGTTAATTATTATCATTTTAAATAATAGACCATAAATACAACATGGAAAAAAAATTCTACAAGAAGATTAGTATTTTAAAGCTTCAGACATTTTTTATCCAAAGCATAAATTATATTTTATATTTAGAGTGCTTTTATTAAAGTAACTCGTTTTCTAAAAATTATCTACGCGCGACATTCTTTTGACAATGCTACTGTTTGAAATAGAATGTCCCACATACTTATTCTATGAACAAATTATAATTAATAAACTTGTTTGTTTAAACTAATCACGCGCTTGTTTATTACGTTACATTGGCTTGTTATAAAATATAAAATTAATATTATAAACTTACCTTTGAAGTGCTGCAGCGTGTATCTCCGACAAAAAACTATAATTAATATCAACGCACTTTTTAAAGTCCTTATTAAAAAAATTAATAACAAATATTATAAGTTTACGTGGTTTAAAAACATTTTTGCATTTACTACCCAAGGTAGAAAAATTACGCATAATTTTTGCATAGTCATTATGCATAAGTTATGCATAGTCAATATGCATAGTTTATGCATAATTTATGCATAATTTTTTTTTTTGCATAAACAGACTCCACATACATCGCCAAAAATGAATCCGATGTCCACTTTCGTACCATAACCTAAAATTCCAAAAATCGGGTACCACAAAGGTCCCAAGTGCCCAACTGGTGTCCATGTCACTGCCGGTCAACATTTTTGGTACCATAACCTCAAATTTAAAAATCGAATACCATAAAGGTCACAAGTGTTTAAATGATGTCCACTTTACTTCCAGTCAACATTTCTGGTACCATAACTTTAAATTTCAAAAGCCGAATTCCATAAATGTCACAAGTGCCCAACTAATGTCCACTTTACTTCCGGTCAACATTTTTGGTACCATAACCTCAAAGTTCGAAAAATCGAGTACCATAAAGGTCCCAAGTGCCTAGGTGATGTTCACGTCCCTTTCAGTCAACATTTTTGGTACCATAACCTCAAATTTCAAAAATTGGGTACCGGAAAGGTCCTAGATGCCAAACTGAGGTACACGTCACTTCCAGTCAACATTTCTGGTACAATAACCTCAAAATTCGTAAAATCAAGTACCATAAAGGACACAAGTGCCCAAATGATGTCCATGTCATATCTGGTCAACATTTTTGGTACCATAACCTCAAATTCTAAAAATCGTGTACAACAAAGGTCCCAAGTGCCCATCTGATGTTTATGTCACTTCTGGTCAACATTTTTGGTACCATAACCTCAAATCTCAAAAACCGAGTACCATAAAGGTCACAAGTGCCCAACTGGTGTCCATGTCATATCCGGTCAAATTTATCGGTACCATAACCTCAAATTTAAAAAATCGGGTACTATAAAGGTCCCAAATGCCAAACTGAGGTACACGTCACTTTCGGTCAACTTTTTTGGTATTATAACCTTAAATTTTAAAAATCGGGTACCACAAAGGCCTTAAGTGCCCATCTGGTGTTCATGTCACTTCTGGTCAACATTTTTGGTACCATAACCTCAAATTTCAAAAATCGAATACCATAAAGGTCACAAGTGTTCAACTGATGTCCACTTTACTTCCGGTCAACATTTTTGGTCCCATAACCTCAAAATTCGTAAATTCGAGTACCATAAGGGTCCCAAGTGCCCAAGTGATTTTCACGTCCCTTCTGGTCAACACTGTAAAAAATCGTGCCTGTACTATTTACAGCGTCAGACGAGGAAAATAAAGACTTCAAGTCAGAAGTTGTAAAAATACAAACAACTGTAGAAAAACAGAGTCCGAGTGTAGATTTACGGACGGAATGTAAAAACTCGACCCGTTTGTTTAATTATGTACCGGGAATAAATTTCTAATCTGTGCGTAAATTAACAGACTTGTGTGAAAATATCGTCAGCCTGTTAAATTACTGACCACGTAGCGTAACTACAAAAAATCAAATTAAAAAAAAAAACTGGTCGGGAAGAATTGAACTCGCGCATCTTTACTCCACAGTCGAGCGGAACATCCACCAGGCTATTGGTGCACTTGAAAGATCTTGGATATACGTTGATGAAGAATGATTAAGAGCCCCGGGAATAAAAACTTAATGCTAAATTTTTTGGTGAATCAGAGATTTTAAGAAAGCAGTTTGAAGATTGAAATTTTATATGGTGTTGAATCGTTTGTTGTCTTTAATCAGTGATTTCCTACGGCTGTCCTGTTAAGAAATTTTCTGAATCTTTTTTAACAATTGTGAATCGGATCAAATGTTTGTAGGTTAGGTTGTAAAAAACATTGGAAAAAGTGAATCGGAGATTTCCTTTTAAGAACCAACTACAACCAAATTCACCAGGACTTTCTTAAAATCTCCGATTCACCAAGAAATTTAGCAATAAGTTTTTATTTCCGGGGAAGGAAATTACAACCGGTCATACGCTGTGAAAATTTTATGTATTAAATTTTCCACCGATAGTCGATTGACATAAAATTAAATAGAACCTACATACGAATTTTATTAAATATCCTGAGAAATTTTAACAAATCTGTTGAATTTCCACCGCTAATCTTGAGACATTTAGATTCTATATTTTTATGAAAATTGTCAGGACCGTCCTGTGTAATTTTTATGTCAACCAACTGTGGGTGGAAAATTAAACAGAAACGGTAATTTTCTATGGAACTGCAGTGGGAATTTCATACGTATGATAAAATTACACCGAACAGAGAAGGAAAATTCATAAAAGTTGGGTAATATTCTTAGGATAGCCCTGATAAACGCTTTACATATCACCTAACAGGAAAATTTAATACAAATTTCTCAGTTTAATTTTACGACACAATAGTATTTTAGAGACCGCAGAACACATTTTACACACCGGAGGACATATTTTACAGACCGTAGTCTGTAAACATACTGCCGTTTGTTGAATTACACACCGATAGCTACTTTACAAACTATTTGTAATTTAACAGTCTGTGCAGATTTTTATTGAACCTCAATAATTTTACTACTTAGAACTTGAAGTCTTTTTTTTCCTCGTCTGACGGAGTATTATTACAGCCGGTCGTACAAACGATACGTCATACACTGTAAAAGTACATACAAGTTGTCGAATAGCAATCAAACTGTTAATTAACTGTTTCTGACGCAAACAATTTACTGCGTCAGATGATGTTAATATTTTGACGGTTAATAAGTTTTAACAGGCTGTCT
Organism: Ganaspis brasiliensis; assembly: GCA_037103525.1. Taxonomy (NCBI): domain Eukaryota; kingdom Metazoa; phylum Arthropoda; class Insecta; order Hymenoptera; family Figitidae; genus Ganaspis; species Ganaspis brasiliensis. The sequence goes on along the minus strand of JAZKLR010000381.1, from coordinate 569,690 downwards.
GTAATTCCTACTTTGGGATTTTTTACAGTGAACATTTTTGGTATTATAACCTCAAATTTCAAAAATTGGGTACCGGAAAGGTCCTAAATGCCAAACTGAGGTACACGGCACTTTCGATCAACATTTTTGGTACCATAACCTCAAATTCTAAAAATCAGGTACCACAAACGTTCCAAGTGCCCATCTGATGTTCATGTCACTGCTGGTCAACATTTTTGGTACCATAACTTCAAAATTCGAAAATCGAGTACCATAAAGGTCACAATTGCTCAAATGATGTCCATGTCATATCTGGTCAACTTTTTTGGTACCATAACCTCAAATTTCAAAAATTGGGTACCGGAAAGGTCCTAAATGCCAAACTGAGGTACACGTCACTTTCGATCAACATTTTTGGTATTATAACCTCAAATTCTAAAAATCGGGTACTACAAAGGTCCCAAGTGCCCATCTGATGTTCATGTCACTTCTGGTCAACATTTTTGGTACCATAACTCCAAAATTCGAAAATCGAGTACCATAAAGGTCACAATTGCTCAAATGATGTCCATGTCATATCTGGTCAACTTTTTTGGTAACATAATCTCAAATATTAAAAATTGGGTACCATAATGGTCTGAAGCTCTAAAAATCGGGTACCACAAACGTTCCAAGGGCCCATCTGATGTTCATGTCACTGCTGGTCAACATTTTTGGTACCATAACTTCAAAATTCGAAAATCGAGTACCATAAAGGTCACAATTGCTCAAATGATGTCCACATCATATCTGGTCAACTTTTTTGGTACCATAACCTCAAATTTCAAAAATTGGGTACCGGAAAGGTCCTAAATGCCAAACTGAGGTACACGTCACTTTCGATCAACATTTTTGGTATTATAACCTCAAATTCTAAAAATCGGGTACTACAAAGGTCCCAAGTGCCCATCTGATGTTCATGTCACTTCTGGTCAACATTTTTGGTACCATAACTCCAAAATTCGAAAATCGAGTACCATAAAGGTCACAATTGCTCAAATGATGTCCATGTCATATCTGGTCAACTTTTTTGGTAATATAATCTCAAATATTAAAAATTGGGTACCATAATGGTCTGAAGCTCTAAAAGTCGGGTACCACAAACGTTCCAAGGGCCCATCTGATGTTCATGTCACTGCTGGTCAACATTTTTGGTACCATAACTTCAAAATTCGAAAATCGAGTACCATAAAGGTCACAATTGCTCAAATGATGTCCACATCATATCTGGTCAACTTTTTTGGTACCATAACCTCAAATTTCAAAAATTGGGTACCGGAAAGGTCCTAAATGCCAAACTGAGGTACACGTCACTTTCGATCAACATTTTTGGTATTATAACCTCAAATTCTAAAAATCGGGTACTACAAAGGTCCCAAGTGCCCATCTGATGTTCATGTCACTTCTGGTCAACATTTTTGGTACCATAACTCCAAAATTCGAAAATCGAGTACCATAAAGGTCACAATTGCTCAAATGATGTCCATGTCATATCTGGTCAACTTTTTTGGTAACATAATCTTAAATATTGAAAATTGGGTACCATAATGGTCTGAAGCGCCTAACTGATGTCCACGTCACTTCTATCAACATTTTTGGTACCTTAACATCAAATTTCAAAAATCGAGTACCACAAATGTCTTAAGGGTCCAACTTATGTCCATGTCATTTCCGGTGAACATTCTTGGCATTATAACCTCAAATTACAAAAATCGGTTACAATGAAGCTCCCAGGGGACCAGGGGATTTATAACCCATTTCACCTAAAATGCTTTCAGCCTAAAATCGATTTAACCTAAAATGTATTCATCCTACGTGCTATTTAAACTATAATGAATTTGATGCCTAAATTCCATTAAACTAAAATGCATTCAGCTTAAATGTCATTATACCTCTAAGGCCAATTCTCATTTAACCTGTGGTGCATGCAGCGTAAAACTTATTTACCCGAAAATGTATTTAGCCTAAAATCCATTTAACCTCAAATGCACTCAGTCTAAATCCTACTTAAACTGAAATGCTTTTTGCCTAAACCCCATTTAACCTCAAACGCAATCAACCTAAATTCCTTTTAACCTAAAATACATTTTTCCTAAAACCCATTTAAAAATCCTTGTTACAATCAATTGGTGGTCGTTTGGTAATGTTTATTATTCAACTTTTAGTGTTTGGTAGTAAAAATTATAAAAGTTAATTAATTTTTAAAACATTATATACAACGGCGCACATGTGTATGCGCACACTTTTATTGGCGCGTAAATTTAAATTACACTTTTATACTTAGGCAATTTAAAATAAAATATGCACTGTTAATAATTAAAATAACCTCATTTTGTTTCGTTTTGGTAAGTATTTAAATGTTTTATAAATTTATAGGTGTCTTTTTAAAAAATAAAAATTATTTTAAACTGAACATTTTGCTTGCTTTATTATTCACAAATACCCCGTGAAGAAACTACCTTAAATAGCTTTGTTATTAATATGGCTCTTAAAAGGTCCCTATAAGGTTCCCCTATTATTATAATTTTCCTCTAGCTTTATATGGACCCTATAATTTCCCAATTAGGTTGCCTTAATTATTAATCAGGGCAAAATCTGGTATGAAAATACGGTCCTTTTTTACGTTTCTGATCGGGTCCGTATGTGATCGCCAGATATGCTTTAACATATTTCTATAAATGTTTCGAGAATTTTTTTTTCTTGTACAAAATAATTTTATTTATTTGCCTTGAATAATTTTTTACTTAATACAACACGGTTGTTCTTAATCCAAGAATATCTTGCTACCTACAGCTTAAATAAGTGTTTTTGCGTTTTGGTTATCAAGCCTGTCGTGTTAGAGTGGATAGCGTGTTCCACTCGGGGTCGTGCGGTCGCGGGTTCAATCCCACTGGACTCCAAAATTTTTATTTCATAACACAGTCACACAAAAAAAATAAAGTTCCCTGACCTGGGTAAGAGACACACATTTTTCTATGTATTTTGATGCGCTGAATCCGAATCCGTCCTCAGAATTGGTCCATCAGATCAAGTTTTGGCCCTAACCTCAAAATTAATAAAATGACACTTTTTGAACATTAGAATTTGAACTCGACTTAACTTTAATACATGCCTAGGACCAATAGAAAGCTTGAATTATTACCTTTAAAATGCCTTTTTAGAAATTATTCTACGATGATTTTTCACGAAGTTGTGATGTTTTACTTAAAATATGACTTTTTTCCATATGTTAAAAACACATCAATTATTGATGTGTTATTGTGCAAAGGAATAAAAATGATTCTAAGTAAAACATCATAACTTCGTTAAAAATCATCGTAGAACAATTTCTAAACAGCGTTTTAAAGGTAATAATTCAAGCTTTCTATTGGTCCTAGGCATGTATTAAAGTTAAGTCGAGTTCAAATTCTAATGTTCAAAAAGTGTCATTTTATTAATTTTGAGGTTAGGGTCAAAACTTGATCTGATGAACCAATTCTGAGGACGGATTCGGATTTAGCGCATCAAAATACATAGAAAAATGTGTGTCTCTTACCCAGGTCAGGGAACTTTATTTTTTTTGTGTGGCTGTGTAATTTATTTATTTAGCTATAATAGTTGTTAATTAAATGTAAGTATGTATGTGCCATTCTATTTCAAACCGTTGCACCTACAAAAGACGATCTCAAAATCGCTTATTTTTAAATAATATCAATCTAATGAAAACTAATGCATTGATAATAATTATGTTATGCACTATTTTAAAATATTATATTAAGCAACAAGGGGTTAAAGGCAGCCATTTGTTTACGCTGATGTTTGTGTACGAGTGACAGTCGTATACTTTTTATTACGATACATTTTATTCCAAAGGCACAAACTTGGTGCTTTTAAATGTTTGTAGGTTAGGGTCTAAATGCATTCACTTGTTTGACCGTATAAAAATGGCGGCCATTTTTGCCCTGTGGTGGAAAAAATGCATGGATCAGCTGTTCATTTTTTCCCTAGGGAAAAAATGAAAGCCATTTTTACCCGGTCGAACAAATGAATGCGTTTAGACCCTGCTTACAGGCATCTAAAAGCGCCATGTTTGTGCCTGTGGGGTAAAAAAGAATTTAATGCTCTTTCGATTGATCTTTAAGTTTTTAAAAAGTTTTCTTAATTTCATAAAGAAATTCTTGTTTGAAATCTAAAATTCTTGATATCTCAAAACACCCCTACTTAAATTTTCTTAAAACCTATGTGAAAAGAAAGCTAAGGTTTTATAGTTTCTAATCCCTTTGCATTTATTATGGACATTTTAGAGGATTTATGGATAAAAATAATATAAAATATGTGTTTTTGAAAAATCTGACATAAAGTAAAGTTGAATTTACATAAGCCCGATTCGTTGTATTTTGTTTTTAATTTTGAAAAAATGTACAAAATGTATTTTTCTTGTAATTTATTTTCTTTTTTGAAAAATAACTTGGAAATTCATTTGTTAGAATCACTTTAAAGTATATTCTATACTACTAATATAACGAATAATTATTCTTTTCTGAAAACTCTTTTTAATAATTGTATTTTCTTTCAAAATTTAAAAACAAAAGACAACCAAATTCAACTCTGGCTTAGGTAAATTCAACTGTACTTTATGTCAGATTTTTCAAAAACACACATTTTTCTATTACTTTAATCCATAAATCCTCTAAAATGTCCATAATAAATTCAAAGGGATTAGAAACTATAAAACTTTAGCTTTCTTTTCACATAGGTATCAAGAAAATTTGAGTAGGGGTGTTTTGAGATATCAAGAATTTTAAATTTTAAATAAGAATTTCTTTATGAAATTGAGAAAACTTTTTAAAAACTTGAAGACCAATCGAAAGAGCATTAAATTCTTTTTCAAAATAGTGCATAACATATTCTCAATGTATTAATTTTCATTAAATTAATATTATTTAAAAATAAGCTTTTTTGCGATCGTCTTTTGTAGGTGCAACGGTTTGAAATAGAATGGCCTGTATATAAAATAAGAATTATTTAAATAAATAAATAAAATAAAGGGGTTATAAAAATGACAAAATACAAATATAATGATAAAGAGAATAAAAGAAGTATCTTCTTGTACGTGAATTGAGGAAGCAAATTCTGTTTAAAGTTTAATATTTATTTTGTTTTATTTTTAAACTTAGATTTTAATTTATAATGATATTTTATTCAAAAAATTAAAAGGGCCCTAATGCGGACCTATTATGGGCCTAAATAATATTTAGGGTATAAATAGGTTTACCAGATCCGGGGCCTTAATAGGGAACGGATAGTCTGCTGCGGGACAAATAGTATATGGTCCGCATAGGTTTTCCTTAAAGGGTCCCTTGCAATAATAAGGCAACCTTATCCGAACCTTATGATGCCCGAACTAGAATTTCTGCACGGGACTGATATGCTTTAACTTACAAAATGTTTTATTAATCAGACTTTAAGTCTTAAATTAAATATAATTTTTTTTTAATTGCAATTAAATTTTGAAATGAAAATTAATAAATTTAAATTTAATTAAAGTAATTAAATTGTCTATATCAACTAATATTATTTTTTTTTTAGATTTAAAAAATAAATTGAAATTAAAATGGGTTATTATAATCCAACGATAATAATCCAATTAAATAATAGGAATTACTTATCAATTTAATAAAAAAAAAAATGTTTTTAAATTAAGTTTTGAATCGTAAATTGAATAGAATTTTTTTAAAACTTATCTTGATAATTAGAAATTAAATTCAATATTCAAAAATTCAATTTAACTGATTAAATTATAATAGTTATATGGTCTATATTACCAAAACCTAATTTTAAAATTAATTTTAAATTCCAATAAATAGAAAGGTATTTAATCAACCTATTAGGTTGTATCAATTTTATTAATTTCCTCTTAATTTCTAAAATTAATGGAAATTAAAAACAAGATTTTTTTGATGGAATGGGATTCGGCTATAAGTTGACTTAACTAATACTAGTGTAAGTGTGGGTATTACTGGGATTTTTTCAGTGCAGCTTAACTTTGGAACCTCTTTCAGGCGTTCAAATTAACAAAATTTGGTATCCTACTTTTTAGATAAAAGTTAAATAGTATAAAATTCATAAAATATATTAAACAACTAATATTTTAGGGTTAAATACATTAAAAAATAACAATATAAAAATAATTTCTAATGTATGAGTTATTGGGAACATGCACTAATTACTGGAAATGTATTACTAGGATGATAATGACGTGTAAATAGAGGTTATGTTCTCCCTGGAATAGAAGCGGATGTATATGAGTATATGTTTCAATTACTGGGATCGGCAATAATTTAAACTTAGATAAAAAAATTAATAAAAGTCTGGATACGAATCTATATTGACAGTTGCATTCGAATAAGTATAAAATAATTATATGTATATATATACATTTGTGAAAAGGTTTATCCTCATAAATAATTAATATTAAAGTTTTCTTTAAAAATTCCCGTAATCGGGGCACTCCCAGAAATACCCTCACTCACCCTATTGTAGTAAGGATAATTGATACCAAGTACTTTTTCAAAATTTTTAAAAATGGAGGAGATACAGGACTTTGAATTTTAATTTTTTTTTTTGAAAAACTATAACTTTTGTTTAAATCACTCGATTTTCGATTTAAATTGTCAACCCTATCGGAAAAAATAAAGTTGACTTCCATGTAAAAACGAATGTTGGTTTCCACATTGGAATTCACATTGGATCTCATGTGAAAACCACGGTGGATTTTCGGACAAGATTTGGTGTAAGAATCCATATGGATTCCATTATGGGTTTCCTTGTAGAAACCGGCATGAAATCCATTGATGAAATCCTGCAAAGAATCCCAAATAAGATTTTCAGTAAGAAAAAAAAAATTTTTTAATCTTTTAATTTTGCAAAATCTGAAATTTTTAATTATAATTTTAATTTTAACCTTGTAATATTTTTGTTCACTAAATATTTTTCATTTATATTTTGACCCCAAAATTTTGTCAGATTTTGTGTATCTCTTACAGTTTTTGAAACATAAAAAAAATTTATTTTTCAAAATTTTTCAAATTTTCATTCCATCAAAGACCTTATTAAGGATTTCATAACGCTTTGTACATAGAAACCAATAATGGAATGCATTAATTTTGGATTCTCACATCAAATCTTGTCCAAAAATCCATCGTGGTTTTCACATGAGATTCAATGTGAATTCCAACGTGGAAACCGACATTGCCCGAACAGCACCGGATGTTTTACCAACCTTGCCAATGTTGATGAAACATCCTGTGCTGTTCGGGTCTAAGTTCGGGTGGTTTTTACATGGAAACCAATGTTGGTTTTTCCGATAGCGAAATGATTTATCTTAAGGTATACTACCTAACTGTAAAAAAAGTTTAAAAAATAATAAAAAAACACTTTTATTTCATTGTTATTTTTTCTATATATTTCATAATAAATAATTATATTTTTAAATATTTTACTTATATTATTATTCCAAGGAGGTCCTTAACATATTTTAAATAAAAAGTGCTGTCACTATAAAATTTTATCAATATTTTGAATTCGGATACTTTTCTGCGTATTTTATAACAAAATCAAAAATCTTTTATCTAACCGTTTTAGAGAAAATCGATTTTTTAGATTAAAACATAGAATTTTTCATTTTTTTATGATTTGAGAAACATCGTGTAACACAAATGAACAAATTTTCAGAAAGCCTATATTTATAAAGAATGAGTATTTTATTAAAGCCGCTTAAATATTTTGTACATGAGAAATCTTGGGTTATAAGAGCCAAAGACCACATTATTCATTTGTTAAATTTAATATTTTAAAGTAAATTTTTAAATTATAAAATTAATCAAAATCATGGTTAATAATAAACAAATTAATAATAATTTATATAAGATTAATAAAAAATAAATAATAATTATATTTTTAATCCTCTAGTGTCTGAAGTATGATTTAGTACCCATGCATTTGCCGCGGCGTGGCGAGGTGTCGCGCAGTTAGAGCGCGCGTGGTGGTGCACTTAAAACTAATAAAAAAAATTCAACTAATTTAATTCCTTTGAAAATGTACGAGATATTAAGTGAAAAAAGAAATTATTTAATATTGATTGATAATTTTAAAATTTGCTTTAAAAAGATGTTAGACAATAATATTCAACCGTGGATTTGTAATAATAATTATGTTACACTTTATTATTTTACTGTTTAAGTTGTGAATAAAATGGATTTCTGTGTATATTACTGACAGGTGTTTCGGGCTTTTCCAAACTTTTTTAAACACGCCAGTAAAAATATATCGTTTTTAATAAACGAAAAATGCTGCCAGTCCTAAGCCTAGGGAAAGTGTGAAAGGAAAGTCATGTTTGAAAAAATTTACTGAGAGTTGGACGAGCCCAGCAAAAATGAAGGTACACAGTGTCAAAAGTAGGAAGGTAGAAGGAGACAGGGAGCGGCTAAGTGGGCAAGGAGAGGGGGAATGAGTACCCCTTCAGCCGCATTCTCGGACCGAACAACCGCGGACCCAACTCGAGTATAGCCGTGAAGTTAACCCCCTAATTTTGAATTCTTCATAACTTTGTATTTTTGACTTCCAAACACGAAAACCTGACTACCAAACGCTACCAATCGACCACCGATGAACGATTACCACCAAAAATTAAAAGATTTTGAGTAACGGGTGCCAACTTCACAAGCATCATTTAAGTTAAAATTAATTCACCCTAAAACCCATTTAACCTAAAATGTATTAAGCCTAAATACCATTTACCTACATTGCATTCAGTCTAATACACATTAACCAGAAATGCATTTAGCTTAAAACCGATTTTACCTCAATTGCAATCAACCTAATTTCCATTTAACCTAAAATGCATTCAGCTTAAACCCCATTTAAAATAAAATGCATTTAGCTTTAAATCCACTTAACCTAAAATTTATTAAGCCCAATTCACATTTAACCTAAAATGCATTTAGCCTAAATCTCATTTGAATTGAAATGCATAAAGCCAAAGACCATTTAACCAAGAATGCATTCAGCCAAAAACTAATTGGATCTAAAAATGCAATCAGCTAGAACCCATTTTACCTAAAACGATTTAGCCCGAAACCCATTTAACCTACCCACACAGCACCAGAAATTTCCTAAATTTCCCCTGAATATTGGTCCACATTTCCCGTATATTCGAACCTAATGTTCAAGGAAGTTTCGTAGAAGCATTAAAATGTCCGCCCAGAAAAATATTGGACTCGAAATTTACCTGAAAATGCATTTCTAATTTTCAGGGAAATTACGCATCTAATGTTCCTAGAATATTAAAGGAAAGTTAAAAAAAATACCAAATTTTTTTGATCTGGTAATTGATCAAAATTATTTGTCAAAATTGAAACGCGTAAGATTCTAAAAAATTAAAAACTACTGTGCAGCCGTAAGTGTCACACAAACCAAGTTCGACAAGTGCGCATCATGAACAGTGAATTTACGAACATTATGAATATTGAAGGAATATTAGATGCGGATATTCCCTGAAAATTAGAAATACATTTTCAGGGAAATTTCGAGTTGAATATATTTTTCATAGCGGACATTTTAATGCTTTCACGAAACTTTTTTGAATATTAGGTTCGAATATTCGGGAAATATGGACCAATATTCAGGGAAAATTCAGGGGATTTCCGGTGCTGTGTAAGTAAATGCATTCATCCTAAACACTCAAGGTAATGACCTTTTTTTTTTGAAAACTTCCACAGCTGTCAAAAGTATTTCGGGGGGGGGGGGGGGGGGGTTCAAATATTCCTATCACCCCCTGGCTACTGCCTTGGCATTCAGCCTTAAAAACCCATTTAACGTCAAATGCACTCAGCCTGAATCTTTTTTAACCTATATAATGCGCTTAGCAAAAATACCATTTAACCCGGAATGCATTTAGCTTAAAACCCATTTAACCTAAAATACATTCAGCCTAAAAGTCATTTATCTTCAAATACATTAAGCCTAAATCTCATTTAACCTAAATTGCAATCAGCTTAAAGTCCATTTGACCTAAAATGTATTCAGACTAAATCACGTTTTACCTAAAATGCATTCAGCCTTAATCCTATTAGCCTGAAATGCATTTAGCCTAAAATCCATATGACCTAATTTTAAGTTTAGCATGTGTATTAGTTTACATGAGCTTTAGGATGAATGCATTTAACCTTAAATGGGTTGCAGCAGGAATGCATTTTAGGTTAAATGAGATTTAGGATGAATGAATTTAAGGAAAAGTGCATTTTATTCAAAATGCATTGTAGGCCGCATAGTTTTTGGCTAAATGGGATTTAGATTGAATGAGTTTTAGGGAATACTCATCATCCTTTATAACACCTGATGATTTTAGTAATTGGAGGTTACAGTATCAAAAAAGTTGACCGGAAATGACGTAGATATCAGTTGGGCAGTTGTGACTTTTATCTTACCCTATTTTTGAAAATTAAGGTTATAGTACAAAAAATGTTGACTGGACCTGGGAGTGGTCTTAAGGTCCCAAATAAGGGTGTGTTTTTAGCGGGTCAGCAGAACATCGCCACCCCCGCATAACCCTGTAGTACAGGCTACAGGGTACCTGGTAGCAGGTTTTCACATCCTACGCAAAAAAAAAGACCTTTATCGTAACCTATTTTTAAATTTAAGGTTATGGTACCAAAAATGTTGACCGAAAGTGACGTGTACCTCAGTTTGTCATTTGGGACCTTTCCGGTACCCAATTTTTAAAATTTAAGGTTGTGGTACCAAAAATGATGACCAGATATAACATAGACATCATTTAGGCACTTGTGACCTTTATGGTACTCGATTTTACGAATTTTGAGGTTGTGGTACCAAAAATGTTGAACGGAAGTAAAGTGGACATCAGTTAGGCACTTGTGACCTTTATAGTATTCAACATTCAAAATTTAAGGTTATGGAACCAAAAATGTTGACCACAAGTGACATAAAGATCAGATGGGCACTTGAGACCTATATGGTAAACGATTTTTGAAATTTAAGGTTATGATACCAAAAATGTTGACCGGAAGAGACGTGGTCATCAGTTGGGCACTTAAGACCTTATCGTAACCTTTTTTTAAAACTAAAGGTTTTGGTACCAAAAATGTTAAGCGGATATGACATGGACACCAGTTGGGCACTTGTTACCTTTATGGTATTCGTTTTTTGAGATTTGAGGTTATGGTACCAAAAATGTTGAGCGGAAGTAAGGTGTACCTCAGTTTGGCATTTGAAACCTTTATAGTACCCGATTTTTTAATTTTGAGGTTATGGTACCAGAAATGTTGACCGCAAGTAAAGGGGACATCAGTTGGGCACTTGTGACCTTTATGGTATTCGACTTTTGAAATTTGAGGTTATGGTACCAAAAATGTTGACCAGATATGACATGGACATCATTAGGGCCCGTAAAATATTAATGGTACTGGATTTTTGTAATTTAAGGTTATGATACTAAAAATGTTGACTGGAAGTGATGTGGACACCAGTTGGTCACTTAAGACCTTTGCGTTAACCAATTTTTGAAATTTAAGGTTATAGTACCAAAACTGTTAACCAAAAGTGACATGAACATCAGATAAGCACTTGGCACCTTTGTCGTACCCGATTTTTGGAATTTGAGGTTATGGTACCAAAACTGTTGACCAGATATGACATGGACATCACTTGGGCACTTTGAACCTTTATGGTACTCGATTGTTGAAATTTAAGGTTATGGTACCAGAAATGTTGACCGCAAGCCAAGTGGACATCAGTTTAGCACTTGTGACCTTTATGGTATTCGATTTTTGCAATTTGAGGTTATGGTACCAAAAATGTTGACCGGAAGTGCAGTGTACCTCAGTTTGGCATTTGGGACCTTTATGGTACCCGATTTGTTAAATTTAAGGTTATGGTACCGATAATATTGACCGGATATGACATGGACACCAGTTTGGCACTTGTGACCTTTATGGTATTCAATTTTTGAAATTTGAGGTTATGGTACTAAAAATGTTGACCAGAAGTGACATGAACATCAGATGTGGACTTGGGACCTTTGTGGTACCCGATTTTTGGAATTTAAGGTTATGGTACCAAAAATGTTGACCGGGAGTAAAGTGGACCTCAGTTTGGCATTTAGGACCTTTATAGTACCCGATTTTTTAAATTTGAGGTTATGGTACCAAAAATGTTGACCAGAAGTGACATGAATATTAGATGTGGACTTAGGATCTTTGTGGTACCCGATTTTTGGAATTTGAGATTATGGTACCAAAACTGTTGACCAGATATGACATAGACATCACTTGGGCACTTTTAACCTTTATGGTACTCGATTTTTGAAATTAAAGGTTAACGTACCAAAAATGTTGACCAGAAGTGACATAAACATCAGATGGGCACTTGGGACCTTTGTGGTACCCGATTTTTGGATTTTGAGGTTATGGTACCAAAAATGTTTACCAGATATGACATGGATATCTGTTGGGCACTTGTGACCTTTATCGTACTCGATTTTTGTAATTAAAGGTTATGATACGAAAAATGTTGACCAGAAGTGACATAAACATCAGATGGGCACTTGGGACCTTTGTGGTACCCGATTTTTAAATTTTAAAGTTATGGTACCAAAAATGTTTACCAGATATGACATAGACATCACTTGGGCACTTTGATCCTCTATGGTACTCGATTTTTGAAATTTAAGGTTATAGTACCAAAAATGTTGACCAGAAGTGACATGAACATCAGATGGGCACTTGGGACCTTTATGGTATTCAACTTTTGAAATTTGAGGTTATGGTACCAAAAATGTTGATCAGAAGTGACATGAACATCAGATGACGACTTGGGACCTTTGTGGTACCCGATTTTTAGAATTTAAGGTTATGGTACTAAAAATGTTGACCAGAAGTAACATGAACATCAGATGGGAACTTGGGACCTTTGTGGTACCCGATTTTTGGATTTTGAGGTTATGGTACCAAAAATGTTTACCAGATATGACATGGACATCTGTTGGGCACTTTTAACCTTTATGGTACTCGATTTTTGAAATTTAAGATTATGGTACCAAAAATGTTGACCAGAAGTGACATGAACATCAGATGGGCACTTAGGATCTTTTTGGTACCCGATTTTTGGAATTTGAGGTTATTGTACCAAAAATGTTGACCGGAAGTAAAGTGGACCTCAGTTTGGCATTTGGGACCTTTATAGTACCCGATTTTTTAAATTTGAGGTTATGGTACCTTTGTGGTACCCGATTTTTGGAATTTTAGGTTATGGGACCAAAAATGTTGATCGAAAGAAAAGTGGACATCAGTTGGGCACTTGTGACCTTTATTTTATTCGGCTTTTGAAATTGGAGGTTATGGTACCAAAAATGTTGACCAGAAGTGACATGAACACCAGATGGGCACTTGGGACCTTTGTGGTACCCGATTTTTGGAATTTGAGGTTATGGTACCAAAAATGTTGACCGGAAGTGCAGTGTACCTCAGTTTGGCATTTGGGACCTTTATGGTACCTGATTTTTTAAATTTGAGGTTATGGTACCGATAATATTGACCGGATATGACATGGGCACCAGTTGGGCACTTGTGAACTTTAGGGTATTCAACTTTTGAAATTTGAGGTTATGGTACCAAAAATGTTGATCAGAAGTGACATGAACATCAGATGGGGACTTGGGACCTTTGTGGTACCCGATTTTTGGATTTTGAGGTTATGGTACCAAAAATGTTTACCAAATATGACATGGACTTCTGTTGGGTACCCGATTTTTGGAATTTGAAGTTATGGTACCAAAAATGTTGACCGGAAGTAAAGTGGACCTCAGTTTGGCATTTGGGACCTTTATAGTACCCGATTTTTTAAATTTGAGGTTATGGTACCAAAAATGTTGACCAGAAGTGACATAAACATCAGATGGGCACTTAGGATCTTTGTGGTACCCGATTTTTGGAATTTGAGGTTATGGTACCAAAAATGTTGAGCGGAAGTAAGGTGTACCTCAGTTTGGCATTTGAAACCTTTATAGTACCCGATTTTTTAATTTTGAGGTTATGGTACCAGAAATGTTGACCGCAAGTAAAGGGGACATCAGTTGGGCACTTGTGACCTTTATGGTATTCGACTTTTGAAATTTGAGGTTATGGTACCAAAAATGTTGACCAGATATGACATGGACATCATTAGGGCCCGTAAAATATTAATGGTACTGGATTTTTGTAATTTAAGGTTATGATACTAAAAATGTTGACTGGAAGTGATGTGGACACCAGTTGGTCACTTAAGACCTTTGCGTTAACCAATTTTTGAAATTTAAGGTTATAGTACCAAAACTGTTAACCAAAAGTGACATGAACATCAGATAAGCACTTGGCACCTTTGTCGTACCCGATTTTTGGACTTTGAGGTTATGGTACCAAAACTGTTGACAAGATATGACATGGACATCACTTGGGCACTTTGAACCTTTATGGTACTCGATTGTTGAAATTTAAGGTTTTGGTACCAGAAATGTTGACCGCAAGCCAAGTGGACATCAGTTTAGCACTTGTGACCTTTATGGTATTCGATTTTTGCAATTTGAGGTTATGGTACCAAAAATGTTGACCGGAAGTGCAGTGTACCTCAGTTTGGCATTTGGGACCTTTATGGTACCCGATTTGTTAAATTTAAGGTTATGGTACCGATAATATTGACCGGATATGACATGGACACCAGTTTGGCACTTGTGACCTTTATGGTATTCAATTTTTGAAATTTGAGGCTATGGTACTAAAAATGTTGACCAGAAGTGACATGAACATCAGATGTGGACTTGGAACCTTTGTGGTACCCGATTTTTGGAATTTAAGGTTATGGTACCAAAAATGTTGACCGGGAGTAAAGTGGACCTCAGTTTGGCATTTAGGACCTTTATAGTACCCGATTTTTTAAATTTGAGGTTATGGTACCAAAAATGTTGACCAGAAGTGACATGAATATTAGATGTGGACTTAGGATCTTTGTGGTACCCGATTTTTGGAATTTGAGATTATGGTACCAAAACTGTTGACCAGATATGACATAGACATCACCTGGGCACTTTTAACCTTTATGGTACTCGATTTTTAAAATTAAAGGTTATCGTACCAAAAATGTTGACCAGAAGTGACATAAACATCAGATGGGCACTTGGGACCTTTGTGGTACCCGATTTTTGGATTTTGAGGTTATGGTACCAAAAATGTTTACCAGATATGACATGGATATCTGTTGGGCACTTGTGACCTTTATCGTACTCGATTTTTGTAATTAAAGGTTATGATACGAAAAATGTTGACCAGAAGTGACATAAACATCAGATGGGTACTTGGGACCTTTGTGGTACCCGATTTTTAAATTTTGAGGTTATGGTAACAGAAATGTTGACCGCAAGTCAAGTGGACATCAGTTTGGCACTTGTGACCTTTATGGTATTCGATTTTTGAAATTTAAGGTTATGGTACCGATAATATTGACCGGATATGACATGGACACCAGTTGGGCACTTGTGACCTTTATGGTATTCAACTTTTAAAATTTAAGGTTATAGTACCAAAAATGTTGACTGAAAGTCACGTGTACCTTAGTTTGGCATTTGGGACCTTCCCGGTACCCAATTTTTGAAGCTTGAGGTTATGGTACCAAAAATGTTGACCGGAAGTGCAGTGTACCTCAGTTTGGCATTTGGGACCTTTATGGTACCCGATTTTTTAAATTTGAGGATATGGTACCGATAATATTGACCGGATATGACATGGACACTAGTTGGGCACTTGTGACCTTTATGGTATTCAACTTTTGAAATTTGAGGTTATGGTACCAAAAATATTGATCAGAAGTGACATGAACATCAGATGACGACTTGGGACCTTTGTGGTACCCGATTTTTAGAATTTAAGGTTATGGTACTAAAAATGTTGACCAGAAGTAACATGAACATCAGATGGGAACTTGGGACCTTTGTGGTACCCGATTTTTGGATTTTGAGGTTATGGTACCAAAAATGTTGACCGGAAGTAAAGTGGACCTCAGTTTGGCATTTGGGACCTTTATAGTACCCGATTTTTTAAATTTGAGGTTATGGTACCTTTGTGGTACCCGATTTTTGGAATTTTAGGTTATGGGACCAAAAATGTTGATCGAAAGAAAAGTGGACATCAGTTGGGCACTTGTGACCTTTATTCTATACGGCTTTTGAAATTGGAGGTTATGGTACCAAAAATGTTGACCAGAAGTGACATGAACACCAGATGGGCACTTGGGACCTTTGTGGTACCCGATTTTTGGAATTTGAGGTTATGGTACCAAAAATGTTGACCGGAAGTGCAGTGTACCTTAGTTTGGCATTTGGGACCTTTATGGTACCCGATTTTTTAAATTTGAGGTTATGGTACCGATAATATTGACCGGATATGACATGGGCACCAGTTGGGCACTTGTGAACTTTAGGGTATTCAACTTTTGAAATTTGAGGTTATGGTACCAAAAATGTTGATCAGAAGTGACATGAACATCAGATGGGGACTTGGGACCTTTGTGGTACCCGATTTTTGGATTTTGAGGTTATGGTACCAAAAATGTTTACCAGATATGACATGGACTTCTGTTGGGTACCCGATTTTTGGAATTTGAGGTTATGGTACCAAAAATGTTGACCGGAAGTAAAGTGGACCTCAGTTTGGCATTTGGGACCTTTATAGTACCCGATTTTTTAAATTTGAGGTTATGGTACCAAAAATGTTGACCAGAAGTGACATAAACATCAGATGGGCACTTAGGATCTTTGTGGTACCCGATTTTTGGAATTTGAGGTTATGGTACCAAAAATGTTGAGCGAAAGTAAGGTGTACCTCAGTTTGGCATTTGAAACCTTTATAGTACCCGATTTTTTAATTTTGAGGTTATGGTACCAGAAATGTTGACCGCAAGTAAAGGGGACATCAGTTGGGCACTTGTGGCCTTTATGGTATTCGACTTTTGAAATTTGAGGTTATGGTACCAAAAATGTTGACCAGATATGACATGGACATCATCAGGGCCCGTAAAATATTAATGGTACTGGATTTTTGTAATTTATGGTTATGATACTAAAAATGTTGACCAGAAGTAACATGAACATCAGATGGGAACTTGGGACCTTTGTGGTACCCGATTTTTGGATTTTTAAGTTATGGTACCAAAAATGTTCACCAGATATGACATGGACATCTGTTGGGCACTTTTAACCTTTATGGTACTCGATTTTTGAAATTTAAGATTATGGTACCAAAAATGTTGACCAGAAGTGACATGAACATCAGATGGGCACTTAGGATCTTTTTGGTACCCGATTTTTGGAATTTGAGGTTATTGTACCAAAAATGTTGACCGGAAGTAAAGTGGACCTCAGTTTGGCATTTGGGACCTTTATAGTACCCGATTTTTTAAATTTGAGGTTATGGTACCTTTGTGGTACCCGATTTTTGGAATTTTAGGTTATGGGACCAAAAATGTTGATCGAAAGAAAAGTGGACATCAGTTGGGCACTTGTGACCTTTATTTTATTCGGCTTTTGAAATTGGAGGTTATGGTACCAAAAATGTTGACCAGAAGTGACATGAACACCAGATGGGCACTTGGGACCTTTGTGGTACCCGATTTTTGGAATTTGAGGTTATGGTACCAAAAATGTTGACCGGAAGTGCAGTGTACCTCAGTTTGGCATTTGGGACCTTTATGGTACCCGATTTTTTAAATTTGAGGTTATGGTACCGATAATATTGACCGGATATGACATGGGCACCAGTTGGGCACTTGTGAACTTTAGGGTATTCAACTTTTGAAATTTGAGGTTATGGTACCAAAAATGTTGATCAGAAGTGACATGAACATCAGATGGGGACTTGGGACCTTTGTGGTACCCGAGTTTTGGATTTTGAGGTTATGGTACCAAAAATGTTTACCAGATATGACATGGACATCTGTTGGGCACTTTTAACCTTTATGGTACTCGATTTTTGAAATTTAAGGTTATGGTACCAAAAATGTTGACCAGAAGTGACATAAACATCAGATGGGCACTTAGGATCTTTGTGGTACCCGATTTTTGGAATTTGAGGTTATGGTACCAAAAATGTTGACCGGAAGTAAAGTGGACCTCAGTTTGGCATTTGGGACCTTTATAGTACCCGATTTTTTAAATTTGAGGTTATGGTACCAAAAATGTTGACCAGAAGTGACATGAACATTAGATGTGGACTTAGGATCTTTGTGGTACCCGATTTTTGGAATCTGAGGTTATGGTACGAAAGTTGACATCGGATTCATTTTTGGCGATGTATGTGGAGTCTGTTTATGCAAAAAAAAAAAATTATGCATAAATTATGCATAAACTATGCATAATGACAATGCATAAATTATTCATAATGACTATTAAAAAATTATGCGTAATTTTTCCACCTGGGACCTTCCAAAAAATTTCACAAACTTTCTACTTGTAGTAAATTTAAAAGAAAAAAAAAGGTTACCGGCGAGAACGTCATAAAACAGAACTAGCACAACCGTGAATTCTGGTCATTTTAAGCCAAACCAGATGTGACAAACCTTTTAAAACGAGAAAATCAAGGGCGGTCAAACGCTCTGTCGGAATTAGGATTAAACTAGAATTTGCTGTTCACAAAAGTCTAGTCTTTATTTCTTAAGAGAAAATTTGTCTAGAGAAGTAGAAAAAATTTGTCGAAATTAATTTTTAAATTTTATTATTTTTCTGTTAATTTTTTAAATTTTTGTTGTAAGTTAAAGTATAAGTAGGGGTCGACTCATTTAATTTTGAAATTTTTGTTTTATTATTTAATGTTTAATTTGACTGCACTAATGTGGGAATTTATCCAAGCTTAGAAAAAAAGTGAAATTTTCATTTATTTAGATTTAAAAAGTAAACCCTCCTCGAGTATACTCTAAAGAAAATATTTGCAATAATCTCGGCAATAATAAAAATAAGTTTTTGATCATATCTCATATTTTGATTTGCATAGTCATGACTTCAATAAATTTATATTAATAATGATTGACAGAAATTAAATACCCTGCGATGATTTTCTATCTGCATATTGAAAAAAGCTTTAAAAACAATTTATTATTGATTATTATGTATATAATTTTCAAATAACACCAGAAATTGGCATGTTTCTATAAAAAAGTAAAGTTTTTTAGTTAAAAAGTAAAAAAATTCAAAAAAATTGACAATTTTCGAAATTTTTTACTGTTTTACTACCGTAAATTTTACTTGAAACTTAGGCTAGGTAAGATTAAAAGTAATTTTTCTTCGTCATTTTTTGTAACACAGTGTAATAGTTGTTATTTACCAACTTTTAATAATACAGTGTACCTAAAAAAACTAGTTTTTATCTTAATTTTGAAATTTAAAAAGTTTTACATATCGTCGAGCGGGGCTACTTTCTGAACAAAACCGCATTCAATTATTTTCTTCAAGTTTTAAATTTTAAAATCACTTTTTAATTAGTTTCCCCAATTGTTAATTATTCTCGTATTTCTCCATTAATATTTCAGATTTTCAAGTACCGTAAAATGGGGTGATAAGCGCCAGCAAGGTGTTAAGCTCCACATTTACTATCGTATTTTTTTTATTGAAAACGTTTGTTAAATATCTTTTTTTGGAATAAAACAATAAAATTAAGCGTTCTACATTATATTTTTAGATACCTCGAACTTACAAAAAAAATTCCTGGAAAATGACACAGAAATCCAAAATAACACGAAATTTCGTCTGCGAAGATGCAAAAATACAAGACGGAATTGTCTGTTAGATTCCATTATTGATTTTGTGACGTTTTTGAATTTATCGAAACTTGAGAAAGAGAACGAATTCTCTAGTTCAGACTCCGTATCTCCAAAAGCGTCTCAAATTGTAACGTATTTTATACTCATTTCAGAGTGGTAAATTTTGTGAGTTTGATCTCCGATCTATTAATTCAGATCGTTGCTATTTTATGTTTCGTTTTCGAAAAGTAATATGGTTTCGGATGTTGGAACTTCCTGGGAAATAAAAATTTTAAACACGCACTTTTGTATAATATTTTTGTGGTTTATTAAAACAATGGTTTCAAGAGATTTTACAAATTTTAATTCTTAGCGCGATTCGGTACACTAATCGCTTGTGAGATAAATTAAAGTTATGTGTAATGACTGTGTTTGTGTGATTTTTTTTTGATACATAATTACCTTGACAAAGTGAAAGATGGTTTCTAAATTTTCTTAAAATTACCTCTGAATAGAGGGCAATTTGGCTTAATGTCCTTAGCTCTTTTTCTTAAGAAGATAAACGCGGAAGAAATATTTCCGATTTAAATTAAAAAATAATTCAATATTGCAATAAAAATTTCAAATAAAATTCCGATTAATGCAGAATTTAGAATTTTATTCTACAGTGTTGGTTTAACGTCGCCCAGAATGCAATGAAGATGCAAGCAGCGACGGGTCGATGACCAAAAATGATTCTATTTTTCGAAAATATCCGTCGAGGAAAATTTCCGGCTTAAAATGCAACCAACGAGTGAATTTCCATTTCAAAACAATTTCCGTTCGTTAACGTTGAGAGTTTTATTTTAAGCTTTAATAATTAAACCGATTTTAAATAAGAGAGTTCAGGTACAAAGACCTGACTTTATTTTTTTTCGAATTTAATTAAGTACCGTTTCGTACGTAACCGAAAGTAGTAGTTCCACGATCAGCGACGGTTCAATCCGTTGAGACGCGGTTTCGTAGCCCCGTTCAGCGAGAGAATGACATTAGGTGCTTCCTCTTGATTAGCGAAACTACCTCGGTCAAGGTGCGCTAATTAGGTGGGAGGAGTTACTATTTTCGATGCACCGAACTACTGCGGGCGGTCTCGCGGCCGCGAGACGCTGAATCTTGTTTCGCACGGTCGCGAGGTGTTAAGGCGCGGAAGTAGTTCGTGAAATCGGATGGTCTCTTCCCTCGCTCGTGGACTTGAACACAACCTGTGTCCAAGTTGGTTTTAATTTAGTTTGATTTGTTTAAAATTCGTAAGCTTGTTTATTGGATGATTACTGAGAGTAACGACCCCTTAATACATCTATTATGTATTGTACACCACTGTACAATACATCTCGTCATTTTCATTATATTAATTTTGTGCGTTTTTCAGCATAAATCTGAAAGTTGTTTTACCACGGCGATCGCCTTGTACCTACTATCCCGTGCGAAACGTCCACCCGTTAGGTGCATCGAAGATAATTTACCTTTAGTGAATATTAATTAATTTATTTATTTTTGCATGTAAAATACTTGTCGGTTGCAAATTAGCCTAATGGAAAATTATTTTTTCTAAATTTATTTAATGTGTTTTCAAATTTTATAATTAACCAACACTTCTAGATTAAAATTCTGTCGCTTCATTACTTAATTGCAATTTATTGTTACCCTGTAATAAATTATTGGAACTTTACCATTTTCTCAATCTGGTAAAGTTTTACAAGTTTAGTTTTATTTTCGGTAGTAACCATTTCGTAAAAATAATTGGAAAAAAAAGGGAAATTTTATACAGAACCCTTCTTAAATTCCTTCCATCATCTTTCCTCTTTTATTTTCTTATTTCTATAAAAATTTATTAATTGAACGTAACAAATCACCCCCTTTTTTTGCACCGTCGTCCCCGGCGGTGGTATTTGTTTAAAAATGAATGTAATATTTTAAATTGCCGTTCGTCGTCATAGGTTTAGTAAAATGTCCCCCCTTTCTATCTTATAGATTGCCCACAAGGCAATACTGTTAAGATTCGCTTGATATATGTAGTAACAGTGTAATGGTTTTATAAAAATTGTCTATTGTCATTATTGTCTTTCTTTTCTTTGGATAAGCATCGCACCATACTTTTCATCTTTCGCTCTAACACTCATTTCGTACCTGAGGGTACGCATTCACAAGGAAATAAAATCTTCCTTTTCACTGACACTTCCACTTTCACTTTCACTGGGCCTTTGACATCATGTCGGAGGGGGGGGGGCACAGGAGCACTGCTTGATGTTAATGTGGCATACCATTTCGAGTTTAGGCAACCTCTACGTTCTGTATGGGAAGACTCCTTTTGAGTTCACTCGAGGTACTTTTCTTGGAAGATTGAGTTTCTTGATTTCGCTGGGGCGTCCTGGTTGGTGCGATTGGATTTGTTATTCTAGTGTTGGCAACTTCGTAATGAACGACTGTGACGTTCTCTAGAGGGACTTCTTTCCTGTTATTTCTTTTGAGGAAAGCGAAACATCTTGGAATCTTGACTAACTGTTTTCGGAAGGAATAGATGAAAAAAATCAAAGCTAATGTGGTGCATCTTCCCAAGGCTGTGTGAGTCAAGTATTGATGGTTGCGTATTTTGATGTTTTGATGACTCAGGCTATTCCACTGTCTTTCTAAGTCGGCTAGGGCGACGTCCGTTTTTTCACTATCCCAAACTGGTAAGGAGGTTCGGTTTTTGGCATCCGGGGTTTCGTCCATTGATAGTTGTTCATATCTTAGAAATCCTGGCGAAAATTCTCTGATGTCCAAAGTTATGTGTGGCTTGTAGATATATTCTGTGGGGTCGTTATATGTGGGAAGCGCTGTTAGAGAAACGCTTTCCATCCTTAACATGCATTCTTTGCGTAGTTGGAAAAGACCATTTCCTTGGATTGTCAATTCCTTGAGACATTTTCCGCCGCAGAAGAGTTGTGCTGATTCCGGCGTGGCTAAAGCGTATAACCATCCCCCAGTTGACAAAAGAGGAGACCAATAGGGTTGCTGATTCGTGGAGAGTCGAATGTCGCAGGTACGCAGGATCTCTTTCGATGGTTTACGCAAAAGATTTGCTTCACATGAAGGCGTCTGAGAGGCGTCATATACTGGTTGAGCAAGATGACAAATATATATGTTGTTACTCTTTACGCACGTTTGGAACACGTCGTCATTAAGAAGGAGATAACGTTTATTGTCGTCTTCCATTGCGAGGTATTTCGTTCTGGGTATAATGTAGGCTCTGTCCTTCCTAGTATGGTTCGACTGCAGGGTTGGGATCGGGTGCAGACGATATAAATTATATTTATCCCGTCCTATAAGAGGGATATCCAGAACCACCAACAATTTGTTGTTCTGGATTCGCATGGATAAAGTTGAGAGTCTGAGAAAATCCACCACATTGATTTGAGACTTGGGAATTGGAAAGTCTAATCCGTGAGTTGATTCCTCGATTTCACTTGCCATTTTGACTATTTGGGTTTTCGTAATAATTGGTAAATATAGTTTTCCTTCTTGTGAAGATCGCATGGCGGTTATCATTTCTTCTAGTCCTTTTTGATGTTCTTCTATTGATAGTTCTAATGTCCAGGCTGTTGCTATAGTCAAAGTCTCGAATTCGGCAAGGGCTTGATGTTTTTCGTTTAAGGCTAGTTTTTCTGCAACGAGGTCTAGCTTTAGTTGCATGTCGTTGATTTCTTTTCCTCGTTGGTCTGCTAGTTCGTGAAGTTTATGTAACTCTGATTTAACGAGATGAGTTTGTTCACCCATTACTTTCGAAATGTTATTCTGTCCTAAATTCAATTCTTCAATTGCCTGTTCGTACCGTTCTCCGTCTTCCATGTTCAGGATTCCCGCGAATGGGCGAGCTATTTTGCCTATGAAGCCAAAACAGGGCATGCTTCTCTTCCGCTTCGTTATTGTTGAGGGTAGGTTGCTTTGGGAGTGAAACTCGGAATGTTGGCGTAACTCCTCTATCGTTTCTTCTAGTACCGACTGCGTTTGTGATGCCAACCTCAGTTTCCTCGTTATCCGCAATATTCCGAGCATCTTGTCGCAATCGAATCGCTTCGCTTTCTGGCAACAGGAAGTAAGGTTTTGCAGAGTTTCATTGCAGGAGGGTAAAAACTCTCTTGAATAGGCCAGATCAAGGAAAACTGTTGCTCGCCAAAGTCCGGCTGCTTGCTGTAGGAGGGCCAATTTTTCGTAGTATAGTCCTATGGTCACGTTAAACTCGGTGTTGATGTATTGTTGAGCGTTCCCCACGGTTCCCGCTAACGCTATCCATGAAACGAGCAGGAGCATGGTTAACCTGAAATACATAAAACGTTAATCATCTGGGAGGTAAGGGAGTACCTAAATTTAGGGCTCCCCTTTTCGCTAACTCATCCGCCCTTTCGTTTCCATAGTTACCGCTGTGGGCAAATTCGGGGCACCATTCTACTGTTATTGATTGGAGAACGTTTTTCATTGCTAAAAACTCGGATTTATTTTTAGTTAATCGACGATCTGAGGTTCTCCAACCATTCACCTCCCATTTAGGTAACCATTTAGTGTACCCATCGATTAGAAATTGTGAATCACTATGAATTTTAAGTTTCTTTACATTTTGTTTTACGGCTTGTTCCACAGCAGTAACTACGGCTTCTATTTCGGCAGAGTTATTTGTTTGTTTCCCGCGAGCGCGCCTACATATGTTGGAAGGGTGGTTATCCCCGAACCACACGCCAATTCCTGCTTGTGCATTTGCCTTACCATTTCGGAAGCAGGATCCGTCGGTATATACATGTATGCATCCATGTCGATCGACGAGAAATCCGGCCTCCGAAATTTCAAGGGACTTGTCTAGTCATATGTGAGCTAATTTTAGTTTGTCCGCATGTTTAGTTAAACGAGTACCGTCTTCGGCTTCTAGAATTACATTATGGTTTTGGGTGAGACCTATAACCTTGTAAAGACCTTCGTAATAAGCATCGAACTTACCGGGTCTTACTTCGATTTTTGATCGCACGTAATCTCCTACTTTTGCGTTTAGAGGTTTACTTTTCTTGTCGTAATTTTCCTTCGATTTTATTTTTGCTCTTACGATATTTTTAGCGGCCAGGTTCCGTATCTCGCGTAAGTTCGTGACTAATTCGCATAGGTACGAGCCGTAGGTTTCCAATCTTTCTTCATCGGGGAAGGAAGATGGAATACGGGCTTCCCTACCAAAAAGCAATTTAAACGGCGTGAAATTCGTCGCTTCGTGTACGGAGGTGTTGTAGGAGAACATCGCGAATGGGAGTAGTCGATCCCAGTCGTCGAATTTGTTTGCGTAGATCCGAATGTATTCCGTGAGTACTATATGACTTCTCTCGAGAGCCCCGTTCGTTTGTGGCCTGTAACCTGACGTTGATACCTGTTCGATGTTGAAGATTTTGGCCAATTTGCGCAGGACTTTACTAACGAACGATTTTCCGCGATCGGTCAAAATACATCTAGGAGCTCCGTGTGTCGCAAATAGGTTCGTAGCAAGAGCGTGGGCTATGGTGTTAGCGCTAATGTCTGGGATCGCCACCGCTAGGCAGTACTTGCTCAAGTGATCCTGCATTGTCAGAATATGTCTATTACCATTCGGCGTGGTAGGCAGTATTCCGACCGTGTCTAAGGAGACCTTGTCAAATGTATCCAGAGGCGTGTCCGTAAGGATCATTGGCTCTCTGGTTTTAATTCGCGTGAGTTTTTGCTCAGCGCATTCGGCACATCGACGGATGAACTCCGTTACGTCCTTCCTTAAATTAGGCCAACAGAATCTATTCCTAATCCGCCTATATGTCTTCAGCACGCCCTTATGCCCTGCAATAGTGCTACAATGACATTCTCTTATTATTCGCTCTCGCAATTCTTCTGTCGGGGTTATTATTTTTCCGAAGCATAATACAATTTTTATAGAACTACCTCGGAATGTCTTCATGAGAAGATTAGTCAATGTATTACGCGGAGGTTCGATACTGAAATTTCCGTTGCGAGAGATTCTAAAGGATTTTACGTGGTCGCGTTCTAATACTGATTTTAAGTTTATTAATCCGTTTTCTATATCTTTGTTCGAAACTGGGTCGGTGTATTTATAATTGAGCACTATTGTGTATGTTTTTGTTTCTTGTCGCGGTGTTATGATTATTTGGCCCCTTTTGGGTTTAATATCTTTTAATTCTCTTGGATCGATCCGACCTACGCTTGCCAGTAGTCCGGATACCCATGTTGCGGTTTCGCAATCACCGGAGATAAAATGGACCATATTATCGTTTTGATAGGTGATTGACTCGGAACAATGGGTTATCAACTCGCTGTTAGCTGCGAGGAAAGGGGTTTCGTTCATTACCACTTCTGAGGTTGGGACGAAAGGCATTTCGAGGTGTAGTGAAGGGCCGCTGGGAGAGCGGGGTGGCTCTTGTGAATGAGTCACGTGGGCACCCGGCTCCTGGACGACCGCTTCACTGGTCGTCAGTCGTCGGGGTATTCCCTTTTTCGTGGGAGGGTGAGAGATTTTAGACGCGTTGTTTTGATCAGATTCCTCAGAGATTGTAGGCAAGAGGTTTGCTTTTGGGTAGGGGGTCGATCGGGCTGAAGGGTTATAATGTGAAGAGGGTGTAGTAGCCGTCACCCCCTTTTTTGGTAAAGGGACTATTAGTGATTCGTCGAGTGCTGGTGTTAACGCATCCATTTTATCTACCTCAGATTGGTTTAGGCTACTATCGCGGGATTCGTCGTTTGGTTGCTCTAGTTGTCTATGAATATCCTCAAGTTCGCTTACTATTCGATCGATAGTTTCATCGATATCTTCGGATATTTTGATTGGGTCCCGACCAGCTTGTTCTTTGTCAAGAGGTGAGGCTAGCTCCTGGGTGTCGCGTTGCATAACCAAATCTAGATGGTCGGGATCCCAATACCATGACTGTTGCGCAATGGCACCTATGCTTTCATCGTACCGTTGTAAGGACTTTCGGATATCCTCTACAAGGGTGGGGTCTATGTTTTTTGTGGGATAACCCTCTTCGTCTTCGTCCTCGCTCGTATCTACAGGAGGGCTTGCATAAGCGAGTACGTCGTCTAGTTCTAATGGGTCCTCGGGGAGTTCAGTTTCGGTTTCTAATGGGTTCTCGTTCTTTTTATCCTTCCTATTAGAGTTTTCCGCTGATTTAACCGGATTTTCTTTGGTGTGGACCTGGAAAGGTAGGTCTAGGCTGGGGAGACAGCTAAACCGACGTCTCTGAACCGGGATTCCCGGGTCTTCTTCGCTAGTGGTTTCAGTACTACTTTCGTCCGCAAATTCTGCGTCTTCTATATCGGATGGTTATGAGTCATTGTCTTCGAGGTCAATGGGATTTTCTATAAGGGGCGGCTTTTGTTTCTCTAACGCGGATTTAGTATGGCTGCGGAGTTCCCTAGCGGGGGGATCGTTATCATAGTTATCGGCTTGCATTCTTACCGGTGGACTTTGAAACTTGCTATCAGCGGGGGGCCGTGGGGTTTTGTCCCTTTTTATTGCAAGCCCAGGTTCTGAAATTGCGGGTGTGGGCTTAGCCCTCGACGCTAGTGGCTTTGCAGGGATCTTACTTTGGTTTTGTTGAAGTCTCTTTGATGTTGTGGGGACGTCCGAATCCGAGTGGAATCGTTTTCTTAATGTTGCCAGAGAATGTTTTATTCCTTCCTTGGCGGTTTGTTTGGCGGCCCGAGGAGGAAGATTTAATGGGAGAACTTTTATTCCTAAGGAACGAATGTGAACGGGCGTTTCCTGTAGGTCTTGTTGAAAGGGACTTTGCGCCGAGTCCGATTCTTCAGGGTTCTCGTTTTTGCAGGAAGGAGGGTTGTCCATTTCCTCTGCAAGATTTTCAGAGAGTGCCGGAAACCAACGATTTACCTTCCCGGGTTTACATTCAAATTCGTACTCGTATTCTTGTACTCGCTGTAACCACTTAGATAGTCTTCCGACGGGAGTCTTTGCTGAGTCTATCGATTTTACGGGTTCGTGGTCACATGACAGAGTAAAATTTCTTCCGTATAGGTAAGGTCGGTAATTTTCCAAAGCATAAATAACGGCTAAACACTCTTTTTCCGTTTTAGAATATTTACGCTCGTTGTCATTGAATACCTTGGAATAATATGAAACAGGCAACTCGATTCCATCCCGATTTTGCGTTAAGACTGCACTCATTGCTATTTCTGAGGCGTCTGTGGTTAACCGGAAGGGTTCCTCAAAATCTGGGTACTGGAGTATCGGATCGCTACATAAATTCCTTTTCAACTCTTGGAAACTGGCCTCCTCCTCGCAACCCCATTCGAAGGTATTGTCTTTCTTGATAAGGTTAAAAAGAGGTGTTGCGATGCCTGAAAAGTCTTTCATGAACCGGCGATAATAACCCGCAATTCCGAGGAATGCACGAAGTGATCTTACGGTTTTTGGGGTGGGGAAATTTTGAATGGCCGACAATTTCTTTGGATCAGTTCGAATTCCATCTTTGCTTATAATGTGCCCTAAGTAGGCAACTTCGGTTCTTAAGAAAGAGCACTTTTCTGGTTGCAAAACCAAATTTGCGTCTCGTAATTTTTGGAATAGTCTTTCGATCGACTTATCGTGTTCCTCCAGAGTTTAGGAATAGATGATTATATCATCTAAGTACACGAACAGCTCGCTGTGCTGCATGCCGCATAGTAGTTGATCCATTAGCCGCTGGAACGTCGCGGGGGCATTTTTAATACCCATAGGCATTCGGTTATACTGATGATGTCCCCTATTAGTGGACAAGGCAGTCTTATGCCTGTCCCGTGGGTCCGTCTCGATTTGGTGAAACCCGGAGGACAGATCTAACACCGAAAAATATTGCGCTTTGCCCAAGCGCTCGAGAATAGAATTTATCTGAGGCAAGGGATAAGCGTCGCCTACTGTCTTTTCATTGAGAGCACGGAAATCCGTAACCAGCCGCCATTTTGTTCTACCTTGGGAATCGGTCTTTTTGGGGACTATAAGCACAGGTGCGTTGTACGACGAAGTCGATGGAGAAAGTAGGTCGTCGCGGTACATCTGATCGATATTTTCTTCTACAAGCTTTTCTTCTGTTTGGGGAAGCCGGTATTGCTTAATCTTAACGGGGATTTCGTCTGTTGTAGGTATGCGATGTTTAACTAGGGGGGTGGCAGGAAGCTTGTCTGTTGGTAATTTAAAACAATCGTGTCCACTTCTGATCCACTTGTCAAGATATCTCAACTCTTCGGGATTCATGTGTGACGATTCGATTTTTCCTCTTAGTTCCTGAACCCGTGCCTCTACTCGATCAACATCCGATAACTCGTAATCATCCCTTTCGCTTGTAAACTCGAAAGGTTCAAGTTCTTGTGGATGGATTTCTAGAGTCACGTCGTCTTCTCGGGTGTTTATGGCGTACACCTGGCAAGAACCGTTTGTGTTTCTCGCTAAGGAACGCCCCATAAACACTCCGGATAGGCTTTTTATCCGTGGTAAATAGCCTTCGTTAATGCCGTTGTCTTCGACGGGGATTGAAACCTGTTGTCGCGTTCGGGCCTTAATGGTCAGAATTCGGGGAATCGGCTTTATTTCGGGGGCCAATTCTTCCCGGTGTTTGGAGGATTCAGGGTCGATAAACGGTATTGGACTTGTTGGCATAGATTCTGTAATTAAACTATTGTGATAAAAGGAGACGTTGGACTTTTCTTGGCGCAAAAAAGGTCTTCCGAGTATGCCTTCTACTGAAATGGGAAAATTGGGCTTGACGACGTGGAATGGTGTTATCTTCCCTAATAATTCTAATTCGCAAGTGCCTAGGGTATGAGTACGTGTTAGGGTGATTCCCGTGATATTAGCTGCGTTATTAGTTCTAATAAGGATATCATTGTTTAGAGCCGAAATCCTTATTAGATTGACGTCTGCGCCGGTATCAATCAAAAATTTCCCATAACCGTCTTTTAGTTCTCGAGTGTCTAATTTGACTACGGGTGATTCTTCTGTTTCTGGGCTTATCAGATGGTTTAATGATTCTCTAGAAATCGAACCGCAGTGGGACGCTCTCCGTTTTGGCTCGACGGCGCGTCGGTCCGACGAGCACAATCGGAGTTTAAATGTTCGGTCGCTGGACCTGGCGAATGACGCCGATTGTTGGTATTCCCGTCGTTTGGGAATTGGTCGTATCTTCTAGGCGAATCTGGTCGCCTTAGAATTCCGGGGATTTGGGAATTAGAGTTCCGATTGTCCCTATACGGGGAAGGGCTATTCGGACGTCTTTCGTTTGGATAATAACTATTGCTTTCCAAGTTCCGCATTTCAGGGTGTCGATTTTCCCTACGATAATACTGTTCGGGAGATTGACGTCGATCGTAAGTGTCAGTAAAAGGTCGATTGCCGCGATAATTCTTGCGACTTCTATCTGGTTCGTACAATCTGACATCTTTGGCTGGATGTCGATGAGAACGAGGATCGTAATTGCTTGATCCGTGATAATCGTCGTAGCGGGATCGATGCGTTACACGGTAGGAAGCGTGCGTATTATGACGTCGGTCTTCCGCGTGCTTTGCGTGCTTTAGAGCCTCCGCAAGATTACTAGGGTCGCGAGCATCAACAGTCGACGATAGGTCATCAGGGAGTCCCCTGATAAATGCGGCCAAGGCCGCCTGTTTTGTCGGGATCATCGT
Source organism: Ganaspis brasiliensis (assembly GCA_037103525.1). NCBI lineage: Eukaryota > Metazoa > Arthropoda > Insecta > Hymenoptera > Figitidae > Ganaspis > Ganaspis brasiliensis. Next base: position 539,153 of record JAZKLR010000381.1, on the reverse strand, counting down.
ACTTTCCGTGATACATTTGTTATGCGACGCTTCCAGGGCTGCTCTAGCTCCGCTGAGATATGAGTTTATGCGGTCGTAATATTCGTTGACAGACTCGTTACGTCGCATAACAATGTGATAAATTTTGTTGAAATAGTATTCGAAGGGCTTACCCGGAGCAAACCTTTCTTTGAGTAGTTCGATAATATCCGTTATCTTTGTGAAGAGTTTATTTCTCGTGCATTCTCGCGCAGGGCCGTGAAGTTTTCCTAATACTGCCGTTATTAGGGAGCTCTCGCTTGAAGCGGGGACATACGTCGCAGCGTTAATGATATCCTGCAGGAAATCCCTAATTGGGATATTTTTACCGTCAAACTGCGGGATATGGCCGGCTGCTTGTTGTATGGCAAGCGTGCTAACAATGGACTGTGCAGCTTGCATTGCGGAGCTTTCTGGGCCGCTGTCTGCACTAGGTTTTTGATTTCCCCGAACGCTGGGTTGAAAACCTATATCTTGGCGGGTGCTATACATCTCCGCTACGGAGGAAGTATTCGGGTCGGCGTTTCCGGACGCCTGTTCTTTCCCATTTGTGTTTTCCTCGCCGTTTGTCATGGTTACAATTATTAAATACGCTCGAAATTCGAAATGGTAAGACTAACTTGCGGACTAACTCAAGGTCCGATGTCATCAAGGCCCAGGGCTTCCAGATCTTTTCGTCCTAGTATTCCGGGGTTGACCAGGCACAATGTTGAATAATGTTCGTTGACGACTTCGAAAGGAACGTCTACTCCGTGTATCTGAAGGAATACCGTCCCTCTAGTTTGGGCGAACTGCCCGTTAATGCTATGGTCGTCCGGTATTTCCGCAAAAGAGCAGTGCTCTGCAAGCGCGGTTTCCGGTATGTAATTAAGATTGTTGTGAAAATTCACTACCACGCGAGCACTTCCTGTTTTCAATAAAAGCGAATATACTTCTACTTCCTCGTTATCTTCAAAATCGTTATAACCGTAAAGAGCTACTACGGTCATATCCCTAAATTTATGAAAGAGGATTTAATTTGCCTAATCAGAGAGATCTAGAACCTGACGTTCATCATCTGAGTGAATGGAATTGGACCCTATTTAATTTATAATGCATAAGGCTCTTGCTCCTTCCAACCCTAGTATCCCGGTGGCGGTGGAGTGTGGCAGGGGGGTGCTAAGAGATATAATCTTACAAATGACGCTTTCTTCTGCTATATCCAAACTTACCTCCCCTATAATTCGAAAATATGACCCACCGACAGTATATTCTTCGCTGACTCTATCGAACTCTATTCCTACTTCTTGTTCCTCGATAAAAGTAAAGTTCGTGTCGAAAATGATTATAAATTCTATCAGGTCGTTTGTAAACTGTTCGGATCTTAACGCTATGAATTCTGGGACTGTATTTTCAATCGTTTGACCTAATTGGTTCGCGAAAGGCGGCATTATCGCCGGGAATGCCTTAGTTCCATTTCAGGAGTGAGGCTCAGTGATTTCGTAACTCCGGTTAGTAACTTAGTCTAACAACCCTAGTAATTGGGCGCTTTCTAATCCTATTATAGCGCTAAGTAACGGATATCCTATTGGGGTTCGGCGTGATACTACCTTAAAATTCACCAAGATTTCATTAATAGTAAGGGCGAGCTCTTCTACAATATTCAAAGGGATTCCGTCTACAACCGACGTTTGTAGGCGACTAAAATGCTGATAATGCCAGACCTCTCGCTCCGAGATAAAATTATAATTCGTTTCATGGAACACTGAACAGTCAAGTTCTCTTGCTCTTAACCTGTTTGATCGTAATATGATAACAGACGGAATGAAAATAAAACCGGGTGTCTCTAGTGGATTTACAAAAGGTGGCATTACCAAATAAAACAAATTTTCAGTAAATTCTGGTTGATTTAGTGATCTTTGGTTGGCGCGACGAGGTTAGTTTTCCCGAGAAAACTTGCACGTTTCATATCGATTTCGGTTCTCTCTAGTAGGGCTTCGAAGGTTTCCGAAAATTCGAGCCACGAATTTATACCGGTTCTTAATCGATCTAACGCTTGCACCCTCTGTTTTCTGATGCGAAAGCCTCTTCCTCCGCGTTTATTTCCTTTAGCGGGAACAAGAAGTATCTTAAACATGAGCACTACGAAATTTGAAGAGAAAAGAGAAAAAAAATTTATTTAAGGTCTACACGCTTCCCTTTAATCTTCGCGACAAAGTTCTTCTAAATTCTTTAAAATATCTTCTAGCTTTTCTTCCCGATGACCGCTAGAAGTTTCTTTTTCTTTTTCGCTTTCGGACCTGTCAGGTTCTGTTTGGGCCGAAGTTAGTGCTATTGCCCTTAAATATCGTTCTCTAACCTGGCGTCCAGCACGCCTTTTTCTTTTTAGTGGATTTATTTTTGTCATTAATACGTCTAAAAAAAATGTAAGAGTAAAGAAAAAGGATCTGAAACCCTATTAACCGTCATTTCATTGACACATTGCAGCAACCAAATCACGGTGCTTGATTTTGACCAGTAAAAGGGCCACGTTAGGCCCAAATCGGGTCATTTCTTAAATAAGGTCTCAAAATCTTTCTCTCCTTTTAGTAAAATTTCAAATTTAAAATATTTCTGAGAATTTGTTTAATCCAGAATTGTTTACCGCATAACGGTGAACGATTCTCGATATTCAGTCCAACCAGTAAAAGGGCCACGTTAGGCCCGAGTCGGGTTTGACATTTAACAAAATCTCAAAAATAAAAATTTATCCCTTTGATTTTCCCTTCTTTTCAATGCGTGAAGGTCCTCGAAGCCTGACAAATTCGATGGCGAACGGAATAAAATTAATTTCCCGGAGAAGATGATATGTTAAACCCTTTTTGGTTAAAGAATAATAACGTTTTCTTGCTCTTCTTTTTGCCGGTTATAGGCATAAATCAAAAGGCTCAACAATCATCGTTTTGCCGGTTGTAGGCATAAACATCCAATTGTTAGAATTTTTTTATTATCCTTAAACCAAAATTTTCAACAATTTATTGGTAAAATCAAATTTTCGATCAGAAAACAGTTGGGTTAGGCGATATTTCGGCGCACGCTGTAAGAGTGTTTAAGTTGCCGGATTATGTACGTATTTACTTTGTTCGGGTGAAATTTTGGTTTACGTTAGATAGTGTTTTTAATTCCCTTCACTTGCCCAAGCGGCTACACGCTTTCGGCAAGGTTAATCAGGGAAAGGTTTTTTATTTTATTGAGGAGACCAGAGCTCGCGAGCACGCTGAGTATAGTCACCGTCCTCACTATCTCAATTCTGCGTTTCACCCAATGTACAAGGGGGACTGTTATTCTTTCAACAGTCTAAAGAAACGGCTAACATTTAGAGATAGCAAAAAAAAAGCTAAATTTTCGCGCACTCGAAAATGAAAATTTTTATTTCAGAAAAATCGAACATTTATCGATCTCCATCTTTCTTTTTTTTAAAACGAAACACAAACAGTGAAATCAAATCCCACCGCTGCCACCAGTTTAATTTGTGACGTTTTTGAATTTATCGAAACTTGAGAAAGAGAACGAATTCTCTAGTTCAGACTCCGTATCTCCAAAAGCGTCTCAAATTGTAACGTATTTTATACTCATTTCAGAGTGGTAAATTTTGTGAGTTTGATCTCCGATCTATTAATTCAGATCGTTGCTATTTTATGTTTCGTTTTCGAAAAGTAATATGGTTTCGGATGTTGGAACTTCCTGGGAAATAAAAATTTTAAACACGCACTTTTGTATAATATTTTTGTGGTTTATTAAAACAATGGTTTCAAGAGATTTTACAAATTTCAATTCTTAGCGCGATTCGGTACACTAATCGCTTGTGAGATAAATTAAAGTTATGTGTAATGACTGTGTTTGTGTGATTTGTTTTTGATACATAATTACCATGACAAAGTGAAAGATGGTTTCTAAATTTTCTTAAAATTACCTCTGAATAGAGGGCAATTTGGCTTAATGTCCTTAGCTCTTTTTCTTAAGAAGATAAACGCGGAAGAAATATTTCCGATTTAAATTCAAAAATAATTCAATATTGCAATAAAAATTTCAAATAAAATTCCGATTAATGCAGAATTTAGAATTTTATTCTACAGTGTTGGTTTAACGTCGCCCAGAATGCAATGAAGATGCAAGCAGCGACGGGTCGATGACCAAAAATGATTCTATTTTTCGAAAATATCCGTCGAGGAAAATTTCCGGCTTAAAATGCAACCAACGAGTGAATTTCCATTTCAAAACAATTTCCGTTCGTTAACGTTGAGAGTTTTATTTTAAGCTTTAATAATTAAACCGATTTTAAATAAGAGAGTTCAGGTACAAAGACCTGACTTTATTTTTTTTCGAATTTAATTAAGTACCGTTTCGTACGTAACCGAAAGTAGTAGTTCCACGATCAGCGACGGTTCAATCCGTTGAGACGTGGTTTCGTAGCCCCGTTCAGCGAGAGAATGACAATAGGTGCTTCCTCTTGATTAGCGAAACTACCTCGGTCAAGGTGCGCTAATTAGGTGGGAGGAGGTACTATTTTCGATGCACCGAACTACTGCGGGCGGTCTCGCGGCCGCGAGACGCTGAATCTTGTTTCGCACGGTCGCGAGGTGTTAAGGCGCGGAAGTAGTTCGTAAAATCGGATGGTCTCTTCCGTCGCTCGTGGACTTGAACACAACCTGTGTCCAAGTTGGTTTTAATTTAGTTTGATTTGTTTAAAATTCGTAAGCTTGTTTATTGGATGATTACTGAGAGTAACGACCCCTTAATACATCTATTATGTATTGTACACCACTGTACAATACATCTCGTCATTTTCATTATATTAATTTTGTGCGTTTTTCAGCATAAATCTGAAAGTTGTTTTACCACGGCGATCGCCTTGTACCTACTATCCCGTGCGAAACGTCCACCCGTTAGGTGCATCGAAGATAATTTACCTTTAGTGAATATTAATTAATTTATTTATTTTTGCATGTAAAATACTTGTCGGTTGCAAATTAGCCTAATGGAAAATTATTTTTTCTAAATTTATTTAATGTGTTTTCAAATTTTATAATTAACCAACACTTCTAGATTAAAATTCTGTCGCTTCATTACTTAATTGCAATTTATTGTTACCCTGTAATAAATTATTAGAACTTTACCATTTTCTCAATCTGGTAAAGTTTTACAAGTTTAGTTTTATTTTCGGTAGTAACCATTTCGTAAAAATAATTGGAAAAAAAAGGGAAATTTTATACAGAACCCTTCTTAAATTCCTTCCATCATCTTTCCTCTTTTATTTTCTTATTTCTATAAAAATTTATTAATTGAACGTAACAGATTTAAATAATTGCAATTGGATTTAGTTCATATTTAAGGTTCAGGTTGTAAGAATAATATATTTAGTTTTTATCATAAAAAATCATTAATATAGCGCTTAAAACATTGTTTTTTGTACACTTTTTTTTAGTGGCGCTTATCACCCCATTTCTACCTTTTCAAAAAATCGATGTTTTTCTATTAAAAAACATATTTCTACTATCAAAATCTATAATTTTCTTGTATATTCTTGAAAAAGAAGTACAGAATAGGTACCAACCGGTTTTCTTTCTACCTCTGCTGCAGCAAAACATAGTTAGATTTTCACCTGAACTTCTTTTGTGGCACTTATCACCCCATTTTACGGTACTTTTCTCAAAAATCAATTTTTTTTTTTAATTTAAACAAAATTCTGCAACTTCTCATTTATTTATTTCAAATTTCATTTTTGTCAACTTATCATTGTTTTTATCATATTTCAATTATTTTCCTTAATTTCACAAATTAATTTTACTTTTTTTCGATCATTTTCCTCGATTATTAATTATTATTCTTATTTTCTAAAATTATTTTCTAAAATTGCAAAATATTTTTCTAAAAGTTCGATTATTTTCTTTAATTTTTAATTATTTTCATTTGTTTTTATAATTTCCAAAATTTTTTATTCAATATCATAAATTTTAATTATTTTTAGCTTTCTTCAATTCTTTTCTCCAATTTTTAGTTATTCTTGTTTTTGTTTTCAATTGATTTCTAAGATCTTAATACGTAATTGAATATAAGAAACAAAAACCAAATTCTTATACGCAATAAAAAAAAATTATTTCTTTGAATAATACTTTTAATAATTTTTAATTCTTCGTTATTATCATTAAAATTTAACATATTATTTTAATAATACAACAATTAGAAAATTTGAAAGTAAACTCTTAACAATAACATTATTATGTAACATCCTGCGTATATATAGTATAAAAAAAAAATATATAATATCTTTTTATTTCTAGTTTTACACATTAAACTAAAAACGAAATATTTGTATCTTATTTTTGGCCTTAATGGAACCAAATGTTCTTTCTTTTTATCTGACTATATATTTTAGACTGATTATTTTAAAAGAAAAGATTCATCCACTTACAATACCCCCAGGGTTATCCGGAACCATAAATTAAACAAAAATCTAAACTTTCCCAGAAACTAGAGTGCACGTGCAACTCTCATAGATGCACATGAACTCTTATTTCCTTAAAAATAAACTAGTCCCTAACATAAAAAGGTTAACAGCTTGCCAGTTATAAAAGATAACCTAAAGTGCAGCGAGCAATCACCAACTTCAAAATTAAGATCATTCTTAAAACATATTGAAAAAAACCTAAGTACTACAATCTACTTTTTGAATTTACGATCTTGGGTCCATGTTTCCAAGGGGTCTGGCCTCTTAGATAGTCTCCGCGACGAAGATTAGCAGCTGAGAGCCATAAAGATTTCCTCCGCTAGGAACATTGAATCTAAGAATGGCCTTTGAACTCCCTTTTTCTAAAAAGTTTTTCGAAACTAACAATCTTTACAGAAATAGAAAATTTGTACCATAAAATTTAAATCTAACTTTCCATCCTCCAAATAAACTCTATAATATTTACTTAAATAAACCAAGTTTGGTCATTCTTAGATTCAATAAATTAATCATCAGTGAAATATTTCAACAAATAATGTTATTACTAGCGCTGAAAATTTTATGTATTTTAGAAATCCACAACGATTCAATTAACGTCAAAAGTAAGTAAAAATATAAATTTCAATTCTGTACATTAGTTAAATTCATTTTATTATTAATTGTTCGCAATTTATAGGTTAGGATTAATATTAGTACAAATACGAGCATGCAAAAGTACGCTTGTAAATTTAGTTAATTGTTGAAACTCAAATAAGTTAGAAATTATATTAATCAAATGCATTATTTCATTTTGAGGTTATAACGTAAACTATTATAATTTAAGAATTATTAATTTTATTAAGTAAAACACATTCTAATTTTTCTTGGTTCTCAAATAAAAAAAATGTATGGCGCAACATAACTTCAGAATTCAAATAATGAATTTGAATTTTTGTATTGTTATTATTATTAATTTTAAAGGTTAGGTCTAGAAGCAACATAGTATGAGTGTGCGAATGTATGAGTATTAATTAAACTAAGTTAATTAAAATTTTATTATAATTCAGAACAAATTAAAAGAAGATACCAACCAAATGTATTTTTCACTTTTTGAGGTTATGATGCGAAATATTATAAACTAAAAATTAATAACCTTAGTAATTTTTAGTAATTTGTTTAATAATTATTTTTAAAATAAAAATAAAAATAAAAGAGATACCTTGCTCAAACATAACCTGAAAATTTGAATAATGAATTTGAATCCTTCATTTAAAAAAAAAAAAAAAAAATATGTATATTAAAATATTATAATTATAAGAATATGGTTAGCATTTTTATTTGTTGTAGTCTGGATCCTCAAAAACGGTACAAGTGGCTCCATCTTCTTTAAATCTTAAAAGTTTTAACCCTTTTTGGGCGGTTTTTACTCCACCCTCAAAAATCTGAAGAAACCAATGACAAATTAAAAAATGGAGAAATCTTCCATTTTTAAAGAGTCAACATGCCTGAAAATAAGAATTCTATTTTAAAATCTAATCCCTAATTTCCTAATAAGGAATGACCCGTTTTCTTCTCGAAATTTACTCCTCCTCTTCAAGTGCAGCAGTCCTCACTCGCACTCTGCATCATCGGATCTCTCTTTTCTTCTCCGTGTTTTCTCTCTTCTCTTCCGTGATCTCGTTCAACCCTAAGTTCAGTGGTCCTATGAGCGTAATCTCTTTTCCTCCGCCTACGATTTTTATAGTCCAATACTGCTCATTATTGGTATTCTAATTTTTACAAGACTTCTCCCTTAAATTTTCTTCTCCTACTTTTTCCAATAAGGAACCATTGGGAGGAAAAGTATATAAACCTTTGCACCCTCGAAAACAGTAGTTATTTTTACTACATATTTCAAGCTTCTATTTTCCACACTAAACTTTACTCCGGAGTTACTTCCAGTTTTTCTATTTTTTGCATTGTTCCATAAATTCCAGTTCTTGTTACAATATTCATTTTTTTTCCGAGATTTATTCAATTTTATTATTTCACTTCTCCCAAAATTATATAAGACCAAGTTCTTGCTAAATTGACTGCGTGTGATTGTATCATCACCATAGAGAATTGACAACACATCCAGCTGTTACCTCTGAGGATTCACCAGCACTTGTACCGGAGTTGAGAGCAGCTACCTCTTCGATCTTTCCTATCGACTTAATAAATCAAAGTAAGAAATCATTTTTGTATTAACTTTTAATTCTTCTCGCCTTTGAGCTTTGTAATCTTTATAATAAATATAAATTAAACTTCAATTTCTCTTTTTTTTTTCCTTTTGTTTCTAAAAAAATTTCAAAAGATGCTTTGGGTCAGGTGAAACTCCTTTTTGACCTGCGTCTTTCCCATTCCTTTCCGTGCCTATAATTTTTTTTTCCCGAAATTTAGTTTAGATTTTTTTTTTAGGGGTTCCACAGTTAAGCGGGTGAGCCCCAAGTTAAAATCAATAAAATTTAAACCTAATTAGTAAAGGTTAACATTTTGATAGGCGGGACTTCGAAATTATTGATTCGATTTGCACTGATATTTGTTTTCCATTGGGATAAATTGATCTTTCCCGAGCTATTGCGGTTTCGACCGTAGGCTCAAAAATAATAAAAAAAAACAGAAAAATATAGTAGTATTTACATTTTCGGATGTAACATACTATTATAAAAATTTTGGAGGCCCCGGGGGGATTGATTTCGTTTTTATTTCGATGGAATTGCATTTCATTGCATTTTGAATTTGACATTTTCCTTTTTCCTAATTCTTTCTACTAAACCTATTTTTCGGCTTACTAATTCAATTTTATTTTCTCTATATATGTGCAAAATTGATAAAATAGAATGATTTATGGTTGAATAGTTTAAACTTAATTGAATTGTTATAATTAAAAATTTGAGAAACTAATAGTTTTGTCTTGAATAAATCTTGATATTCAGCTTTATATACAAAATTTTATTTTAAAACATTTGTTTGTCATTTCAATATTTTTTTTTTAAAGAGAAGTTTTGAGAAACAGTGACTATAAACTAATGGTTTCTCTAATAATTTTATTTTCTTTATGCAAGTGTGAAGGAAAATTTAATAAGACCAAGAGTGAGAAAATTTATTTAAAATTTCTATTTTCCAATTTCTTCATAAATTCATAAAAATACGAATTTATGCATTTTTCTAATTTCTTTTTTTTTGTAAGAGATTTTTCGAGATTCTAAATAAATAGAATTTCTCTCGAATTTTACAAATTTACTAAATCCAAAATATTTCAAATAAATGAAATGTCAAAAAAAATAAAATTTCTCTAAAGAAATAAAATTAATGGAATTAAAAATCTCTAAATCAAATAAAAAAAATTATATACATGATAAATTAATGTATAAAACAAATGATCTAAAATCTTTAATATTCAAAATTGAATAAAAACTTTATAATACGCAACTTTTCTAAATTTCTATTTTTTCTTCTACATCATTGAATTTAAATAAATGAATTTTTTTTTCTATCTCGTCGAAAATAAAAATAACCTAGAAAAATAAAATTCTAGGAAAATCATATAAAAAGATTTTCAAAATAAATATTTTACAATTCTAATTCTAAAAAAATTATTTCTTAAATTTTTTATTATTGAAAATTCTACTTTTTAGTATTAAAACCTGAAATTTTTCTAAATTTACAAAATGTTTCTTTTTTTTTATTTAAATTTTTTCTACATTTTACCTTTTAAAGAATAAATACATTTAATTAAAAGAAACAAAATCTTAATATAATAATAATTTAAATAAAAGATTAAAATATTTCTATGTTGATATTTTGAATTTTTCTTCCATTAAAACTATTTTAATAATTACTAGGTAAAGAAAAAATAAATGCAATTATTTGTATACACATATTAACGAATAATAAATAATTATTTAAAAATTCTTAAAAACAATTAAATTTTTTTTCTCTCGAATAAATAAATCTCGAAAAAAAAAAACAAATAAAATCCTATCGAAATTTGACAAGGGAAAATTTGCTGTCAAGTATATTGAATTTAAAATATATGAATCTTTCTTTCATATTTTATTCAGCGGGAGGTATTTGTTAATTCCAACGTAGGTGATCGCCTCGATTAATATTTTTTAATCGTAATAATCGCAAACGGGGAAGATACTTATCGAATACATCCCAAAGCAATTGCGAAACAAAACAACAAAAAAAAAAACCTAATTAAAAAAATAAAAGAAATTCCGAAGAATCGGAATTCCCGATTGTTTTAAGAATTTTACTATATATATAGTAAAACATAATTAAATAAAAACAATTTAGTAATCTCTAAAAATTGTTTATTAATATACTCAAATAGTTAATACTAAATAAATTTTTTTTTTCTTATCAATCTAAATAAGTTAATACCTATAAAGAAAAAAAAAAAATCCTTGAAAATAAATATAGTGTGTAATTTGAAAATTCAATTATAATAAAGAAAAGGAAAATCAAGGGAAAGTATAATTCCGATTCAAGGGAATAAATTTTTGTTTTTGTGATCTTTTTTTTTATATATATATATAATTGAATTATGTTTGCTCTCTGATAAATTGACCAAGTTTTTTAATTTTCTAATTCTGACTAAATCCATTTTTTCTGTTCAATAGAATATTTAAATAAATAAAAATATAATTGAATAAATAAAAATCTTACATTTAATTAATAAAAAAAAAGAGGAAATTAAAAAGATTATTCTTTAATATTTTTTTTTTTAACATATTATCAAAAGATATTTTAATATAGGTCTCTACTTTAGGTCATTAAACTTGAAAATTATCTAGTTTTTCGAATTTTTCTATTTTTGGGTTCTATATCTTACTCTTTTAGAGATAATTATACTTAAGTAAAATAAATGATATTGTAGGATAAATATACAATTCCTAAAGTTATAAAATTTATTAAAAGAAAAAAATTGAATATTCTACCTCTTCCTTTTTTTTTTGCAAATATTTAAACGAATTATTATAAAATAATTCATACATTAATTCATCAAAAATTTGTTTTGAATTTCGATTAAGTTTTTAAGAAAAAAAAAGAGAGAAATAGAAGATCTCATTTTTATGTTTTTATTAAAAGGTGAATAAATTTTCTTTTATATTTTGTATGTCAATAACCAAAAATATTTTAAACTCAAACGCGATTGGAATTAATTTAATGAATAAATAAAATAAAGTTTTATTTTCAATTATTAAAATAAATATTGAACTAGATTCAAATTTCATATTTTCTAGGAAATTAAATTAAGAGGATAAAAACTCCTTATGAAAAAAATAATTAAAAGAAAATAAGAGTAATTAGATAAAAAAGTTTTACAAAAGATAATAACAACGAAATTTGTTTCAAATAAAAATCAAATTTGTCAACTTAAGTTAAATAAATTTCTTAAAACTAATCGTAGTCATTAAACAATAATATTCTAAACAGGGTCATATTATATCTTCGAAAAGATATTTTACTGGTGCCGTAGGCAGCTGCATACAATCTGTACAAAAGGCTGAGAAGTTTGGATTAAGCATTTCCCGAAGTACTTAAAAATCCATAATCTCTATTCGATAATAAAATATTAACGAACTGGAATTTCCGGATATTAAAATAAATTTTATTTAAAAATTTTAAAATTATTTCTCACCAGAACATATTAAGTCTAAATTGAAAATTAACAGAAACTAAGAGTTTGCTGAAAGCCAAAGTTAAGTATACAAATTTAATTCTTTTAGAGTTACATAACAATATTGTAAGAGATAAAAAAAAACTGCCTAGAAATTAGAGTACCATAATTTTTATATTTAAGTCTGATAATTGCAGTTATTTATCTTATATTGAATCAATTGAGACCTTATTTTCCTATATTTATACAATCTTTTTTTTTTTTCTCATTATAATACCAAAATTTTTTTTTTAATAAATAAATAATAATATAAGCAAATATAATAATAGTAATTTACTAAAATTAACCAACTTTTATCTGAATCCTACTTATCAATTAACTTAAATAAAAAATTTAGAATTTTATCTTGCAACATTTACAATAAAACTGTTAGAATTAAGTATACTTAAATAATTTTGTTTTGATACATGTCCAAAGACGGTCCAAAAACTAGAAGTCAAACCAGAAAGGCTACTGATTGGGAAATAGATCCTAAAACTTTCCAACCACGTAATAAATTAGTTCATAGTCCGACAAAAATCAAACCTTCTATTGAGGATAAGGATACTTCCCCTCCTCTGGGTGATTCAGACCCAGAGTTAGTCACAGTAACACTACCTTCAAAGGAGTTAAGTCAGGAAAATTTGGAATTAGAGATTGATCTTTCAGACTCATTTTTATCTGATTTAGATTCTACAGTAGTTAATCAGACTAGTGACCCTAATACAGGTAAAGCAAATACCGAAACCAACGATCCGCCTAAGTCGAATCAAAATAATTTAGTCAATCCAGTAGATATAGCAAATCCAGCAGCAAATATGGCTGAAGGTGTCCCCCACCCACAATCCGTCTCTATAAGAGATGCGGTTATGATTGTCCCAGAGTTTGATGGCAAGCAAAGTAATTGCAGTGCTTTTATTGAAGGTTGCAATGAAGCAAAAGCCATGATAGAAGTAGACTCCGAGGCATATTTAGTCAAGTTAATCCGAAGTAAAATCAAAGGCGAAGCTCGTCAAGCTATTTTAGGAATGAATTTTGCTAATATAGACTCGCTTACTGATCATCTAAAAGGTATTTATGCCCCAACTAGATCCATTACCCAACTGTTCGGTGAATTAGGGGCGGAATTTCAAAAAGAAAATGAATTAGTAATAACTTTTGCGAACCGTATTAGAGATATCGGTAGTAGAATTTTGGAAGCAAAGAGATTAGAAACAGGTGTTGCACCAGTCGAAGCTTTCCAGACCTCTACCAATTCTGCTCTTATAGAAGCATTTAAAAGAGGTCTGAATATTGAAATCGAACAAAGATTGCCCGAAAATGCCGACGTAAATGAGACCATAAAAAACGCTATAGGTATAGAAAAACAATTATTGGCACGTAGAGCTCTTAGATCTACTTCCGCATCAACTAGGGAGGTAGATAGACCACGCTTTGTCAAAGAAATAACGTGTCAATTATGTCGCAGAAATGGCCATGAAGCTAGGGACTGCCGTTTGCAGAAATTCTGTTCCGTTTGTAAAAAAACGGGGCATACATCTGATGTCTGCAACTTCAGAGTGCATACAGTAACAACCACACTGGTTACATGTCAAATTTGTAAACAATCTGGACATTCTGCAGCAGAATGTAACCAAGTAAACAAATGTCAGATTTGCCAACAGAATGGGCATACAGCAAAAACGTGTCCCCGATCAAAGCCGGCACATTTCACTTGCCAGTACTGCGACAAACCTGGTCACACAGCAGACCGGTGTTTTATCTTAAACAATGGCACAAATAAACTTCAAAATTCTTACAATACTCTCAGATGTAATAGATGTCAAAGAGTAGGACATTTAGAAAATAACTGCCGCGTAAAAACTACCTGCCGGTATTGTAAAAATGAAGGTCATGATATAACAGATTGCCGTAAACGACAATATAATGAGCGCAACGCGGGAAACTTGAGAGATCCCCAGTTACCGGGCAAAACCGGGGAGAAAATAGATCAGCCCAAATTTCCAAACCCAACTCAGGATTTCATAGCAGAGTTGTTACCTTAACTCATGGTTATCTTAATTATTTAATTCCACATGTAAAATTAAGAAATTCAATTTCCGGAAAAGTCTTAGTATTTCTTCTCGACACTGGCGCTGAAGTAAGTCTCCTTAAATATCATGCTATACACGATCTTGGTACATTAAAAACTGAAAATGTAATCTATATAAAGGGTATTGACGAAGATATATTACCATCCATTGGTAGTACTGAATTAAAGTTGCTGGGACAAACCGCTGAACTGGCTGTTGTACCCAATAACTTTCCAATACTTTATGATGGTATCATTGGTTCTAATTTTTTCAGAAAAGCAGCAATTAAAATGTGTTTTAAAACCAAATGCCTTTTCAACAAACATGGAAAGATACCCTTTTTCCAAAAATCCTTCCCTCATTTTGAGAACCAGATTGGTGGGGTAAGAAATTGGAAAAAAAAATCTCGCGATAGGGACTTACCCTATTTAAATATCTTTAATCCTCCCACAGGTACTTTAGGACAATTTCTGATTGACTCAGGTTCAGAAATAAATCTAATTAAAGAAACCCTGTTACCCCCAGAAATAGATATCGATAAATATCGACCTGTGTTATTGAAAGGAATAGGAATGGACAGGCACATAACCATTGGAGTTATTGAATTATCCGTCCATAACCATACTTCCGAATTCCATGTTGTCCCAGGTGATTTCGATATTCCCTGTGAAGGCATCCTTGGCGCAACCTATTTAACAAAAGTGAAGGCCTATATTGATTATGAACTCAATAAAATTACAATTGGAGAAAAATCATTCGATATGAGCTTTCAAGAAATGACACCTCGCAATAAAGCCCAAATTTATAATTTGGAAAAAAATGGTTTACCCAGTCCTTCTGGCGCATGGAGTATTGAAGCTTCCATGTCGTGCAAAGAAGAAAATGTTGGTTCCAGCCAAACTAGTTCTTCATGCACTCAGATAGACAATTCGGTAGCTAATCTTAGTAATACCAATACAGTAAACGCCTTTTTATCTAAAGCTGATCCAATATCTTCTTTTCGCATAGCATTGGAAGAAACCAATTCAGAGCTATCAAGTGAGTTAGGTATAGATGATTTCACTGATAAGGAATTAACTGACATCTACGAACATGTGAGTGAATCCGAAACAAAAGAGGTCTTAATAATTAAAAACTCCGAAACAATAGAAAAGTCAAATGAACTTATAGACCAGTTAAGACTTGACCACTTAAATCAACAAGAAAAAGATCATGTCCTACAATTGGTACATAAATATCAAGATAGATTCCATATTGAAGGTCAACCCTTACAAGCTGCCACTTCTATTGTCCACAAAATTCCTACAATAGATGACGAACCTATAAACATTAAACAATATAAAATCCCTATATCTCTGCAAGATGAAGTAGAAAGGCAAGTTCAAGAAATGTTAAACGAAGGCATTATTAAGCACTCTTGCTCTCCCTATAATTCACCTTTGTGGATTGTACCTAAAAAAGCTGATTCTTCCGGTAAGCAACGATGGAGACTAGTTTCCGACTTTAGAGCACTCAATGAAAAAACCATTGCTGATAGATATCCAATTCCTGATATTAATCAGTTCATAAATCAGATTGGTGGTCATAAATATTATACCACGCTCGATTTAGCAAAAGGTTTTTTGCAAATTAAAATGGATCCTAGTGATGCTCACAAAACAGCATTTAGTACACCCTTTGGACATTACGAATACGTTCGAATGACTTTCGGTTTAAAAAATGCTCCCCCTACCTTTCAAAGATTTATCGATGACACATTCAAAGGTTTACAGGGTAAAATCATATTTACCTTCATTGATGATGTTATTATTTATGGTGATTCACTTGAAGAGATGGAAAGGAAGTTGAATATCGTATTCAATAGACTCCGTGAAGCCAATTTGCAGGTTAACCCTGACAAATGTGAATTCCTTAAAACTAAGGTATGCTATTTGGGTCACATTATCAGTTAGGAAGGTTGCACCTTGGATCCTAAAAAAATAGAAGCCGTCAGAAAATTCCCTACGCCTAAAAATATTAAAAACATTCGTCAATTTCTAGGTCTAGCTGGGTATTATAGACGTTTCATTAAGAACTTTTCTCAACTTGCAAAACCACTCAGTAAACTTTTACAAAAAGATGTAGAATTTAACTGGGGCGAAAAACAAGAACAAGCTTTTCAAACTCTTATAACAGAACTTTGCAAATCACCTATTTTGCAATATCCAGATTTTACAAAACCTTTCGTAATAACGACTGATGCGTCTGGTTATGCTATAGGAGCTATCCTATCACAAGGAGACATTGGAAAAGATTTACCAATCTCCTATATGTCTAGAGTTCTTAGAGGACCTGAACTTGCTTACGAGGTCTATGAAAAAGAAGCTCTTGCAATGGTTGAAGGAGTCAAAGCTTTCAGAGACTATATTTATGGTAAAAAAATAACTATAGTCACCGACCATAAACCTTTAACATGGTTTAAAACGGCCGATTGTAACGTACGAGTTCAAAAATGGCGTTTTAAATTATCTGATTTTGACTATGAGGTTATACACAAAGCAGGCAAAAGCAATGTTAATGCCGATGCTTTATCCAGAAACCCAGTAGAATACTCTGAAGAAATTCTCTGTAATGTAATAACTCGCAGGCAACAAAAGTTGTTACAACAACAACCCAAAATTCCTATGAATATACCCCCAAGCGATACTGTTCCAATCACTAAAAGTGATTCCGAACAAGTCACAAAAAAATTGCTAACCCCAACTCAGGATTCCCAAGATTATTCAACAGTGCAAATCCCCATTATTCCATTGGAAAATACTAATGCTCCAAATAACAATGTCCCTATCACGTCCAAACGCCCTAGAAAAAATGTAAATTATAAAGACATGGACACGGAATCTAACCCCGATAGTTCATTTGATTGCCACCAATCCCAATTACCATTCATACTAGGCAATAATATGTTTGACAATGACTCAAGGGAAGGAGACGGATCCAGTTTCTCCTCTTCCCTGAGTTTAAATGAATCGAATATATCGTTCCAACCTCCACAAAATTCCCCTGAGAATTCAAATTCCGAGGACATCTCATCTAGTCCAGATTCTATCGATTCTTCTAAGTCCTCCGATTCCTTATCACAAAATAAAGCCCTTACTGTTGACAGTACTAGTAAATGCCAATTGTTTGAAATCAAAGATCTTATACAATTTAGACCTGACCATATTATCTATTTTATCAATACAGAGGGTAATCCATGTGATATAGGGGCGGAAAAATTAATTGAATTCGATAAAATTGAAAAATTTTCCATTAAAAATTATTTAGATGTAGATTTTGTCAAAAGGAGCAATAAATTCTTTTATTTTTCCCTATGTATAAAAAAGGATCAACCCGAATCGCTTAGTGTTATAAAAGAAAATATTTTTTCCACATTAAAAAAACTTAGAAAAATTCTTCTTGATAAATCAATTAAAAGTTTTAGCATCTCTAAAAGCCCAAGAATTGAGGGTTTAGTCTGGTCTGAAATTGTAGACATTCTTAAAATAGTATTCCAAGATGATCCCATTAAAATCCTAATCTGTAATAGTACTCTCCAATTCGTGCCACCTGAAAAAAGGGATGAAGTTTTTGAGGAACTCCATACTTCACCCATTGGCGGCCATAGAGGCGTTTCTAAAACATACAATCGTATAAGACATAGATATTACTGGTCTAATTTAAAAGATGACATCCAGCGGAGAATTCAACAGTGTCTAAATTGCCAGTTAAAGAAATTAGTGCGCCTTAAGACCAAGCAACCAATGATAATAACAGATACTCCCGGAACAGTATTCGATAAAATAGCCTTAGATATCGTAGGTCCCCTTCCTAAGTCCAAAAGTGGCTACGAATATATACTAACTATGCAAGATCAGTTATCGAAATTTTGTCTTGCAGTTGCATTAAAAGATACCGTAGCAACCACAGTAGCAGATGCTTTTATTAAGAAATTTATTTGTATATTTGGATCTCCTAGAATATTGCTTACTGATCAAGGTCGTAATTTTCTTAGTCAATTGATGAATAGAGTCTCTAAACGTTTTAAAATTAAAAAAGTAAAAACCACCGCTTTCCACCCCCAATCCAATGGTTCATTAGAACGCTCCCATCATGCATTAGGTGAATTTCTTAAACAATATGCTAATGCTGATCATGAGTGGGATGAATGGGTAGATATAGCTATGCTCAATTTTAACACTTGCGTTTCCGAAAGTACAAAGCATACACCTTTTGAAGTTGTTTTCGGTAGACTTGCTCGATTACCTTCCAGTGAGCCATTGCGCGAGGTAGATGTTGTACCAACCTATAAAAATTACATAATTGATTTAGTCACTAGACTCCACGGTATTAGGACCTTAGTATATGACAATCTATTAAATGCTAAAGAAAGGTCTAAAAAATATTATGATCGACACATAAACCCCAGAAATTTCAAAATAGGAGATTATGTGTACCTTCTCAAAGGCCCGAAACCCAAGAAATTTGGTGATCACTACACTGGTCCCCATAAAATCCTAGAAATTATTAATAAAACTAATGCTCGTATCAAAATGCTCAAATCCAGTAAAATAGTACATATGAATCGCCTACGTATTTCTTATATTAACCAGATCAAAAACAACAAACCATCTAAGGAACCTAAACCTTAATGACATTATCTAAAACTTTGCTTGTGTGTTACAGATGAATGGTGTACTCGTAATTTTTCTCTTTTTATTAGACTCTTCTTATAGTCTAATAGGTTATGACTGTGGTACCAGGAACCTTAATATTACGACCTTATCACTTCTCGATGTGGGAGAATGTGATATTCCGGATAAACCAGTCAACGTTACAAGGACCTATCTTCAATTACTACAGATTAACGAATTTAATGATATTCAGGTCAAACAATGTAAAATCGAAATTAAAAGAAATATTTACTATTGTGGAATGTTTTCGCATATTGGATTAACGGATGCTGGTATGGATGAATATATAAAAGAAATTGACAAGCGTGTGTGCGATGATGCATTTTCAACAGGTAGTTTAGCCATCACTCCTAGTCACCCAATGCATGGACTGAAGGTTAATCAAACCATTAGTGCATCAGTGAATTTAGCCGGCATTACCGAAAGAGACGGATCATGTACCGGAGCTAGTTACTCCGATCATTTTGGCACCTGGAGTAATGTAGTTGTTCAAGCCTTAGTAAAAGTTACATTAACCGAATTTACAGCAAGAGTTAAACTCTCTTCCAATACGGTCCATTTACGCTCTGGTACAGTATGCTCTCTCTCTGAAGGTCAATGCATAGATTCAGAAGGAGGTTATACCTTTTGGAACCCACTTCCCATTGATCATTGTAAATTCAACAAATTCAGTATTTTATATGAGGGTTATGGTAGTCGAATAACCGAATTAAATTCTGAAAAATCCCAACAAGTATTTTCCATAAATTCACAAGACATTACGGTTGCATTAACAGCTAAAAATAAAGAGTCGGTCTGCGGATATGAAATCACAAAAACTGAACACCCAAAACTCGTAATTTTTGAAACTACTAAAGGCGAAAGTTTCGCCGTAAACAAAAAAATATCTTTATCCAATCTAGACATTTTCGCTTACGTAAATTCCAAGTTTGTTTATGTAGAAAAACATATGAGAACCCAAATTAGACTTCTATACCGGGATGTTATCACTCAGAAATGCAATCTCGAAAGACAAACTTTAAGAAATTCCTTAAGCCTTGCCACACAAGCTCCCGACCAGTTCGCTTATGATATAATGAAAGGACCGGGGTATATGGCATTAGCAGCTGGAGAAGTTGTACACATTGTAAAATGTGTTCCTGTCGAGGTCAAAATTGAACGCTCAACATCATGCTTCAGTGAATTGCAGGTAACAAGAAATAATAAAACTTTCTACATGACTCCTAGAACACATATCCTTAAGAATAAAGGATCTGAAATCACCTGTAACAGACTCCTCCCAGTAATCTTCCAAGTTGGAGACAAGTGGTACAAAATCTTACCCGAACCCACCGAAGTACAAAGGCCTGGAGAAATAGAACCAAGCAAACCAAACACCTGGGAATACACCGAACCTTCTAATCTTGCAACTAGTGGTATCTATAGTGATTCTGAGTTAGACAGCATGAGAGATATCCTCATGTTTCCCGTGGAAAGGCCAGCCATGCTGAATCATCTAGCTCGAGGACTTGATGGACACACTACCTACAGTTCTGATGGCAGCATATTAAGATTATTCAACGAAGACGTAATGGACAAATTCGTAGAAAACACATGGGATAAATTATGGAGTAAGATGCTTACTTTCGGTACCATTAGTGCCGGAATATTCGCTATTTTGACTATCATCAACCTTATCAAAATAGTAGTAGATGTAATTGTACACGGCTACACTTTACATTCCATATACGGATGGTCAGTCCATCTGTTAGGGGCAATTTTTAGTTCCATTGCTCACCTTCTTGTTCATCTATCCAATGAACCCAGACAACCTCCAGAAGAACCAAGGGGAGGAACCTACACAGATACCCGAGTTGTTGAACTTGCTAGATCGAAATTCCATACAACCGTGCAAGTTGAAGAAACTAGAGAGGATGATAATTCAGGAACACACTTAATTTCGTTACCAACAACCAAAGCAACAACCTCAAACCAAACAGTGAAGTCTCAGCAGCAGTCACCGAGTACATCAGGATCATCAATGACAACATTAACAATCAATCCGATAGATCAAACTAATGCCAATAATCTCTATCCTATGGTCTAGTGAAGATAATTAATCTACATCTCAAATTGACTTCACCTTATCATTGAATAAGTGGACAACATTCCTCTTTCCTTCCTACACAGAGGATGGTTGCTTCCAAAATTTCACCTTCCAGCAACCATTTTACGGTGGGGGTGTAACATCCTGCGTATATATAGTATAAAAAAAAAATATATAATATCTTTTTATTTCTAGTTTTACACATTAAACTAAAAACGAAATATTTGTATCTTATTTTTGGCCTTAATGGAACCAAATGTTCTTTCTTTTTATCTGACTATATATTTTAGACTGATTATTTTAAAAGAAAAGATTCATCCACTTACAATACCCCCAGGGTTATCCGGAACCATAAATTAAACAAAAATCTAAACTTTCCCAGAAACTAGAGTGCACGTGCAACTCTCATAGATGCACATGAACTCTTATTTCCTTAAAAATAAACTAGTCCCTAACATAAAAAGGTTAACAGCTTGCCAGTTATAAAAGATAACCTAAAGTGCAGCGAGCAATCACCAACTTCAAAATTAAGATCATTCTTAAAACATATTGAAAAAAACCTAAGTACTACAATCTACTTTTTGAATTTACGATCTTGGGTCCATGTTTCCAAGGGGTCTGGCCTCTTAGATAGTCTCCGCGACGAAGATTAGCAGCTGAGAGCCATAAAGATTTCCTCCGCTAGGAACATTGAATCTAAGAATGGCCTTTGAACTCCCTTTTTCTAAAAAGTTTTTCGAAACTAACAATCTTTACAGAAATAGAAAATTTGTACCATAAAATTTAAATCTAACTTTCCATCCTCCAAATAAACTCTATAATATTTACTTAAATAAACCAAGTTTGGTCATTCTTAGATTCAATAAATTAATCATCAGTGAAATATTTCAACAAATAATGTTATTACTAGCGCTGAAAATTTTATGTATTTTAGAAATCCACAACGATTCAATTAACGTCAAAAGTAAGTAAAAATATAAATTTCAATTCTGTACATTAGTTAAATTCATTTTATTATTAATTGTTCGCAATTTA
This sequence comes from Ganaspis brasiliensis, assembly GCA_037103525.1. Taxonomy (NCBI): domain Eukaryota; kingdom Metazoa; phylum Arthropoda; class Insecta; order Hymenoptera; family Figitidae; genus Ganaspis; species Ganaspis brasiliensis. The sequence goes on along the minus strand of JAZKLR010000381.1, from coordinate 517,096 downwards.
TAGGTTAGGATTAATATTAGTACAAATACGAGCATGCAAAAGTACGCTTGTAAATTTAGTTAATTGTTGAAACTCAAATAAGTTAGAAATTATATTAATCAAATGCATTATTTCATTTTGAGGTTATAACGTAAACTATTATAATTTAAGAATTATTAATTTTATTAAGTAAAACACATTCTAATTTTTCTTGGTTCTCAAATAAAAAAAATGTATGGCGCAACATAACTTCAGAATTCAAATAATGAATTTGAATTTTTGTATTGTTATTATTATTAATTTTAAAGGTTAGGTCTAGAAGCAACATAGTATGAGTGTGCGAATGTATGAGTATTAATTAAACTAAGTTAATTAAAATTTTATTATAATTCAGAACAAATTAAAAGAAGATACCAACCAAATGTATTTTTCACTTTTTGAGGTTATGATGCGAAATATTATAAACTAAAAATTAATAACCTTAGTAATTTTTAGTAATTTGTTTAATAATTATTTTTAAAATAAAAATAAAAATAAAAGAGATACCTTGCTCAAACATAACCTGAAAATTTGAATAATGAATTTGAATCCTTCATTTAAAAAAAAAAAAAAAAAATATGTATATTAAAATATTATAATTATAAGAATATGGTTAGCATTTTTATTTGTTGTAGTCTGGATCGTCAAAAACGGTACAAGTGGCTCCATCTTCTTTAAATCTTAAAAGTTTTAACCCTTTTTGGGCGGTTTTTACTCCACCCTCAAAAATCTGAAGAAACCAATGACAAATTAAAAAATGGAGAAATCTTCCATTTTTAAAGAGTCAACATGCCTGAAAATAAGAATTCTATTTTAAAATCTAATCCCTAATTTCCTAATAAGGAATGACCCGTTTTCTTCTCGAAATTTACTCCTCCTCTTCAAGTGCAGCAGTCCTCACTCGCACTCTGCATCATCGGATCTCTCTTTTCTTCTCCGTGTTTTCTCTCTTCTCTTCCGTGATCTCGTTCAACCCTAAGTTCAGTGGTCCTATGAGCGTAATCTCTTTTCCTCCGCCTACGATTTTTATAGTCCAATACTGCTCATTATTGGTATTCTAATTTTTACAAGACTTCTCCCTTAAATTTTCTTCTCCTACTTTTTCCAATAAGGAACCATTGGGAGGAAAAGTATATAAACCTTTGCACCCTCGAAAACAGTAGTTATTTTTACTACATATTTCAAGCTTCTATTTTCCACACTAAACTTTACTCCGGAGTTACTTCCAGTTTTTCTATTTTTTGCATTGTTCCATAAATTCCAGTTCTTGTTACAATATTCATTTTTTTTCCGAGATTTATTCAATTTTATTATTTCACTTCTCCCAAAATTATATAAGACCAAGTTCTTGCTAAATTGACTGCGTGTGATTGTATCATCACCATAGAGAATTGACAACACATCCAGCTGTTACCTCTGAGGATTCACCAGCACTTGTACCGGAGTTGAGAGCAGCTACCTCTTCGATCTTTCCTATCGACTTAATAAATCAAAGTAAGAAATCATTTTTGTATTAACTTTTAATTCTTCTCGCCTTTGAGCTTTGTAATCTTTATAATAAATATAAATTAAACTTCAATTTCTCTTTTTTTTTTCCTTTTGTTTCTAAAAAAATTTCAAAAGATGCTTTGGGTCAGGTGAAACTCCTTTTTGACCTGCGTCTTTCCCATTCCTTTCCGTGCCTATAATTTTTTTTTCCCGAAATTTAGTTTAGATTTTTTTTTTAGGGGTTCCACAGTTAAGCGGGTGAGCCCCAAGTTAAAATCAATAAAATTTAAACCTAATTAGTAAAGGTTAACATTTTGATAGGCGGGACTTCGAAATTATTGATTCGATTTGCACTGATATTTGTTTTCCATTGGGATAAATTGATCTTTCCCGAGCTATTGCGGTTTCGACCGTAGGCTCAAAAATAATAAAAAAAAACAGAAAAATATAGTAGTATTTACATTTTCGGATGTAACAATTATTACAAATTTCTATTTAATTTGATTGATATATTGATTTTACAGATATATTGATGTTTAAAAGTTTCGATTTGTGGCTAAATAGTTTTCATATAACTTTTTTTTTTAATATTTAATGTTTAATTTCTATAAAAAATATCTAAGAAGGTTTTTTTTATTAATTTTACTACATTAATTTTAAAATGGCTCAAAAAGTACTTTTAAAATTAGATAGTTGGTCCGGAACTGAAAGAACTGCACCGAAAAAAAAATATTCTTCTAAAGAGAGTAACATTCCTTTCGTGAAATCCTCTCACGTTTTTACATTGTTTTGAGAGTATCCTCTACTTTTGAGAGGATAATTCGCATCAAAATGAGAGTATCCTCTCAAAATGAGAGGATCCTTTAGAGGCCATATTGTAGAGGAAAATTCGCATCAAAATGAGAGGATTCCTCTCAATCCAAGTATATTTTTTTTTCGGTGTGATATTCATATACTAGAGTTTGCAATTTCCACATCAAGTCCAGCGCGTATATGCGGTGTTAGAGCGTTCCAGGGTTCGATCCCTGCGTCCGTGCGATTTTTAATTCTTTAGGTAGTTGTAATTGTTTAGGTCTTACAAATGTTATGCGAATATAATTAAGTCGTTGTAGAAAAAACAATTAAAATGTTGTAAATAATTGATACAGTTAAACAATAAAAATGTAAAAATAAAATTGAAAAAAAAGTTGTATTCTGCCAATAAAAATAGGTTGAATTAATTGAATTTAAAAACTATAAATTTTTTTATTTACAATAATAAGAATTAATAATAACAATAGTCATAATATTAACAATCATAAATGAAGAAAAAAGGATTTAAAGAAATTTAAAAATGATTTAATACCTACAATAATTTTGTTCACATAGTTAGATTTTTTATTTTGTTTTTATTTAAAAAAAAACTTTTTAATTAGGTCTGAAAATTCGAATTTGACAGTAATTTTACACTTGAAAGACAAGTTCGGGCCAAGTCATGGCCAACACTGGCTGTCAAGTCTCGGCAAAATTTAAGCTGCCAAGTGAAGCCCGTAGTTAACAAAACGACACTGCGCCAGTACTGGTGGCCGAACTCCGGCAACTATTTTGCCAATACTGGGCCAATTCTGGGCCATGTTATTTTTCGCACTTGGGTAAAGGTTCCTACATGGATTCCCATATGGGGCCCTATGTACCAGGGAACTTTGGCACGAAACCTCGAGGGAACACTGTACATAGGATCCCATGTAGGTTCCCACATAGGATTTCAAGTGGGGTCAATTTTTGAAAACTGAACATGCTGCGCAGTAGGTTTCTATAACACTTACGGATGCGCAGTAGATTTTTTCCTTCTTGTAAATATGATGTGTAACAGTTACTGACAAATGAATTATTTTGATAACAATATTCTTTTTGTAGATTCATTTCAATTGTTTAATAGATTAAGGATCCCGTAAGGGAACACATACACATTGGATCCTATGTACAGCGTTCCCTCGAGGGTTAGTGCCAAAGTTCCCTAGCACACAGGATCCCATATGGGAACCAATGTAGGAACCTTTAAGGGATCCTATTGAGAACCCATATAGGAACACACGTGGGAACACACACGACATTTTTAACTGGTATGTCATTTAGATATAAGAAAATATACCCTACTTAAGACATCGGATAGAAACCGGACAAAAAGCAGATTAAAACCGCACGTAATTTGTGTCTGCTTATGTCCGACATTTGTACGGTTACAAATTTTATAGTTGGCAACTATAAGAACCTATCTGGTTTTTATCCGTTCACCTAAATCAAAAATGTAAAATAACTAAGGCCTGATGGAGAATTCAATCCGCTCTTGACTGAACTTATTCGTAAGGCAAAATCAAAAATAAATCAAAACAGCCTAACGATGTACGTTTATGTCTGGCTTAAGTCCGTTAAATTTTAAATCCTATTTTTATTAAGTCAGATATTCGTAACCTATCCGTTTTAAAGCGAATTTTATCGGAGGAAGAAACTGTAATTCATTATACATAATTGATAAGAGCGTATTGATGCCCGTTTATATCCGACTCATGTTTGTTAATTTTCAAATCATAACATTACTAAGTCTACTATTCGTAACCTATCCGTTTTAAAGCGACTTCTGTGGTAGCAAGAAAACTTGCATTTTATCTGCATTTCATGGTGGCGTAATGATGTCCGTTCTTATCCGACTTAAGTCCGTAAATTTTTCAATCAGAATTTTACTAAGTCTCCAATTCTTAACCTATCCGTTTTAAGGCGACTTTCGACGTAGCAAGAAAACTTGAATTTTATCTTCATTTTATGAGAGCGTAATGCTGTCCTTTCTTATCCGACTTAAGTCCGTAAATTTTTCAATCAGAATTTTACTAAGTCTCCAATTCGTAACCTATCCGTTTTAAGGCGACTTTCGTCGTAGCAAGAAAACTAGAATTTTATCTGCATTTTATGAGAGCGTAATGATGTTTGTTCTTATCCGACTTAACCCTGCTTAGAATGATGGATAGAAAACGGATAGAAATCGGTTTTTATCCGTTCTTACTGTAAATCTTACCCGGTTTTTGTGTCCGCTTTTAGTCCGAAACTTATCCGAAATCACTTCGGTTTAATCCGTTTTTTATCTGTCATAGTAATTAAAAACTCTTGACTGATTAGAAACGGATATAACCGGAGCAATTTTGAGTGTCTGTATGAAATCCGTTTTCTATCCGTTTTTGCCCAACATTGCATAAAAAATAGAAAAAAAATTATTTATTATATATATTAACGAACGCGGCCAATAACCCGAATGAGATTTCTTAAAAAAATGTTGAATGTATCATTTAAAATTTAAGTTAGAAAACGGTAAGAAACCGGATGTAAACCGTATAAAAACCGTAAAGTTTCGTATCCGTTAATATCTGAATTTTGTCCGGTTTCAATTCTTATAGTTGATAATTTATGCCCGGCAACTACCTATTTTATCAATTGTTTAAACAATGATAAGAATTATTTGTTTAAGAAATTGATAAAATAGCGATTTGACATTTAATATTTATCAGTTATTATAATGAGCTCCATAAATTGTAAAATTTTGGAAAAAAGATTAATCTTTTTAGGTACAATTGAAAAAAAGTTAGTAAATAACGACATTTATTTATTTAAACAATTATTTAAATAATGATTTTACATTTTTTTCTTTTTTTTATAACCGTCAAGGGGGGCTATTTTTTGCACGCGAGGTTTTTAACGATTAAGTCTTTATATTTAGTTGTTTAAGTATCCTATTTGGTATACATATTTTCTTATATCTAGACTACAGAGAGTACTAAATGACTTCACAGTTAAAAATTTCGTGTGTGTTCCCACTTGTCTTCCTATATGGGTTCCCGTATGGGATCCTGTGTGGTATGCATGATAACGGGCTGGTACCAACAGCGGATTTTGACGTCTGGGCCAGTATTGGCATGAGACCGGCATTCTTGCTGGCGCAGTATTGGTTAAATTGGTGCTTTTTGGACTTCTTTGTTTATAAGGAGTTCAGTGGAGATGATAGTAATTTTTTTGCAGTTGTTTAGTTTTAAAAACACGTATTTTCGAAAACCGTTTGCGACTGCGCAGCTGCTATGGAGTAGAAGGGGATGAACCACTGAAAGGAAAAGTGACGTGACCATCGTGACCATCGCAGGGCCCAGTAGGACCTAAGACGGCCTATAAGTTGCCCTTGGTTTCCCTTTAGTCTCGTGCTTGCTCGTGCTTAAGAAGTCTGTATATCAGTCTGTGCAAATATCTTTCTGAAATTTTGCCCGTATAGTGCAATAAAAAGTGTATATTTTAGTGCAAAAAAAAAAAACTATGTTTGCTTGTGTAAAATATTCTCGTCCTTGTACAGGTCACGAAGACCTAGATGTAATAAATGTCAATGAGATCAAGAAGTTTGATCCAGCACGGGTTAACATTGACCATAATAAACTTTTAACGTTCAATGTTCTGCGAAAGGAAAGTGTTCTGCATTTGTTATCTTCGTAACAAGTAAGTGCTATTTTGTACATAATTTTGAACATAGGGGAGAGGCGGGTAATTAGGCGCACATATTAAAAATTGTTAATTAATTTGACAATCCTTATATTATTCTTGCTGAAATAAGTAAAAACCATTAGTTCAATATTTTAACTAACTTTCTGTATAGCAGAAGTTGTATTAAATATTAATTAAAAGTGTTAATTATAGGTTTTAAAAAAAAGTACCACTGAGTGCAGGGACCGGTACGGAAGTAATTTGGTTTTTGGAGTTTTTTCTAAATATCTAGTAATAGTCAATAGATTTTACTTAAAGACTGAAACCAATTCATCAAATTCATGGTAAGAAATAGTCGTACGTTGTTAAAATTTCAAAATTGATTTTCAATTTTTGGTTATTTAACAACGTACAACTATTTTTTACCCTAAATTTGATGAATTGATTTCAATATTTGAGTACAATTTATTGACTATAACTAGATATTTAGAAAACACTCCAAAAACCAAATTACTTCCGTACCGGTCCCTGACTGTGTGTCAAGTTACCTGACCATGTTGGATAATATGGCGCACAATTATATTAATAATATTCTGATTATAATATTTAATGAAATCCATTGTTTTAGTTAACTGATTATATATTTTGATTTAAAAAAGTGTTTAATATCTTTACATGAATTTGAAACTGTTTAAAAACATTCGAATGACGTTTGTAGAGTATCGAAAAGGGTTATGATAATTATTTAAAGAACTGTTGTTATACAATATAAAGGATAAATATAAATGAACTTTTATTATTTTAGAATTTTCTAAATAAAACATATTCATTTCTGCAATGTATTTTTTATATTTACTTTCTTTTCTTTTATAAATAACGTGCGCCAACATTATTTTTTCCATCTTTTAACATTTTAAATTATTATCTCAAATTTAAATTATTGTCATTAATTTTTCATGTTTTAAACGATTTTTCAATTATTTTCTATTGCTTAAAACTAAATTTTTTAATTTTTCTATTATTTTCTGAAATTTTAAATTATTTTCATTATATTGGTATAATTTTTCAAAAATTTTAATTATTTATCTGAAGTTTTAATTCCTTTTATCATATTTTAATTACTTTTTTTAATTTTTAATTATTTTCATTATAATTCAATTATTTTTACAACTTTAAATTACTTTTATCATTTTTAAATTATTCTCTTTAAATTTTATTCACTATTCTAATTTTGTAAAATTATTTTGTAAGATTTTTAAGCATTTTTCTCAAATTTTAATTATTTTCTTCAATTTTTAATTACTTTCATTTGTTTTCATAATTTTTAAAACCTTTTATTAATTATCTTAAATTTCAATTATTTTTAGCTTTTATCTACAGTTATTTTTTTCAATTTTTAAATATTCTCTTTTATTTCGATTAATTTCTAAGATTTTCAAGTATTTTCTTCAAATTTAAATTATTTTTTTTTTTTGCTTAAAATAAATTCTGCAACTTTTCAATGATTTAGTTAAAATTTCATTTTTTAATTTATCATTCTTTTTATCAAATTTCAAGTATTTTCTTCAAGTTTTAAATTTTAAAATCATTTTTTAATTAGTTTCCACAATTTTTAATTATTCTTGTTTTTTTAAAATCAATGTCTTAGATTTAAAAAAAAATTTCTCAAATTTCCCATTATTTTCTTCAATTTTTAATTATTTTCAATTTTTTTAAAAAGGATAAAATGCTACTAATGCCTTTAGAACTTTAAAACTACATGTATAAAAATATAAAATAATATTTTGTAGTTATACTAAATGTGTCTGTTTTTAAGAAAATCTGTTTTCTTTTTGCTAGTTATATGGCGTCGTGCATAGCAGGTAGTCAAACAGTAAGAGCGGGTCGAGAGTGGGTATATAGTCCAGTCAAATTACACATTCAACAAAACAATAGATCACAATTTTATTTTTTTATTCGATAGGGGGATGTTTATTGGGCTTAAATACAAGTTTGTGACCTCTGGGGGAGGTAACTTTGTCCGCCATCTTGAAAAAAGGGGTGAAAATTTGTTTTCAAAATAATCCAAAATCTATGCGATTAACGAAAAAAAACTAAGAATACAAATTCATAGTAAATAAAATTGCCTATAACTTTTGTTCAGAACATTTTTTTCCAAGACTTTTATTTCTCGCTAAATATTGCAAAAAGTGAAAAAATAAGAGTTTAACAAATTAAATTTTGCATTTTTATCGACTATTGTTCAATTTGTTGTAAAAAAACTTATTATAAAAGATGAAGATAACTTAAAATTGAACAACTTTCGATTTAACTTTTTTTAGATAAAATTAATAGTTAAGGCTTGAGAGCTGTTTGCTGAGCTTAAATCCAAGATTGTGGCCTCGAGGGGTGCTAACTGTTCCGACATATTAAAGAAAGGGGCGAAATTTTTTTCTAATAATAACTAATAATCTATCGCATTTATGAAAGAAATTAAAGAATATAAATTAATTTTAAGACCAAAATTTTTATATAAATAATTGTCTCGCTTTTTCTACGTGCGTACCAACAGCAATGCTAACAAATAACTCTCTTTTTTATTCCAGAAATAAAAAGTCGAATAAAAAACAATTATTTCTATAATATCTTACCGATTTTATTCTACTAACATTAAATATAACTTTTACATAAATTAGTTTTCTAAAGTAACGCATTAAGACAAAAATTCTAAAAAAAAATATTTGATCAGTCGAAAAACATTGCAATTGTATTTGCGTTTGTGGGTATAGTATTTCCACAGTTAGGAGAGCTCTCCAGTCATAACTGTCTATGTTATTAAAAAATTTTTTTGATTTAAAGTTGTTTATTCTAAGGTTAAGTTCATTTTAATAAAAGGATTCTTTACAACAAATTGAACAATAGTCGATAAAAATGAAAAATTTAACTTTTGAAACTCTTATTTTTTCACTTTTTGCAATAATTAGCGAAAAATAAAAGTCTTGGAAAAAAAATTTTTGAACAAAAGTGATAGGCAATTTTATTTAATATGAATTCGTATTCTTACTTTTTTTCGTTAATGGCATAGATTTTGTATTACTATGAAAACAAATTTTCACCCCTTTCTTCAAGATGGCGGACAAAGTTACTTCCCCAGAGGTCACAAACTTGGATTTAAGCTCAGTAAACATCCCCCTATCGAATAAAAAAATAAAATTGTGATCTAAAATAATGCATTCTGTTCAAAAATGAGATTGAAAGATCCACTTGGTAAGACGGTTATGCATTGCAATTTAGGCATTTGCGCTCTTTGCTGCGCTCTCCAGCCTTAACTATTAATTTTATTTAAAAAAAGTTCAATCGAAAGTTGTTCAATTTTAAGTTATCTTCATCTTTTATAATAAGTTTTTTTACAACAAATTGAACAATAGTCGATAAAAATGCAAAATTTAATTTTTTAAACTCTTATTTTTTCACTTTTTGCAATATTTAGCGACAAATAAAAGTCTTGGAAAAAAATGTTCTGAACAAAAGTGATAGGCAATTTTATTTACTATGAATTTGTATTCTTAGTTTTTTTTCGTTAATCGCATAGATTTTGGATTATTTTGAAAACAAATTTTCACCCCTTTTTTCAAGATGGCGGACAAAGTTACCTCCCCCAGAGATCACAAACTTGGATTTAAGCCCAATAAACATCCCCCTATCGAATAAAAAAATAAAATTGTGATCTAAAATAATGCATTCCGTGCAAAAATGAGATTGAAAGATCCACTTGGTAAGACGGTTATGCATTGCAATTTAGGCATTTGCGCTATTTGCTGCACTCTCCAGCCTTAACTATTAATTTTATTTAAAAAAAGTTTAATCGAAAGTTGTTCAATTTTAAGTTATCTTTATCTTTTATAATAAGTTGTTTTACAACAAATTGAACAATAGTCGATAAAAATGCAAAATTTAATTTTTTAAACTCTTATTTTTTAACTTTTTGCAATATTTAGCGAGAAATAAAAGTCTTAGAAAAAAATGTTCTAAACAAAAGTGATAGGCAATTTTATTTACTATGAATTTGTATTCTTAGTTTTTTTCTTTAATGGCATAGATTTTGGATTATTTTGAAAACAAATTTTCACCCCTTTTTTCAAGATGGCGGACAAAGTTACCTCCCCCAGAGGTCACAAACTTGGATTTAAGCTCAGCAAACATGCCCCTATCGAATCCAAAAAAAATTGGCCATATCGGAATTATTGTTTTATTGAGGCTTTTTGAACGACAATTTGACTGGACTAATACCACTTTCAACAAATTTCATAAATTGAATTTTAAGCTGGCATGGGCTAATAAATTTTAACATAGCCAGATGTCAGGGTTTTCCCATCTTTCGGAAATAAACAGTTTTTAGCTGAGAATATAAATTCCAATTGCTCTGATTGATCCTTCTTACAAGATGAAGTACCAACTAACTACTATAATCCTCATTAAATTCTTTAACGCTTGAATAGACCTTAAAGCTACCATAGAATGGCCCAGAGTGTGTTAATCCTTCTCCACCTCCTCACCCGCGGTTTCATTAAGCTCAGATCTTGAGCATTAAGTAGTAATGTTCAATATAACGTTATATTATGTAATAATAATAATTAATTGTTACTAAAAGTTGTAAGAAGAGGAAACACAAATATACTCAAATGTTATATTTTACTAAGTAAACTTTGCTTAAGTTGGAGTTAATTAAGTTGAATTATATAAATACGTGAATTAACAATGATTCAATAACAATAATTAATTTGTTATGACGCTCTCTTATTGTGCTTAAAAAAATGCTAAAAAAATTTTTGGTACATGATTTTTCTAGATGTTTTCATCAGTTTTCGATTGGCGTGGTCTATTTAAATATTTTTTATTTTCACCAAAATTTTAGAAAATTAAAAATAAATTTCACTTTCTATCGTCTTCGAGCTCGTTTTTTTTTTAATTTTATTTTTAAAAGAAAGCTGAGATTTTTTCCTACAAAGTACGTAATTTTCAAAAAACCGTTTTTTTTTGTTTTTGAGAAATTTAATATTGAAGTTAGCCCGCCACGTCAAGCTAGGCGTCACTCTATCGCCCCGCTTGTTGTGCGCTGTTTGCATCATTACGTGTATATTTAATTATTCCAACGTTGAATTGAACTTTTATCTGCATTTTACAATGCTGAAACTGACATGAAAACTATTAAATGCCTACACTATAGTTCTTTTATTTATTTTTTTATATTTAAATTTTTTTGGTAATTTTTTGATTTTGCTTTCTCATAGAGAAAGTATTGTTTTACCTCCACAGTAACGATTGAGATTTTATGAAATGTTTTGACATATTTTGAACTCAAGATGTCAAAAATGATGTTTTTAAAAAATGTCTTGCTTATGTGTGTATATAGTTATGTGTTAAGATTATATTAGACTCTATATTTCGAAAACAATAATAGTTAAAACAATGTTTTTTTTTTTTGCGAAATTATAGGTCTTTAAGGGGGACAAATTATGCCATACTTTGGAGTCCGATCTATCACTTCTAACTACATTTTTTTGAAATTTAAAAATTTTGAACATTTTTTTTTTCAAAATTCACATATTTTTTGAAAACAGTAAAAATGTGATTATTTTACTTTTCTTATCTTTTAAAAATACATCGATTAAGCTCTTAGCGATCCCTTTAGTGCAATTAGATAGAAAGTTATTAATATTTTAAAAGCAAAAAACATTGAAAATCATGTTCTTTAACAATTTTTTTTTATATGTTGTTGCTTTTTTAATATATTTCTGACTACTGTTAGGTCAATAAAAAGTAATCGAATGAGCTCTTTGCGAACGGTCTTATGTAATCTTGTTCAGAGTTATCAATGTTTAAAAAAAAAATTAAGTTTTGCAACTTTTGACATCTTATTTACATTTTATAAGAAATAATTTACACCTATTTTGCGGACAGTTTAAAAACACATCGGTTGGTATATTTAAGATTGACTTTCGACTTATAAATCAAAATTTAGTGATGTTTAAAAAATCAAAAATATTTTTTAATGCAATTTTTAGGGTTTCTTTTTGTTATGTTTTCAAAGATTTTAATTTGAGTTCCTAGTTTTAATGATGTATACAGAAACTATGTAATATCCCCCTTAAAGACCTATAATTTTGCAAAAAAAAAAACATTGCTTTAACTATTATTGTTTTCGAAATATAGAGTCTAATATAATCTTCACACACATAACTACATACATATATAAGCAAGACATTTTTAAAAAACATCATTTTTAACATCCTGAGCTCAAAATATGTCAAGATATGTCATAAAATCTCAATCAATACTGTGGAGGTAAAACAATACTTTCTATATGAGAAAGCAATATCAAAAAATTATCAAAAAAATTTAAATATAAAAAAAGAAACAGTGCACAGCAACAAGCGGGGCAGTAGAGTGAGACTTCGCCTTGACGTGGTTTTTTGAAAATAACGTATTTTGTAGGAAAAAATATCAGCTTTCTTTTAAAAAGAAAATAAAAAAAAACGAGCCCAAAGATGAAAAAGAAGTGAAATTTATTTTTAATTTTCGAAAATGTTGGTCAAAATAAAAAACATTTTTTAAATAGACCACGCCAATCGAATGGAAAGAAATAAACAAAAATTGTTTTTTTTTGGTTGGACAGTTGACGTAAAATCCATCTTATTCAAACACAGACAGTACATAAAAAGTCATAAAAATAAAAAAAAATTGCAAGTCTCCAGCTTCATTTGATCGAAAGTTGATAGATATCAACAGTAATTTGTGAAACAATTGCTAAAAACAAGTTTTAAAGTTATTGTTTATTTCTTATTCTTTCAAACATAAAAAATTACAAAATTCAGGGTAAATTGCCAATGTCTAGCTTTATTGTAGCAAAAGTTGATAAATAACAACAATAGTTTCTTTAAACAAATTAGCAATTATATGAAGTAATCAGTAAAAGTTTAAAATTTTATTATTTTTGCAGAATATTGCAAGAAACCCCAAAAAGAATAATAATAAATATTTTTTAACGATTTTTTCATAAGTTTGCAAATTTAATTGGGTTTCCTACGGTCCTGTTAAAAATAGTTAGTAAAAAAAAAATTTATAAATAAATTAATGCAGGTTATTATTCGAACTTTTTAAAAGAGAAGCGGTGTTATTTGATTAAAAAAACATAGATTTTCATAAATTCTTTATCATATCTACGAAAACGTTTTTTCCCCAAGCAAAATACATGGGGAACTTCATTGGCTTTGAGCTACCTCTAAATATTATTTAATTTAAAAAAAATAGGGTTCAGGGAGACATTTTTAATATATCTTAAGTAATTCTACAAAGATTGTTATTAAAACATTTATTAGTTTAAGAGAAAGTTTTCGGACAAATTTTGCCTAATACCAGTGATGTCATTCTGTATCACATGCCCTTAATAAGAATTATTAATTATTGCTAAGATGATTTATTTGTATATTACATTACAGTTTGGTAAGAGGATGGGGGGGAGGGTTATTCCGATTTTGAAACATTTCTTTAAAAAGTGAACAATTTTCCTGCACGCGCACACATGCTTGCGAGTATATAAATTTTTCATTTAACAAATATTGTATATTTTAGATACAAGGAAAGTAGTAGAGCAAGGAGGGTTCTGGCTCACTTACCGACCGTCGGTAATGTAGATTTCTACTTTACCGACCGTGAAAAGTGGTGTTTCTGGAGGGGGTGTTCTGTTTTACCGACATAGTTCCGGTGGCCACCGGTAGGTGGCGCCACTTTTTAATCGCCCAAGATTAAAAGGCGGTTTCTAGTGGGTATTTTAAATTTTCACAGTGTTTTGGCCGCTTATAATGGGGAATTTCAAATTCACAGCCCTGTTTTAGTCGTTTCTAGTGGGTATTTTAAATTTCCCTCGTGTTTTGTCCGCTTATAATGGGGAATTTCAATTTTCCAACCTTGTTTTATTGGGGATTTTGTAATTCCCTCGTGTTTTCGCCGCTTGTATTGAGATATTTTTGAGTTACCGACAGTGAAGTAGCCCAATTGTGTGAGCTGAATTTCCTACCTTACCAACTGAGCAGTGGATGACGTCATTTCCGGTTTCGGTGATTTTTAAATTTCCCAACCATGGTTTAGTCGCTTGTTATTGGGGATTTTAAAATTTCCCAACCCTGTTTTTATTAAGATTTTAAAATATTTCTTAGTGTTTTGGCCGCTTTTCAAGGGGCATTTCAATTTTCCTATCCCTGTTTTAGTCGTTTCTAGTGGGTATTTTAAATTTTCCCAATGTTTTGACCGCTTGCAATGGTGAATTTCAATTTCCCAACCCTGTTTTTATTTCAGATTTTTTAATTTCCCAGTTACTAATAGTGAAGTGGATTTACCCAATTGTGTGAATTTTTAAACTTCCTACCTTACCGACCGAGCAGTTCCGACTACCACCACTAGATGGTGTCATTTTTTCAAATTTCCCACATGTCTGTGTCTTGAGGATTTTTTAATTTCCCGCGTTACTGACACTGACTTTACCCCTTTATATTGAGGATTTTTTTAATGACTTAGTAAAAGTCGGTTGGTATTGGGGATGTTTGAATTTCCCGCTTTACCATATATGTGAATTTTATAAATTTTCCCAGAGTTTTAGTCGTTTCTACTAGAGATTTTTAAATTTCCCTCGTATTTTGGCCGATTATACTTAGAGATCCCTTACGTTTGTAAATTTTAACCATTTCCAATATTAATCATACATCGGAATTTAAATTAATGAAATCGACACGTAATATACATCCTGAGTTTTCTCCATCAATGCATTTTATCGAAAGTGAGGGGTCTTTTAATTTACTTATATAATTTCGGACTTAAACAGACTGAATACGAATATTGAGGGGGCAAAGCATGAGACAGAAAAAGACAGAAACAGTCTCTGTCCTTTATTATCTCATACCCTGCTCGCGTAACATTATATTGTGCGTTGGACTTTACCAGTAATTTACTTAAAAGTCAAATGACATGTCATGTGACTCAACCTTTCCCTCCTTGGTAACTTTTAATTATGTCACAATAATTTGAATTATCTACAGGTAAGTACGTATTTCTATTTTAAATCGCCCGCCAGTGTTGGATTTTACTTGTGAGGTGATTCCCTATTGTATTTCAATATTTGAATCTTACCCCGCTGCGTTACAAGTTCAGCCGGGGATTCCCTGTGACTCGAGGCGGTGAGGGTAGTGGTAGGCCGGTCAAGTTGCGCGCGACTTCAGAGATGCGCGCGGCTTCGGAGTTGCGCGCGACTCCTCCGCCTCGCGGGGAGGGGTCAGTGGTGGTGGGAAGCAGAGTATAAGTCTCGGAGCGCGAGCCAAGAGCGTCATTCCTTTCTTTTCAGGTCTTCTTTTCAGGTCTTGCAGCAGAATCGGTCTAGCGCTAAGCGTAGTAGCTTAATATTATTTTCAGAGCTTTGTTTACTTTCTTCCGTATTATTTTCTAGTTTTTTTTTATATTTCAGTGTGTATGTGTTTATTTTGATGTTTTAGATTTCAGGGTGTGTATGTGTTTATTTTGATACTTTCTTTTCAGTTCTTTTATTCCAGGTTTTTTTTCTTTAAATTTTCAGGTATTTTTCTTAAGTTTAGATGCCAAAGTGTAAGATGGCGAAGAAATCGCGAGAGCGAATAAATCCCGACGAATATAATGAAATCTGTGAAGAGTCGGAAAACTTTGTAAAAATTGCAGAGAGAGAGTTTACACTAACTGTGTCAATGACTGGTGATGATAGACTCATCAATGCATTTAAATGGGAAAACAAATGTCAACGATATATTAATATAATTAAAAGATTTTTGCATAAATCTGAGTTGTCCTCTTTTCAAAAAGCAAGATGCCTTAATTTAAATCAAAAAGTTGAATATTTGCGTTGTCATTTTGATGTTATTATGAAGCGTGGTGCAGGTATGCAAATGTCGAATGAGAGAATTAAATGGGTTGATTTTGATGAAGCATTTGATGGTAGATTAAAAACTAGCGCTATTATAAACCTTAGTCATTTAGATATTAATGAGTTCCTTGATGATGCGTTTTCTTTGTTTAAAGATAATATAGAAATAGCTCTAAACAGGTATGGTTCGCTGAAAGTGTATGCGGTATTGGGTGCGAAATTTAAAAAAGATTTAGGTGATGGAAAAGAAGAGTTTAATTTTATGACTTTTATTGCTAAAACTGACGAGATTTTTGTTACAACCTTGTTAAATGATTGGTATAATAATAATGTTAAGCAAATTATTTTACAAAAGATTGAAGAATTTCAGGAAAAAGATTCGAATTGGAAACTTGATTCCATTCACAGATTAGATATAAATATCAACAAGTACAACCCCATGCGCGCAAGTTCTTACATAGATTTACCACTTACTATTAAAAATAGACATGCTTGTATTAATGTTCAAAATAGGAAGGATAATGAATGTTTCAAGTGGGCAATTTTATCTGCTTTACACCCAGTTGACAAGAATGCAGATCGAGTCAAAAAGTATTTACCATTTAAAGACGAACTTGATTTTACAGGAATTGAGTTTCCTGTTGCACTTAAAGATATTGTAAAATTTGAATCTTTAAATAATAATATTTCAGTTAACGTTTATGGTCTTTCAAAACAAAATGGTAATTTAAATGTATTTCCATTACATCTTACATCACAAAAGAAGTTTGATCATGTAAATCTTCTACGCATTGAAGATCACTACATTGATGAAAATTTTGATGATGATGATGATGATGATCTACAAATCACGTCTTTTAACTACCACTATGTATATATAAAAGACTTATCAAAACTTGTAAGTTCACAATTGTCAAAAAACAAAGCCAGAAAGTACATTTGTGATCGTTGTCTCCATTATTTTGACAGTGAATTAAAGCTCTTTGAACATGAAGAAACTTGTCGAACAATGAATAAGACAAAAATTCGACTTCCACAACCAGGTCAACACACTGTTGAATTTAAAAATTTTCAAAACAAAGAGCGTGTACCGTTCATTATTTATGCTGATTGTGAAAGCCTTCTTATTCCTGCTGAATTACTACAAGAGGAAACCAATACTTCTGTTTTTCAAGACCATAAATTGCTTAGCATTGGCTATTATTTAAAGTGCGGCTTTGATGACTCGTTATCTGTTTACAAAGCATCTCCAAAAGATGAAGACAATCCTTCAAAGTGGTTTTCAATAGAGTTAAAGAATATAGTTAAAAATTTAGAGCCTATTTTTAAGAATTTTAAGCCTATGGAAACTTTAAGTCCACAGCAGTTAAATGATTTTAGAAATTCAAATATTTGTCATATTTGTCAAAAGACTTTCGCGCATGGGGATGTAAAAGTAAGAGACCACTGTCATTTAACAGGGAAGTACAGGGGTGCCGCTCATCAAGATTGTAATATTAATTTTCACGAATCACCAACCATACCTGTTGTTTTTCATAACCTCAGCGGCTACGATGCTCATTTTATTCTTGAAGCTATTGCAACTGAGTTTGATGGCAAAGTTGATTTGCTACCAATAAACAAAGAAAAGTACATTAGCTTTACTAAAAATGTAAAGGATAATTTTATCAAATTGAGATTTATTGATTCATTTAAATTTATGGCATCATCATTGGACAAGTTAGCATCTTATCTGGATGAGTATAAGATTGTGAAATCAGTTTTTTCTAGCTTAAGTAATGACAAAATCGAATTGTTGACGCGCAAAGGTGTCTTTCCTTATGAATATTTTGACTCAAAGGAAAAACTCGATGAGACACAATTACCTCCTAAAGATAAATTTTATAGCACTTTAAATGATTCTAATATCTCTGATGAAGATTATTTACATGCGCAAAAAGTATGGAATGAATTTAACTGTCAAAACCTTAGTGACTATGTGTACTTGTATATGAAGACGGATGTACTGTTGCTAGCTGATGTGTTTGAGAATTTTAGAGATCAGTGTATGATTGCATATAAACTTGACCCAGCGCATTACTATACTACACCTGGATTAACTTGGGATGCGATGCTCAAGCATACAAACGTAAAATTAGAACTCCTCACTGACATTGACATGGTTATGTTTATTGAACGCGGAATCAGAGGTGGCGTAAGTCAATGTACAAATTGTTATGCAAAGGCAAATAACCCATATATGGAGAAATACAATGAAAGTGAGGAGAAATCTTATATTATTTACTTGGATGCGAATAATTTGTATGGTTGGGCAATGGTGCAAGCGCTTCCTTCTGGTGGTTTCGAGTGGGAAGAAAATGTTGACAATAATTTTAATTTTAATGTAGAAGATGATTCACCAATTGGTTACATCTTAGAAGTCGACTTAGATTATCCGGATGAACTGCATGAAAAACATAGTGATTTCCCGTTTTGCCCTGAACACTCGAAGCCACCAGGGTCTAAGCAAGAGAAGCTCCTAACTACTCTCCTACCGAAACGAAAGCACGTTCTCCATTACCGTGCTTTAAAACAAGCTCTGGCAAATGGTCTTATTCTTGTAAAAATACATCGCGTTTTGAAATTTAAACAGTCTGCATGGCTTAAAGATTATATAGATTTTAATACTCAACAAATAACAAATGCCAGTAATGAGTTTGAGAAAAATTTGTTTAAACTGATGAACAACGCGGTATATGGCAAAACAATGGAGAACGTGCGAAACCACGTTGACATAAAACTCGTGACAAAGTGGGAGGGTAGGTATGGAGCTGAAGCCTTAATCGCGAAACCTAACTTTCACAGTCGAGCAATTTTTAACGAAAACTTGGTAGCTGTAGAATTGAAAAAAATCGAAGTTTTCATGAATAAACCGCTCTACATAGGTCTAAGTGTGCTTGATATTTCGAAAACGTTAATGTATGACTTCCATTATGATTATATGCTACAAAAGTATGAAACGAAATGTAAACTGCTTTATACTGATACGGACAGTCTTATTTATGAAGTTAAATGTGAAAATCTCTACGCTGACATGAAAGTTGATATTCATAAATTTGACACGTCCGATTTTCCCACTAATAACGTCTACAGCATTCCGCAAGCCAACAAAAAGGTTTTAGGATTAATAAAAGATGAATGCAGTGGTAGAATTGTAACTGAATTTGTTGGCTTGCGGAGCAAAATGTATAGCTTGCGCGTAGAAAATAAAGATTTTATCAAAAAAGCTAAAGGTGTAAAAACGAGCGTTGTAAATAACAGTATCACATTCGACGATTATATGTATTGTTTACAAAATGTTGAAATACAATCACGTACTCAATATTGTATTAGATCAAAAAATCACAATGTTCGAACTTTAAGACAAAAGAAAATCGCTTTAAGTCCTTACGATGATAAAAGACTCTTGATACCTAATAAAACAGATACCCTTGCTTGGGGACATTGTAAAAGGGATACAATTTTGGATCTATGGGTTTGTGGATGTTGAATAAATAAAAAATCATATTTACCTTATTTCTTGTCTACTTTATTTAGTAAAACCTTAATCTATATACATTTTAATTTGATAATACTTTAACTATACTTTAACTATACTTTAACGTTACTTTAACTTTATTTAACATTACTTTAACGTTGCTTTAACATTAGTTTAACATTAACTTAACTACATATCAGATTTCTTAATCCAACTATTATGCGAGTTGTCGAATCCAAGCCATTTGACGTAAACTTCATCTCCACGTGTTTTGAGAACTTTCTCTACAAGATAAACATCAGGGTATTTGACTTTCAAGAGTTCCTCTTCATAGAAACCACCTTCGATGGGTTGATTTTGATAATCGGTAAGTATATAAGTTACTGGTTTTGTTGCTTTAACTCTATCCACAGTGAATATTTCCGTTGTCCAGTTGGGTGTATATCCTTTTTCAAAGATGTTTTTGTATTTGCTAACTCGAACTCGATCACCGACTTTGAATTTTGATCTCTTCAGTGGAATTCTTCTCTGTTTGCTGATACGTTTTAATAATTTCCGCTCATCTTCGACAGTGACATCTTTAGGTTTCATACCAATAGTACGATGTTTTTGATTGTTGTATTTTAACATAAGAGTTGGTAAGAGATTTAACCATTTGTAATTGCCTTGTAAACTGAATTGAGGCCACATCATATTCTTAAGAGTCCGATTAAACCTTTCAATAATTGATGCTTTTAGATTACTAAAAGTTGAATATAGTTTAATGTTATATGTTTGCATTAAACTTGCAAATTGAGAGTTGTAAAATTCTTTGCCTCTATCAGTATGTAAGTTTTTAAGAATACGTCCTTGTATCAGAATAGATTTCATGGCTGTAGAAATATCTTTTCCACTTTTACTTTTCACAGGAACAGCCCATGCATATTTTGAAAATATGTCAATGACAGTAAGCAAATATTTATAACCTTTATTGGATTTAGAGTAAGGTATCATTTCAACCAAATCTGCTTGCCAGGTTTCATCTATACCACGCATTTGAACTTTCCGTCGTGGATAATTTCTTCTAGCTTGTTTATGAAGTTCCGAGACTACTGTCAACTTTTTGTCGTCCATTTTCGAGAAGAGTTAATCGAGCGTCCAATTGTTGAATAATTTCTGCGTTTCGAAAAGCCAATTCTTGATTTATTTGACTCTCTAAATTTTTTAATTTTCGATCTATTGAATCCTCAAGGTTTTTAAATAATATTTTATTGTTATCAACTTCAGATCTTATTGAAGATGTAACTTGAGAGACTGTTTTGATCTCGTTTTGAATGATTTGTCCTGCAAGGTTTAAATTTACAGCGTCATGCGCTTCTTCAGCGTCTTGAACGTTACAAAGTTTTTTCTTATCAATGTCGTAATGTCCGTTTGAAGTAAGCTTAAATCCAGTACCAGGAATTCCGCGACTTGTAACAACAGATCGTGACAAGGAATGTCCAAACACGTCAATGCTCATTGTGATACTGATGCTTTATACACTTGAAATCTCTTAATATATAATTCGAGCTTCACGTAGTTCCTCAATAATTGACATAATTTCATTGTTATGACTTGGATTTCCAGCTTGCTGTGATGCTATAAGCAGACGTAAACGATCAACAAGTTCATTTGGATCATCCCAATAGATATAGTCTGGTTTAAATTTTTTCTTTGCTATCATGAACTTAGGTAATTTTCTCTTCAAAGAACCTCCACCTTTTTTTGGAGTACTCTTAAATAATTTTGCAATAATACTAGTATATTTAGAATTCTTTGAAGTTTGTAAAGGTTCATTTGGACTATAATTCTTTCGATGAGCATTTGTAGAAATAAGAATTTCTTTATAATTTGCTAAATCATTTGAAGTTATAAAAGATTCATCAGGTTTTTGTTTAAATAAAAGTTCAAGCAATCCAGCAGTTTTCAAATAATTTTTTTTTCCAACAATTTTGATATTTGAACCTTCAAAGACAATTGGCGTATCACCAATTATAAATGAACCATTAGGAAGTTTACGCACTCCATAAACCAAGTCCAAGTAACTTTTCCTATTTTTATTCAACAATAAAATGAATTTATTTGTCAATTTTTCATAATTATCATCATTTTCACTACTCTTTTGTGGAGTTGTGTCAACTATAGTCGCATCTAGTAAACTTGTGTCCAATAAAGTTGAATCATCATCAAAAGCAGTTGAAAAAGAGAAATCGTTATCCTCTTTCTTTATCTTTTCAAGCTTAATGTCTTTCAATGAATCTTCTTTTACATTTACTAATTTTTGAAGAGGTGCAACTATTGGTTGAAAAGTTTCTTTTAACATTGTTTCTGCAGCTTCTTTGCCCATTTTTAGTAAACGATGTTTACGTCTAATAGCATCTCTTGCTTTTGCTATTTGACGAAGCGTTTCTTGCTCTTTTCGATACATGTTTCTATCTTCACAATATAAATTGAACTAATTTGAAATTAGGTAAACTCTCTATATTTATAGTGTAATGAAACAATCAAAACCTTTGCGATATCTTCCCTCATTCAAATTTCTATCCTTATCAATGACAACAAATCCATATCTATCAGATTTCCAGCATTCTGAGCATAAGTCACGAAATTGAGTGTAGGGCATGTCTGTGTTAACATGATCTTCATAGACATGTTTTAGATTTTTTTCATCTTGTCTAAAAAGTACCAATAAATTGACATTGTCTCGAACCAAATGTTTTGGAATGCGAGCATACGTTTGACACAAGTAGAAACTATCAACGTTTACATGTCTACCCATACAAAAGAATGCTCTCACATTGTCTTGCTTCTCACAAGCTATATCATCAAAAATAAATATTGAATTTGGTTTAGCTTCCTTAGGTGATACTACTTCCTCATGCTCTCTGAAAGGAAAGTACTCAACACCGTCTACATTTTTTAGTACATTTTCCAGAAATTTGTATTTAGGTTCTTCTAAAGACTTTGAATATAGATAAATGTTTTCAAAACTTAGACCATTAGGATGTATGATTAGAGAAAGGAGAGCGTTTGTTTTACCACAATTGGAGGGGCCGCAAAAAACAGCTCGAATGCTATCTGAAAACAGACTGCCGTGACGTTTAATCTTTTTTTCATTAGTTTCAACGTCAACACTTGTGATTGGTAGTTTAACTGGTTGCGTTGTAAACAACATCTTGATATCGACTGGCTGCCGAGACTATAAATAGCGTGCTTTTATAGCCTTTCAGTCAGTCTCATACAAACTATCAAGATGTGCGTTTGAAATGATTATACATGAAGTGAGAAAAGGTAAAGGCTTAGTCAACCGTGTTATCAATAATTTACCATTCGAGTTACATTTACCCGGTTATCAGTTTTGTGGACCTGGTACTAAACTAGCAAAACGATTAGCTCGTGGTGATCAAGGTGTTAATCCATTAGACGCCGCTTGAAAAGAACACGACATTGCCTATTCGCAAAATCGTGAAAATATAAACGCAAGAAACGCTGCAGATAAAGTACTAGCCAAAAAAGCGTGGCAACGTGTTTTATCTAAAGATTCTAAAATTGGTAAAAGAGCAGCTGCTTTAGCTATATCTGGAACAATGAAAGCTAAATCAACATTAGGTATGGGGGTGCGGAGGAAATCAAACAAGAGGAAAACAAAGAAACTAGCACTACGCAATGTCGTTGATGCTGCCAAAAGGAGTATGATTCCCAGCAATAATGCTAAACAATCTATACGAGCTGCTATGATTGGTGCACGCAAGGCAATTAAAAGTGCTGGTGGTAAATCTAAAATTTTATCACCTCGAATTTTGCCAGTACCTACAAAAGTTGGTGGCTTTTTACCATTAATTCCCATCTTTGCTGGACTCAACGCAATTGGTGCTCTTGCTGGTGGAGCATCTGGCATTGCAAAAGCTGTCAACGATGCTAACACAGCTAAAGAACAACTTGCAGAAGCTCATCGACATAACAAAACTATGGAAGAAATATCACTTGAAAAAGGTCTGCATTTGAAACCCTACAGACAAGGACTTGGTCTCCATATTAAACCTTTTAATCTGGGAAAAGGGTTGAAAAAACGTAAATCAAGGAAAAGACGATCTTCAAAGAAGAAACGAATATCAAGAAAGAAAAAAAACTAATATTGAAGCTACCTCATCGTGCATTAACATGACTTTGATTTATTGAAATTTGCCAAGACTCTAAAAGTACCACATTTTCTTGGAGTGTTTATGCGTAATGAGTTGCCTGCTAAAGGACCTTTTAAATATGAGTCAGCAATTATTAATTTGGATAATAAAGAAGGTCCCGGTACACACTGGGTTGGATATAAAAAATTAAAAAATGAAACAATGTACTTTGATAGTTTTGGCAACCTTCCTCCTCCAACAGATCTAATCACATACCTGGGTGATGGTAGCTTCATAAAATACAATCATGAGAGATATCAAAATTATGATACATTTATATGTGGACACTTGTGTTTAAAATTTTTATGTAAACAACTTAATGTTAAGAGCAGTTTTCGGCTATATAAGCACATGTAACTTTTGTAAGCTTCAGTGTGAAAACTGACAGCATCATGAGTGATTCATTTACTTTAACGTTAACGGGAACGTCTTTAGTTCTTGAAGCTGAATATTTCCCACCAATAGAACTTAATCCAAATAAAAATTATGTACTTGGTCTTGTGGAATTATTGACTTTTAATTCAATTCCTAATATTGATGAAAGCAACAACAAATTCCATATAGGTTATAACATAATTACTATACCAACAGGTAGTTATGAAATAAAAGATATTGAAGCATATATACAAAGTGCTGAGTCAGATGATTGTACCATAAATATTAAACCTAATAACAATACATTACGCAGTATGATTTTCTCAAATCATCAAATTAATTTTACATATCCAAATTCTATCGGTACGCTCTTGGGATTCACTCCTCAAGAATTGGTTGGTAATGAGACACATATATCAGATTTACCTGTATCTATTTTAAAAGTAAATGCTCTACGTGTTGAATGCAATATTACATCTGGAGCATATATAAATAATCAAAAAGTGCATACAATCCACGAATTCTTTCCTAGTGTTCCGCCAGGATATAAGATTGTGGAAGTGCCAACACATGTCATTTATCTTCCGATAGTAGTCAAGACAATACATAATATTCAACTCCGCATTGTTGATCAAGACGGTGATTTGATAAATTTTCGAGGAGAAACTATCACTATTCGCTTACACATAAAATCAATATAATGAGGATTGTATATAATCAAAAAGTTGGAGGAAACTATAAAAGCTTGTCAACATGCAAGAGGCAAACCAGTCTAAATTTATCTCGCAGGGTGTTAACACCTCAGAATCTCAGTTTTCTAAAGCAAATAGGTCTAAAAGTTATACCTCAAGGAAAACGACAAAACAATTAATCTATATATTTTTTGGGTGTTGTTGTAATAAAAATGGAAGATCTTTTCAACATTGCAACTCCAGTAAATTTTGATGAGTCCATAGCTCATTATGAGATTCATGCTCATCAACCCTATGCTTCTTCATCCTTTAATAATAGTGATGAAATTCGAATTGCAGTACAAAATCAAGATTTGAGTATTCTACCAAGCAAAAGCTCATTACACATATTTGGAAAGTTGACCAGAAATGATGGTGTTACTCTAACTGAAAATGTACATTTTAGCAACAACGCCATATGTTTTTTATTTGATGAAATTCGCTATGAATTGAATGGTATCGAGATTGACAGATGTAAATATGTTGGTCACACTACAACCATGAAAAATTATGTTTGTCTAAATCCCCCTCAGCTTAACTTTATGGAAAATGTTGGATTTTCAAAAATATCAGATGATTCAAGAATTACTGTGGAAAATGGCAATCTCGACGTAACAATACCACTTGGCATGATTTTTGGCTTTGCTGAAGATTATAAAAAAATTGTTATAAATGCTAAACATGAACTCATTTTGACAAGGTCACGAAACGACTTGAATGCAATAATTCTAACAGGACAAGCAGAAGTTGATGAAGAATTCAAAATTACAATCAATAAGATTGAGTGGATGGTTCCATACGTTTTACCAGCAGACAATAATAAAATTAAATTATTAAAATTTATGGAAAGAGACCCACTGATCTCAATGAGTTTTCGATCATGGGAAATGTATGAGTATCCTCTAGTGCCAACAAGTTCAAAAGTCATGTGGCAAATTAAAACTTCAACACAATTAGAGAAGCCACGATATGTAATACTTGGATTTCAAACAGGAAGAAAAGATAAGCGTAAAAAATATGCTTGTCATTTTGATCATTGCAATATTACAAATTTTAAACTCTTTTTGAATTCTCAGTATTATCCTTATGGCAATTTAAATATAAATTTTGATCAAAATCAATATTCATTACTTTATGAAATGTATGCTAATTTTCAAACTTCTTATTATGGAAAAGAATCAGTGCCTGTCTTAACAAAAACGACTTTTAAAAATTTGGCTCCTCTAATTGTAATTGATTGTTCGAAACAAAATGAATTTCTCAAACAAGCCTCTGTTGACGTACGTTTGGAATTTGAATCAACCAATAATATGCCAGCAGAAACTACAGCCTATTGCATCATCATCCATGATCGCATTGTACAATATAAACCAATCACTGGCGTTGTTAAAAAGTTGCAGTAGAGGGGGTAAGGAAGTGGTGGGGATAAAGAGTATAAATACAGCTTTCGTCGGCCAGCTACTCATTTCTGTATAAATATTATACGTTTCAAGATGGAATTTATCGTAGACGTTCAAGGTTTTAAAAGGCCTTACAATGAATTTGTTTTCAAGGAGTTGGCCATAATTCCTCTTCAGACTGAATCTCAACCACTTGTCTTTCTCTTTGAACCACCTTACCTTTGGAATAGATTACCTGTGCGATACAAAAATGAGAATCGCTGGCTAACACGCAATTACCTTGGAATCGAATGGTCTGATGGAGAAATTCCTTACGATGAACTGCAACCAGTATTAAAAGAGAATTTACATAATGCCAAAACAATCTACGTTAAAGGACTAGAGAAGAAACAGTGGCTAGAAAAATATTTACTAAATGTTGTGGATTTAGAAAATTTTGAATGCCCATCGATTAAAAAGATGAAACTGGAATCGCCGACCGCTGCTTGTACACACCATTTCTTCGAAAACGCAAATTGTGCAGTAAACAATGTTGTTATTCTTCGAGATTGGTTTTTAAAACCTCCAAACCAATTTATAAGTCTAGTTGCTCAAGGAGCGGATGAAGTTGATACTACTTTAAAATCTTTTTATGAAAATTGTGAATCTATTTTGTAAATATTTAAGAGTTTTTGAAAATAAACAAATTTTAAATTTATCTCAATGTTTTTTGATTCGAAAAGACCTATCCTTTACATATTATTATGAAAATGAAAAATTTGAATCAACTCTATTTTTGAAAAACTTTAACTTTAACTAGATTTAAAATATTATTTTGAAAGTAGAAAATTTAAATTAACTTTATTTTGAAAAACTTAACTTTTAAATTTAAATATTATTTTGAAAAAAAAACTTATTCCTAAAACTAAAACTAATTCAACACAGGTAAAATAAATTCAAAACCATTTTTACGTAAAATATTTTTGTTTATTTTAACATTTCTTTTAAATATACATTTTTTTTACATTTTTTTATTTTATTTCAAAAGATTAAATTCAACGAAATTATATGATCCTCCAATATACTTCATTTGAAGCTGCTTCGAAGTTGCAGCCTCCTGCATCATTTCTAACGTCTGAGGTTCTTCTTCGAAATGTTTGGCAAATCTCATCGGCAGGTAAGTTATAAAATCCGCATCTATTTCAGCAATTATCCTCACTCCATATTTAGTTTGAACATTCTTCATTCTCGTAATGTAATATAGACCATTTTTGGTTAATTCTGATAGAGGTTTTACAGGTAGGTATCCCTCAAATCGTCCAACTGCGTTGACTTTTTTGAGATCCATTGTTTGTATAAAGATAAACACTCTGAAAAGAATTGAAAATTTTTTAAAAACTCTGCTAATAGTTTTTTTTTTTTAATAAGATTTAGTAAATAAAACTAGACAAATTAACCTATCAAACTAAAGCTGAAAGAGAAAAATAATCTTAATAAACTAAAGCTGAAAGATAAAAATAGTAAACAAGCTGAAAGAGAATAATATACTTTGTAAACTAAAGCTGAAAAGAAAAATAAACTTAGAAAACTAAACCTGAAAGAAAAAAAATAAACAAAAGCTGAAAGATAAAAATAGTAAACAAAAGCTAATAAACATAGTAACGTAAAGCTGAAAGAGAACAGAAATATTTGGTAAAGTTTATACTTACTGCTACTTTGGAGACCTGGAAGAAAGAATGATTCTGATGGTCCGGGAGCTGCCTTATATCATAGTATCCCCACATTTCCGAAAACCCCACCAAATTTTATATTGCGCACGCATGTCTGTATTGCGCACGCATCTCTTTATTGCGCACGCAGCTCTCTATTGCGCACGCAGCTCTCTATTGCGCACGCATCTCTCTTAAACTATTTACGCCTATGATAGAATATTCGCATTAAACTTATAGAAAAAGACTTTTATTTTATGAAAATATTTTTTTATTTACAACTTTTAGTTTAATATTTTCTAAAAACTATACTATTTACGCGACGATAGTGACTTTAAATAATAGCCAATGCTAAGCAATTTATGGTCTTGAAAAACAGAAGTATTGGTTTCCTCTTGTGGTAATTCAGCAGGAATAAGAAGGCTTTCACAATCAGCATAAATAATGAACGGTACACGCTCTTTGTTTTGAAAATTTTTAAATTCAACAGTGTGTTGACCTGGTTGTGGAAGTCGAATTTTTGTCTTATTCATTGTTCGACAAGTTTCTTCATGTTCAAAGAGCTTTAATTCACTGTCAAAATAATGGAGACAACGATCACAAATGTACTTTCTGGCTTTGTTTTTTGACAATTGTGAACTTACAAGTTTTGATAAGTCTTTTATATATACATAGTGGTAGTTAAAAGACGTGATTTGTAGATCATCATCATCATCATCATCATCAAAATTTTCATCAATGTAGTGATCTTCAATGCGTAGAAGATTTACATGATCAAACTTCTTTTGTGATGTAAGATGTAATGGAAATACATTTAAATTACCATTTTGTTTTGAAAGACCATAAACGTTAACTGAAATATTATTATTTAAAGATTCAAATTTTACAATATCTTTAAGTGCAACAGGAAACTCAATTCCTGTAAAATCAAGTTCGTCTTTAAATGGTAAATACTTTTTGACTCGATCTGCATTCTTGTCAACTGGGTGTAAAGCAGATAAAATTGCCCACTTGAAACATTCATTATCCTTCCTATTTTGAACATTAATACAAGCATGTCTATTTTTAATAGTAAGTGGTAAATCTATGTAAGAACTTGCGCGCATGGGGTTGTACTTGTTGATATTTATCTCTAATCTGTGAATGGAATCAAGTTTCCAATTCGAATCTTTTTCCTGAAATTCTTCAATCTTTTGTAAAATAATTTGCTTAACATTATTATTATACCAATCATTTAACAAGGTTGTAACAAAAATCTCGTCAGTTTTAGCAATAAAAGTCATAAAATTAAACTCTTCTTTTCCATCACCTAAATCTTTTTTAAATTTCGCACCCAATACCGCATACACTTTCAGCGAACCATACCTGTTTAGAGCTATTTCTATATTATCTTTAAACAAAGAAAACGCATCATCAAGGAACTCATTAATATCTAAATGACTAAGGTTTATAATAGCGCTAGTTTTTAATCTACCATCAAATGCTTCATCAAAATCAACCCATTTAATTCTCTCATTCGACATTTGCATACCTGCACCACGCTTCATAATAACATCAAAATGACAACGCAAATATTCAACTTTTTGATTTAAATTAAGGCATCTTGCTTTTTGAAAAGAGGACAACTCAGATTTATGCAAAAATCTTTTAATTATATTAATATATCGTTGACATTTGTTTTCCCATTTAAATGCATTGATGAGTCTATCATCACCAGTCATTGACACAGTTAGTGTAAACTCTCTCTCTGCAATTTTTACAAAGTTTTCCGACTCTTCACAGATTTCATTATATTCGT
Organism: Ganaspis brasiliensis; assembly: GCA_037103525.1. Classification (NCBI taxonomy): domain Eukaryota; kingdom Metazoa; phylum Arthropoda; class Insecta; order Hymenoptera; family Figitidae; genus Ganaspis; species Ganaspis brasiliensis. The sequence goes on along the minus strand of JAZKLR010000381.1, from coordinate 487,469 downwards.
CGGGATTTATTCGCTCTCGCGATTTCTTCGCCATCTTACACTTTGGCATCTAAACTTAAGAAAAATACCTGAAAATTTAAAGAAAAAAAACCTGGAATAAAAGAACTGAAAAGAAAGTATCAAAATAAACACATACACACCCTGAAATCTAAAACATCAAAATAAACACATACACACTGAAATATAAAAAAAAACTAGAAAATAATACGGAAGAAAGTAAACAAAGCTCTGAAAATAATATTAAGCTACTACGCTTAGCGCTAGACCGATTCTGCTGCAAGACCTGAAAAGAAGACCTGAAAAGAAAGGAATGACGCTCTTGGCTCGCGCTCCGAGACTTATACTCTGCTTCCCACCACCACTGACCCCTCCCCGCGAGGCGGAGGAGTCGCGCGCAACTCCGAAGCCGCGCGCATCTCTGAAGTCGCGCACAACTTGACCGGCCTACCACTCTGCTGCCCAAAGTAAGAACCTAGTAAGTCTCAGTTGACATACGGGTGAAAGTCGATAGATCCCTTGGATCCTCATATATAGTCAATACAAACACTCAGTTTTTTTTATATAGGGAGATGCGCCCCTCAACACTTTCCTTAGAATCCCCTCCGCGTGGAGACGATTTCACACTCTTGTCATTTTTCGCTCATTCTCCGGACAATATTTTCTTCTCTTTCGTGAATTTGACACTCACGAGTATTTCAGAAATTAAATTTAGATTCAAGTCGAATGTGAGTATGCGAGAAACAGTTTTATGCGAAACTTCCCTATGTCATATTCTTATATACACATTATTATAAGTATTATTATTGTTAATATTATTATTATTATTTTTATTATTATTATTATACCATAAATTTCAGTTTTATGAAAATTATAATTACGCGTGTTATGAGCATTACTTTTTATCAATTTATTTTTATTAATAAAAGCTGAATATTGACATTTTTTAATTACCGTCAACTAGGGTAACTTCGGACAAGCAGGCTCACTCCGGACACTTGAATTTCATTGCAAAAATATTGTATCGAATAGTTTAAATCGCATTTTTAATTTTATAAACTTTTTAACTACGTGATCTAAAGAAATGAAAAGAATGTGAAGTTGGTAACAGCCAAATTTTAAGTGTCCGGAATTAGCCTGCTTGTCCGAAGTTACCCCAGTTGACGGTATTACATAAAAAATTATATAGAAAATTTAATCTAAGTAAGGAAATTTAAAAAAAAAACAATATATATTATTACAGCATTTCGATAACTTTATTTGCCACCCTTCAGAATATTTATTAAAAAACACACTTTTATAAGACATTAGTGACTGACAATAAAATTATAACGTATGAATTCATTTTTAAAACAATTAATTCTATTGTGTACAAATTATTTAAATTATAACCAAAATACATTAATATTGAATGTTCTTTGTTAATGGTGACCCACATAATTGTTTATAATAATAATATTATATAATTATTATATATTTAACGAAAACCTAATTATATAACACACATAATACAGTGTAACTCACGTATATCGGACCTGCATATATCGGATTCCCGCCTACATCAGATATTTTTTTATTTATATATCATGTATTTTTACCTGGACTTAGAATTAGCGTAATTTAACTTTTTTAAATGATAGTATTAATTACTTAATGAAGAATTAAAATTTTTTAAATTAATAATCTTCCCTGTTAAACAATAACATTTTTTACACATTGTTTATATGAACTAAATTTTAAATTAAAACATTTATCTGTGCAATAATTGAAGCAAATAAAAATCCTAAAATAAAATTTAAATATTCAATAAGACTTATCGCTATTGTCCCGACAAGACAAACTTTTTAAAAGTTTTATCATTAATGCCCTTACGAGAAAAACAAAGCAATTTTAAAAATCAAAAGCTTTAATTATCTTTAAAAATTGTTGTTACTCATTAATAGTTGTAAAAATGGATTAAAAAATGGTGAAAGTCTTTTTATACAAAAACTTAGTTATTCTAAAATAAAAATGCTTTATCAAGTAAACACAAAATCTTGAACAAGTACTAGAAACTTGTAAATAAATGTTAAATAACAGGTTATTTGACGTAACTTACCTAAAATTGTTGTCATTTAAACTATTATAATGCTTCATGTTGAATAAAGATAATAATAATAACTAATATTTATTTGCTATCATATTGATGTAATTAACAAATGTTCTATAAATGTGTGTTTTTTAATAAATACTAATTCTGACAGGTGGCAAATTAAGTCAACAAAATGCTGTAATAATATATATTGTTGTTTGTTAATTTCCTTAGGTAGATTAAATTTTCTATATAATTTTTTATGTAATAATTGAAAAATGTCAATATTCGGCTATTCAGTATTCGGCTATTCCGATATAAGTGGGAATCCGATTTATCCGGGTAAAAATACATGATATATAAATTCAAGAGACCGGCAAAAATATCTCATGTAAGCGGGAATCCGATTCATGCGGGTCCGATATACGTGGGTTCTACTGTATATTAATAATAATAATAATAACAATAACAATAATAATAATAATAATAATGCTTATAATAATGTGTATATGAGAATATGACATAGGGAAGTTTCGCATAAAACTGTTTCTGGCATACTCACACTCGGCTTAAATCTAGATTTAATTTTTGAAATACTCGTGAGTGACAAATTCACGAAAGAGAAGAAAATATTGTCCGGAGAATGAGCGAAAAATGACAAGAGTAGGAAATCGTCTCCACGCGGAGGGGATTCTAAGGAAAGTGTTGAGGGGCGCATCTCCCTATATAAAAAAAACTGAGTGTTTGTATTGACTATATATGAGGATCCAAGGGATCTATCGACTTTCACCCGTATGTCAACTGAGACTTACTAGGTTCTTACTTTGGGCAGCAGCACTACCCTCACCGCCTCGAGTCACAGGGAATCCCCGGCTGAACTTGTAACGCAGCGGGGTAAGATTCAAATATTGAAATACAATAGGGAATCACCTCACAAGTAAAATCCAACACTGGCGGGCGATTTAAAATAGAAATACGTACTTACCTGTAGATAATTCAAATTATTGTGACATAATTAAAAGTTACCAAGGAGGGAAAGGTTGAGTCACATGACATGTCATTTGACTTTTAAGTAAATTACTGGTAAAGTCCAACGCACAATATAATGTTACGCGAGCAGGGTATGAGATAATAAAGGACAGAGACTGTTTCTGTCTTTTTCTGTCTCATGCTTTGCCCCCTCAATATTCGTATTCAGTCTGTTTAAGTCCGAAATTATATAAGTAAATTAAAAGACCCCTCACTTTCGATAAAATGCATTGATGGAGAAAACTCAGGATGTATATTACGTGTCGATTTCATTAATTTAAATTCCGATGTATGATTAATATTGGAAATGGTTAAAATTTACAAACGTAAGGGATCTCTAAGTATAATCGGCCAAAATACGAGGGAAATTTAAAAATCTCTAGTAGAAACGACTAAAACTCTGGGAAAATTTATAAAATTCACATATATGGTAAAGCGGGAAATTCAAACATCCCCAATACCAACCGACTTTTACTAAGTCATTAAAAAAATCCTCAATATAAAGGGGTAAAGTCAGTGTCAGTAACGCGGGAAATTAAAAAATCCTCAAGACACAGACATGTGGGAAATTTGAAAAAATGACACCATCTAGTGGTGGTAGTCGGAACTGCTCGGTCGGTAAGGTAGGAAGTTTAAAAATTCACACAATTGGGTAAATCCACTTCACTATTAGTAACTGGGAAATTAAAAAATCTGAAATAAAAACAGGGTTGGGAAATTGAAATTCACCATTGCAAGCGGTCAAAACATTGGGAAAATTTAAAATACCCACTAGAAACGACTAAAACAGAGATAGGGAAATTGAAATGCCCATTGAAAAGCGGCCAAAACACTAAGAAAATTTTTAAAATCTTAATAAAAACAGAGTTGGGAAATTTCAAAATCCCCAATAACAAGCGACTAAACCATGGTTGGGAAATTTAAAAATCACCGAAACAGATTTGGGGAAATTTAAAATTTCCAAACCGGAAATGACGTCATCCACTGCTCAGTCGGTAAGGTAGGAAATTCAGCTCACACAATTGGGCTACTTCACTGTCGGTAACTCAAAAATATCACAATACAAGCGGCGAAAACACGAGGGAATTACAAAATCCCCAATAAAACAAGGTTGGAAAATTGAAATTCCCCATTATAAGCGGACAAAACACGAGGGAAATACAAAATCCCCAATAAAACAAGGCTGGAAAATTGAAATTCCCTATTATAAGCGAACAAAACACGAGGGAAATTTAAAATACCCACTAGAAACGACTAAAACAGGGCTGGGAAAATTGAAATTCCCAATTATAAGCGGCCAAAACACTGGGAAAATTCAAAATACCCACTAGAAACCGCCTTTTTCTTGGGCGATTAAAAAGTGGCGCCACCTATCGGTGGCCACCGGAACTATGTCGGTAAAACAGAACACCCCCTTCAGAAACACCACTTTTCACGGTCGGTAAAGTAGAAATCTACATTACCGACGGTAGGTAAGTGAGCCAGAACCCTCCTTGCTCTACTACTAAGGAAAGAAGCCTTAGAGAAAATGAGAAATCATAGATTAAAATATCCTCCAATTAGTAAATCCATTCCACCATCATCTGAATCTGAGAGTGAAAAGTCAAAGAAAAAGGTTATTTCTGGGAAAAGTTTAAAGCGTTCCTTCAACGGTCCGCCAGAAGAAAAGTCACAGCTTGTTCAGTCGATAGTTGCGAAACTACAAGAAAAATATGCAGATGGAATGAAAAACATTACATCGAAGAAGTCCAGCAACAGTTTTAATTATGTTAATGGTGATGAACATGTCAGAGGTGACGATTATGACGAAAAAGAGGATAGTAATAATGGTACTTATAATAATCATAAAATTAATAATAATAATAAGGATGATGATGATGATGATAGTGATGATGATGATGATGATGATGATGCTGATGATGATGATAATGATGATGATGATGATGATGATGATGATGATGATGATGATGATGATGATGGTGGTGATGATGATGTTGATGATGACGATTTGAATCACCAGTCGAAAAAAAATTTCGTACGTTATTATTTTATATAAGTATATGTATAAACATTATTATAATTTTTACATTCCTTTTATTTTTCTTTTTCAGCAGAGATCGAAAATGACTGCTGTCAAAGGGACGAACGTTAAAAAAACTCCAACTGTAGTGAATGGAATAAATGTAATTGAATACATACGTAAAAAAAAATTTAATCTTACGGGCGTATCTCAGAAACCTTTAACTTTTTAATAAAAAGAAGGCTGAAATTTGTTTTTCAGCACACCATTCAAAATTTACCAAAGTAAAGTTTAAATTCCAAACTTCTAATTTTTTGTAATAGATAAAACAGATAAAAGATTTTATCTCCAATTAGTTATTAATGATTTAAAAATATAAACATCTTTAACCTATGATAAAACAAATGAACAAGTGGTTCTTTATTAAGCTGAGAAACGATTGACAATTTACCACACATTTTAAAATTTGTACTTCTTTTTTTAACTAGTTTTCTTAAAATAATTACTTTTTATTTTTGCTTCTTGACATATTTTCTTCTTTTAACATTTACTTTTTCTCTCTTTAGTTTTTTAATACAAAGCTATAACTGTTAATAGATAACTAAAACTTTTTTTATTTGACACTTTTTTAACCTCAGATTTGTATATTATGAAATTTTGAGCATAATAGTTAATGTCAATAACTAGTAAACTAACTTCACTTGAAATAAAAACTTTATTTATTTTTAATATCAAGGTAAAATCTCATAATTTTAAAATCGAATAATCATCTTTGACACATAATTCAGAAGGTTTGAAATAATTTAAATTGATTTTTGATGAGAACTTAACGAATTATGACGTTCTTTAGTATTGTTATAAGGTATATTCGGTTCTTCAAATTACAAGTACTATATATAAGGCATGCTTATTTATAATATCTTAAAAAATTTATAAAAACCTAAAAATTTTATTCTACTAAAGGGTTTTTTATGTACCACGAGTCTCCTTGAAGTAAATAAATAAACAAAATCATTAAAGTCAAAATGGTTAAAATGGAGTGACCATTTTTTCAAGTTCACAATTTTTAAGATAATTAAAATTTTATATTTTCATTAGTATAAAATTAATCCTTATTTCATTAACTTTAAATTCATCTGACGCAGAGTCTTTAATTGTTATTCTTTTTTCTTTTTCATTACTTAAAACATTAAACATTAGGATTAGGAACAATTAGATATTTAAAAATTAATAGGCTTCTATTTAAGCAACAAATTTATGTAATATCAATTGGGAGAGGTAGCTCATTTATTATAATTAACATTTTAAAACAAATATCAATAGAAAATATATCAGAATTATCTAGATATATCCCAGGGACATAAAAGTTAAAGGTTCCTGATATATGCTACTACCTGATTTTAATGTTAACTTTTCTAAACTCTAAAAACTAAAGTAAAATGTAAATGATAGATTTTTTTATAATTAAATCTTTTTGTTTTCAAAACAGCTAAATACCTATTATCTATTTATAATTTTTTTTTAATTTGTAAAATTATTTAAAAATAATACCCATTTAGCTTTTTTACGAAATAAGATAATCAATTTAAAATCAATCATTTATTGTGTATTTTAAAAATTTATATCTTTTCTTTGTCAATGAACTAGAGAAAAGTGCCCTTTAATGAAAATATTGAAGATCCTTTTACAATAAGTGACAGAAGATTAACGGAACAACTGGATTTTTTAAAAAAAGCAATTAAACCAAAAAAATAAAGAGATAGCCGTAATAAAAAATGAATGTATAAAAAAGGACAAAGAAATTGAAGACTTAAGACGTCGCAATGATGGTCTTCAAGATACATTACTTTTGCGAATGGAGAAATTAGATAGTATGTGTTTGCAGATTATATTTTAGACACTAATTATGTTTTAAGAAAATTAATATAGATTTTTGAAAATATTTCTCTAATTGTTATTAAAACATTTTTTTTAAATATACGATTTTTTAAAAATGATTATTTCTAAAATAATAAATTATGTTTTCCTTTTAATTAATAAAAAATTTTCGCTCGTTCTTTCCGTTTGCAGAAAACGTTGAGGACATTGAGTTAGAAAGTGCACATGCAGTTGGTAAAAAAACGTTTCAAAAAGTTGGCGCAATTAAAAACAAGCAGGTATTCATAAGTATTTCGCAAATGTTTTCTGTAACTATTAAGTCTACTTCCGTTTTTAATGAAGAACTGTTATTGAATTTAACTACTTTATACTTGTATAATTTTACCCAATTTTTTATTCTAGGTACATTTAGGAAATGATATTTGGATAGACGAAAGTAAATATGAATGCGTCTCAGTCACTTCAAAATCGCCAACAATCTTTATTAATAAATTGGCAGAGGCTTGCTTTGGGTTTAAGACGCTAATAAACAGTAGCGTTACTGGGAAGGTTTCTAACAGAACCCGCAAAACTAATCCCAATGCTCGTCCACGACTAGATCCCCAAAAAATACGTGCTATACAAGGTACATTAAAATTGTAATCTTCTTATAATTTAAGTTAATGCCATACAAATGTAGAAAGAAAAATAATTATATTTCATTAGTATTTTAGTTCCCACACTTAAAATTGAATTTATTTTTCAGAAGCTTTCGAAAACTGGGCAAAAAAATGTTGTCCGCCGTACAGCGAAGAAGAAATTAACGTTAATAGACATGATGTACCGAGTACTATTAGCGGGTACATAACAAAACTGAGAGTTCGGCATTGCAACAAAAAAAGCAGTAAGTAATATGTATAATATGCAGTTAAATTGAAAACAATTACTACCCAGTTAGCCCGCAAGCTTGCAGAAAGCTTGCTATAAGATTACCTGGCAAGGTACCATTCCGAGCCAGGTCATGTCCCAGATCTTGGGACTAAAATATAGAATTCTACCGTATCTTCCATATTTAATTTGTTAATAATATAATTGTTTTTTCAAATTATTAATAAGTCGGAGATTCATGACACACTTTATGACTTTCAAAAACGATTTCCAAAATTTCAAATCGATATCTTCTCTAGTTTAGTCTTAAGTACGTGTAAAAAAATTAATAAAATTTACTGATATTAAAAAAGAGTCGGTATTACTATATATGTTATTAATTTTTTAACACTTACTTAAGCCTAAATTAGAGAAAATATCGTTTTCAAAATTTGGGATTCGTTTTCAAAAGTCATAAAAAGTGTCACGAATCTTCAACTTATTAATAATTTTGAAACACAATTATATTATTAACAAATTAAATATGGAATATAAGGTAGAATTCTATATTTTAGTCCCAAGATCTGGGACATAACCTTATCCCATATTAAAACTATAAATTGGAAACATAAATTTACAAAACGCCCCTACCGGTTACTAGATGAACTATCCAATATGGCCGACTTAAAAGTGGAAAAGAACATTTTTGCTATATAAAATATAATTAATTCTGTATTTTATTTTGAACAAATGTGTCTCTAACTCTCTATTGACAATTTTCAAAAAAGTAGGTTGTAAAATATATATATTTTACGTTATTATAATAACGTTTTTATAAGTTTTATATATATTTACATACCCACTAAATGAGAAGTTATTTGGCGTAAGCGTTTTGTATTTGAGTTAGCTTATAAGCCAAACTTAACTGCTTGTCTAAAATATTTTACCTCTTTTTTTGTTTGAATTGACGTTGAATGACTGGAGTTCGCAATATAATTCAAATAATTGAATGTTCCGAAGTGTGGAAATGGCGTTTGCGTAAAGGAAATATAAAATTTTGTTAAAATGTGAAATTTTACAGACACACTGATAAAAGAGGATCTCGATTTATAGTAAATAATGTAATTATTTAGGAAAAATTACTATTAGCAGTAAAAATTACTATTCAGAGTAAAATGTGCTTCATATAAAGAAAAATTACTTTTTATGTAGTAAAATTTAATAATTGTAATGATTACTTTCGTTATTTTTAAAAAGTCTATTAATATTTTTAATCTTTATATTGTCATAATAAATTGTATCAAGTTTGAGTATTAATTATTAAATTCGACCCCTTTTAGATCTTGCTCAAGCAATTTTAAAAAGTATAACTGCGTAATATATAACAATTACTTGAGTAGGATCAGTTTTTAATATTTGCTCGCAACTTTTGCTCGGGAAATAGTAATCCGTTCCACTACTACTGCACGCCTCTCACCAATACGCGAGTCATATCCAATCGAAATATATATAAATGTAATAAATGCTTTAAGGCTGATCAAACCTGTGAAGAAAAATGTTCTCACCTGATTCCAATGTTGACGTCTCTCGGTCTTAAAAAATGAAATAAATCAGTTAATGTTGATTTATTAAAAATAATAGAGTGGCACAAGTTGGAGAACTTTAATTTTGTTGCTATAAAAAAGAGCTAAATATTATTTTTTAATACATTTTTAAAATTTTCGAAAATTATTAAAAAATAATATTTAGCTCTTTTTTATAGCAACAAAATTGAAGTTCCCCCACTTGTGCCACTCTATTATTTCTAATAAATCAACATTAACTAATTTATTTCATCTTTTAAGACCGAGAGACGTCAACATTGAAATCAGGTGAGAGCATTTTTCTTCACAGGTTTGATCAGCCTTAATTCCTTGTTAGATAAATATTTTTAATATTTTTTAAACAAATTCCTTGTTAATAAGAATTTTATACTTTTATTTTGACATATTTTGTTAAAAAAAATTATAATAAGCAAATTTATATCAAAATGTATATTATTAAATTAGAAAATTTAATTGTTTAATGCTTTAAATTAATTAATATATTTTTACTCCTTAATGATACAAAAGTATTTTAAATAATATGTATTTTATTACTATTGCAAATTTATTTATAAAACTTGAATTTGTTTGCTAAGTATTAAGCAATTAATTTTCTAGTTTAAAATTTTTTTTCTTGTAACTCAGGTATAATCATTGAATATTTTTCTTATGTTATTATTATTATCTTATGTGCAGAAACGCACTAAATCAAATGGTAATCTACAAATTCAGTGGTTTCTGTCGGTAACATTTCACATTTCACTTTTTTAACATTTTAACAAAATTTTATACTTCCTTTACGCAAACGTTATTTCCACACTTCAGAACATTCAATTATTTGAATTATATTGCGAACTCCAGCCATTCAACATCAACTTAAACAAAAAAGTAGTAAGTATTTGAGACAAGCAGAAATTATTTGGTGTAACCTCCGATCTCGGCGGTTTATACGCGAAACCGTGTTTGGCTTAAGCTAACCCAAATACAAAACGCTTACGCCAAATAACTTCTCATTTAGTGGGTTAGGGTGAAATCAGATGCATGCGTCAAACGTCATGCTTTAAGCTGCAAATCATGAGAGTGAGAGGGACAAAAAGATATAACTATCGCCTCACTCTCATGATTTGCAGCTTTTGTGTAAGGGAAAGTCTGCATGTTATTAAAACATGCCAAGCGAATACGCTAGACCGAAATCTGAGTATCTGACTGACTTTGATAAGGTTTTGGTCAAGTTTGGTTTGAGGCAAAAAATTGTAATTAGTCAGTGAAATCTGATTTAAAAAATGAGAAATCATGCCAAATTAGTTTATATTTAGTTGATTTGAGTGAAAATTATAATAAATAGGGCTGATTTTAATAAGTAATATTACTTGTTAATTACAGTTTTATTTAATATAATTCTTGCCCTGTTTAAAGAATGTATTAAAAATTATAGAATTTGATAGGATTTCTATCACATACGTCTGTATCAAAAGTTTATCAATTTCTATCCGTCTGAAAATCGAATACTTTGGTATCAAGAGCTCTGTATTAAAACTTTATCAAATTCTATCCGTAGAAAAGTCGAATACAATCTTATCAAATCATTTGCATAAAAACTCTATCAAATTTTACCAAACGGAAAATCGAATACATTTCTATCAAAACTTTGGGATTAAAAATTAATCAAATTTTATCGATGGAAAATTCTTATACTATTCTATCAAAATCTTGGTATGCAAAATCTATTAATTTCTATCCGCTTGAAAATCAAATACTTTGCTATCAAGAGCTCTGTATTAAAACTTTATCAAATTCTATCCGTAGAAAAGTCGAATACAATCTTATCAAATCATTTGCATAGAAACTCTATCAAATTTAACCAAACGGAAAATCGAATACATTTCTATCAAAACTTTGAGATTAAAAATTAATCAAATCTTATCGATGGAAAATTCTTATACTATTCTATCAAAATCTTGGTATGCAAAATCTATTAATTTCTATCCGTCTAAAAATCAAATACTTTGGTATCAAGAGCTCTGTATTATAATTTTATCAAATTCTATACGTAGAAAAGTCGAATAAGGAGCATTTACATATGACGTCACGCTATAAGGGGGAGGGTGGACTCTTGATCAAACGTTAAAAAACGTAACATGTTGATGGGGGGGGAGATCGTTCTAAACGTGACGTCACGAGAAAATTTTTTAATTCAAAAATTAATTCAAACTACCTTTTAAATTTTGTAAGCATCTTTATTTATGATAGACCTCGGATTATCCTTAGGATATCAACGGGAAATGCTCGTCAGGATCCTACCAGACATCGTCAAGAGATATCCACAAGACATCATTTTGAATTTCAAAATGGTCAAAATATTTTTCCGGTAGTTATATATCCAGGAAAACAGGGATTTTAATATCCACTGGATATCCTAAGGATGCCCGAAGATATTTTTCTCATTACCTGAAATCAGAAAACGTTTCTATTTAATATTTTTAGAGTTATAACAATTAAAACATCCCGGTTTGTACAAACTACTATGTGCACTTGTCTTTTCTTTTCGCTCTCCAGTAAAATCACTAATTTGCTTCTAAGGTCTTCTTCTTCGGAGTGCATTACATATATTGTAAAATCTGAAACCCAGACCTCACTTAATCTGTATTAAAGAAACTGTTTTATTAATTCCGATCAATTTTTTCAATTCTTTACTAATCCAGCCTTCTTGTCGAGTATTTGTAAGTTTTATTCCATTGCTGCCACTACTGGCGCAGCACTGCGTCTATTGTTACTATCCTCTTCTATGTGTCATATTATTAGTTAATAATTTTATTATATTTAGATTTAAAGAGCAGGAGCGAATTTTTCCGTGGTGTGGACGACTTACTTAATGGTTTCAACTTTAAAGTCCAATTTCTGCAAACTTCAAATTATGTTATAACATGTTAAGTTACATAATGGAAATAATAAAAATAACACAGGCGTAAAAAAGTAGAAACCTTTTTTCGCTAAGTATTGGGCCAATATTGGTTTACCCTTGGAAATCTGTCACTGCGGACAGTGAAAAAATACATATAGAAATACTCAGCCAATTGTCCAGTACATACATTTGCCAATAATTTGCTACCTGTTATCGCAGAATGAGAAATCATTGGTTAAATCTTGGGATGTAGACATCCGTGCCAATCATTGGCTAACAATATTGGTCCAATGTTTAGCCGATGTTAAATTTTCGACTGTTATATTCTGAAAATAATGATTATATATATATTGGAATTTTAGAGCCATATGTGTTTCCTTTTAGTTAGAAATGTGTTTAGAAACTCGTCTTGAATCGTATTAAGTAATCGCGTTGCATTCATAGATAAAATAATAATTTAAGAGAAATAATGTTTTAAGGTAAAATTTAATTTTTAACTTTAGCAGAACTAAGAAATAAACTAACAATATTATATTAAATTTAAACAGTTATATTGGTATTAATATCTGATTTATTTTTGAATAAAAACATATAAAAGTTCGTTATGTCATGAAATTGTATTTTCGAAATTAAAAATTGTACGATTTAAGGATGAAAATAAATTCAAAGAAAAATTTATTTTAATATATTTTAACAAATTTACTGACACACAATTTGCAAAAAATATTTTATTAATTTAAATAGTTTATTCTTAACTACTCATTTAACGTTTTATGTTTTATTTTCAAATCTGATGAACAATTGCAGTTTTTTCCAAATATGTTAAACAATAGCTCATTTAGTTCCTTTAAAAAGCATTCTCAACAAGTTCACCTATAAAATTTTATTTTTCATTGATAAGAATTTAATTATATTTTATATATTTGTTTATGGATAAAATATTTTTAATAAAATTTTGTGAGTAAAACTAAGGATTAAATAAGCGGCCAAAAGTGAGCAAGACTAATTTTTCTAATTTCGAGAAAATTAAAGAAATACAGTTTTTAACGTAATCCTGAAAGTTAATTAAAAACTAGAAAAACTATACTAAGTTTTTTAAATAACAGTGATTCTTATATCTAAGGCAGTTTAATATTAGTGAAAGTTAATTATACATAGATATAAGGTTTTATTAGTTTTTATAGACTTCATTTAAAAAAAAAAAAATAATAATAATAATAAATCATATTGGTTGAGGATTACGTTAAAAACTGTATTTCTTAAATTTTCTCGAAATTAGAAAAATTTGTCTCACTTTTGGCCGCTTATTCAATCCTTAATTTTACTCACAAAATTTTATACAAAATATTTTATCCATATACAAATATATAAAATATAATTAAATTCTTATCTATGAAAAATAAAATTTTATGAGTGGATTTGTAGAGAATGCTTTTTAAAGAAGTAAATGAGCAACTGTTTAACGTATTTCGATCATGACATTACGAACTTTTTTTATGTTTTTATTAAAAAATAAATCAGATATTAATATCAATATAACTGTTTAAAAATTAATATAATATTGTAGTTTATTTCTTAGTTATCTTATTTTATCTGTGAATGCAACGCGATTACTTGACTCTACTCAAGACTAGTTTCTAAACACATTTCTAACTGAAAGGAAACACATCTAAAATTCCAACGCCAGGACCTTTTCCTTTGTGCTCTTTTGCTAAGGGCGTACAGTCAGTATCTTTTTGATTTTCAAACAGTCAACTTTGTAAAGAAACGCATGAAGAAGTTAGTGACTTTACACTGTTAAGTTTATTGAAAAAAAGAATTTACTCTTTTATTAATTCATTCTCCAAACGTTTTAGCTCCAAATACTGGCCCTTGTTAAAGGAAAATAGTTTTATTCTGAAATAGTAATAATAATGTAGTAGACAACTGCAAAAACTTCAGATAAATTGTTGTATTATTCTCTTTTTTGTTCTGTTATTATTATACTGTTGTTCTTTAAATTTTATTTTTCGGTTATATCGATTTTTGCATTATTTGGGTTTAGAATTAATTACTAAAAAACAAAAAAGAGAATGCGTAACACATCAATTTATCTTCAGCCTTATATTAATATTGTTATACATAATACTATTTCAGCATAAATCTATTTTCTACTAACGAGGGCCATCAGTATTTAGAGCCGAAACGTTTAGAGAATGAATATTTGAAAAAGAAAAAATTCTTCTTTTTAATAAACTTGCTTCTAAAGCCACTAACTTTTTCACATATACATAATCATTATTTTCAGAATATAACAGTCAATCGGAAACTTAACATCGGCTAAACATTGGACCAATATTGTTAGCCAATGATTGGCACGGATGTCTACATTCCAAGATTTAACCAATGATTCCTCATTCTGCGATAACAGGTAGCAAATTATTGGCAAATGTATGTACTGGACAATTGGCTGAGTATTTCTATATGTATTTTTTCACTGTCCGCAGTGACAGATTTCCAAGGGTAAACCATTATTGGCCCAATACGTAGCGAAAAAAGGTTTCTACTTTTTTACGCCTTTGTTATTATTATTATTTCCATTATGTAACTTAACATATTATAACATAATTTAAAGTTTGCAGAAATTGGACTTTAAAGTTGAAACCATTAAGTAAGTCGTCCACACCACGGAAAAATTCGCTCCTGCTCTTCAAATCTAAATATAATAAAATTATTAACTAATAATATGACACATCGAAGGGGATAGTAACCATAGATTTGCTGCGCCAGTAGTGGCAGCAATGGAATAAAACTTACAAATACTCGACAAGAAGGCTGGATTAGTAAAGAATTGAAAAAATTGATCGGAATTAATAAATCAGTTTCTTTAATACAGATTAAGTGAGGTCTGGGTTTCAGATTTTACAATATATGTAATGCACTCCGAAGAAGAAGACCTTAGAAGCAAATTAGTGATTTTACTGGAGAGCGAAAAGAAAAGACAAGTGCACATAGTAGTTTGTACAAACAGGGATGTTTTAATTGTTATAACTCTAAAAATATTAAATAGAAACGTTTTCTGATTTCAGGTAATGAGAAAGATATCTTTGGGCATCCTTAGGATATCCAGTGGATATTAAAATCCCTGCTTTCCTGCACTGAAAAAAATATTTCCGTGGAACTGCAATAATTATGGGCAGATTGGCAATATTTTATTGCTGTTTTGGGAACTGCCATACGTATTTGTGTTTTAGCCATACGACTGTGTGAAACCGCGAGTGACATTGTAAGGTTAGGTAAAATCGACAGTGGCGCACCGATGATGCATTATGTCAAACTCCTACATAACCTGTTAACCATAGTCAAATGTCTAATCTGATCACAGTATTTTTTTCAGTGTGGATATATAACTACCGGAAAAATATTTTGACCATTTTGAAATTCAAAATGATGTCTTGTGAATCTCTCTTCACGATGTCTGGTGGGATCCTGATGAGCATTTCCCGTTGATATCCTAAGGATGAACTACGGATATTATTAGGATATTCCTAAAATTATTCAAATGGATTCAGAATACGGATTAAAAATACAATCTTAGCAAATCATTTGCATAGAAACTCTATCAAATTTAATCAAACGGAAAATCGAATACTTTTCTATCCAAATTTTGGGATTAAAAATTAATCAAATCTTTTCGACGGAAAATTCGTATACTTTCTTATCCAAAAGGTTTGATAGAATCGTATACAATGTTAATGAAAATTTGGATTCAAAAACGGATTGAAATTGATAGAAATTCCTTTCTAATAAATGCGAAGTATTGATTTTAATAGAGATTCTATCCAAAAGGTTTGATAGAATCGTATACAATGTAAATGGCAACTTGGATTCAAAAACGGATTGAAATTGATAGAAATTACTTTCTATTAAATGCGAAGTATTGATTTTGATAGAGATTCTATCCCAAAGATTTGATATAATCGTATAAAAAGTACTTGAAATTTTTGATTCAAAAAACGGATTTAAATTGATCGAAATTTCTTTCTATCAAATTCCATCAAATTCTATCAAATGCGAAGTATTGATTTTGATAGAGATTCTATCCAAATGTTTGATAGAAACGTATACAAAGTACATAAAATTTTGGATTCAGAAAACGGATTCAAATTGATAGAAATTCTTTTCTATCAAATCCTATCAAATTTCGTAAACAGGGTGATCAAATCAATTAAATATAAACTAATTTGGCATGATTTCTCATTTTTTAAATCGGATTTCACTAAATAATTACAATGTTTGGCCTCAAACCAAACTTGACCAAAACCTGACCAAAGTCGGTCAGATTTCGGTCCAGCGTTTTCGCCCGGGATGCCATAAAATGAGTACAATTTTTGTAGTTTTAAACCTGACAATTATATTTCTTTATAAAAGATGTCTAAAAATATAATTTTTTATTTTATCAACATAAACATGCAAGGCTTCGTGCACAAATTACGTAACAGATTTTAGGGGGGGAGGGGGTTCAGTAAACTGTTTCTATCTGTTACATAGGGGGGAGGGGGTTTCTCAGTTTGTTACTTAACACTTAGACTACATAGAGAAGTTCAAAGTACTTAATAAAATAATTTTGAATACCATAATTAGGGGGGTGGGGTTCAGTGGCGGATGCAGACTGGGTTTCAGGAGGGGGTCATACGTGAGAGAGAAAGAGACAACACTATAGTGCTGTCTCTCTCTCTCTCTCTCATGCAACTCCAAGTATGCTTCAGGAGGGGGGTCAGGATCCCCCCCTCCCCCCGTGCATCCGCCACTAGTGGGGTTGCAAATTGTTACCTAATTTAGGGGAAGGGGGTTTCTTCTAACGTTACCTCCTGTGACAAGGGGGTGGGAGGGGGTCAAAAATGGGCTAAAAACCTGTAACGTAATTTGTGCACAAAGCCCAATGAAATCAAACTGTAAAAAAGAAGAAATAGGCTGAAAAACTTCTTATTTCATCAATTTCGAAATTTTGAATGTACTGTCAAAACGGCCATATTTGCTTCCGATACAGTAGAGCCGCTTTGCCCGCGGGGGACGTATGACGGTTCCCTAAAATGATTATATAGAAAGTTAAATAGGCAGAATTTTAGAAGGCAGAATGTTTCTTTTACCGAATGTTTGTTTCCTCGGACTAGAATTTGTAAGAAAAAGCATTTAAACAAAAATCGTAGAATCAAATTATCAATTATATAAATTTTCGTTAACATTAATTTGTAAATAAGAGAAGTTGTAGTTAACTATATTTTTAAATGTAAGAATTTTAGTTGAATATTCATTTTTCCAATCGAAATTTTATTTAGACCAATGTTTGTTAAGTAGATTAGTAGTTTAATATAAATGTTTTTAAAATATAAAAGTATTTCTATTTAGCAGAATTTTTATTTAACATAATTAAAATATAACTTATAATTCATGCAACCGAATTCCCATATAACAGGCTGTTTACGAACCCACATTTTAACGCGATAGAATTTCTATGTATTAAAAAAACTTTATTACTTATTATTATTATATTTTATTGTAAACTTGTATTACATAGAATCTCAAAGTGGCAGAGCTTTCAACTGACTGCAACTGACCCACAACTCATATCGTCGAACTTTATAGTTGGTCAGAATCGCTATGTGACAGAATTTCAGATTGGCCGATTCTTTAGTCAATCAGATACAACTTTGTTCTTGAACTTAAATCTGATTGGCTAAAGATTCGACAAATCCGAAATTTTGGCACATAGCGATTCTGCCAAACTAAAGTTCGACGATATGAGTTGTCCGTCAGTTGAAAATTCTGCCACTTTGAGATTCTATGTAATATGGGTTTGAATACATAGAACTTCTTTCGCATTAAATGTCGGGTTCGTGAGCAATCTGTTACATGAAAATTCGGTTTCATGAATTATGTGTTATATTTCAATTCTGTTAAATACAAATTCTCTAAATAGAGATCCTTTTATATAAAAATTTGGATAAATAGAAAGTTGGTTAAATATAAATTCTGCAATAAACAAATTCTACCACGTGTTAATTCTATTCAATAACAATTCTAACTTATAAAAATGATGACAAACGAAAGTTTGCTTAATAAAACTATCTGTTAAATAAATTTTTTGTTAAATAAAAATTTTAACTTTTGGTATTTCTGTTAAATTGTAATTCTAGCATATATAAATTCAGCTAAATAGATAATTTATCAAATAAAATTTCTGTGTTATATAAAATTTGTCAAATTATAATTCATGGGAGTAAAAATTTTGATAAATGAAAATAAGATTTTATAAAAATTCTGACACACAAAAGTTAGGTTATCTGACATTTATATTAAACTATTAATCTACTTCACAAACATTCGTCCAAATAAAATTTCAATGGGAAAAATGAATATTAAACTAAAATTCGTACATTTAAAAATATAGTTAACTACAACTTCTCTTATTTACAAATTAATGTTAACGAAAATTTATATAATTGATAATTTAATTCTATGATTTTTTGTTTAAATGTCCTTTCTTACAAATTCTAGTCCGAGGAAACAAACATTTGGTAAAAGAAACATTCTGCCTTCTGAAATTCTGCCTATTTAACTTTCTATATAATCATTTTAGGGAACCGTCATATGTCCCTGTCCGCGATAATATTTTTCTTTGCCAATAGTCAAAAGTGTTAGTGAATGTTTTCATGCTTTTGTTATATAAAGCACTATGTGCACCTTGGAGGCAAGCAAAGGCAATTTTGCAAGGCCTTGCAAAACTTTGTAATACTTTGGAAAAATGATTTATTTTGCCTCCTCTGCACACAATGTACTACTTTAGATTATTATTTAGCATTGTACGTTTATTGCAAGATATCAATGTGTTTTACAGATGACAGAACACCTCCGCCCACATCAAACGAAAGCAGCATTGCGGGTAGCGTAATAGTTGTTGAGGATCATATTGCGGAAAAGGAAGGAGCAATTGAAATAAGTCAAAGGAAGATTGATAAGGAAAATCAAGGAGAGATTAGTGAGGAAAATCAAGGAGAGATTGATGAGGAAAATGAAGGAGAACCTGACTTGTAATTTTTGCTTACTTAGCTTTAACAAATGTAAACTATATATTTCGCTGTGAAATAATTAATAAAATGAAAAATATTTTCTAAAAAAAAGTAATTTGTTGATATCGTCTCTACCCTTCATAAAAGATAATCCTTACCCTAATCCTAAACCCTTATCTCTTCCTATTTTCTTTTTGTTTATTTTTCTATCTCTTTACTTTCATTAGGAGAGATAGAACAAGAGAATAAAAAAGATAGAAATGTGGTCTTAAATGGAGATAGAACTAGTCTATCTCCTTTTATCATTTTACATCTCCAAAATAGTGTATTTTTCATCTATTTCTATCCCACTTTTCTATCTTTTTTTATCTCTGTAGTACAATTAAGAGAGATAGGTTAAGAGAATGAAAAACATAGAAATATAGGTTTAAATGGAGATAGAACTGGTCTATCTGTTTCTATAACTTTGTGTCTCCAAAACAGTATATCTTTTTATCTCTTCCTATCACTTTTTTCTATCTCTTCTTATCTCTTTAATTCTATTAATAGAGATAGAAAAAGATAGAAAAATGTGGAGATAAAAAGTGATAGAATAGTTCTATTTCCATTTATCGATTTTGTGTCCCTAAAACAGTATATCTTCTTATCTCTTTCTATCACTTTTTTCTATCTCTTCTAATTCCTCTAATTCTATTAATAGAAATAGAAAAAGATAGAAAAATGTGGAGATAAAAAGTGATAGAAAAGTTCTATCTCCATTTATCGATTTTGTGTCTCCAAAACAGTATATCTTTTTATCTCTTCCTATCACTTTTTTCTATCTCTTCTTATCTACCTAATTCTATTAATAGAGATATAGAAAGATAGAAAAATGTGGAGATAAAAAGAGATAGAAAAGTTTTATCTCCAATTATCGATTTTGCATCTTCAAAACAGTATATCTTTTTATCTTTGCTTATCCCTTTTATCTATTACCTTTTATCTCTTTCTATCCTTTTTATCTATCTCTTCTTATTTCTTCAATTCTATTAACAGAGATAGAAAGAGATAGAAAAATTTGGAGATAAAAGGAGATAGAGAAGCTCTATCTCTTTCAAGTATCCAATCTGCAACGCCAAAACAGTATATCTTTTTATCTCTTTCTATCCTTTTTATCTATCTCTTCTTATTTCTTCAATTCTATTAACAGAGATAGAAAGAGATAGAAAAATTTGGAGATAAAAGGAGATAGAGAAGTTCTATCTCTTTCAAGTATCCAATCTGCAACGCCAAAACTCCCCAAAAATCCTAAATTTAAATGAATAATATCGTATCGCATAAACGGTAGCAGATATTAAAAAACTGATGTCATTTTTGGATTTTTGAATAGAAGTATGTATTATGTTCATAGTAAAAACATATATTTATATAAGTGGCTAAATTCTTAAACAACAAATATAATATTGGAATAAATAATTTAAATTATTTAAAATTGTAAAAAAGAAAGGTTATCCTTCCATTTTATGAGGGTAAAGGCCATAAAACGGTTTGGGACTTCCAGGCCAACTGTCATAAATCAACCCTCACAATAGATATTTTCAGTGGCGAATTGTCCCAAATCACAACTGAGAAACCACTTAAAAACAACTGGGATTTCAGTGGTTCTGTCTCAGTGATTTTTCAGTGTTTTTCTTTCGACAGGGTAGTGTCCACAGGATATTGTATTCTCGTAAACAAAGAATAATGCCGGTCGCTAGGTCATCTATTTTTACTGTATTGTTTGTTTGTTTTTCCAGATTAGGAAACTTATACCTATATTTATTCTTTCTTTTTGCCACGGAACAACTCGAGAAAACAAAATAGAAAAACAATAGTATCTAATTAGATCATAATAAATTGTATAAATTTTTGATAAATCACGATCTGTTACGATACAACTTAGAAGTCCAGTCAACCCACGATGGAGCCGGAACAGGGTTGGGTAATGATGCGTCACTTGAGGTTTTCTACGTATGTTACTGGTATGTAACGTCAAGTAACATACTTGTTTTAGATATGTTAAGGTAAAGTCAGATACGAAAGACTAGGGTATCAGGGGATTAGAATAGACCAATCAGACAATACTTTCCAATGTGACCAATTATCTGATTAGTCTATTTTAATCCACTGATACCCTAGTCCTTCTAATGAGACTTCACACTTAGGGTGATATCAGATGGATGTGTCAAGCTGCAAGCTGCAAATCATAAGAGTAAGAAGGAAAGATTATACCACCATCTCTGTCCTGTCACTATCATGATTTGCAGCCTACAGCTTGACGCTTGACGCATCCATCTGATTTCACCCTTAGAGTCAAATCACATGGGAGCGTCAGTAGATAGGCTGAGAGGTTTCTGAATAGCAGGAATCTGTTACCGGCATTACCGACATTTTTTTAAGCAAAAATTAAGATTGCGGCATATTGCGCAATTTGAAAGAATGATTTGTGGAGGGTGCATTCCTTGAGGATGACGAGGTTCTTTGTTTTAAGGTGTGAGAAATTGTTTTGACATTATTGATATTAAAATTCTTATGAACTACATTTTGACAGGTTTATAACTTCCGGCAAGTCTTATTTGTTTTGTTTAATTCAATTAATTCGTGGAATTGTTGTTGAGAAAATTCTTATATGCCTAAAGTAGTGTGTATTACGTAATTGTTTAGTCTACTATATATTTTTTCATAGAATATTATGATTCATAAGAGTTAAAAATAATTATTATTTCACCATTTTGTTATTTTTATGAGTAATTTTCAAGCATATAAGCAGCATTCTTCGCAGTTTTTAAGTCAGTCTAAAAAAATTTTTTGGGTGAAACCATTCATATGTCAAATAAAGCTAAGAGAGTAGAGTTACAGTGTCGTATTAATAGTTAAAGAATATTCAAGAAATAAAGAGCAGTCTTGAAAGTGTGCAAACTTTTCGGAGATTAATTCAAGATTTAAAAAAATTAAATATCAGTAAAAAATGAGTTTTGCTAAATTAAACAAAGCCGGCCAAGGAACAAGCTTTCTTCCAACAAAGAAATTAAGTGAATTAGAAGAGAATCAACTGTATAACATTTCGAACGTGAAGACTGTAAAAACCAGATTTAGACCCAGGGTTGTTGCAGAAATTGAGAAGCAGTATCAAGTGTTTTTACCGAAGAGAATTGTGGATGTGATTAGTGAAGACGACAATTTATTACCTCATTTAAAAGAATAAACCTCACAAAAAAATTGGCTATTAAATATTTAGGCGGAGAATATAATTCTATTGAATTCGTTGAATTTTGAGATATGAATTGTATGCCAAAAAATCATCTAATTCTCTCAAGTTCATTTAATCTAAATGCATCTTTCACAAAACAACTTACAATAGGAGCCGAATTGTCATCAAATAGAAAATTAACCAGTGTTGTAAAATTTGTGTCAAGTTATCCACGAAGTAATATTTCTCTTGGTTTCAAGGATTGGAATATTTTAAAAGATCATATCACGATTATAAGAGCATATTTTGAAGGTGAAAAAACTCCTCGAGAAATAAAGTGCGGTAATTTTTATCTACGATTTGGAATTTTGTATGGAGAAAATGCAATTTCACTGGAGGATAGACGTGACAAACATTTTTACTATCCGTTTATTTTAAAAGAAGCATCTTTTAAAATTTTTGAGAATCTCATTTCTTGTGTTGACCAACGGTTCGAACATTTATTTTCTATGCATTTAAAAAAAGTGTACAATTTAATTATAAAATCTATTGTGGAAATTTTGTTTCAACAACATTTTTTAAATGAAAAAGAAATTGAAGTTTTTATTAATAAAAATTATAAAAAGTTACTGATAAAACTTGAAAGTAAATGTAATTTTACATCTAGTTTAGAATTTAAGACTTTATTTGTTGATATTATTACTTTTAATTTGAAACAATTATCAAAAACAATTTTCGAAGTGTTTCATAGACTTAGTAGCGCCGGAACTAGTATAATATAAACAATTACTTTGTGTGAAGGTAGTCTGCGAAGAAAAACAAATGAGTTAGATGTGTGAAATAATATCCGCGATGACGTCATTATATAATATAGATATACTGTACATAATTCGAGAAAAATTAATTGATTTAAATCTAGATCTTTGTAACGACGAAGATGATGATAAATTTTTGTTAGCGTTAATAGATTATTGTAACCTATCTGAAGCATTTTCTTTACCTTATTTGGAATCGGATTTAAATATAATAAAAGCAATGACAGGGGACCGTAATCGTATTTGGTCATTAAGATATAATGGCTATAGATTTCCTGATGATTTTATTGCATTTTTTCAAGATATTTTTAATTGGATACCAATTTGTTGTTTCGAATATGAAGATATAAATGAAGACTTAGCTTCAAAATTAAAGTAAATTAAATTACATTATTGTAAAAAAAAATATTTAGTGATGTAAAGGTAAGAAAAAATAAATGTTGTAATAAGAGGCAATTCGAGTTTTTATTTTTTGAAACCTTTATTTATTTTTCAGAAATTTTAAAAATAAATTACAAATCTGAATCATTTATCCAGCTGTTATGTGTACTATCAAACCCTAACCATTTTACAAATACTTTTTTACCTTGTTTTCTAATTATTTTTTCAACTAAATAAATATTTGGATATTTAACTTTGGAAAGTTCTTCTTCGTAAAAGCTACCACTAATTGGATTTTCTTGGTAATCTTTAAGAAGGTAAGTAACTGGTTTTGTATTTTTTATATTTTTTACAGTAAAAATTTCAGTAGTCCAATTTGGTGTATAACCTTTCTCAAAAACATGTTTATATTTACTTATACGCACTTTATCACAAATCTTAAATTTCTTATATTGTCTATTAACTGAAACTTTTTTGAAAATATTTGACAACAAATCACTTTCATTTTTGACAGTTACATCTTTCGGTTTCATTTTGATGGTTCGATGTTTGGTATTATTATACTCAAATATTAAATCACTTAAAATGTCTATTCATTTATAATTACCTCGTAAACTAAATTTTATCCACATTTTATTTTTTAAGGTACGATTGAATCGTTCACAAATTGACGCTTTTAAACTACTATAAGTAGAGTACAAATTGATGTTAAAACTTTTCATGAGATTTTCAAAATGTTTATTATAAAATTCTTTTCCTCTATCAACTTGTAAATTTTTTGGTACGCGTTTTTTATTGAAAACAGATTCCATTGCTGCAGTGACATCTTCACCTTTCTTGGACTTGATTGGAACAGCCCAGGCAAACTTGGAGAATATATCGATGATTGTTAACATGTACTTGTAGCCTTTATTTTCTCGCGCATAAGGTTGCATTTCAACGAGATCAGCTTGCCAAGTCTCATCAATGCCTCGAATGTCAACTTTTCTGCGTTTATAATTTCTTCTAGCCGGTTTATGTAATTCTTTCACCACATGTTCTTTTTTATCATCCATTTTTATTACAAAGGTTGCTTATTTTCAAGTGCTTGCAGTCTAGTGTCCAAATGAGAAATGACATCTTTCATAGACAACAACTCTATATTTCTTTCAATATGCGTTTTAAAATTCTCAAAAAATCTTGTTGCAGTATCTTCCAAAGTTCTAATTCTTGCATGATTGTCTTTTTTTAATGCTTCTATTACATCGCATATGGCGTTGGATTTAGTTTCTATAATTTTGTTAACAAGATTTAAATTTACAGCATCACCTTCGCTCTGAGCATCGGCAATGTTGCACAATTTTTTATTTTCCATGTTAAAATCTCCTTCAGATGTAAGCTTAAATCCAAGCCCTAGAGGACCGCGATTTGGAGTTTCTGTGATCCTTAATGAACGTCCGAATATGTCGATACTCATCTTGCAAATGATAAAAATTGTAATGAGCAATTGATTAATAAATAATTCTTGTTTCACGCAATTCTTCAATAATTGATAATATCTCATTATTATGGCTAGGATTACCAGCTGCTTGAGATGTTAAAAGTAACCTTAAACGATCAACCAATTCATTAGGGTCATCCCAGTATACATAATCCATATTCTTATTTTTTCGATCAATCATGTATTCTGGAATCAAGCCTTTACCGGAATGTGTTGCTATATAGTTTTTATGAGCATTTGTTGAAATAACAAGATTCTTATAATTTTCACGATCTTTTAAGCTTATCAAATTTTCTTCAGGTGTTTTTTTAAATAAAAGTTCAAGTAAACCTTCAGTGGCAGGATAACTTGAATTGTTGATTAAAATATCATTTTCTTCAAAAATTATTGGTGAATCACCAAACATTAATTTTCCTTGAGATAATTTTCTAACACCATATAAACTGTCTACGTCCTTTTTTTTCACATCTAATAATTGCAGATACACATTTATAATATTTTCTCTTAAAGTATTTGGTGAATCCAAATTTGTTGAACTATTATGTTTAATTTTTGTAATATCTTCATCTGACGATGCTGTTCTAAATGAAGCATTATCATCATAAGAATCGTCTTTTATTTGAGAATATGTATAAAAATCATTGTCATTTTTTGAAATATCGTTAAGATCAAAATTTTCTTCCAGTTTTAATCTTTCTTTATACTGATTTTTCTTTTCAGCTTTTGCTGGACGAATATGTTTAACTATTTCAATGTCATCAATTATTTTTTGCATTGGTGTTACTACAGGCTTAAAAGTATCATTCAAAAATTGTTCACTTTGTTCTCTGCCCAATTTTAATATTCTATGTTTTCGACGAATCGCTTCACTTGCTTTAGCAATTTCACCAAGAATATTTTTTTGTTGCCTCAAATGTTTTACATGTGTAGAGGCCATGTTGTTTGTTCAATGTTTCAAATTATACTGTCGTTTTGTTGTATTACTCTTCTAATTTTATAAAACAATCAAAGCATTTTCTATATCTACCTTCATTAAGTTCACGATCTTTATCAATTACAATAAAATCGTGCTTATTTTTCCAACAAGAAGTACAAATTTTTTTAAATTGCGTAAACGTCATGTCACTATTTACATGATCATCGTAAATGTGCTTAAGATTCATTTCATCTTGCCTAAATAATACTAATAAATTAACATTGTCACGTATTAAATGTTTCGGAATGCGCGCATAAGTCTGGCATAGATAAAAACAGTCAACGGCCTTATGTCGACCCATAGCAAAGAAAGCCTTGATATTATCTTGTTTTTCACAAGCTACGTCATCAAATATAAATATTGAGTTAGGTCGCGCATCGTTTGGCGTTATAACATTTGCATGTTCATTAAATGCAAAGTATTCAACACCATCTACTGGTTGTAAAATTTTTTCTAAAAATTGATACTTTGGTTGATATAATGATTTTGAATAAACGTAGACATTTTCAAATCTTAAACCGTTTGGATGTGTTAATAATGCAAGCAACGCATTTGTTTTTCCACAATTAGATGGTCCACAAAATATCGCACGTACACTGTTTGGTAGTAAATCACCATGACGATTTTCTCGTTTTTGATCACATTTTTGAGCAAGCTCATCAAAATTAAAAACAGGTAGTTTAATAGACTGTGCTTGAAACTCCATCTTGATAAATACTGAGACAAAAGCTATAAATGCAATGCTTTTATTTGTTTCCTTGTCATTTAATAGAAAGTCGCTGATTAGTTAACACGTATCCAATTTTTCCACGGTGATGTTTAAAAACTTAGACTTTGGCTTAGGGGGACTTTCGTTGGCTGCTTTGAGTATACAAATGATTATGAATCAACTGCATAATTGACTATTACTGTCGTACATTTTTTACTACCTTTCTCAAAAGCTCGTGGTCATCTGACACAAATAGGTATAAATACCTCCCTTTTATACTTTTTTCACTCAGTTTGAAAAGTGTCTCAAAGGTAGTATAAATATGGCAGTAAGGAGAAATTTAATCAGTTGTAAAAAAACTGTTAAACGTGGTAAAGGTATTTTGAATAGAATTATCAACAATTTACCAGTAGAATTACATATTTCTGGATATCAATATTGTGGTCCGGGGACAAAATTAGCAAAAAGAGTAGAGCGAGGTGATCCTGGAATTAACCCTCTTGACGCAGCTTGCAAAGAGCATGATATTTCATATTCAAAAAATAGGGAAAATATAGAAGCAAGGAACGCCGCTGATAAAGTTCTTGCTAAAAAAGCTTGGCAACGTGTACGTGCTTCAGACGCAAAATTTGGTGAAAAAGCTGCTGCTCTTGCAATAGCTAGTGCAATGAAGGCAAAATCAAAATTTGGAATGGGAATTAGAACAAAGAAAAATATGAAAAATAAGCGAAAAAATAGAAAGAAGAAATCGACATTGCGAAAAATTGTAAAGGCTGCTAAAGCATCAATAAAAGTAGGTACAGATGCACAATCAACTATTAAATCAGCTCTTAAGGGTGCACGCGTAGCAGTAAAAAATGTTGGCGGCAAGAGAAATATAAATAAACCTCGTATTTTACCAATACCATCAAAGGTGGGTGGTGTTTTACCTTTTCTTATTCCCTTATTTGCGGGTTTAAGTGCTACAGGAGCACTAGCTGGAGGGGCAGCTGGCATTGCAAAAGCTGTGAATGACGCAAATGCTGCAAAACGTCAACTCGAAGAAAGTAAACGTCATAATGCGGCAATGGAATCTATTGCTGTAGGAAAAGGTCTTTTTTTGAAACCATATAAAACTGGACTAGGACTCTATTTAAAACCATACAAAATAGGACAAGGATGCATTTCAAAAAACTTGAAGTGAAGCTACCTCACCGAGCCCTCTCAGACTTTGATTTAAATAAATTTGCAAAGCGTTTGAAAATTCCACATTTTCGAGGAGTTTTTATGAGAAACAAACTCCCTGCACTTGGTCCTAATAAAAAAGAATCAGCAATTGTAAATTTAGATGATGAAGATGGTCCTGGTACACATTGGTGTGCTTATAAAAAAAATAAAAATGAAATAATTTATTTTGATAGTTTTGGAAATCTTAGACCACCTTTAGAACTTATTAAGTATTTTGGTGCTGGTAGCATAATGTATAATTATGAAAAATATCAAAATTATGACTCATTTATATGTGGTCATTTATGTCTAAAATTTCTATGTAATCAGTTGAATTTTCCTGACATGTATTCTTTGAATATAAATAAATGATATTTTCTATTTCAATGTTAGTTAATTATTCGACCTCAACATGGACGATTCACTTATATTAACGCTTTCTGGAAATTCTTCCATCTTGGAATCTCAATTTTTTCCACCTATTGAGTTGTCTCAGTTTAAAAATTACGCTCTTGGACTTGTTGAATTTTTAAGTTTTCATTCAATTCCTAATGTTGACATTGGAAAAAATAAACTTTATGTAGGGGATGAAATAATTATTATACCCACAGGAAGTTATGAAATTAACGACATTCATCAAATTTTGAATTTTATATTGAAAAATAAAGGAATTAATTTTAAAATAAAACCTAATAATAATACTTTAAAGTGTACAATTTTTTGTGATAAAGAAATTGATTTTTTACCCAAGGACTCTATAGGCAGTTTGTTAGGATTCTCTCCACGAAAATTAAAAGCTCAAGAATACCATGAATCAGATCAACCAGTGTCAATTATTAAAATGAATTCATTAAGAGTAGAGTGTAACATCACTACAGGGGCATATATCAATGGAGAAAAAGTGCATACAATCCACGAATTTTTTCCTACTGTCCCACCAGGATATAAAATAGTGGAAGTGCCAAATCACGTCATATACCTGCCAGTCGCTGTGAAGACAATAGATCATATTCAGTTAAGAATTGTTGATCAAGACGGAGATTCAGTTAATTTTAGAGGAGAGACTATAACAATTAGACTGCACATCAAATCTCTGAAATAATGAGTATTGTTTTTTACAATGGAAAAAAAGTTGGTTATGGTTATAAAAAGAAAACACCATGCCAAATTCAAATCAGTCAACGACGAATTCTGAAGAGATTAACACCTCAAAACCTGCAGCTGCTCAAAAATCTCGGTCTCAAGATCGTAAAAAAAAGAAGATAAAAACATTCAAGATTTTTTGCACCTGTATCTGTGTATTTGTATTTAGAAAAATTATTTTTTGCTATGGAAGGGGAAATTTTAAACATTGATTCACCAATAATTTTTGATGAATCAATTGCTAATTATGAGGTGCATGCGCAACAGCCGTATACCTCGTCAACGTACAATAACAGTGACGAAATTCGAATCGATGGAACAGCTCTAGCACGCACAAGTTTAGTTTCTAATAGTGTCTGTCATTTATTCGAAGAAGCAAAATATGAGCTTAATGGCGTAGAGATTGACAAAAATAAAAATGTCGGTCTTACAAGTTTAATAAAAAAATATATTTCTCTTGATGCAAGTCAAAATAAATTTCTTGAAAATGTCGGTTGGTTAGAATTTGATAATGAACAAACATTAACTAATGATGATGGTTATTTCGATGTTTGTATACCGTTAAATATGATTTTTGGCTTTGCTGAAGATTATCAAAAAGTTATTGTAAACGCTAAACATGAGCTCATTCTCACGAGATCTAGAACAGATTCTAATGCAGTTTTACAGACAGCGCCTATTGAAGATTTTAGAATTATAATTGAAAAACTTGAATGGCTATTGCCGTACATAAAGTTATCAGATGCTCGAAAATTTAAATTATTGAAATATATTGAAAAGAATCCATCTATTCCAATAAGTTTTCGTACTTAGGAATTATATGAATATCCTTTATTACCTATAACTCCTAAACATGTTTGGAGTGTTAAAACTTCAACGCAATTAGAAAAACCTAGATTTATTGTATTAGGATTTCAAACAGACAGAAAGAATCAAACTGTAAACAATTCCAGTATATTTGATCACTGTAAAATATCAGACGTTAAATTATTTTTAAATTCTCAATGTTACCCATATGGAAATATGAACCTTAATGTTGATAAAAATCAATATTCTACTTTGTATGAAATGTTTACTAATTTTCAATCATCATATTATGGTAAAGAATCACAACCAATTTTAACAAAAAGAGAATTTTTCTCATACGCCCCATTGATTGTAATTGACTGTTCAAAACAAAATGAGTCATTAAAAAGTGGACCAGTTGACATTCGATTGGACTTTGAATCTAAAGAAAATTTCCCTGCAAATACTTCAGCTTATTGTTTAATTTTACATGATAGAGTTATTGAATATAAACCAATAAGCGGAATTGTGAAAAAAATTGTGTAAATTTTTATTTGTTAATCATAATGTAACTGTTAATAATAATAACAATTATTTATTATTAATCATTATTAAACATTCACTGTTAAATTGTAATTTATAAAATAATTTTTAATTTAATGAATTTTTATTTTGAAGAAAGACATGATTAATAGCTTTGCAATACGCTCGACCTTGTGAGGAATTTGTCGCAGGTCAGTTATAAGGGGGTCACTTAAGAAAACATCTGTTATTACATAAGCGCACGTGAAAGTGGAAAGACTCTTAGAAGCCAGTGATCTAGCTGCATGAAAAACTCATCGCTTACGCATAGCCTTACTTTGCTATATTTAACTCTCTACTAGAAAAAATTAAAGTGCCCTCAAAGAATGGAGTATGTAATAGATGTACAAGGATTTAAATTACCAGTTAATAAATTTGTTTTAAAATAATTAGCTGTAGTTTCCGTAAATGATGATGTGATACCATTTAATATAGTGTTTCAACCCCCGTGTGCATGGGATTGTATCTCAAATAAATATAAATGTGTCAATCGTTGGTTAGAAAAGAATTTTCATTGTATTTCTTGGAATGACGGTGATATACCTTATTCTTTTATGAATGTAATGTTAAACAGTATATTGAAAGAAGCAAAAATAATTTATTGTTATGGGAGAATTATTAATTTAGTCTCAGCTCAATAAAATAATTATTGTGTAGAGCTGAGATTGGCCAAGGCTAGGCAAGAAATACCTGATGGCGACGGGAATCTGACACCCTGATAAGCAGGCTGTGTCAGCTTCCGGTGGCGAGACCCACGACTTGGCCTTGGTCGAAATAAGAAAATATAATTCTAGCCGAGAATAATTATTCTCGGTTTGAATTTAGAAAATTTGATGCATCCTTAGGTGAAATGCGCGAGGTTTGTCTGCGGTAGCGAAACCATTCGCTGTGATTGCGAATATTTCGCTGTCGCGGCCAACCCTCCTTTCATGGCTTGGTGACTGCTCTGGGGTTGCCGTTGGGCCACTTTTATTATGAACAATTGCTATTGGACTAAAATAGCAATTGGATATATTGTTTTCTTTTTCTTTTAGGATGGTTACATTGTGGGAATTAACGGGTAATGTGTTATTGCCGTAAAATTTGTAACTAGCGTTGCTATTGAAATCAATAGCAACCAATGGTTATTTTTATTTTTGAGTTATAATTACTAAGTTGCTTTATTTACAACAATGGCAATAAGCGTGCATTTGCTTTTCCTACTGTCATTATTATTACCAACTGCTATTGAAATCAATAGCAACAGATAATTAATTTTTTTTTAAACCATACTTATTAAATTACGTTGCTGCTACAATGGCAATAGATGCGCCATTGTCTTAAGTTTCGTGCTATTGGTGATTGCTATTGAAATCAATAGCAACTATGTAAATCGCTTCTCAAAATTGTTTTAATAAAGAACAATAGCAGCTGATGTGCTATTGCCCTAATTTTCTACAATTGGCGACTGCTATTGAGATCAATAGCAACCAATGGTTATTTTTATTTTTAGGTTATAATTACTAAGTTGCTTTATTTACAACAATGGCAATAAGCGTGCTATTGCTTTTCCTACTGTCATTATTATTACCAACTGCTATTGAAATCAATAGCAACAGATAATTAATTTTTCTTAAACCATATTAATTAAATTACGTTGTTTCTACAATGGCAATAGATGCGCCATTGTCTTAAGTTTCGTGCTATTGGTGATTGCTATTGAAATTAATAGCAACTATGTAAATCGCTTCTCAAAATTATTTTAATGAAGAACAATAGCAGCTGATGTGCTATTGCCCTAATTTTCTACAATTGGCAACTGCTATTGAGATCAATAGCAACCAATGGTTATTCTTATTTTTAAGTTATAGTTACTAATTTGCGTTTTGAGTTTAAACTTAAGATTTAAATCTAAAAAGAGAATTTTGCTCTTGTGTGACATAAATAGTAAATGTATGGGTTAGGATGTGTGTGTGTGGATTTTTGCTGGCATGTGTGCGGGTGCAAATCCATTTGATGCTGGCTGGACGCAGGTACACCCACGGCAGGACTCCGCCCGCTTGATTGGTTTCTTGACGCCTCGCGGGGGGGGACAATTAGCGACCGTAACTCCTCCCGTATGAACTTGATGACTCCTTCAACCACCTTCTCCCACCCCCTTCAAAAATACATGTCCTCGAACGAGTTGTTTTAAGAACTAATTCGATTTTAACATTATTGATTGTTCCTGACAATCGATTATTGAACTGGCATCGATCCTTGAGCCACCCCTGTGGGACTTCTGTTGTTACCGATGATTATTGATATAATCGATATCGTTGTTAATGTGAAGTTGCCAATATTATTATTGAACTCTGTCAGGACCGATATTCTCGGTTCAATCATTATTGGGCGGTTTCAATCGATGCCAGGAGGATCGATCGTTGTGATTACGATCGATCGAACAGAAGTAAATTTTATAATAATTGCAAATAATTTGGCATTCGTTCCCAGGCTAGAGCGGATGTCAAAAATCCGTCTCAGCAGATTCAACCTTGCAACGCCCCTTGATGAAATCCTAACCCGTTTCCCGTTTCCACGATTCAACAAAATTTTCCCACCCAAGGTTCCTACCGAAGGAGAAGTTATGAGATCGAAGAACATCAAATCTTGCAGTACAACTTTCCAGTTCTTCTGATCAACACCTCTCCTGGTCCTTACCTGGCAGAGCTATTGATTTTTAAATTCGGAAACGCCGCGACCAAGCCCGTCCGCGAGTCGGAACCCGGCTTCCATACTTGTGAAAAATACAAGTGAGGTACGGGCGGACGAAAAATTCAATTAAATCTTCAAGCCGACGGAGTACCTGGGGAAGCTGATCTGGGGAATTTTGTCAATTTCAAATTTTGCCAACGTTGTCCCAGGACCGGCCAGTCCGGATGAGAGAGTACCTGCGCCGCACCAGACCAGTGGTTTGCCCCCGCACCCTGTTAAGAACAATTTAAACACACAGGTGTTTAACTACGAAATCTTGCCCGTCGGGAAGTGCATCGAGTGCAATTGTTCCGACGGTAAGTGTAAGTGCGAGTGATTCTTGTCAAAGGATTACGTTTTCGAGGTTCACGGTAGGGTGAGTCCAATTAAATTGTAAAAACCATTTCCATTTTTGTAAATGTTAAATTCAAGAATTTAATTTCAATAAATTCTCATAAATTTAGAATGAAGAAAATTACTGTTGTTTTATTAAAACATTAGAGTCTTGTACTCCTTTTTATTAAAATTTTTAACTTCAAGTAAATCCACTTTTTGATTGGCTGACACTCACATCGAGATAACGATCCCGCAAAATTTTAAACAGGTTTGAAATTCTGATTTCAAACCTGGCAGCTTGGTGCCTCCAGGACCAGAAACACAGCAACGAGACATTTCGAGGTTCGGATCCCTAAAAAGACCGTTCTTCTCGAATTGAAATTCTGGGCACACTACCTCCCCTTTTTATTAGATTACATTCAATCTAAATAGAATTTTCTGGTTCGTAACAAGCTGTTGGTGGCAGCGGTGGGATCTTTCTCACGTAGCTGCCAGCCACGTTACCGGTGGCAATTGATAATTGTCAATTGACACTTGTGGCATGATGCTTGAATTTTGAAAATTTTATTTTCTTGAGACAGTCGTTTTCGTGAAGGATACTTCACTAATCTTGTATTGTTCTTCTGAAATTTAATAATAATATCTGGTAGACAAGGCTCCGCGAATTATTTTCGCTGGAGACAGGTCTCCGAATTATTATTCCAAATTTTGAAATTTCGGTTCTCAAGGAAGAACTTTCAATTCTTTTTGAATTCTAATAATAATATCTGGTAGACAAGGCTCCGCGAATTATTTTCGCTGGAGACAGGTCTCCGAATTATTATTCCAAATTTTGAAATCTCTGGTTCTTGAGAAAGAACCTTCAATTCTTTTTGAATTCTAATAATAATATCTGGTAGACAAGGCTCCGCGAATTATTTTCGCTGGAGACAAGTCTCCGAATTATTATTCTAAATTTTGGAATCTCTGGTTCTTGAGAAAGAACCTTCAATTCTTTTTGAATTCTAATAATAATATCTGGTAGACAAGGCTCCGCGAATTATTTTCGCTGGAGACAGGTCTCCGAATTATTATTCCAAATTTTGAAATTTCGGTTCTCACGAAGAACCTCTTAGTCTTATACTTGATTTTCAAGTAGAAGGTCCCGACGGCAAACGACCTCGAATAACGATCATGTTTTTAGGAACTCTCCGTGTACACAATGTCCGCTAAAAACAGGAAACGAGGAAAAAGGACCCGTCGGACAGATAGAACTAGGAAATTGAGAGCGTTAGAATCTTCCGCCGCTAAGAACGAGGGTTCCGTCGCACAAGCAATTGTCGCCGTCCCAAAGGAAGCCATTTCTACTACGAAATCTTCCGACGCAAATCGGCCGTCGGCAAAAGTTAGTGGCGGCTGGGAGGACTTCTCTAGTTATTTCGAGCAACTCTTAACTAAGTGGGACTTAGAGATTAGTCGCGCGAAAAACTGTCAACAGGCTTAAAGGAAAAGTTAAAATTTTCGTTTCTTCGGAACAAAATTTCATTTTTTTTTATATGGGATGACCGCGAAGTATAAAGACTTGCGGCAATGACCATTCCCGTCTCTGAATTTTCCGGAGCCCCTAACTTTCCTCCCACGATAACGATATCTTCGGGAAACCTCTCTAAATTTACCATAAAAATCGAAGTAAACCCTAGCCTAAAACACAACTACATATCCGAAGCGGAACTGTCCGACCACTGCGTGATTCTCGGTTTTCCTGATCAAGATAGTATTCACGGTGAGCTTGTTGAAATTTTGGGCATAGTTTATTTGGGGGTTAACGGAAAAGAAGTTTGTTTTAATGTGGTGAGAACTTCTAATTGTGAAGCAGGGCTCATAGATTCGGGCGTTTTGGGATTCAAAGGACTCCGGGATATTGATTAATTTAAAATTTTTGTTTTTGTGATCTCCCGACGGACATTGGAGTTGATATAATTTTTGCCAATCCAAAAGCAGAAACCGTGGGAAATCTCACATTGGAAGCATGGCAAGCATAGAGCAGTCAAAAATAAAGAAGTCTCCTTCATATTTTTGACAGCTGTGACTCTCGCCGCTGTTACTACCGGTGCGGGGAGACTAGAAAACTTCTTGCAATTTCGGGTAGGGACCAAAAGAAAATTCTTCGGAACTTTCTCTCGGCTCCCGAGAACTTGAAAGAGCTGAATCAGTACGTCTCCTGGTATGGGAAGTGTACGCGCCCGCTTGTGATAATTGTTGTGCTCCTGATTTTGAGAGGGCTAACGGACTTCTTGACTGTGGGTTAATGAAATCTCTACGGGCACAAGGGTCTTGAATTAAAAAACTATATCTTTTCAAGAAATAGTGACCCTTACTCGCTGTTACTACCGGTGCGGGGAGATTAGAAAACTTCTTGCAATTTCGAGTAGGGACCAAGAGAAAATTCTTCGGAACTTTCCTCTCGGCCCCTGAGAACTTGAAAGAGCTGAACTAGTACTTCTCCTGGTACGGGAAGTGTACGCGACGAGTTCGTGAACCTTGTGGAGATTTCCTTACCCACATCTATTGGGTGGTAAAAGAACATAAAATCAATAGTCCCCTCCTTGCAATTTTCGTAACATGATTAATCAAGATGCCGGGCGTGTGTGAGACTCCCCTAGCGGGAATAAAACGGAAAAGGAAAGAACGACTACGTTCGGGTAGAAAACACGCTAAAAAAATAAAAGCACCAAAATCCCAAGAGACTCCTGAAAATCAAAAAATCTTGGAGCAATTGTCTGAGCCTGAACCATTCCCAGAACATTCAAGGATTTACTACAATCTTCTCTACCCCTCCCCAAGTATTTCTCCACCAGTCAATAGAGTCATTCCGGTGCCAAGAAACCCACCACCTGTAGCTCCTCCCGCTCCGCAAGCTCAAAGACAAATCCCAGCACTAGAAGGACAAATCGAATTAGACAACGCGCTCGCGAACGCAATTTACGAATTGATTTCCGACGCCGAGGATCCAATCATAGTATCAGAAGACGATAGCTCTTCCGATTCGGAAGCCACGATTGCCTATGACAGCGACGTGATAATCGACAACTAGGCAAAAGAGAATCGTGCACCAGAAAAATAAAAATTAGTAAGTAAGGAAAGCACCAGATAGAATTAGAAGTTTCTCCCAACGAATGCGACTAATGTTCCCCAGACTAAATAGGGTAGCGTCAGGGTTTTCCCAGGATCAGTGGTCGGAAATAGTGGAAAGGTTTGACAATATTGAGGAATATTGCAAACAGCTAACGATACACCACTTGGCCCTTAGCTGTCGCGCGGAACGCTTAGAGGTCCGTTTAAAGTTTTTGAACGCTTGGTTGGCCGCTCTTTCGGGCAATGTCAGCAACCAAGTACAGCGCATGGAAAATTTAGAGGCCGAATTTCGTTGTTCGACTCCGCATTCGGAAGACGATAGCAACACCCACTCGGAAAATGATAACGGGCCTAACTCGGCCGGACAACGGGAACCTGTAGATAGCTTGGTTGGTAGGTTTGGGACACTGCATAAATTAGTGGGACCTATGTCTCCAGACTGGGTGAATCTTAATTTTGACGTCTCTCAGGAGGTGCATAGCAAAATCAAAGAGCGGTTGTCGTCCGTAGCTTTCGAGTGCATTAGTCTGGGTAGGCGCAATTCTGCCCTAGAAGTTCGAATTAGAGCCCTACAAGCCAGGATTGCCCTTTGCTCACACATGATAAGGTGTATTCACGACCAATCCGTGCGTCTAGGAGCCTCAATCTCAGAACTGGAGGAGTTGATGAGGAACCTCAGCTTAAATTAAGGGCCCTACCCTGTCCCTTCTGAGCCCAGGGAACCTGCTACGGAGGATTTCCCTTGGGGCAAGTAGCAGGTATTTCCGCGGTGGCGTAGGCCGTCGAAAACCTCCCTGGTCACGAATACAAGCCTGAGAACGAGTGTCAGTCAGTCAAGTGGCGATAGTCGTGACATTATAGTATAATAATATATTGTTATTCTTGTATGTTAAGAAATTGTATTTACTCCTTTTATGTATAGTAATAATTACAGTAGTTACTGTGGTAAGTTGATAAATATATATATACGCGTATCTATAATCCTGTAGGATATAATATTTTTAACCACTGATTGCCTATTATTCACTAAAATGCCGGACGGAACGGGAAACGGAGATGGTGATGCGGGCGGGAACACTGGAAATAACGCGGTTCCTCCGGGAGAAAACCCCAATATTTCCGCAGCCCAACGCGTAATCAACCAGGACACCAGCGCGGCCATGACCTCGGTTCTGGAGTGTCTGACGCTTCAACAAAGCACATTCCATATCCCCACCTTCGACGGAAAAAATCCTCCCCTACGGGAATTCATTCAAGACGTGGT
Organism: Ganaspis brasiliensis; assembly: GCA_037103525.1. Classification (NCBI taxonomy): domain Eukaryota; kingdom Metazoa; phylum Arthropoda; class Insecta; order Hymenoptera; family Figitidae; genus Ganaspis; species Ganaspis brasiliensis. Next base: position 449,382 of record JAZKLR010000381.1, on the reverse strand, counting down.
GAATGGGGCCGTGTTCATCACTGAGGCCACAGAGCCCGCATACGTAAAAGCTGTTTTCAGCAAAATGAAGGGAGCCGCCCGCGAAAGTTGTAGGGACAAGCGTTTCAACACGGTCGCCAAACTAATAGACCACTTGAAAAAGCGCTTCGCGCCCACCAAGAAGTACCAATGGTACTTCGCGAATATCGTAACGTTACGATTAAAGCAAACGGAAACGGTTAGCGACTATTATGATCGATTGCAAGGATTGATAAGCGGCGCTAAACACGCCCTGGAAGCGAAATACGATAAACAATATTCCGAGGTGAATTCCAGGGGTTTGGCGCGAACGCAGCCAGAGAGCGAAATAATTATGCAGCCGATTGTGGACTGTGCTCTCGAATCTTTTATCAGGGGACTACCGGAGGAAATGTCGACATTTGTGGATACCCGAAATCCGGTCGATTTGGAGGAAGCACTCGCGCATGCTATTCGCGCGGAAGAACGCCAAAAGTTCGCTGAGAAATCCCGGGGATCTTCATACCATATTACAAGGGCCGAAGATCGCCCACGGTCACCAAGCCCCTACTCGCGACAATTAGAAAAGTCAGGTGGCGCCGAAAGACGTAAGTCCGACACCGAACGTGATTCTACGGCTCCACGCAAGGTCAATACACCAGCATCAAATGTATTTCAATTGACCCCGGAGCAATTGGCCCAACTATATCGGTCCATGATGCCCCAGATCCCAACCCCAATGGCATATCCACCCCCTCCCCTACCTCCTATTGTGCCTGTCCCACAATATCCGCATCCACCATACCAACCCCCTTTACCATACCAACAACCTGTACATAATTACAGGCCAAGCACTACGCCGCCAAGATCTCACTCCCCAGTGCCGAGGGAGAATTTAAACTACTCTCCGGCTCGTCGCTCAGACGCGGCAGCGAGTCCAACGCCGCAGCGTCAGAGGAACGTACAATTTGCCGAGAACACAGTAAGGTCTTTAGAGCAAGAGGCTCCGCCAAAGCCGGCTCCATAGAGCAAAAGGATTCTCCGGTAGTACACTTAAATGCCCCGGAATTTAGAGGAACAGACATGAAATTTCTCGTGGACCCGGGTTCGGGATCGAACCTCATCAAGCTGTGTGCCTTGAACCCTGAGCTCACTCTTGCTAGAAGCAAGAGCATTGAGATTGTAGGGATCACGAATCACCCAGTCAAAACATTGGGTACCATCGAGCTTACCATCTTTGACAAACCGGTGGAATTTCATGTCGTACGAAACAGTTTCCCAATTTCCACGCATGGCATTATCGGAAGGCCCTATCTCAGACAGGAGCAGGCGGAAATCTCCTTCAGGCACAATACCTTGGTCACAGTGACGAATCCGATTACTCCGATTCCGTTCGTGGATGAGGAATCGTTAAATGCCAGGAACGATCTGAGGGCCGAAATCAGGCCTTTTAGAAGAATCCTTCGAATAGGCCCCAGAACGAAACTGCCCGTGGCCATTGACGTCACTAACCCAGAGCTCAAGGAGGGATACCTCCCCCAGGTGAGCACCCCTACTGGGCTGTATCTGGGCGAAGCCTTGGTCTCAAGTGAAAATGGCGTTTGCCATGCCATGGCCATTAACACCACAGAAGATGACCTTGAGATAGAACTGACCCCACAGGAGCTGGTTCCATTTGACTTCTGTAGATTCCCAGGAGAAGAATTTACGGACTCAGAGCTTGAAGGTTCCCCGGCTCCCACCAAGCTGACGTATGCTGAGCGAGTAATAAAAGTAAAAAACGCTTTGCACACTGCACACCTGACTCCTGAGGAGCAGAAAATTGTGAGTGGCTGGGCAGAGGACTATGCTGACATCTTTCATCTGAATGGAGAAAAGCTCACGTGCACCCACCTGATTCAGCATAGGATCCCTACCACCGATGACAAGGTCATCCATCGGAAACAATATCGAGCCCCGAACGGAGCTTTGGAACAAATAGATTTGCAGTTGCAAAAGCAACTAGACAGTGAAAGAATAGAGCACTCCAAGTCCCCTTACAACGCACCCTTACTAATCGTGCCCAAGAAGTTAGATGCTTCGGGTAAGAAAAAGTGGAGAGTGGTTGTGGACTATAGGGCTCTAAACGAAAAGGTCATTGGGGACGCTTTTCCCCTCCCTAACATAGTTTCGATTTTTGACCGTCTGGGCAAATCACAATATTTCACTGTGTTTGACCTCGCTAGTGGATTTCACCAGGTGGAAACTCATCCTGACGACAGGCATAAAACTGCCTTCTCCTCTAGCAATGGTCATTTCGAGTATCGACGCATGCCCATGGGCATTAAAAATGCCCCACCCACCTTTCAACGATTGTTGAACGGGGTGTTGCACGGCATGCTCGACGAAGAGGCTTTCGTGTACCTGGACGACGTGGTAACGCACTCTGAAACCCTCGAAGAGCATGACCGAAGGGCAAGACGGCTGTTCAAGCGATTGAGAGCAGCCAACCTAAAACTTCAACCCGATAAATGCGACTTCCTGAGAACGGAGGTGGCCTACCTAGGTCACATCGTAACCAAGGATGGGGTGAAGCCTAACCCAGATAAAATCGTCGCCATTAAAAATTTTCCCCGACCCGCCACGCCCAGGGACATCAAGAAGTTCCTCGGCCTGTCAGGATACTATCGACGTTTCATACGTGATTATGCCAAGTGGGCTAAGCCTTTGACAGAGTTGCTGAAGAAAGACGCCCCTTGGAAATAGGAGAATGCACAGAAGAAGAGCTTCTCCCGCCTTCGAAAGTATCTTTGCCGGGAGCCTGTCCTCCAATACCCCGATTTTAGCGCCACATTTAGGCTCACTTGCGACGCTTCTGATCATGCGGTCGGTGCAATGCTGACGCAAGAAAAAGAAGGGATAGACTTGCCTGTGGCCTATTATTCCAAGATCCTGAATAACAATGAACAGAAATATCCCAAGGCCGAAAAAGAGTGCCTAGGGATATTGTATGCCGTTGAGCATTTCAGGCCCTACCTTTACGGTAGAAATTTTATACTGTCCTGCGATTTCGAACCAGTCCATTGGATGACGTATATTGATAACCCCGGAACCCGCATTCAAAGATGGCGGCTACGCCTTGGGAATTATCAATATCAATTCGAACACAAGCCAGGAAAAATTAACAGGATTGTAGAGGCACTGTCCCACCATCCTGCGGACGAGGCCAAGGGCTCGGACACCGAATGGTCCGAATACTCCTTGTCCGACGCGCCCGGGAGAGAAGAGGACATCCAGAGTAACCCTGAGGGTCAGGAGGTTCAGCAAGGTGAAGGACCGCCTCGTTGTCGGGCATTGCCCATTACAACACGCGCCGGAGCGAAGCGAGCAGAAGCTGACCCAGTAGGTTCTAAGAACGTACCACCCTCTACTACTCGTCAGCCACATAAGAGGACAGGGAGTCTAAGGGAAGGGCTCAAACCAAGGGCAAACGACAAAAAACCCACAAGAGCAGCAAATCCTATTCCCTCCAAATCCAAACCTAACACGGCCACCGCGCCGTCATCCCAAGGTGTGCCCAGCACGGCACCCCCGCAACCGACTAAGGTCCCGGTCCCTCAGAAAACAATATTGAAGAGGCCACCACCGAAGCCGGATGCAGACCCTAAGGACACCCCCCTCGAAGGTACACAACCTGTCCCTTCTACGAGTGCCCTTCCCAAAGCTCGAGGAAGATCGAAAGGGTCCACTAAGCAAAGAAAATCCGCTGATAACGAATCCAGCTCCTCGGAACAGGAGACGGTCTCTCCTAAGACAGATGAGAGCTGTATTGCGAAGCGCTTAAGACCTCGCACAAAGTCCCTAGTCCAAGAGGTCACATCCCAAGGCGACCCCTACTCCTCTTTTAACGAAGGATCCTGTGAAGAGGAAGACTCAGATTCTCCAGTTTTTCGAAAGAGCAGTAGCGCTTTTCCCCACCTCCCACCATCTCTACCCAAAAGTCCGATTTCTACCGCTTCCAAGCCTAGTACCAAACAACTGAGTCCTGGAGAGCCCTCGTCAGGCGACTCGTACACAAATGTGTACGTCGACGGTGCCTGTTGTGAAAACGGAGGATCCACTCCCAGGGCAGGAATTGGCGTTTGGTTTGGTCCAGGTCATCCGATGAATGTCTCTCGTCGCTACACCGGTCGCCAAACTAACAACGCCTCAGAAATCGAAGCGGCTGCGGTAGCTGCACGCCAGGCACAAAAGGCTGAAATCCAGAAGCTACGGATTAAAACGGATTCACAGTACCTTGTCCAGAGTGTGAAGGAATGGTTGCCTAGATGGCAGCAAAACAATTGGATGACAAGGGAGAACAAACCTGTCAAAAACCGAAAGCCTTACGAGCGGCTGTTAAAGGCAATAGGACCCCTTGATGTACATGAAGGTGTTGTCGGCAACGAAAATGCCGACTACCTCGCTCGTCAAGGAACCCTTATGGACCCAGAACCAGATTCCTCTCCCCCCTCCGCAGAAGAAGAAGAAGAATTGCCTCCCGATCAGGTGGTGATCGAAGGGCATCGCCGACCCACTAGCGGCGACGACGACAGCGAGTGCCCGGACGAGCAGGCACAAGAAGACTCTCGAGACCACAGAAAGAAATTGATCCGGGACGTGAATCAGTCGATAAGGAATTTCGACACAACTTTAGCGGGTCTGGGACTCTCAGAGCCCACTGGCAATACAATGCTGTGAAACTACGAGGGACTGGACTCCAGCCCTCGGAAAACTCATGTATCCGATGGAGAAGATGACCAAGAATACCTGGAGCATCTGCAGAGCTTGGATCCTATGACCGAATTTGATGACGGGCTTCATGAAAGAGTAAAGAACTTTATAGAGAACTTCAATAGAAGTCGTGCATCAAAGCTTCTCGAGAACAAAGGATCGTCGCCTCGAGACCTTGAGCAATTGACTACGTACTTGAAGGAGACAAAGGAAACCCCTTTGACTAGTCGACCAGTGGCACCCAGAAGAAGTCAAGCGGTTCGCTTCCAAGATGTTCCGGAAGTTATGGAAGAATCTAGAGAAGGATCGCTGGGCCTTCCGGAAGGCCCGCCTAACACACCAGGAATTTCGGCTACCCTCGACGCCCAACCTACCCCATTTATGACCCCAGGAGTCTCTGCAATCCCTGGTGCCCAATCAACCCCCTTCACAAGGTTTCGCGTTACCGAAAACAAGCAGGAGGAGAGAAAGGGAAGAAAAATGATTGCGGCGCCACGACGATTGCCAATTCAAGGGGAGAGTGAGGATGCAACGACTACCCCCACCCCAACGTCGTTTATTGACGTTCAAGCTCCGTACTGTGACCCACCTTCACCCCCTTTATCGGCAAACGAACTCTCCTGCGATGAGGGGGACGTACCTCAAGTACCTGTGACGAACTTAACGGAGCAGGTAACAAATCTATGGACAGAGCCCCTAACCTATAGACGGAACAACTACGCGCATTTCATCTCAGAGGATTGCGAGCCAGTAGATTCGATCTCGAAACTCCTGATCGCCACTGAAAGAATCGATCTTTGGGACATCCGAGAAAGTCGCCCCGTCAAGGGTCAAATATATTCTACCCCCGGTGGTCGGTTCAAAACTTATTCAATTGTGGTCAAGAGGCGCCATTTCGACGAGGTTATCTGGAAGGATGTATCAGTGGGTTTAAGGAACCTCAAGAACGCCTTGGAAACTGACGGTCAGCGGACTTGTCGTATGGCCAACACGGGCGACCTGCTAGGTAACCTCCCTCAATCCAAAATGAAGGAACTTGCCGCAGGAATTTTCTGCGGTGGCGACGTGTCTCTCGCCTTATGCCACGGAAAAATCGAGGTGCCTCCCGTCGAACTGAGGCCACAAATAATTGCAGAATACCACTCCAGTTTGATAGGAGGCCATAAGGGCGTGACTAAAACCTATCTTCGCATCAGGGGACGGTATTACTGATCTAGGATGCGTGACGAAGTGACTCAGTTCATCAGAGGATGCAGGAGCTGCTTCGAGAATAAACTGGCAAGAGCACGCACCAGGGAGCCCATGATAATAACCGACACTCCGGCTGTTCCGTTCGATAAGGTATCACTGGACACCGTCGGGAAGTTGAGAACTACTCCCAACGGAAACAGACATATCCTTACGATGCAGGATCACTTTTCAAAATTCTGTATAGCGGTGCCCATCCCGAATATAGAAGCTAAAACGATAGCCCACGCAGTCGCCATACACCTTTTTCTGACTCATGGCCCGCCAAGGTGTATTCTCACAGACAGAGGATCTAGTTTCATTAGTTCCCTGATGCGAGGACTAGAGAAAATCTTCAATGTCAAATCTCTAACCACCTCCGGCTACCGGCCCCAAACTAACGGAGCATTGGAGCGAAGCCATTGAGTTGACGGACTACATTAAGCATTACGCTAGGGACTTCGACGACTGGGATCGCCTGATTCCCTTCGCGATGTTTAATTATAACACGTCGGTCCACGAAGCTACGAATTTTACACCGTTCGAACTGGTGTACGGCCACGAGGCAAGAATTCCTAGCTCCTTACCGCAAGGACCGGAAGTCGAAACTTACGGGTCGTACCTTAGGGACCTTATTACTAGGATGAAGGAGCTGCAGGATCTTGCGGCAGAACACCTGATGAAGGCAAAACAAAGGTCGAAAGAAAACTACGACAAGAAGGCTAGACCCCTGGTTGCAAAACTCGGCGACCAGGTATATGTGTACAAAGAGGTGAGAACTAACAAGTTCGACAAAAGGGCCGAAGGCCCTTTTACCATTGTGGGATTTACTGAGAACCACAATGTGATCCTAGAGAACGAAAACGGGGAAAGATTCGCGAAACATCGGGATAAGGTCAAGGTCGCGCATTTTTGAAGACGGTGTCCTGAAGTTTTATCCTTACTTCCCCCTTTATTTATTTATTTATTTTTTTTTTTCTCTCCTCTCTCTTAAAGAAACTAACATTTTTAAAAATTTTAGGTTGGAACTGTATTGATGAGAATGGCTCTGGATTTCTTAATTCTACTGTCCCTCTCATTACTCTCAACAGCTGATGTGACGCCAACTGCTCCCAGCCATACCAACGAGCCCTCAACAGACGAACGCTACCAGCTAATCCAATTCCAAACCAGCAGCGGAATATATTATGAGCATGTCGGGGAAGTCAGACGCTCTGTGACCAATTGGAGGATTGCAGTATTTTTGGATATCGGCAAACAGCGTAGATATTTTGAGGACCTGCAAGCCCGACGTGAGAGACTGAGAGGCCAATGTGTACCTGCACCAGGACGATGCTCTAAACTAGTTGAATATTACCGATGGGGAGACAAATGGGAAATGGCCGCCGAACTCCAGCGACAGTTCCAAGTCCAGATAGAGGAATTGGAGAACACCAAACAGGCGCTGCCCAAGAGGTTAAGCTCCCAGTTCCGCCTGCGAAGGTCCGTCCCCTTGCTTGGTTTCTTAGGAAAAATAGCCGGACCTGTTGCAGGAATGCTCGCATATGATGATGGGGAACGCTACGACGACGCCATTTAGGAGCTCAACGCCGCCCAAGCCAATCTCTCGCACCTTGTTGGAAGACAGACTCACGTAGTGAGATCGCAACTGGACACCCTCCACACCCAAGTCCAACAACATGGTATCCAGCTGAAGAGCTTGCACGATACTCTTCAGAGTCTATTGGAGAAAACCAGTGACGGAGAAGCAGCGAGACAAGACCTGGAGCGCATTGAGGCCGGACTACTACTGATGGACGCAATGAAGTTAGGGTTGGAGCATAATATTCTTGCCACCTCTACCATGCTTGAAGCGGTTCACCAGGCTAGGCAAGGACGACTTCACCCAGGCGTTCTCTCCTCGGAACAACTGGAGCCCATCCTACGTGACATCCAGGACAACATAACTGATGTCAGCTTCCCGATACTCGGTCCGAGGGTTAGCATCGATGAGTTGCTTAGGATATCTACTGTCAGCATCCTTTGTGAACGACATCATCTCAAGGTCATTATTGATGTCCCCCTCCTAGAAAGGCACAAGTATCAGGCTTTCCGGATCCACCCGCTCCCAACCATTCAAGAGTTGGTGGAAAACAACACTGCTATGTGGAGCCTATGTGGAGTCAACTTACAATTATCTGATCATGGATGAAGAACAACGAACCTACCTCTTGTTGAAGGACCGAGAATGGGACGCGTGTAAATCTACAGCTGCCTATCATGCTTGCCTCAGTGGCACACCAATTTACGAGCTGAAGGAACAACCATCCTGCGAAGCCTCGCTTCTTATTAGCCCTACCGCCGAGGCTCTACGGCGCTGTGATATCCGAGTTACCACCAATCCGGATTCCTACTGGAAACCTTTGACGACCTTAGCCGGATGGCTATTTTCAATGGCAGTACCAGAGGTGGCCGTACTAATTTGCCACTCTGTGTCCCCAGTGAAACTTCCCCTCCAAGGTATGGGAATAATAAAGTTGGCACCCGGATGTTCCCTCAGAACGAAGAATGTTGCAATACCAGCGACCACCTACCGAGAGGGACAAACGGAAATAATCTATGAATCGGAGCTCCATCTGAATCTAACGGAGCTCTCTCCAGTGGTAAGAAGATACGCCCATCTCGGAGCCCAGACTATGGGCATGCTCGAAGAGGGATTGAAACCAGAATCGGAGGACTCTGCCTTCGAAATGAACTCCAAGACGCTAGATGACCTTGAGGCGCAATTACAAACCTTCGCCCTCCAAAGACACTTAAGGGACAAGCAAACATTCCTAACGTATGGCTCTTATGGAGGATTAATACTCATCGGAATACTGGTGGCCTTGTATCTTTGCCGCTCACCATTGAGGTCAGGACTTAATGCTCTATCGATAAAGTGCTGGCGACCTTCTACGACAGCGATGGTCAGAATAACTAGAAGGACCAGTCTGTCCACATCCGATGTCCATGGAAATAGAACTCAACGACGTAGCAGATCAAACAACATCGAGACAAGGTCACGTCAATCATCAACGAAGCAACATGGGCCAACCATTTTGCAACGACCAGAGTCGGTGGCGGCTGGAGCCGCCACGGACAACCCAACTGCCTGTCCACCTACATGCGAATCGCCGACACCAGTACCTCAACAAGAAACCGGTATTTCGCCACCAGTTTCACCAACACCACGAGCAACGCTACCAAAGCAGACCCTTCAACCTGTCTAAGTATGTACAGGAATTCGAGGTGAGAAGTTTTGTAACATTGCTGTTGAGTATTCGGAACACTTATCTAACAATATAAAATAAAATAATAAAGTAAGGGAATTGCCCTGACTTAACTTAGCTAAGAGTTGAGAAGTAAGGTACTTTGTCCTTATCAGAAACAGTATACTGAAGGTTTTCGGAGTGCTCACAGTAGATCTGACCGCTGCAATGTGCATTGAGAGCAGGACTGACACGGAGGCAAGAAGACTAACATACGTCTTTCCTTGTCCTTCGTCTCAGGAATGCTCCCTATGCCACTATTTAGTAGAGAATCGTCTCCTGACTTGACTCGATGCGTGTCCGGAGGAATCCCCGGGATGGTTATGGGAGAATATTGTCGAATGTGTGTCAAAGGATGAGACCGGAGTACGAGTTCGTGATTTGACAAGCCTCAATCACGGGCCCTTGCCCCGGTGCCGTCCCAAGAGAATGAGATGAATAGAAGGTCTGACGCCGAGTGATGAATTGTCCCGGGTGTGTCACCGGATCTCGCCTGAATGTCATGATTTTATCGCATGTCATCCCGGTGTATCCGGGGGCACCCCCGGGAGGGGTACGTTTGAAAGTCTTGAAATACTGAATGATGAGGTTATGTCTGACCGGACCGTAATTTTATCTTCCGTTGTTGCGTATCTGGGGGCGGCCCCGTGCATGTCGACGAATCAATGCACTAACTTGCATTTGCTCTCGGCATGCCCGGGGGCGCCCGCAGAGCTGCCTCCGGTCCAGGTGCCGTTCATTAACTAAAAGAAAAACAAAAGCATCGAAATCACGGGTACGTTTTCACAGGTGTGTTTGTGTCGCGGGATGCAGTGGGGGCACGAACTCGCAATTTAATATGTCACAATCGCGAGCCCTTGCTCCCACGGCATCCGGGGACATAGGATAACCTATCGAAAGATGAATGCATAAATTGGCTATAGTCCACCGATTACGCTGACATACTTGGAATGCCGACTGTAGCATTAGAAAAATAAAAAGTAATAAACAGTGATAGATACATATATGTATACATTCTGAAACGAAAAGAAAATTAAACAAGTAAATCAGAAAAATGAAATAGAATATAGAATAGTGTAATAAAATAAAATAATAATTATACATATATGTATGCATCCTGAAACAAGATAAAATAAAACAGTTAAGTAAAACGATAAGTGGTATGAAGTAAATGGGTTCTTCGGGTTGTCACGAGGCAATTAGGGACAAGTTAGTTGATGCGTGCCTGCGGGCCGCCTGGGACCAGCCGATGGCTAGTTGCCTCAGTCTGCAACCGCCATCGGCATGATCCAGGCCGCCGCAGGGCCACCTGTTGCAGGATATTACGACATTGCCACGGCACTATTCTATCGACCAGGGGAAATATTTCAGGAAAGAGCTGATCATATGTCCGGCTGCGTCGCTGGGGTAGCCCACTTAACATGATGTTAAACCCATGTGAATTGGGCGTCCCCGGGGGCGCCTCGGGAATGAGTATTGAGAATAAGAATCTTGTGGTTTTTCCTGTGGTGACTTGCATTGAGAGTACGAAAATTGATTAAGTCCCCGGAAGGGCAGAATAAACCGCCGCACCTTGAATTGTTACGTAGACAGGGGCCGCCAGGAGACCGCGGATGATAAGCGCCTTAATTAGCGTTGATCCTCCGGGGTTACCGGACCGCCCCGTACCGTACTAATCGTACTAAGCCGTCTAATTGTAGAGTACCCCCGGATGGGCGTGACCTAATTCTGAGTAGTACCGTGGAGACGTTGTCTCGTAATTTTATCTTCCGTTGTCGCGTGTCTGGGGTCGACCTCGTGCATGCTGATCAATCAATGCATTAAGTCGCAATTGCTGTGAACATGCTCGGGGGCGCCCCCAGGAGCTCCGGCTGTTTAAGAGTCGTTTATCTACTGAAAAAGAAAAAAATAAAAGAGAACGAACAAAAATTAAAATAACAAAATATATATGTACAATAAAACAAAATATATAATTAAAATTAAAAGAACAAAAATATATATACAACGAACAAAAATATATATCTAAGAAAAGCAATTAATCATATCTGAAGGGAAAAGCAAATAATTATGTTTAGAAAGGAAAACAATAAGAATCAAATAAATCATACATATAAATGATGTGGGATGGCTTCCTCGGTGATGTTACTGGGTCAGTTGCGATTTGTCTCTGACGAGTCACTGGGATAGCACAACGTTGACGACCATTGTTACGTCAGAGTTGGGCCTCCCAGGGACGCCCCAGAGAGGGGAATATCTGAGGACACATCCGGTGTCGAGGTATGCCGGATTAAAATTTCTAATTTCCAGTTGTCTAGCGGAGGCATCTCGGGCGCGGCCGAAGCACGAACTCGTGTCGTTAATCTCTCTCAACTGCGAGTTCTTGCTCCGGTGGCGCCCCGGGAGTAAGATATGAATTCGGGAGCGACGTTAAATGGCGATGAATTGTCCCGGGTGTGTCACCGGGTTCCGCCCGAGTGTCATGCTTTGTCACATGTCATCCTGGCGTACCCGGGGCCACCCTCGGGAGGGTGGAACCAAATCTGAATTGAACTAAGTTGGCACTGGTACATTTCTCCGAGAATGATTTCGATCTTCAATTGCTGTCTGCCTGGGGGTGGCTTCGGACCCGCCGATGACCAGGCACTTTAAAACTGCGCTTGCCTTCGGCGCGTCCCAGGGCGCCCCTAGACCTGCCTATTAGTACACATCATAACATAACCATGTTATTGTTTTGTCGACCAAAGAAATAGTAAAAAGAAAAAGATAGAGTAAATGACAACTAATAGTAATCTTCCGTTGATGTGTGCCTCCGGGCCACCTCGGGCCTGCCGACGATAAAATGCCTTAATCTGCGTTTTTCCGCGGCACGCCCGGGGGCGCCCGCGGGGCTGCCTATAGCCGAAGCGCTGCTAAACACTAAGGAAAGCTAAACATGCATTCAGAGAAAATAATAAAATGACGGACCAAAATCGCCTAATCACTGGGAGCTTTATGACCTACTGCAGATAGTGCCTCGGATGCGTCGCTGGGGTTGCACAAGTGGCATAATCTTGTCACATGCAACTTGGGCTTCCCCAGGGATGCTCCGAGAAGAGGACCTGAAAATGGTTTCCTGAAGGGGCGTGTCAGCAGGGGGCTTCATGGTGACCACCTATGTTTGTGCACCTGAGGTCGCCCCGGGACCACTGGGGATCAGTGCCCAAATGCACTGGTCCCTGGTGCTCTCAAGGGCGCCCTCGGGGTTGCCTGCAGGTGCGGGCATCGCATCCCATGGAATGGTGGCAGGTGGCTTCCGGGTGTGTCGCCGGGGATCGCCTAGGTAGCATGATCTCATCACATGTGACCTGGACTCGCTCCGGGGGCACCCCCGGAAGCATCGATTCCCTGTGATGATGTGGTCTTGCGATTCACTTCGGGAGCACAGGGAGGCAACTCCTTAATTTGCTTTGTCTTGATTGTGCCACCGGACCCCACCCGAATGTTATGATTCTGTCACACATCATCCGGGCGTATCCGGGGGCACTTCCAAGGGTCCAGTCCTAAGATTCGGAATTATTGAAGTGGTGCCGTTGTGTCTGGTCTGCCCGCTATTTAGGGTCTGGGGCGACCTCGTGCGTGTCGAGAGCTGAATGCCTCATTTTGCATTTGTTCTCTGCACGCGCGGGGGCGCCCACAGGGCCGCCTACGGCGTGCGGGTCGCTCGCTAACTGAAAAGGAAATAAATAAAACAGACAAAGCGAGATTTCGTAATAACAGAATAATTTCAAATCAGGATCTTGTAAAGCCTTGGGGCCAGGGCACCCCCGAAACGAAAAAAAAGAGGAATCTTCTTTTCTTCCTCGAGCATGTCGCCGGGCGATTGAGGACCGACACCACGTGCATCTCAAGGGTAGCTCAATCCACATGAATAAAATCAACATGTGGGATGGGCATCCTTAACGATGCTCCGGGAGGATGAATTATGGCCACCGTACCTGAATCTCTTCGCATTGTGAGAGGCCGTCCGGGACCACTCCACGCATTGTGGGTCATACCAAGCTGTCCAATTATGTGGCGGGGGGCGCCCGTGGGGCGAACCGAGGTTGTCCCAGTCAAATTCCAAGGGCAGCCTCGGTCGCCTCATGGCCCCCCCCCTTCAATTAACACAAATAAATTTATTGAAAAGATAGTAAGGTACATAACCTAAAGAAATTTGACAGTAAATTAAGATTAAGTAGAACGACTGAAGGCGAGGATGGAGGGAGCCTCATCGCCTCAATCCCTCAGGTCGACCAGTTCTCTGGAATGTATGACTGTCCGTAGTTGGGCCTCCTGGTCCACTAAAAGAAGGGTAATTTTGCGAATTAGGGCAATTTTATTTTGAGGGCAGCCACTGTACTGACCAGGCCTAGACCGGTCGTCCCTTACTACCTACCACCTCCCATCGAAACTGCGTCCCTGGGGCGCATCCTCCCACGCGCCAAGACTCCTGAATGAATATGAGACGCCTCGACTCGTCTCGAAGCCATATTCCCTCGGGAGGAGGGAAGCGGGGAAGGCTCTCAAACTGACTAAAATAAAAAAAAAAAAGGAGAATATAAATAAATAAATAATGAATCAGGGGGTGAGCGGAAGGAATATCTTTCACTCACATGGTTTGCTCTCCTCTAACCGTTCGGACCTCTAGGGCGAGGGGCCTCACGCGGCGGGGGTTCATGTAGCCTTCCTAAAAAAAAAAAAAAAACAGGCGCACTTAATTAAAAACAGGGAGCAACAGAGGAACCTCCCATTGATTCCAACCGATACCTACCGGACACCAAAAATAGCGTCCTATCCAGGTTCTTTCGGGGGCGCTGAATTGAAATTCCATCCTCCAATGGAATGAGGGGCCGGGTTTAGATGGGAATCCTCCTTCAAAGAAGACGGAGTGGTGCCAAAGCCCCCTCCCGCCCCCTGGGGCTACGGGGACCCACTCCGTGTCATCCAGCAATAGGCTGAAACGGAATGGTGGTGAGGCTGGAAAGTTTGATTTTATCCCCCTGAAACCTCCCGTACTCGTATAATTGATAAAAATTGTAAAATTCCGATTGGGTCAATTTGAATCACCCCAAAGAAAAGGGGAGATCGGGAAATGGCATACCCTAATGAGAAGTGCCCACGCAGTGCTAGGTGTTGTCGAGACTTTGTGGACCGGATCGTATCCCCTTTATTGTTGTTAAAAGCTTGATTGGCTGATCAATTACTTAGAGTTTTTCATATTTTATTGCAAAACATTTAGATAAATAAAACCAAACATTCCACATCCAGTTAAAAAAAAAAAAAAAAAAAAATTTAAATTATTCTTAAATCTTTGAGTAAATTAAATATCGCTTCTTCTTCTTAATTTAGAAAATCTAACATTTTACGAAATTTCGTAAGTGAGTCGAAGATATGAAATAATAAATTTTTTTTTATCATTATTCATTCATTCAGCCTTTGATTCTGGCTACACCGGTTACGAGTTTTGATTATTAAAAGAAATTTTACAATAGAAATAATAATAAAGGATGAAATTTTATGAACTATATCCTGGAAAATTAAGCTACTCACAGTTCTCAAAAATGGTAAAAGGAGCAGCCTTTGATAAACCTTAACAAGAATCTGTTATTATTGCTATTATTCATTATTAACAGAATTACATTAAAACAAAATAAATATTAGGATGTTAGTTAAACGCATTATCTTACAACACGGGGACGAAATGAGAACATTTGAAACATGCATAAAAGAACTTGCCAATTCGCTTGACGATTTTCCCCTTGGGTTATTTGATCCCACTTTTCCGCTCTAATTTCTCCTTGACAATATACGCTTATACTGTTCACCATTAATGCGTTAGCCCTAGCAGGGCCGTGTTGCGCCGGCCATGTCAGCCGGTACTGCGGTAGTGTTTGCATTCGATACTGTGCCAGTTGTCAATTTTTCATTGGGTATATATATTATAAGTTATCTAAAATTCGCATTTCTTTCAAAGTATTTTCATCCTATTGAAGAACTTATTTTGCCAGAGTTGTAAAACTGGCAACTTAATTTTTTATCATATGTTATAATCCGTGTTGGTGAAATTAAAAGAAAAGATCAAGAGTATTCAAAAGAAGGTTAACTCACGCGTCGTGATAAATTTTCTTACCCGATTAACTAAAATAAAGCGCGCCTAACACTAACAGGAGGCCAGCATCTTTTTGGCGATTCAGAAAATTTCTCGGGAGAGCTTTCCGTGGGTATGAATAAGGTGTCTGGTGAGAACAATTTTCCGGGCGATGGTAACCCACGAAGAGGGGAGAAAATTAATTCCGGAACGGTAACGGGCCGAAACGGTTTTTCTGAGAGAACCAATGGAGGAGGAACGAACGCTTGGCTTGTTGAAATCGCGACGGAGACCGTGTTCTCAAAGGAGGGACACGAGTTTGGTTTCGGGGCCGAAAGACGCTGCTGCCTTCGCCGTTCGCGTTGACGGGCTCCCTGACCGCGCGCTTTTCCTCTCGACAAGATCCTTTCCACGTGCTCGACCGGAGCAGACGACGCTAACACACGCGAGTAATACGCGGCGACGTTCAAGCGGCCGCGAGAGGGAAACCCGGTGACCGAAACCTTCTCGGAAGGCATAGGCGTCGTTAAACAAAAATGAAAGCAAGGGGAATTAAATAAATTACGAAGAACGATCCTCGTCCTTGTCGTCCTGTTCCCTAGGATCCAGTTCGTACAAGTTCAGGGATTTGACCTACAAGAAAAAGAAAAATTGAATACTTTAGAATTCCCGAAACGCGCACAGAAGCTAAAGATTTCAGCGTGCACCCGAGCACGTGTACACTCAAAATAACAAATTGTATCACAATATAAAATAAATTGGAAATAAATTAGTCAAACCAAATAAAAGTACAATAGGGAAAAACACAGAACTGAAACAGCAACGGGACCTGGAACAGAAACAAACACAAAAATGGCACAGAAATCGAGCGAATGAATGTGTGGATAAATTCTTCTTTGGAGACAACCCTCGATGTTCAAATCGGCAACCTCGAGCCGCTGTCCTCTGGTGCCGAAAAAGTTTCACTGGACTGATGGAGGCAAAGGCCCACGTGGCGAGAACGACGCGGATGACGAAATACCACGAGACTCCCGCAACATTTTAATGTATAATTACTGAACTTTAAAATCTATTGCTTAACAGGCGGTATAACAAAATTAATGAACACTGCTTGAAATTTTTAATTTAAAACTTTAGATTTATTTAACTTTCAAATACATTCAAAGAATGCTTGCGGCTGGTGAGAGAAAATAAAAACTAAACTGTTGGTTTCGGAAGTTTGGAGACGAGTCACTCTGCACACAGGCAGCTCGTACGTAGCCCGCCAGCTTGAGGCGGAAGAGCTAGAGAGAGGGTAGATGGGCCAGGCGCCCGGTGCGTCTGATTGGTCGAGGCGTGATAGAAGAGTGAAACAGGAAGTTCTCAACGCCTCTCTCTGCCTCATGGTCAAGCGGACGGACCAAAAGAAAATTAAACCAATTATTGAAAACGATGAAATAATAATTTAAATAATCTAAATATAATAGGATACGACTTTATGAGGTATATCGATGTAATAGTATACAAATAAAAGTCATTTGAGAATAGTTATTAAGAAATTACTTTTCGCACTAAAAGGGGAGAGGGAGCACGTGGTGTGCCTCTTCCGCTTTCCGCTCGTTTCGTTAACCTCGAACCCCGAAATTCCTACAAGAGAATTTATGCCGTACTACAATATATTTAAATAATATGTTAGAAAAAAAATAAATAATCAATAAATGTTTTCTCGTAATAAAAGATACATAATTTTTCTTTAAAGGAATTTTCGGAAGACGAATTCTTTCTGAAGTCCGACTGACGTTAGTTTGGATTAAAATAGATTATAGTGTAGAATAAGTTACATATTAAACCGTACAATTAAAACAAATTGATTAAATATAAATTCGATTATTTAACGAGATTTAATTACTTTTAATAACCCTAATATTTATACTAAAGTAGAAGAGAAGGTAATTCTCGTGACACTAATATATTAATCTATGTAAAAACATAACCCGCGTAAATTAAAATTTAAAATTTAAAACAAACCAGCCGCAGCAAAAGTAATTCATACTAAATTTATAAATGAATACATTTTATAACATGAACAAAATTCATAACCAAGTTATATTATTTAAATTTTCAAAAATAGATATTTAATATAATTATATCGAAATTATAATTTATCTTTACCATGGAATCCTATATATTGCTTTAGTTCTATAACTACATCTTCCCCCTGAGGCAAGTTTACTCTTTTAGTAGACAAAATACTATTAAATTTAAAACATGTTAAAATATTGCACTTCTCACAGCTTAAATCAAAAACTTACGGAATCACCGAAATAAGCTGCGCATCTTAGTTCGGTAACTGTCAATAAGAAAATCATTTACCTGCGAGAATAAAATGCCTATGAAAAACAATAAAACAAAAGAAGAACATTTAAGAATAATGTTACAAAGGTCGTAAAGAAATTGACTCTTTATTTCTAAAGGAGCAATTTCTATTTTTCGCCAACTGGCGTACAACACATAATATGACTTAAAAATATTAATAACATTAGCAGTAATGATAATAACGATTATTGTTATTATCATTGCACAGGTCATCAAAAATCTTAACAATTTCTTAGTGACTAAAATGTTATAGCCAAATTTACTAGATGATTTACCTTAAAAAGAAAAAAATTTTTTTTTTGGATGGTATTTCACCACTCTTAAAATATTTACAAATGTTAAATTTATATCAATTTCATTTTATTCATAAGTCAGTTAATACGATCTTGCAGTGATTAAAAATTTAACTAATCTATGCTTTTTTAAAAAAAAAATATTAAATTCGAAGTGATTAAAAGAAAATTTTTCATTAATTTTAATAATTCTTTTCTGTTATGATTTGATTATTTAAACTACACTGAAGGAAGGGATTATTTGGATCAAATGGAAGTTGTTTGATCCAATTAAATTATTTACTTGTCCGTTATCCAATAAACCCGTATTGGAACCAAATAACTATTTATTGGACCTAAGTATTTTGTTTGAGTGTATTAAATAGGCAGCAATTTGTGTCAAACAAATTAAATGTTTGCAGCTAGTAACTAATGTTTTAAATCAATTATTAAAATTATTCCATTCAAATAATATTTTGTTCGACCTGAGTGTTTTGTTTTATCGCATTAAATGAACAGTAATTGTGTCAAATAAATTAGATGTTTGGAGCTAATAACTGATAATTGAAATCAATCATAAAAATTATTTCAATTATATTTTTAAAGCAAATAAATATTAGTTTGCATGAATAAAATGTAATCCCTCTTTTGTTGTTGAGTTTACTTTTATTATTATTATGAGTATGGTGATTTTCGTTCATGACATTCTTATTATTTATTAGTTATTTAAATACTGATTATTTAACACTTATTTACTTGTTCCATACTTTTATTTGCTTTTAAGAAAGAAAATATTAGCATTAAATAATTTGATTACTATGACTCATAACGTCATTTAATTGTGTTAAATAATTTTATTAAAGTTAAAAAAAAAAAAAACTCCAACATTTAAGTGAAATAAATAAATGAATGGTTTTAAATAATTTAGCATTTGTATTAAATATATTCGTTTATTGGATTAAACTAATTATTTACTTGATCCAAGGAGGATTTATTTGGATTAAATAAACATGATTCAAGTAATTCGAGATATTTAAACCAGGTATATAATTTGGACCCAAAAAAAAAAAAATAATAATAATAATAATAATAAATAAATAAATAAAACAACGAAGTAAATATTTATTCTTATATCTTTAGACTGAATAATTTTAATTTAAAAACAATTAGGTGTTGATTATTGCTTCCTTCCTTGATCAATTTTTATATAATTTAAGTTTCAAAAATTTGGTAATTTCTATTAAATCTTTCTTTTGTCTTGCAATAATCTGCGAATCAAATTCAAAATGTTAATTTAGAACTTATTTTTGTATTTTAAATTCTAAAAAGTATGACCAAAATATTGCATTAATGTTAAATAGTTTTTTTTAATTTGAAAAAAAAATGGGTTTTATTTATTATTATTCAACGCATTAATTAAATAAAACTTAAAGGTCTTGTTATAAAATAACTTGTAGATATTTTAAAAATTATTATAAATAATGTGTACAAATTTAACAATTATCTAAATTTTAAAAATAGGTATAATTAACAAAATCTTTGACCTTATCTTTTATTCACTTTAGATCAATTATTTCACTTATGTTCATTTCGATTTTCGAGACTCCTGTATTATATTATTTTTAAATAAAGTAATTTAATAATTAGACAGAAAATTCTCATTTATCAAAATTTTGATTCTTACAATGTTTAGAAAACCAAATGTTCATTTATTAAAAATATATTATATTATATGTCTTATATATAAAAATATCAATATAAATGTTATTTAATATAATAGCTATTATAGAAACAAATTTGTAATTTTCTGCATTAAAAGTTCAATAACCTAGAAAATCCTATCTATTCTTTTAATCTGAATTAGTTAAAAAAAAAAAAATTAACCAGAATTTTACTAAAATATTATCTATTTTGATATAATTTAAAAATAAACTAAACTAATAATTATTTATTTTTACTAAATGATTAGTAGAAATATATCTATTTGAATTAATAGCTAACTTTTGATTTCAAGCTAGTTATTTTAGCTAACTCAGATTTAGAGAATTTGTTAAACGATTATTTATGAAAATAAATATTATTTTGAAGAAGAATTTGAATAAGTAAAATTATTACAACTAGGAATTGAGGGTAATGAATTAAGTAGATCTTATAAATGTATAATAAACAAAAAGTAGGAAAAATAATAATTTTGAAAAAAATGACATTTGGCTGTTTGGGAATAGTAAAGAGTAAAAATTACCATAATTGAAAATTTTCAAAGCGA
The DNA here is from genome assembly GCA_037103525.1 of Ganaspis brasiliensis. Taxonomy (NCBI): domain Eukaryota; kingdom Metazoa; phylum Arthropoda; class Insecta; order Hymenoptera; family Figitidae; genus Ganaspis; species Ganaspis brasiliensis. Next base: position 429,120 of record JAZKLR010000381.1, on the reverse strand, counting down.
GAAAGAACATGGCCCAGAATTGGCCCAGAATTGGCCCAGAGCTGGCGGAATGATTGCCGAAAATTTACATATTATATTACATAATATAATTTCTTTTTACAATATTCATCTTATAGTAAATTTCAATTATTTTATTTAGATTTTCTCGATCACTTTTTATTTTTTTTTAATTATTTTTGCCTAGACAGTAAATCAGTTTTAATTATTTATTCCTTAATACTTTTACTATTTATCGCAAATTAAAATTTATTTTCTTAACTTACCATTATTTTTGCTATTTTGCAATTATCATTTTCAATTTACAATAACTTTCAGAACCTCTGTATTAATTCACTGAACTTTCAAATATATATCTCAATTTTCAATTCTTTTGTTCAATTTTCATTTCTTTTATTATATTGCAATTCTTTTCCATCTTTTAATATTTTCATTATTTTTCAAAATTGGATAAAATAAAAAATTACATATTTTCACTAGAATCAAAGAAAAAAAAAGAGAACTATTAAGACCATATTTAACATCTTTAATTTTTTAATGGACGGCGCCATCATAGATTTTAAAGCGAAATTGTCCCTCTTTTTGTCCCCTATTCTTTTAACAATGGGGGCTGTGATCCCTGGGTGCACCTACCTCGAACCCCTCGGAGCCTGGGATGGACGGGGTTGATCCTCCCTGAGCCCGTCGTGCTGCCTAGAAGGTGGGTATACCCGGCTAGAGAAAAACGTCCCCCGGGTGAATAGCTGGAAGCGAGGTCCATCATCGTCGTCCTCGCTCTCGGGCTCCCGATTTTCCTCGCTCTCGGGCTCCCGATTTTCTTCGTCGGACCACCCGAAGTCTGGACGAAGACGGATTGAAAGTCCGCCGAGCGCCCCCTCGTCTTCGTCCTCTGATGAGTAGAGGACCCAGATATTGAGGTCGGCACCCTCGCACCTGGTGTTTTCCTCGCTTTCAGCTTCACCCTCGGCGATGTTCTCACCCCCGGTGACAACGTCCTCACTTTCTGCACCCGCGTCTGAACCACCCGCACAGTTCATTTTTTCTTTGGTAACTAATTAATACGCGGTTGATGAGGTACTGAAGGTCCAGCGTCTCCGTTGGTCGCGTCATCGACGCCCCCTCTCATTAGCATACAGGAGGAGGGCACGCAATAGCGTAAGGCAAGATTGCAAGTAATTCGTCATCGACACCCCTCCCTCATTAGCATTCGAGGGGAAGGCAACGCATGAACGGTTGATCGAGATGGAAAGGGGGCTGGTCGGATCCACCCCCACGGTAACTAATTGGATCATAAGAAAAAAGAAAACGCGAAATACAAATTTCGCGATTGTATATATATTAATTGTATTCGTATTATTCGTATTAATTCATGGACAATGTTAAAATTTTTTTTTTGATTTTAGAAAAGGAAAAATTGGGTTAATGCAGATGATCAAAATACCTACGAATTACAAATTCTTGGTATGAAGATAGCAAAAAAAATAATATGCAATCTTTATATCTTTAAGTCATTATAATTTAAATAAATTCCAAACGTAAATTAATTCATATTCCAATTTATTCAAACTTTCAAATTTTAATTAATTCAAATTTAAATGCATATCACTTAATTCAAAATAAGTTAATTTATCTCATAATTTTATCTTTACAAAATTTGAAAATTTTTATTCCTTTCACCTTCGGTATTTTTGTTTATCTGTATTTGTGGTTTTTATTTTAGGGTTTCATTAATTACCGTAAAACAGGGTAACTTTAATGACTTTAATTTTAACAACAAAAATATGGTAGTTTACGAACTATGACATGACCACTTATAAAATCCTTATAAATAAGTCAATGTTATTTAATTAATATTTACAGTCATCAGACTCATCAGGACAAATATTTAACCACGTTTTGTGCTTTATAAATTCATAAAATTTTTGGATTTGGTCATGAGAAATAACCTTAGATACTTCATAAACAATTGAATGATGCATTGTGTTCATGAACGAAACTACCCAACAAATATGGAATATTCTTTTCAAATTGATTTCTCTTAAAAATCTATTTAACTTTTCAATAATTTTATCTTTCTAAATCATGTCACGGATATAGGAAACAAGATTATTAGATGACATTAACATAAAGTATTTTAAATATAGGTTTCACAAGCGACTTTCACACACCACTTGTTCAATGAGCAAAATAGACATCTTTAAATAAATATTATTTCTATCAAAACTTGACCATAATTTTACTTTAAAATATCTTTGAGGCACAGTTTGATACTTTTATTAACATTAGCAATTGTAAATTTTACATTTTTCTTCCCAGAAATAACAATAAATAATTCTCGAAAAAAAAAAATTTTCCACTGAACAAAGTTGACCGGTTTTACCGTATCTTTCTTTTGTGTATATTTTTTTTTAATATCACTTTAAACAACTCTGTTATTATAACATTCGCTAAGCTTAGTGTTTCACTCCGATACGAGAAATTCGGTTTTTCGATCGATATCGATCGAAATCGTATTCCTTATTCTCACGAGCACTCCACTATTCATTTGTTTAATTTCGTATCACATCGGATCATTTTTTTTATCAAATGTGGATTTGACCCATTATCCTCAATACGTCTCCCCTTCTCAATCTAATATTTTTTTTTTTGAATTATTTTTTTTTTTAATTTTAATGTAGAAATTTTCTTAATTTTACCAATTATTTCCTTTTTATATAAAATTAAATTTTATAACATTTAAAATTGCATTAAAAAAAAAATTTATCTTATTAAATTTGTTTTGAATAAATCTAATGTATTAGAATTTAATTTCGACTTAAATTTTAGATTATAAACTTTTAATCTATTCAATTTTATTCAATTTTATTCGAAGAATTAATAACATAATTAAACTTCTAATTTAATTTTAAATAAATAAAATTATTTTTATTTCTTAATATGAAATAGTTTATTAAGAACAAAATATTGAAAATATTAAAACGAAAATTTTTCTTTTAGAATTAAAAAAAAAAGGAATTTTAGTTAAAATTTATAACATTGGTATGTCATATTAAAATTATTAATTCAATTTTATTAATATTTTTAAAATCAAATAATCAAATAATCTTAATTGAAACCAAAAAGAATCAAAACGACCAATAAACAAAATTCTAACGTTTCTCGGATCGAATCGATCGAATGAAGCATCAGCTAAGTTTTTTTTACTTCCATGATTTTTGTAATTATTCGTAATTATTTCAATATTCTCATCCTAACATCATTCTTCTATTTCATAGAATTTCTTTTCTTTTAGAGTTTTGTTTTCTTTAGTAATATATTTTCAGGTTTTTCTTTATATCCTCATTTTTATTTTAGTTAAAAGAAAAAAAAATATATACATATATATATTTAATCATGATTTTATCAACCCTGTAATAAAACCATTAAAAAAAAGATACTCAACTACTGATTTTGAAAACATTTATTCAATGCTTTTATCTATATTTTGTAAATTTCTCAATTTTAAACTCTTTTGAAAACTTTGATTCTTTCATTTTATATTATGTAAATTCAACCTTGTTCTAAATAGTCTTATTCTAACATCATCCTTCTACTTCATTCTATTTTATTGCTCACCTTCAATTTTCAACTATTTTTCGCAATTTATAAACTTTTGTCATCATTTAAAATTTTTTCGTAATTTTAAAATTAATTGCAGTGTCTTTCATTTACTTTCTTTAATTTTAATTTATTTTGTTCAATTTAACAGATTCGCATTTATTTCAATTACACTTATAGTTTTTAAAATAACTGTCTTCAATTTTCAATGATTTTCTTTTACTCTCAGTTATTCTTTTTTTTTTTGAATTTTTACATGAAATATAAATTTTGCAATTAGTTTTGTTAAAAATTAATTGTAGGATTCAATTCGAATTTTTTTTTCCCATTTTAATAACTAATTTTCTGATATTTTGATTATTTTTTTTTGTGTTTAGATAAATTTCTTGAATCTAAAATTTTTCTTTTCGTCATTTTAAAATGAATTTTTTTTTCCTTTTTCAAAAATATTTTGTTCAATTTTCACTTTTTCTTTCTTCAGTTTAAATATTCTGTTCCAGATTATTTTTCAATTTTTAATTTTTAATTATAAAATACATATTTTCAACAATTCTAAAGTGTTTTTTTTGACAATTTAAATTGTTTTCTTGCTGATTCTTAAATTCCAATTACATTCTAAATATCTTAAAATATTTTCTCTCATTTTCAATTATTCTTTTCTAAAGAGTTTCTAAAATTTTCAATATCTTATTTAAAATTTTGGTTCTTTTTGTTTTTAATCTTATATCCGTATTACCTATTTTATATTTTCTAACAATTAAAATTTTCTTCTAAGCTTTAATCAATTTCTTTAATATGATTCTAAATTTTTCAAATATATCTTCGATTTTCACAGGAAGCCTAAATTGTTAATTTATATTTAGAAGGAAAAACCCTGAAAAGAAAATCATATTGTTCATGGAGGAAAACGGCATTTCCTTTTTCCAGACCGGGCCGAGTCGGGGGTCGCGATTTCCGGGGACCAGAAATGGATTTTCGCGGTGGATTGTTATGGGAGAATTATTAATTTAGTCTCAGCTCAATAAAATAATTATTGTGTAGAGCTGAGATTGGCCAAGGCTAGGCAAGAAATACCTGATGGCGACGGGAATCTGACACCCTGATAAGCAGGCTGTGTCAGCTTCCGGTGGCGAGACCCACGACTTGGCCTTGGTCGAAATAAGAAAATATAATTCTAGCCGAGAATAATTATTCTCGGTTTGAATTTAGAAAATTTGATGCATCCTTAGGTGAATTGCGCGAGGGTTGTCTGCGGTAGCGAAACCATTCGCTGTGATTGCGAATATTTCGCTGTCGCGGCCAACCCTCCTTTTATGGCTTGGTGACTGCTCTGGGGTTGCCGTTGGGCCACTTTTATTATGAACAATTGCTATTGGACTAAAATAGCAATTGGATATATTCTTTTCTTTTCCTTTTAGGATAGTTACATTGTGGGAATTAACGGGTAATGTGTTATTGCCGTAAAATTTGTAACTAGCGTTGCTATTGAAATCAATAACAACCAATGGTTATTTTTATTTTTGAGTTATAATTACTAAGTTGCTTTATTTACAACAATGGCAATAAGCGTGCCATTGCTTTTCCTACTGTCATTATTATTACCAACTGCTATTGAAATCAATAGCAACAGATAATTAATTTTTTTTTAAACCATACTTATTAAATTACGTTGCTGCTACAATGGCAATAGATGCGCCATTGTCTTAAGTTTCGTGCTATTGGTGATTGCTATTGAAATCAATAGCAACTATGTAAATCGCTTCTCAAAATTGTTTTAATGAAGAACAATAGCAGCTGATGTGCTATTGCCCTAATTTTCTACAATTGGCGACTGCTATTGAGATCAATAGCAACCAATGGTTATTTTTATTTTTAGGTTATAATTACTAAGTTGCTTTATTTACAACAATGGCAATAAGCGTGCTATTGCTTTTCCTACTGTCATTATTATTACCAACTGCTATTGAAATCAATAGCAACAGATAATTAATTTTTCTTAAACCATATTAATTAAATTACGTTGTTGCTACAATGGCAATAGATGCGCCATTGTCTTAAGTTTCGTGCTATTGGTGATTGCTATTGAAATCAATAGCAACTATGTAAATCGCTTCTCAAAATTATTTTAATGAAGAACAATAGCAGCTGATGTGCTATTGCCCTAATTTTCTACAATTGGCAACTGCTATTGAGATCAATAGCAACCAATGGTTATTTTTATTTTTAAGTTATAGTTACTAATTTGCGTTTTGAGTTTAAACTTAAGATTTAAATCTAAAAAGAGAATTTTGCTCCTGTGTGACATAAATAGTAAATGTATGGGTTAGGATGTGTGTGTGTGGATTTTTGCTGGCATGTGTGCGGGTGCAAATCCATTTGATGCTGGCTGGACGCAGGTACACCCACGGCAGGACTCCGCCCGCTTGATTGGTTTCTTGACGCCTCGCGGGGGGGACAATTAGCGACCGTAACTCCTCCCGGATGAACTTGATGACTCCTTCAACCACCTTCTCCCACCCCCTTCAAAAATACATGCCCTCGAACGAGTTGTTTTAAGAACTAATTCGATTTTAACATTATTGATTGTTCCTGACAATCGATTATTGAACTGGCATCGATCCTTGAGCCACCCCTGTGGGACTTCTGTTGTTACCGATGATTATTGATATAATCGATATCGTTGTTAATGTGAAGTTGCCAATATTATTATTGAACTCTGTCAGGACCGATATTCTCGGTTTAATCATTATTGGGCGGTTTCAATCGATGCCAGGAAGATCGATCGTTGTGATTACGATCGATCGAACAGAAGTAAATTTTATAATAATTGCAAATAATTTGGCATTCGTTCCCAGGCTAGAGCGGATGTCAAAAATCCGTCTCAGCAGATTCAACCTTGCAACGCCCCTTGATGAAATCCTAACCCGTTTCCCGTTTCCACGATTCAACAAAATTTTCCCACCCAAGGTTCCTACCGAAGGAGAAGTTATGAGATCGAAGAACATCAAATCTTGCAGTACAACTTTCCAGTTCTTCTGATCAACACCTCTCCTGGTCCTTACCTGGCAGAGCTATTGATTTTTAAATTCGGAAACGCCGCGACCAAGCCCGTCCGCGAGTCGGAACCCGGCTTCCATACTTGTGAAAAATACAAGTGAGGTACGGGCGGACGAAAAATTCAATTAAATCTTCAAGCCGACGGAGTACCTGGGGAAGCTGATCTGGGGAATTTTGTCAATTTCAAATTTTGCCAACGTTGTCCCAGGACCGGCCAGTCCGGATGAGAGAGTACCTGCGCCGCACCAGACCAGTGGTTTGCCCCCGCACCCTGTTAAGAACAATTTAAACACACAGGTGTTTAACTACGAAATCTCGCCCGTCGGGAAGTGCATCGAGTGCAATTGTTCCGACGGTAAGTGTAAGTGCGAGTGATTCTTGTCAAAGGATTACGTTTTCGAGGTTCACGGTAGGGTGAGTCCAATTAAATTGTAAAAACCATTTCCATTTTTGTAAATGTTAAATTCAAGAATTTAATTTCAATAAATTCTCATAAATTTAGAATGAAGAAAATTACTGTTGTTTTATTAAAACATTAGAGTCTTGTACTCCTTTTTATTAAAATTTTTAACTTCAAGTAAATCCACTTTTTGATTGGCTGACACTCACATCGAGATAACGATCCCGCAAAATTTTAAACAGGTTTGAAATTCTGATTTCAAACCTGGCAGCTTGGTGCCTCCAGGACCAGAAACACAGCAACGAGACATTTCGAGGTTCGGATCTCTAAAAAGACCGTTCTTCTCGAATTGAAATTCTGGGCACACTACCTCCCCTTTTTATTGGATTACATTCAATCTAAATAGAATTTTCTGGTTCGTAACATTTATGTTAAAGGTTCCGAGAAAAAAAAATGGTTACAAAATTTCATTGATGAAAGTTCTAAAATCGTCGACATGGATGATTTGAATTGTCCTTCCATTAAAAAATTAATAGATCCAGCATGCACAAAAACTTGTACAAAACATTCAATTAGAAAGAAAACATTTACTTGCGCTCTTCAAAATGTTATGAAATTGAAAAATTGGTTTTGTAATAATTTTAACTTATGATTATTTCAAATAAATTTAAATGTTTCTGTATTTTTAGCGTTTTTTATTTCACACACAAAAGTTACATGTTTATTTAAAAAAGTTATGGGATGAAAATTAGTAAAATTTATCTCAATGTTAAACATCTGTCTCTCTTTTTTTTCCTTTTATTGCAAAAATAATGTGATAAGTAAAAAAAAGAAATTGTATACATACCTTCTTGAAGTCAATGAACATTCGGGTTCTCCTTGTTGAAGCATGCGTTTTTCATATAATTCTTATAATAAAAATTAACATTGAAAAATAAATATTGAAACTTTATAATTTTTTTATTTTCTTAGTCAATAATTTATGCTAAAAGAATTTTTTTTCTTTAATAAAAGTTAAAAACAATTTAACACTTGAAAATTTTTTTTTTATTTCTATTTTTAATAATAATATAAAGTTAAACAAAATTACGGGGATAAAAAATGGTTTTCTGAAAAATTGTATACAAAGAGATTTTATTACTTTTTTACAATATATTTTCTTAATACATAGTTTAAAAATTAAATTTTTAATTTTATAATATTTATTGATTTATATAAATAACTGATTATAATGTTACAAATAAAAGGATTTTTTTTTTTTTTTTGAAAAAATATATGTATAAATAATTATAATTATTTTAATTATAATATTTAAAATAAAAAAAAATTATAGTAAATATAAAAAGAATAAAAATAATTTTTTTTCCACTTTCTGCTCCCCCTTCTGCTTCTCTTGACTTCCCCCTTGGATTGCCGAATCTCCAGCTGCATCCTGATCGCGTTGCCCGTAGAAATTTACTTCCAACTCTGAATTTGTTTCCATATCAGACTCGTCTACATCTGCAGCATTTTCTTGAAAATTTACCTCCTGTAGATCATCCTGATTATTAATTATATCAAAATCAAATCCATCTCCCAAAAGCGTTTTTATATCGGGTTTGCGTTGCAAGAAGAACGCAAAGCCTTCCATCTGTTTTACTTCAACAACGATCCCTAGATGCTCGAGAAAGTACTCGTCCTCACGAGATGGTGTTTCATTAAACAGACCTTACTTTTTAACCCCTGCCGCCAATGTTATGAAATCTGTGAGCCTTTGTAAATCAATGCAATTATTGACCCATTCAATTGGTATATGGAAAATCATTTTGAAGCCTGAATAGTTATTTTCATTCTGCAACAAACGAATAATCCAAAAATTATTTATATAATTTGTTTAAAAAATTAAATAGTTTAAAGCTATAACTTTAAAATTATTATCATTAAAGAAAATTAAAAAATAATTAAAAAAATGTTTAATTTTAAATATTAACATTAAAAATTTAATAAATTAAAAATTAAAATACTAAACTCATTAATATTGCTAAATAAAAAAATAAAAAATAGTTTAACTTGAATAAATTAAATTTATTTTTTAAAATATTTATAAAAATAGAATAAAAATATAATTAATATATATAATTGGTAAATAAATAAAAATTGTTTATCTTAAATAAAAATTAAATTTATTCTTAAAAAATATTTATAAAAAATTGAATAAAAATATTATTAACATTAAAAAATTTAATAAATTAAAAATTAAAGTACTAAATTATTATTATTATTATTGACAAATAAATAAAAATAGTTAAACATAAACAAAGTAAAAAAAGATTATTATTAAAAATTAAATAATAGAAAAAATTATAACTTAAAAAAGTTTATTAATAAATTATTATGATTAAAATTAAATTAAAGTTAAAAAAACACTAATTTAAAAAATTACTTACCAAAATTTCATTGAATTCAAGATCCACTCTCCTTATCCAATATCCACTGACCATGCCGTGAACTTTTGCTCGCACCCCGTTGAAGTTTAAAATAACAGGTGAAAATGGATCTACAGCCTCATTGAAAATATCTCTCGATCGAATGGCTAATCCAGTGATACACAGTTCTTTGAAGGATTCAATGTTGCTATCTTCCAGCCATTTCCTGGGCGCTTGTACAAGTACTATCATTGTTGCGTACCCGTTCATTTTTTCTGTATCGCTTTAACATTCAAGATTTCAAAAAATAAATTTAAAGAATAAAATTTGCAAAAACTCTAATTTAAAAAATTTATTCAAAACGTTATTTATAAACAATGTAATAAATAAAGTTTTTTTTTAATAAATTATAAATGACAAATAAATATTTTATAAATTTAAAAAGTAAATTTAAAAAAAAAATTTAATAATGAATATATTTTTTAAAAAAAAAAATGTTCAAGTAAAAAAATCATAAAATAGTTTATAAAAAAAGAGTCAATCAAAACTAAAAAAAATCAAAATGTGTTTAAAAAACTTTAGTAAAACTGAAAAAAAAATTTTAATTAGGATTTATTAAACTAGTGAAAAATTTAAAAAAAAGTTTGAATAAAATAATTAAAAAAAACAATTTTATTTTATACAATATTCTTTTTTTAAATTGATTAAAATGTTTTTTAATAATCAAAAAATATTAATACTTTTACTCACTTTTTTTTCACTAAAATCGAAAAAGAGATTACCACTATACACCGCACTATGCTCGTGTCAATGATCCAATTAAGAGGTCACTTTTAATTAATATGAGCCTCCCATAGAGCCAGCCGCTTTTTATAACCGGTCCCATAGTTTACAAATTGAGGAACAAGGATGGAAGTATATATTGAAAGGAGAGGGAAAGAGTGTTAACGCACACATCAAAGCATGGTGATGACTAAAATAAAGACACTATGAGAAATAGAAGTAGAGAGAAAAAGAAGAAAGATATATTTTAATGTATCCAAATCTTTCTTTTTACTTCTTTAAAATCAAAAAAACCTTTTCAATTATTTGACTTATTTTTGTAACCCCAAGGAAGAGTATCTGTACTTTTTGGTAAAAGAATGCGTTTATCATCAAACCAGCTTAAAGCTTCTTTTCTTTGTTGCACAGTGTAAACTTGATGTTTGTTACTGCGAATTAAATATTGGTTTTCTACTAAGTTTTCGTAAGAAAAAAGTGTTCTTTTATAGTCCTCAAAAGTAATTTCTTTTAATGTTGATGATCCAACCCCTTTAGCTCTTTTCTTCTCGCGATCTTCGTTTAATATTTTATAAGAATATAATTTCGATCTTAATCCAATAAATTCAGTAATAATTTTTCCATCGCATTCGTCTTTCATTAAACCAAGCACTTTCTTGTTTTTTAATTTTATACCATAACAATTATTTTCTGGATAATTGGAAGTATCGAAAAATTGGGAATCTCGTTTAATATAATCATATATGTTTGGAATTTTAATATGATAAATTAAACTATCAGTGTCTGTATACATTAGTTTTGATTTATCAGTAAAAGTTTTTTTAATATAGTTATAATGAAAATCATAAAGAAAGAGTTTTGATATATCAAGAATGCTAAATCCAACGTAAATCGGTTTATTAAATTTAATTTGAACTTTATTCATTTCAATTATAACTAAATTTTCGTCAAAAATATAACAACTGTTAAAATTTGGTTTACTAATAAGAGCTTTAGCTCCAAATCTACCTTCCCATTTCGTGATAATTCTAATATCTTTATGCTTTCTTATATTTTCCATGGTTTTGCCAAAAACAGAATTGTTCATTAACTTGTAGAAATTTTTTTTAAATATATTTTCAGCCTTTTTTCGGAATTCTGTATTTAAGTCAATATATTTTTTTAACCATTGAGATTGCTTAAATTTTAATATTCTATGAATTTTCGTTAATTTCATTCCATGTTGCAAATAATATTTTAAATTTTTATAATGAATTACGTATTTTGTTCTTGAAAATAAATGTGGTATTAATTTAGGTAATTTGCTCCCTTTAGCAGGGGGAATAAAATGTTCAGGGCATAAGGGCAAATCCTTATGAAAATCGTGAAGTTCTTCAGGATAATCTAAATCCACTTCTAAAATATATCCATAAGGAGAATCATCCTGAATTTTATTCACATCAAATCCTGATAAATTAATTTCCCATTCAAAATCAGAATAGGGTAAAAAATCACTCATCGCAGCGCCATATAAATTATTGACGTCAAAATATATTATATAAGATTCTTCAATTTCTGAATTAAATTCTGGCCCCATAAATCGATTGTTTGCTTTCGCATATCTATTTGAGCATTGGGAAATTCCTCCTTTAATCCCTTTTTCAATGAAAAGTATCATTTCCATATCCTGTAATAATTCTAATTCAATTTTTGTTAATTTTAACATTGCATCAAATGCAAGTCCTGGGGCTGTAAAGTAGTGCAACGGGTCTAAATTATATGCTGATAGGCACGTTTTTCGAAAATTTTCGAAAATATCAGCTAAAAGTAATACGTCGGTTTTTAAATATAAATCGGAATATTCCCCCAAGTTCTTTATATTAAATATATTCCATACTTGATGAGCATGCTCATAATCTTCCTGTGATATGTTTGAATTATTTAACTTTGAGAAAAATGCTTCTATTGGTGGCAATTTATTTTCCTCCAATTTTTGCCAACTATCAATATATTCGTAAGGAAAAACCCCTTTTCTGACCAGTAAATTAAATTCATTAATATTATTGCAATATTTTGCAGTTATTTTTTTTTCCTCATTATTTAAGAATCCTGCTAATTTTTCTAAACTGCTAGGCATAAATCTAAACGAGTCTAAGAACTTAAAACATACACTTTTACCATCTACATATTTAGTAAATGAGATATATTTTTCTTTATTTATAGGTAAAAGTTTTACAGGTCCCTCAAAACTAGTGCACAATTCTTTTATAAAGAAATGAGCATCATAACCTGACAAATTGTGAAACACTACAGGAATCGTATGTGAATTTTTATAGTTAATATTGCAACCCTGATGAGCTGCACCCCTAAATTTTCCAGTGAAATGACAGTGATCTCGATGTTTCTGATCATTATCTTCATATACATTTTCACAAATATGACAAATATTTGCATTTTTAAATTCTAATTCTTGCTGAAAAGTTAAAGTTTCCATTGGCACTATTTTTTTAAATATGAGTTAATTAAATCAGCAATACTTGTTAATTTTTTCATAAACCATGAAATGCAATCCTCTCCTCTATAAGTTTCAAATACTGATAGTGAATCATTAAAATCACATTTTAAATAAAATGCAACGCTTGTCGGAATATGTTTCTTATATGCCCCACATAATATTTCATTATCATAAAAAGGTTCCAAAAGGCTTTCAGTATCCGCATACAGTACAAATGGCACCTTTTCTTTAAATCTAAAATTTTTAAATTTTAAAATATTTTCCTCATCTGTCGGTAAAATAACCTTACACTCATTTAATTTCATACAATCGGTTTTATGTCTCAAAAATGATTTCTTATAATTAAAATGACATAAACATCTATCACATAACCAAGTGCGATTTTTATGTTTTGTGATTTGTGATTTCAATAATCGTGATAAATTGCGAATCCACGCGAAGTGATAATTATTATTATTATTTGTAAGATTATTTAATTTATCATTTTCATTTATTGCAGAAAAAATTCCTTCTTTTTTTATCATTAATAAATGAATAGTATCTTTTTTAGAGAAATTATCACTTAAATAAAAAGGAACAATATCTTCTTTATTTTTACCAACTTTTTCCAAACCATAAATATTTATTTTCAAACTATTCATTTTTTCAAATTTAGACACATCTTTTAAACGTATAGGAAAATTTATACCCTCATATTTTAAAACATTCTTAAAATCAGGATAAGAACTAGTTAGACATGGGTTTTTTTTAACTGGAAACAATGCTGCCATTACTGACCAAAGAAAACAGTACTCATCTTTATTTTTGATATTTACAACAGCCTTTTTATCAGTTATAAATTTTGGCAATTTCGTATTTTCAGAACAACCCACTTGAATTGGTGCATGTCTATTTATATTTACCATTAGATTTAAAATTTCCTTTAATGACCAACCTGATTTGTTCTCATTAAATTCCTCAACTTCTTTAAGGATATATTCATTTATTTCATTAAGAATTGAATCCAAGTCGAAAAAGGGGAAAATAATTTCATTTTTTGTATTAAAAGATTTTCATTCTTGTATATTTTCACCGCTTTCAATAGTTGTAAAATTTCCTATTAACACAAAATTTACTTTTACGCTACTATTTTCTTTTAATTCTTTTTTAAGACGAGATTTTATTAAAGATTTCGACTCTTTTAAAAAGCTAAATAAATCTTTATGTTTTAAATTTATCACTGTTCCTGTTCTAATTCTATTCTCAAAGGCTGATTCTAAATTTTCCCATTTTATTCTCTTTTCTTTTCCTGTCAATTTACCTCCACCAGTTTTCTGAATGTCTTTGAATCTTTCGCAAATAGTTTTTAAAATCCCAACAGTTGTTAAAATTCTTTTTCTTTTACTTACGCTAATCAATTCCTTTGTTGATTTTAAAAGTTTATTTAACAGACTAATTTTTTTCACTACCAATTTAATCCATTTTTCCGATTCAAATAATAATCTTTTTCTACTCTTAATATTTTTCACTATAACATAAGCATTCTCCGTAATTTTAATAAATTTTTCAAAATCTATAGAATCCATCTTTTTTACGTTCTTCTTTCTTTGATAATTAAAACGAACTTATTTCTTGTTTAATAATCACACACAACCTATCAAGCGATTTGTTTACTTGTAACTAATAATTATAACAAGCGTATCCTCACTTTTATATTGCTTTTACAAGGTCAGATGAATAAAATATGTAATTGTTGAAAATAATTCCAGGAAATAAATTAAATAAATGTAATATTATACTTCCTGCTCATATCGAAAGAGATTGTTTATAAACATTTTAAAATCGTGCTAAGATGAATAAAAAGAATTTGATACCCGAATTACAAAACATATCAGTACTGAGAATTTGCATATTAAGAGAAAAAACAGGTAAGGCTTGCGGGAAGTTATAAACCTGTCAAAATGTAGTTCATAAGAATTTTAATATCAATAATGTCAAAACAATTTCTCACACCTTAAAACAAAGAACCTCGTCATCCTCAAGGAATGCACCCTCCACAAATCATTCTTTCAAATTGCGCAATATGCCGCAATCTTAATTTTTGCTTAAAAAAATGTCGGTAATGCCGGTAACAGATTCCTGCTATTCAGAAACCTCTCAGCCTATCTACTAGCGTCAAACGTAAAACGTTTTCTGCTTTGCATGAAAGCAAGGGAGATAGAAAGATATCACTAGCGCTGTCACTCTGATGAAGAGCAAAAAACGTTTTACGTTTGACGCTTCCATGTGATTTGACCCTTACTCCCCCACCACCAAAAAAATGTATTATGTAACGAATTTGGCAAGTAACTTACCTCGGTAACATACAGTAACAAACTATGTATGTAACATACCTCTAGTATGTTACGTACACAACCCTGATTCCTTCAAAGAATTGAATCCTGGCCCCTCAGAATCGATTCTGTATTATAAAAGTCGATTTCGGAATCAATTTTTTTGTTAAGAATCGATCCTAAAGTTAAGACATAAATTTTTTTTTAAAATTCACCGATAGTCACAGATTTTGTTTTGATAAAACTATTTTAACATTCTGTTGTTCTCAAAAAATGTTTAAAATAGTTTTTTAGTTAAGAAATAATAATTAATAGATCATTAACGGAACATTTCCAATATTTTGACTTCGACTTTGTTGATTTTTAGAGTGAAGTCACATGATTGCGTCTTAACGTCCGTTTTGTAACTAGACCATTAGTGCGAAAGTGACAACAGTATATCTGCATTTCTTTTACACTTATAGTCTAGTTATAAAACGTGCGTTAAAACTCAATCATGGGACTTGACCCTCACTTATTATAATAAAATTCAATATAAGAATATTCAAGTTGGGTGGGGAGAAATTCAAAATGTCGGCTGCCTGGATGGCAGCCAAATATCAGCAAATTATTTTTCATTTATCGAAACTTATTTCTTAAAATAATGAAATTGTATAATTTTTTTATATGAGTTTTTATTATTTTAAAAAATAACTTTCGATAAATAAAAAATAATATGTTAATAAACATAGGTTTGAAAATTTGTTTTTTAAAAGTTATTGTAAAAAAACTGATTTCGTCCCATTGAATACAATGCAAACCTGTCATCCAGGTAGATACCATTTTGAGTTTCTCCTCGCTCAACTTGAATATTCTTATAGAGAATCGGAATCGATTTTTTCAAATAATCGATTCTCCGATTCCTAGAAAATCCATTCCATTGCCAGATAGAATCGTGAATCGAGAACCGATTCTCTAAGCAACTTGCACACATTGATGCCTTAACATTTTTCACTAGATTTTTTTATGTGTTGCCATAAAAAATCTAGTGGAAAAATGTTACCCCCTATCTACATGAGAGCTGATTCTGCGATTATGCGTAAATACGCGGAACGTATAAACACAGAATTGTGAGAGGGACAAGGACAGACAATGTTTGTTATTGTTGTCGTCTTTTTCTCTGTCATTGCCTTTATTTCGCGTTTTGAAGCTTAATGCAAAATCAGCTTCCATGTAGATAGGGGGTTTAAGGCAAAAGGCATCAATGTTTCCGACTGTACAGTCGGGGCCATTGATGCCTTCACATTTTTCCACTAGATTTTTTATGGAAACACATGAAAAAATCTAGTGGAAAATGTTAAGGCATCAATGTCCCCGACTGTACATGCCTGCGTCCAACGTTGCGTTTTTGCGTTGAATGGTGATAGTGATAAAGATGTGACTATATTTCTGTCTTCCTCTCTCTCACTATTCAACGCAAGAACGCAGCGTTCGACGCAGACATGTAATTGCGCCCTTAGGGTGCAGTTCCATGTGAGCAGAAAGTGAACGGAAAGCAGACAGAAAACCATGCTTTAGCCTAAAGCACAACGAATCGTAATCGCTAATCCTTAATCGTAAGAGTGAGAGGAAGCAGGACAGAGATATATGTCTGTCCTACTTCCTCTCATTCTTACGATTAAGGATTAGCGATTACGATTCATTGTGCGTTAGGCTTTTTCTGCTTTAGGTTTCAGCGTCGATATGTATTTTGTGGATTCGGCCTAGCCCCCTATCTACATGGGAGCTGATTCTGCGTTTATGCGTCAAAACCAGGGTTGTGCACGTAACATACCAGAGGTATGTTACATAGTTTGTTACTGTATGTTACCTAGGTAAGTCACTTAATTACTTGATGTAACATACCGGTAACATACGTAGAAAACCTCGAGGGACGCGTCACTTCCCTACCCTAGTAAAAACGCGTTAAAAAACATATCTCTGTCCTTGTCTCTCTCAGAATTCTGCGTTTACGCATTATGCGTATTTACGCATAACCGCAGAACCACCTTCAATGTAGTACACAGAAAAAAATGATTCTGTAATTTTACTACTGTGGAAGTAGGAGCGTTTATTTCCTACTTCTAGAGACCCTCATGGCCTATTTACACCTTCGAAAAAAAATTTTTTTTGCATAAGAGTAAAGAGGACAGATACACAGTCTGTCCTCTTCTCTCAAATGCGAAAAAAAAAATTTTTTCGAAGGTGTAAATAGGCCATCAAGGGAGAGTTGGGACAACCAATGTGTTGATTCTGATTGGTTTAGCCTGCTCTTTTTGACCAATGATACAACGATACAGATAAAATAGAATAAGATAAGCAGATAAAAATACGGATGCGGGACCAGAGCATGGGACAGAAAAGGATAGAAACAGATCTGTCCTTTATTATCTCATGCCCTGCTTCCGTAACCGTATTCATTGTGCGTTGGGCTTAAGTTACTTGCCAAATTTGTTACATAAGGCATTTTTTGGTGGGGGGAGGATATATCTAAAACAAGTATGTTCTTGATGTAACATACCAGTAACATACGTAAAAAACCTCGAGTGTGGGTAAAGTCCCATTATTACGTTTTGACGTCCGTTTTGTAACTAGACCATAAGGGCGAAAGAGATGCAGATATTCTATTGTCACTTTCGCACTCATGGTCTAGTTACAAAACGAACGTTAAAACGCAATCATGGGACTCTCCTCTGACGCGTCATTACCCAACCCTGGTCAACAGTACAGTAGAACCATGAAGTAATAGTAAGGAGACCGATCTCCATTGACATGTTATGTCCGAGAAAGATGCACGAAAATTGCCAAGTTCACTTTGTGATAACCAGCTTTGTTGAGCATGCGCATTGGACTCGAATGTGTTCATTGGTTCCAGCTGTGAAAGTGAGGTTATATTTTTGTCTCACTCGCACACTTTTCATGAGAAAAAAAGAGACAGTCGTATGCTTACTGCGCATGCTTCAATCGACTTGGATGATCTTCTGATAGTGAACTTGCCAATTTTCGTGCAGGTTTTCAGTTATCTCTAGAAACGCTTTCTACAGGCAGCTCGAACTCCTTACTATTACTTCATGAGTAGAACGTCTCTAGTTTCAACATTTTGGGGGTACTTGAAACGATAGACTCGAGGCCCATCAGGGGTAATTGTTGCGCAATAAGCTACTGCGCATGACGTAGACAGGCGGGCTAGTTTAAATAAAATTTGAAGATGGCGAAAATATAAACATGAATATGTAAATTTTAAAAGAATAAAATTTCAGTAAACATTGCATTTAAGGCTTATGGCCTGTTTACACCTTCGAAAAAAAAAAATTTTCGCATTGGAGGGAAGAGGACAGACTGTGTATCTGTCCTCTTTACTATCATGCAAAAAAAAATTTTTTTTTCGAAGGTGTAAACAGGCCATTAGTTACTTATGATCAATCACATACTTGGTAATAATATTTTGCACTAATTATTTAATTAAAAAGTTTATTTTTAAAAAAAATAAATGAACAAATGCCAAAAAGTATTATTTGTTATAGTATAAAAAACTTACATTTGCTTTGAATAAAATTAGTATGAGTTACAATGAAACTCTTTTTTAATTATAATATAAATTATTTAATAATTATAGAAGTCGTTTTTTGTAAGTATTTTTTAAATTTATCACAATTTTCATAATTATATTGTTAATTTTCGTTTAATTAGTCAATAAACTCAATTCATAATTATATTAAAATATCCCTAATAGCACCGACTAGGCCGGGAACGTTCCTGGAATGGGCTGCTGGCCCCTTGGGTACGTTCCCTTAGACCGCTCCAATATACCTGACAAATCCGTTCCGGATTTCACTAGGCTAGGAACGTTCCCGCGGAACGTTCATGGAATGTTCCGAGGAACTTTGAATACACATTCAAAAAATCGCAGAACGGGTTGCGGAAAAAGTATGCGGAAAAAGCTGAAAATTTTTTTATTAATATTATTTAATGTTTTTAATATGATTGCTTCTATAGAACAGTGGTCACTAAAATCAACTGCGCAGCTCTAGGTGCGATAAAAAACTACTGCGCAAGATATTAACATTAATTATTTTTCAATGTGTATTTAAAGTTCCTCGGAACATTCCAGGAACGTTCCGCGGAACGTTCCTAGCCTAGTGAAATCCGGAACGTATTTGTCAGGTATATTGGAACGGTCCATGTGAACGTACCCCAGGGACCGGCGGACCATTCCAGGAACGTTCCCGGCACAGTCGGTGCTATTAGGGATTAAATTGATTACTTAATAATAATAGAAGTCATTTTTCGTATGTGTTTTTTAAATTACCGCCTTTATCAAGTATTTAGTATTTACCGACGTCATGATTTCGTTGCGTGGTGGGGGCAAGAAGACTATAATAAGGAGGTAGAACTTAGGTGGTGGGGGTACAGTTCGAGTACGTCAGAAATCCTTTGCCTCAATAGGCATACCTAAAGTTAGACACTGTGCGCGGTAGCTTTCTGCGCACAAAAAATACAACGTGAGACCAAATTTAAAATTATTTAAAAAAATAGTTTAAAATATTGAAAATGCGAAGAAACGTAATCACTTTTATTAAAATAACTAACAAAATTCGAAAAATTTCGTAACCTGAAAGAAAATATAGCTATATATTTTCATCTTCATATTTTTCGGTTAATCATAATTTTCCAGTGATTGCCCATTTGAAATTAAAAAAAACTCTGGAAAAACTAACAATAATCATATGATTATTGAAGAAATATGGCTTTAAAATAATAATATTTTTGTTTAAAGTTGTATAAATTAATCAATATGCAACAAAACGAAATGTATACAGAGTTGTATAAACGTCAAAATTTGAGGTTAGGTTGAGGTTATTGTTATGTCCTGGATCTCACCTCTGTAGATTAAAATTCATATTATTGAATGTAGATGGAACTAGTTCATTAAAATGAACTCGATGAACCTCTGGATCACCTTAAATGAACAACTGGTGAAATCTAGTTTTTAATAGAGAATTTTACGAATGAGTTCTTTTAATCATTCGTTCGTTAAAACGAACCACTTGAAATAATTACGATTTTATTATAATTGCGATAAAATGGTTAGGTAAAGTCAATGAAACTCCAATATTTTTTATAGTTGGGAAAATTAATAAAAACCCAACTTCTATAATTAAAGTCAATTATTGATACATTATCAGTTCACATCATAAGATCGTTCAATTAAAAGTCCCTCAATTTCACTATTCATTAATTTATTATATTAATGAATCTATAATTGTTTATTATTTTTTATTATTTAACGTTCACGTCGATCCGAATTTAATTAATCGAGATTTTAATAGAATTATTATTAATTCGATTTCAAAATCAAAATAGAAATCGAATAAGTTCGTCAATTGAATTCTTATCATCAAGAATTTGACTAAGTCCAACCTTTTAATAATTAAAAGTAAAACGAATACGGGTTTTAGCTTTAAAGGTCGAGAGTAATCTGCCTCTTAAAATTTGATCAAAATGGCAAAGAGCTTCTTCTTTGCTCCTGAAAGTGACGTAGTTCCCTTTCTTTTTAAGATTTTAACCAATGAAAATAAAGGAAGGGTTACATTTTATGATTAAATTACCAATCATACAATTTGAGAATAAATTCAATTTGGATTTTAAGAAATAGTGTTGCGCAAGCGACGAGTGATATTTTTCTAGGGGAGATATGACAGTGCGTACAATTTATGGGTTTCTCGACAACGTCGCGGCTTAATACAAACAATTTCTTATAATTTTTCGTCGCGGAGTTCTACGAAATTTAGTTATTAGAATTAAATTGTGAATCTTATTTCGTAAGATCTCACTTATGTTTCTTATTTCTAATTAAATTATGATTTTCGTTTGTCATTTTAACTTGAACAATTTCCAATTTATTATTTTCGAAGTTTCTTTGATGTAGGATAGAGAGAGATTAATTTAAAAAATCATAAATTCAAATTATTGTTTAATAATTTGAACTCTAAGATATTTGTAATTGTTATCTATATGATTTTTTCCCAATTTTTAGTGATTCTATAGATAATAATAATAATAATAATAATAAATATAATAATAATTTTATGGTCATCATTGACATTTGCTTAATCGGATTGATCAATCCGTAAATAATCCAATTAACGATTATAATGACAACTAAATATTAATTAGAATTCATAAATAATTATCATTTATAAATATCTATAAATTAACCAATAAATTTTTGTTAACGTTTAATTTGTATTAAATGTAAAGTTTTAATTATTTAGGTTTTAAGTATAATATCGCTAAATTAAAATCAACCATAGTTATATTTTACTTAACTTGTAAGTGGTAATAAAGTAAAAATCCCTATAAAATTTAGCTTAAGAATTATCTAGGGACTTTTCATAAAAGACGGCCAAGTAGGCCCGTCACAGTTATGAACACACTGCTTTCGATAAACGCACATAATTATCCAAATATCCACATATTTACTGCTTTTACACATTAAATCAAAAAACTAAGACAAGAATCTGGATTTGCATACAATCCTGATGCATATTACTGATGTCATATTACGATTAATATTATTATCTGTATTTCTTTATAATATTTTTATCAGATGTTGGCAATTATGTTTAGCAAAAGTTTTTCAGGGTGGTCACAACAAAAATAATTAAAAACGTGCGCAGAAGTTTACCGCGCGCACAGTGTCTAACTCGAAGGTATGCCTACTGAGGACTGAAGTTTCTATCACGTACCTCCACTACCTAAGTTCTACCTCCTTATTATAGTCTTCTTGGGTGGGGGGTTGAAATAGGAGAAACTTGAAACGATAGGACCTTGAAACTAGAGACGTTCTACTGTATATCATCTCTTTTAAGGTACGCTCCCAGCTCAACTGCCTGCATGCATGCAAGTAGCCGAGCTGGGAGCGTACCTTTACACTCATGGTCTAGTTACAAAACGTGCGTTAAAACGCAATTATGGGACTTCTTCCTACGTTTCTCAACCTGCAAAAGTAAACAAACTAACAAACATAAGCTTAACACACAATGAATCGTAATCGCTAATCCTTAATCGTAAGAATGAGAAGAAGTAGGACAGACACATTTCTCTGTCCTGCTTCCTCTAAATAATAATATAATACAATAATATAATATTCTGTAAAGAATTCTACTAAAGTATAATATTCGAAGCATCAGAAATTCGTAAGTATGAATAATATTATAAAATATTTAACTTAATTGTGTATGTACAGCGTATATAACCATTTTATTCATAACAATCATATTTAAAATTAAAACATACATATATTTTTATCAGTAAATTTAGATTATGTACAAGAGAATCAGCTTTTGTCTGTGGTTATTGAATATCGTTAATTTCTTAAGAGGATAACAAACAACGCGAGTTTTATTTCGTAATTAAATTATATTATATTATATCATTATATTTAGTTACCAGTGGTGTTTAAAACTATTCTGAACAATAAGGTAACCATAATTAATTTGTATTCTTGTTTACTTTAAAATTCCAATCGACCTTCAGTGTAATCAATCCGAAGTGTAACTTAACAAAAATCTATTGAATTGAAATTGCAATAAATAATAAGCAACCCTATTTTTTGTAAAACTGGTGAAAAATGGTGGAAGATAATCAAAATTAATACATTGAATATAACATTTTATTAGTAAAGTAGGAATAATTTTGATAAATTATCACATCATTTTGCAAGTAAGGTTATGTAGCTTAAAACAAGAGAACCAGTATTGGTAAATTATAAATCATAACGTTAGTTTCCTAGGATACTAACAAACAGTAACAAACAACGCCATTTTGGTCTTCTACCATAATTTTTGCATTAGTCAGTGTGCTTGAAAGCGTAAATATTTACAGAACCGTCAAAAGGTAACAATAATTTGTATTATCTGTTTCAAAAATATATATACAGCTTTTTTATAATTAAAAATCTTGATAAATTGAATTATAAGTCTTCTGTTATTTGTGTGATTTTATATTTATGTTACGATGAAATTCAATGTACCCAATAACGCCTTGAAAATTTGCAATTATCTTTGATCTTTTTTTACTTAGAAGTCAATTTCATTAATCTAAAGTTCAACTTATTTAAATTTTATTTAATTAAAACTGCTTCTTTGAAACAAACCTTATTTTTGCTTTATAAAAACTGTTGATAAATTAAGACTTCATTTCTAAAGTTTAATAATTTAAAATGCAATTGTTTTCCTTTTAAATTCGCTTCAACTTATTAAAATTTGTTGAAATATTAAACGATTTAAAATTAAATCTGTCAATCTTAAAATGTGACTATGAATTGATTCAAAATTTAATTTATTTATTTTTGAACCTAACAAAATATTGATACATTCAAATATTAAAATAATCTATATTTAAGGCTGATGGAGCTTGTGAACAAAAATTTAGCTCTTCCTTATAGCAAAAAAATTATAATCGCCTCACTGGTGTTACTCTAATGTTTTTAGTAAATCTATATTTATTAATTTTAATCCAAATTTTGATCAATTTAGTCTTCAATTTATCAGATTCTGAGTTATATATCAAAATTTTAATATATTCAAATATAAATTGTTCTAGACTTCAATTCCCTAAAAATCTGTATTCATATGTCAACTAATTCCTTCTAAAGTCAATCTAAATTATTTTTCATTTTTATTGATCTAAACTTTAATTCACATATATCTGCATTTTAATCTATTAAAAAATCAACAGTCCTTTAGAATGTGTTATTACAAATTAAATTCATCCAAACTTGTAAGTATTCTAAATTTGACTTGATGCAAATAATCGTTTTAGAATTTCATATATATTTATATTTAATTAAGAAAAATGTAATTTGATTTAATATAATCAATTTTATTTCATCTGATCTCAAATTTAAACTGATTCTAACATTAAGCTATATAAATTTTTATTAATTGAAAAATTTTCAAATTTTCTTTAATATTATTCCTGCAACGTGAAAAATTAAATTTCAGACATGAGCAATATAGACGTATTTGGCGTAAAGCGAGGTAGCTGTAAGTGTAAAGAATGTCCACAGTACTGTTTCAGCAAGGAAAATCTGTGTTCTTATTGCAGTTGCACCCCAGCGAAACACTCTAAATTAGGTAAAATAATATTTAATTAATTCATTCAATCATTTAAATATTGCAAGTATTTCTTTAAATAATATTCTAGATGATCAATCAAATGAAACCGGAGATTTAGAGGAAACTGAAAATTCCAATAAGCTATCGACTTCAACAGCCGAAAGAAGTGAACATCTTAATGTGGCTAATTTTCAAGACGATAATTCAATTTCTGGAGCAGGAAGTGAAAGAACCAGTAGTTCAATGTCCAATTTACCAACAGCAATTCAAGTACAAGTGGTAAGAATATTTGCTGGTTACAATGAATCTTAATTTTAAAACGGAATTAAGCCTGATTTTCATGGTGCCGTAGAAATCATTTAAAGTCCTACACCATCTGAAAATTGTATTAAATTTAATAAGAAGGTAAACAGGCAACAATGTAAAATTTAGCAATCTTTAAAATGACAAACAATTTTCAAACGATATCTTAAGTTATAGCACCTTATTCACATTGTCACCAATTACCTGTTTTCATCTATTTAAAATTTCGTCTCATTTGTTATCTGTTTTGATTTGATGCCTTTTCAATATTCAAAAAATTCTTATTTTTCTTTTACCCGAAGTGATTTTGATTTATTTATAAATGTAATATTTAAAAATAGTTGAGTTAAACATTATCAAAACATTCCTAAGCTTACAAAAATTTTACAAATGTAAAATTTATTCTTATCGCCATATTTATAAAGGATTGAATTGTTCAAAGTTTTAATTATTACAAATTTCATATTGATTTAAAATAAGGATAAAAGTATAATCCAAATAACACATTATTCTGGTCAATATTCATCATAATGTAAGAAAAACAAAGCGAAATAATATCTTCGTAATTTGTAGATAAATATTTCAAAATTTAAAAGTACATATGAAAAACTTGTTTTGTATTCAAGAACAAATACGCAAACTTCAATACTATTTCTAACTTCAATTTCTTAAAATTTCAATTTACTCAATTTTCAATCTATTAAAATTTTAATCAACTCAAAATATATTGATTACTTAAAATATTAGTGAAGTTAGTGTTAATCAATTTAAATATTAATACTTTTAATAGATTTAAATTTCTATCAAATATAGACTAAATTAATTTAAATTGTTAAAAATTTAAATATTAAAAATTATTTTTAAAATAACTAATTATTCATATTTTTATCAATCAAAAATTTTTATTGACTCAAATTTCATGCAATTTATTCACCACTTTTTAATAGTATTTCAATTGATTAATTTTAAATCTATCCAAAATTTAATCCAAATAAATTTTAAATGAAATAATAATCTGTATTTCAATTGATTTTAGTAAAGTCTAAACGGAAAGCGAATTGACTGTAACTTAACTTTAACTTTATAAATTTTAATTCATCCAATTATCAATAGATTCAAATTTGTAGTTAATATAATCAAAAATGTTTATGGAATTTATTTCGAATTTTATTTTAAGAAATCCTAATTTTAATCTATAAAATTTGTTTAGATTCGAACGTCACTGATTCAAATTGATTGTATTAATCGATCGAACTTTCAATCAATTCTGAAAATTATTAATTAAAATTAAAATCCTCTTAATTGAAAGTTATAATCGACTTTAAGTTTGAACTAAATTTAAAATAATTTCAAAGTTTAAAGATATTAATTGATTCAAATGACAATTTTTTTAAAATATGTAATAGATTTACGTTTTATTCAAATTAAATTTTAACTGATCGAAATTTCAATCTCATCTAAATTATGATTCTTTCAATTTTCAATGTATTTTAATTGACTAAAAATTCAAGCAATGCTAATGCTAATTTAATTTAATTTGATTTGATTTGGATTTCAATTAATACAAATTTAAATCCTACTCGAAATTTAATCAATTGATTTTTCTAACGATTCAACTTTGACTCAATTTTTATTATTTTTTATTATTTTCTTTGTAAATTTTTTTTACATAATTTTTATTTTAATCAAAGCTTATTTCTGTCGATCAAAGATTAGAACTACTGAAAATTTAAACTAATGTGATACTAATATATTTACTTCACAATTTATCCAAATATATTCTATTCAAGGTCATTTTAAGGTTATTTTGATTTAACTTTAAGATTAAATTTCTAATATGGGCCTTCCCTCCCTTGATGCATAACATACTATCATGAAATGTGTATCATATGAAATTTTCGCGAGATTATTTTTCTTACTTTATGAATTATTTAGGTTTAAAATTGAATAAAAAAAAGATTATTTTATATTGTTCATAGTACACTCTAAAGATAAAAACGCCCTGAAACTACCCGCCCGCCAGCCGGCAGAACGGCCGACCAGCAGAAGAATCCAAAGGCGTAGATTCTGGCTGGCAGATTAGGATAATAAATGTTAATCGAGAAAACTATTAACAAACAAGATGAAAACATTAACAAATAAGATGCACAATAAATTTTTAAAGTTAAACCATGTTTAAAATTAATATTCACTTTAAAATAAAGTTCAATTCTTGAAATATCGACAAATTGCGTTCTGCCAGCAGACAAAAATATTGTGCAGACATTCGTCTAGTAATATCAAGTGATATTGTTAATATTTATTAACAATAATATTCATCCGTCCCACCCGTCTTTTGGCAGAACGCAAATTTTCTATATTTCAAGATTCAAAAATTTTTTCCGGGCATAATTTTCAAACGAAAATTGTTTTCAGGCCACGAAAATATTGTGCAGACATTCCTCTAGTAATATCAAGTGGATATTGTTAATAATTATTTACAATAATATCCATCCGTCCCACCCGTCTGCTGGCAGAACGCGATTTTTCGATATTTGAAGATTAAAAATTTTTTTCCGGGCATAATTTTTAAACAAAAAAAGCTTTTTAAGCTACGAAAAGATTGAGCAGACATTCCTCTATTAATATCAAGTAAATATTGTTAATAATTATTAACAATTATATCCATCCGTCCCACCCGTCTGCTGGCAGAACGCGATTTTTCGATATTTCAAGATTTAATAATTTTTTCCGTTCATAATTTTTTACCAAAAATTATTTTCAGGCCTTGAAAATATTGAGCAGACATTCCTCTATTAATATCAACTGGATATTGTTAATAATTATTTGAAATAATATCCATCCGTCCCACCAGTCTGCTGGCAGAACGCGATTTTTCGATATTTGAAGATTTAGACTTTTTTTCCGGGCACAATTTTTAACCAAAAATTTTTTTTAAGCTACGAAAATATTGAGCAGACATTCCTCTATTAATATCAAGTGGATATTGTTAATAATTATTTACAATAATATCCATCCGTTCCACCCGCCTGCTGGCAGAGCGCAGTTTGTCGATATTTCAAGAATTGAACTTTATTTTAAAGTGAATATTAATTTTAAACATTGTTTAACCTTAAAAATTTATTGTGCATCTTATTTGTTAATGTTTTCATCTTTTTTGTTAATAGTTTTCTCGATTACAGTTATTATCCTAATCTGCCAGCAAGAATCTACGCCTTTGGATTCTTCTGCTGGTCGTCCGTTCTGCCGGCTGGCGGGCGGGTAGTTTTAGGGCGCTAAATATAAATAAATAATAATTCATTGGCAATCTTTAGTATATAAAAAACAGTATATAAAATAAACTTTATTTTAGAAAATTTTCAACTTTAATAATTCATATGGTAACAAGAATAACCTCGCGAAAATGTACTATTTTGTAGATTTAATAAAAAACTGACATATGTGGAAAGTGATTTTTTAATTTTATCCAACAAAAAGTTAAATAATTTTAAAAATGTGTGTTTCGTAGTTAAGTTTGAACTTTCAAAATATAATTATTTTATTATAAAATAAATATTTTACTTCTTCCTTCAGAAAATATGATTAAAGTATACGAATTTACGCGGATCGTAGAACCGAATCTTGGCGTTAGAAGGGAGTCCCCTGTATGGCGCGTACGAAGGGTCGTCAACTCCAGTATATTCCTCGTACACCCTCCAGATATTCTCATATATTCTATGATATTCCCATGTATTCTAACATCTAATCAATATTCTCGATATTCCTATATATTCCGAAATATTCTTTAGCATTCCCAAATAATCTTTAGTATTCCCAAATAATCTTCAATATTCTGATAAATCTTATATTGTCAACCGGGGTAATTATACCCAAAAAAAACGCCCTTTTTTTACTAAATACATCATTAAAAATCAGAATTTAAAAAAAAAAGTTTTTAACTATTGGGTATTGTTGTGAACAGCGTTCTAAAGAATTTCTGTAAGTTGGAAGCAAAAAAATTTTTTTTTTATGAAATTATGGAGGTTTAAAATTGTGGGTATAATTTCCCCGGGGTTGGGGCAATTATACCCATCAAAGTTTGTTTATTTATAAAATAGCCTTAAAAATAACTTTTTATCGTTTTAATTGTATGAAATCTTTTCTGTAGATAATCTAGAGCCTAATAAAAAAAAAACTTAAAAAAATCTTTTTTGTAGAAATTATTCAACTAATTCCTGAGTGAAACACTGAAATTTTACTGGAATCTATATTTACTAAAAAATTAAAGTTATAATTTTTTTGGTTAAGTAAATAACTCAATATAATTACTAATAAGGTTTCTAAGTTATTTTAAAAGAAGAAGTTTAAAAATTAACTTGAAAAACATTTAAATATTAATGACTCTACATTTTGAGGTTATGTTGCACCCCTTGTAAACTTACACTGTAAAAAAAGTTAATGGATTTTTACATCATTATGCGATTAGTGAAATAAGTCGATTCACGTCTAATGTAGGAAAAGTTCAGACGTTATGGAATATAACACGTCTAACCTAGGAAATCTTCAGATCAATCCGAAAAATTCCTAGGTTAGACGTGTTATATTCCATAACGTCTGAACTTTTCCTACATTAGACGTGAATCGACTTATTTCACTAATCGCATAATGATGTAAAAATCCATCAACTTTTTTTACAGTGTATAATTTGTTTCTAATAATATAACGTATTTCAAGACTTTTGACACAAAAGTAAATCAAAAATGTATAAAAACGATGTACTGTACACTTATTTACTTACTATGAGACAAATTTTAGTAAAATAATTGATTTTTAATAATGGGTATAATTACCCAGAGAATGCTGGTTCGCCAGTTTTTTACATTTTTCTCTTAAAATATGCAATAAAAAGTTAGCACATCACGTATACATCATGACAACTAAATTAACAATAATTATTTGCAATATTTTGCGAAACACTAGAAAATTTTACGAGATCTAGTATAATGTTTGGCGCACCTCCGAAATTTTTAACCTAACTTTCGCGACTTTACGAATTTTTTTCTACTTTCTGACAAAGAATTGGGTAATTGCATTATATTTACTCTGTAGTACAACTATCAAAGAATATTTACCCCTGGCGGCAACTTCATACATTTTAATATAAAAATTTTACTTGTTAAAAACTGGCGACAGGTATAATTGCCCCTGGAACAGTAGAATTACCTCGGTTGACGGTATCATATTTTAATTATTTTCTTCAAGTTTCAAATTGTAAAATCGTTTTTTAATTATTTTCCAAAATTTATATTCTTCAATTTTCAATTTTTTTCATTTCTTTTATAATTTCCAAAATTCTAAATTATTTAGGTATCTGAGATTTAAATTATTTCATTTAATTTGCATTTATTTATATAATGTTTTTTATTATTTTCTTCAATTTTCAATTACTTTTGATCTGTTTCGTAATTTTCAAAAAGTTTAAAATTATTTCTGTTTAATTAAAAATTACTGTTTTCAATTTTAAATTATTTTTATCTTGTTTCATTTATTTCCTCTAACTGTTAATTATTTTCTTTTTTTTTTAATGAACTTCTAAAAGTTTTAAGAATCTATTTTTCTGAAATTATCTTTAACTTTTCTTTATTTAAAATATATTATGTGAATTTTTCAATTATTTTCTCAAATTTAATTTTTTTTTCCAATTTTATATTTTTTATCTCAATTGTCAATTATTTTTCCCCAATTTCTCATTATTCAATTTTTTTCAATTTTTTTAAAGATTTTCAAGTAATTTTTTCAAATTTAAATTATTTTCTTTATTTTTAAAGCATTTCTATGATTTTTTAAATTACTTTCTTCAATTTTTAATTGTTTTTAATTGTTTTTTTTCAATTAATTTGTAAAATTTACAATTATTTTGTGTAATTTTAATTATTTTTTGCAATTTTTTTTAATTCTAAATTTTTATAAATTTTGTTTTTAAAAAATGGTTTATTAGTGTTGACTGTGGCACCCCTAAGCTCAAGGGCCCCGGGGCACTGCCCCACTTTACCTCTTAATAGTTACGCCACTGAATTTAGATTTAGGGAGAAATACAGTTTAGTAAAATTATGCTTAAATATTTATAAAATTTACTTCATCGTAAATATATTTGTTTATATTGTTGGTTTTTTAAGTATCTTTAAATATCCAACAAGATTTTGTGATTTCCTTACATTTTATTGCTGCCACACCAGTCTTCGCAAAATATCGTATTTGGTGTGATGTGCAACACTTTTTTTTTTTTGCTAGTATATCGCAATTTTATGATTAAATATGTATATATAAAGAGTTTTAATGCATTTTACAATGTTTTTAGTCAGTGTGACACGAAAAAAAAAGAATAAATCAAAAACCAAATAAAAAAATTTTTGTCTCTATGTTGAAATTTTCCACTTTTGAGAGGTTGACTATATCGTAGTAAAAATTTTTTTTCTAGCGGATATCGATTAATTTGCATCAAAGAAGCCTAAATTTAATATTCAAAGGGATTCACATAGATATTCATCAATTTTTTCTGTGAACTATACTTGTGTTGCACATTACCCCAACTTTTTTGCAAAATGCCAAAACGAGTGTTTTTGAAAATGCGACAATTTTTTAAAAAAAATTAAAAATTTTGAAAACACCCTGTTACAACATATTTTTATATTTATTGATTTGAATTTAGCGCATATTATTGTATTATTTGTTTTAGAAAAAGTAACATTATACTGTTACATGTTATTGTATAACTAATATATATGTTTAAAATTTATTTTATTTTAAATATTAATTAAAATGAAACTGCAGCTCGTTTTCGTTTTTTATAGAGGGTGAAGTTCCGTAAAACAGGCTAATTTCGCTCAAATTTTCATGTTTTTTTTTTAAAAAAGTATAGGAAAAAGTTAATAAATTTTGGTACTGAAAATATATAATCTCTGACTCTTCCTCTTTAATTTCACAAAGTAAAAAAATTATTATATATTGCGTAAACCTATTTAATATACCTTTTTACTGTGAGCGAAATTACACCTCAATGTGGGGTAATTTCGCTCAACTTTAAGAATTTAATTTTTAACAACAAAAATATGTTAGTTTACAAGCTATAATCACTTTATAAAATCATTAGAAAGAAAATAATATTATTTAAACAACATTAACAGTCATCAGAATAAATATTTAACCACATTTTGTGTTTTATAATTTGATAAAATTTTAGAATTTTATCCTGAGAAATAACCTTAGATACTTGATAAACAATTGAATGATACATTGTATTCATGAACGAAATTACCCAACAAATATGGAATATTTTTTTTAAATTGACTTTTTTCAAAATCTATTCAACTTTTTAGTAATTTTATTTTTGCTAAATCATGTCAGGGATATAGGAAATAAGATTATTACATGATTTTACCATAAAATATTTTAAATATAGGTTTCACAAGCGACTCTTACACACTACTTGATCAATGAGCAAAATAGACATCTTTAAATAAATATTATTTTTATTAAAACTTGACTATAATTCTGCTTTAAAATACCTTTGAGACACATTTTGATACTTTTCTTAACATTAGCAATTGCAAATTTTATATTTTTCTTTCTAGAAATAACAATAAATAAATTTTGAAAAAAAAGTTTCCACTGAGCGAAGTTACCCTACATGAGCGAAGTTAGCCTGTTTTACAGTTATTCACTAAACGAAAAATTATTTAAATAAGACAAAGTATATTTTAGAATAATAATACAATTATTGTAATTAAAATTTAAAAATTCGCAAAATAAAATTTAAAATTTCATACTATTTTACGGAATTAGTGTTTCTGTCTCAGACCAGGGTAGCCGCAAATCAGGGAAAAACTGGAAATTAGGGAAAATTCAGGGAAATTGGGTAGTTAGGAAAAGGTTTTCAAAAATTCAGGGAAAATTTCCTCAAAAGAACCACTTGCACTTGCACTTTCTTTAATAAAAGAACCACTTACACTTGCTCTTTTAATTACAATTTACGGCTACAAAATAAAAAAATTATTTAAAACAACTTCAAAAGTTGTATTTAGAGACTTCAATAATGCATAAGTTTCAATATTATTAAAATATGTCAGCGACAACCTTTGGTGGAAAATCAGTGGTTTGACCCATGTATGGTTTTGAGGTTTATGTTTCCTATTTTAATTTTTCCCACTGCATATAAACTTTCTTTATCTTTCTATAATCCTTACTCATATTGATTAATTTATTGCAGAATAAATTGACTAGTCTTATTCCGGAATCATTTTATGATAATCATGAAGCAGACGTTGAGGCGGGCTTATATTCTAAAACAGAAAGAAATACATTCAATAGAATTGTGCGCATTTTGGCAGATAGAATGATGAAAGCTCATTGCACTTCCAAGTCAGACGTCTTGCAAATGTCGGTTTTAGCGATTGAAAGATTTCCCGGATTAAAAGGCGTTTTCAGAGCACCTCACGTTAGTATATTTTACATTCTTAAAAATAGTTTACTAACATATGTGTCCTAAATGAACTTATAGTTTCAAAAGCTCCATTTCAGTTCGAATTTAAATATCACAAAACTCTACTTCCTTATTTTGTACATGTTAAAAGTGCTTTTATAATTTTTAATTAATTAATTACTGTTAATTAATAATATATTTTCCCAAGCAGTTCGTAGTATGATAATATTACGGTGATATCACTGTTGTAATATTAGTAATATTATACGGTAATATTGACTTGATTTTGAAAGGTCCGTCACAATTAAGGTGATTCCAGGCAGAAATACAACATCGGTATATTACTGATTTAGTACTGATATCGGAACGGACTTGCAACGGGGCCCGTACTGGGCCATTACGGGCTGATAACGCTGTTAACTTTGGCTTAGTACTGACTAATATCAGCAGTGGCGTAACTCTTAACGGGCAAAGTTAATTAACTTTGCCCCTTAAGAGTTACGCCACTGCTGACCTTAACGGGGCCCTTAAGCTCAGGGGGCCCTTGGTCAATCCTAATAGACCCTTCTTTGGGGGGGGGGGGGGGGATTCTGAAATCTTTACCAATTTTGGTAATTTATAGTTTGATTGGGGCCCCATTTTTCTTTTTGCCCCGGGGCCCTTGTCTCCCCAGTTACGGCACTGTTGGTCAGTACTAATAATTTTTTTTATAGTCTTCCGACAATTTCTTTATTTTTTGAAAAAATATTGTACAGTACCTTTCATTACTTTTAAAAATATTGTGTGTCTTTAGCATATTGTAAAATGATACTTAGACAAAAATGACACTGCAAAATGCTGGGCACGATTAAAACCGTACATGTTGCGAAATAGTAAATAAAAAAAAATTAGTTTGTTTCGTGATTAATTCTCGAGGTATTGACGGCCGTTTTTTTTCATTTCCATGTAGTTATTTATACAAGTATATAACTTATTTATTATTTTTTCTTGTTGAAAATGTAAAAGCTTGCTGACCGTTTTGTAAAGGAAAAAAATGTTCTTTTGTAATATTGGCTGTTTCCTTTTCAAATCATACAGGCCGAATATGTTCAAAATACAAAATCATGTTTAACATGATTTTTATTGTTTTCTAGAGCAAATATAAGCAGCCTATTATGAAATTTAGAAATTAAATTAAAGAAGATATGAAAAAAATTGTCAAAGATGCGATATCTTACGAGAACCAAGTTAGGTTTTTTTTAGTGTTCTTATTCGTTTCAGTTAAGTTTTATGCTTTATATTAAGCAAAATATGTGACTCGATCGAAAAAAAGAGATTATGGATGCAAAATATAGTTTTTCAATTTATGATTTCTTTAGCTGTATAAAAGGTTCCTTATTAATTAACTAACGGCAGAAAATATTTTTCGTAAATATTTTTTTATATTATAAGAAATTAAACATCAGCGATTCGCACAGACTATCAAACATGCTAATGTTTTATTTTCGCTCTGCTGTAAAATCAGCGAACTGTTTTTAAGGTATCTTTTTTCGGAGCACGTCACACAAATATAGGTTCACATGGTGTGAATCTGACTGACCCTTTGGCAGTCTCATTTTCAAGAATTTTCTTCTAAACTGTTTGTTTTTAAAAACTTCTAAATATTATTTATAAACAATTTTTGAAATTTTGGAAAGTTATTTATAAACAATATTCATCTTATTTAAAAATTAAAGATTACGAAAGAATCATCCTTAAAAATGTATTGCCAAATATTTAATAATTAAAAAACAAAATGGTAAAAGACTTGTTTAAAAAAAATTAAAGTAATATGCGCATAAAACTTATACTACTTTCAAACTTATAATTTTAATTCACAAAATTGTAATTAAAATTTGTAATTAAAGGATTTTTCTTATTATATGTTAATAGAATTTAATACTTTGTTTTGTATTTATCTTTTATATTGCTGAACACTATATTATACTTTCTTAGTTTTACAATTTGTAAGATTTATTATTATATTGCTTCAATTCAGTTGTTTATATAAGAATTTATAATATAGGAAAGAATTGAAAAGAGCCTATTGAACTGTATCAAAAACAAAAAAGACCGCGAAAATCCAAATAAGAAGAAAAAAGGCAATTCATGTACGACAGAAAATGATAATACTAAAGAAAGTAATACCAGTGAAAATGTGTCTGATCTCTGCACAGAAATGCTTGAAGAATGTTCGTACTTAGAGAAGGATGTTCCTAAATTAAAAGAATTGTTATCAAAAACGCGAGAGGCAAGAAAACATGATTCGGAAACTTTATCTGCCAAGAATTTATTAACAAAATACCCAGCTTTAAATGAAAAGGATTTGGTTAGTTCAAATTCATTTTTTCTTATTTTTATATAAAATGTTTTATCAAATTTTCACCAAACCAGTTAGGAACCATCCACAAGCTATATAGCTTCGTTTCAAATATTATTTTATTCATAGAAAAAACATTTTTTTTAACACCTTCGGTCAAAAACTTCACTAAAGCGCTATTTTTAACGAATAATTAATGAGATAGATAAGAATGAAAGATACACTTTACAAATGGTTCTCAACTTTCTTTGGTTAATTTTAAATATATTACAGTATTGTCTTTTTAATTTTGAATCTCTTGTTTGTCTTCAAGATATTGTTGAATGACACATTCCCAAAAATGTTACTGACAAATGAAAAAAGTTCACTATTGGTCAAAACTATAGGCTCGCCGATTTTTATGTTAATAATAAGTATAATAATTATTTTAAACACAAGAAGTATGAAAAATTAAGTTTTCTTGTCACATTTCTTGTCACATTCAGTTAATGAAAATTTGAACAAAATAATCCTTTAAGATGTTGTTTCATAAATATTGTAATTAGATGTTTTTAAACTATCTTTAAATATGAACTTAAAATACAGAAAGTATACAGAAATAACGCTTTTTTAGATATCAAAAAAAAAAAATTTTTTTAAATATAGAATTATCTTGAAAAGGGGAAAAATAATTATTCGTATTTATTTAGAATTATTAAAAACATAATGTTTTTAAAATCAAGTTTAACATATCCGTATTTTACTATATCTTTATTGGGTGAAAAATCCGAGAAAAACTGATAAAAATGCGCGTAAATTACTTTCCATTGTTTACGAGATTTTCTCCATTGTTTGTACCTTTAAGCCCAAAGTGTTAGAAAATTAATTTCATCTTGATTAAAAAAATAAATATTAGCTGCTGAATAATTTACTAACTATCGAGTTAAAAACCCGAGGAAAAAAGAATAAAAAGCACTTTGAAATTACTGGTTATTGTTTCGGAGGTTTCCGCTATTGAATGTATACCTTTAAGAGTTATAGTGTTTGAAAATTGCTTTAATTTGAATTTTATAAAAAATAATATTAATGCGATTATGTAATTAGCAATCTGGATGGGGTAAAAAATCAAGAAATAAGGATTATTAAGGATGCCCATAGATCGTCCTTAAGTGATAAAGATAGTGCAAGTTTTTATAATTTTACATCAGGTCCCTGCATGCACTCAACCCTGCATGCTGGGTTATAAAAAAAATTAATATTTATTAAAAATTAAGCATAGAATCTCTTCTTCAATAGGACACTGAAAAAACTTAAAAAATGTGAGGCAGCTCTCAAGATATACACTGGAACCTCCGATCTTTTGACTGCTCGTGCGTGGTGTTTAAAGTCCAGAGTGGACACCTTGACCATTGTTCTCTATTGTCCGACGATACTTTTCCCCATCCCCGCTGCCCTGCCTCGACCATCCCCACTAACACGCAGTCTAAAGTTTGGAGGTTTTGGTGTAATTAAATTTTTGAGGTCCTACTCTTTCGATTTTCGATTCAACAATTATGAAAAATAGCAAGCAAGCACCTTTCAGCAACGAAAGTTAACGCAGGACTGCTGTTTTTAAAATATTTTGACTTTCAAATCGAAATTGCAGGACTTCATAAAATTAATTACATCTTGAGAACTACTACATATTTTTTAAGTTTTTTGTGTTCTTTTAAAGAAGAAATTCTAAACATTACTTTTAGTAAATAACAATTTTTTAGGGTTCCGGAAATTTTATTGAACTATTTTTGCGTGTAGATTACAGGAAAATCATAGAGAACGTGATTGGAGATTAGGGCCATAGCATTGTCAAGGGAAAACTTTTATTTAGAAAACGTGCCTCCCCCCCTTTATGTTCTAAACTATTTGACCTAGGGGTTTGAAACTTGGTATACCTAGGTATTTTTACTTATAGATTTCAGAAAAAGTATAGCGAACGTTGCTGAACTTAGTTTTCAAAAACTATTAATGAAAAATTGTAAAGTGATAAATTACCCCTCTGCTGAAGCTCAACCTGTTTATCTTGCAAGGTTGGAAATTGGCAAAAATGTGTAATTTTATGCAGAAATTTTTATAAAGCCATAAAAATTATGGTTTTAATCTACCATTATAGCATTTTTTTTATAATATTTGAAATTTTACTGAAAAATTTTTTTTCTTCTTAAACAGCTACAATATTTTACAGTTTCAGCTTCTTTTTTTGTACCAAATGTTTATGTTTATGTTTAAATTTTCTTAAAAAAATTTAAAAATAAAAAAAAATGGAATAAAAATCTTTTTTTTCTCATTAAAATTAAAAATTATATATAAAACACTCAGTCTATTTGCTTGGCTTTAATCGAAAGCTGAGGTTTTTTCCTATAAGGGTATGTAGATGAAAAATTAGGCCTAGAATGTTTAAGCCATGAAAATTAGAGTTTTAGAGCGGAGCGCTGCAGATTCAACGCGACCTAGAGGCATCAGCGCTCTAAAACTCTAATTTTCATAGCTTAAACATTCTAGGCCTAATTTTTCATCTACATACCCTTATAGGAAAAAACCTTAGCTTTCGATTAAAAAAAAAAAAAATCGTGTTTTTCACAAAAAAAAAACTCAAATTTATTTTTGACTTTCATTTTTTTTTGGTCAAAATTTTTTTTTTTTAAATACATATCATTAATCGAAAGGCCATGGAAAACTCTATCGAAACTGATAGAAGCAAAATTTTTTTATCTAATTGTTAACTAGAAAAAAAATACTGAAGTTTGCGTTGTACCGTAAAACCCAAAAAAGTTCCCCCCCTCCCACTCGGAAAATATTGGACAAAAAAAAAATTTCCAAAAATTTCCATCTATATGCACCATAAATACTTCGAATTTAAGCATAATTGGCAAACAATTCTTTTTACCTTGATCACTTCATATGGAATCTCTCATATAATGGTTATCGTCACAATTGCATAAGGGAATAATAAAATTTACTTATATTGATTTATAGTCGATTTGGGAATTCGAACAACTGGTTAACACGCAGTTGAAGGAAATGAGATTAAACTTAATAGAATATACTTCAAAATTGATGCCATTGTTTAAAACTCAATCATCGGAAAAGGATGACGATAAGAAAATAATCCATCTTTTAAAACATCTGCCCTCATTATTCGACGTTAATTATGAAAAGAAAGAAAAACATAAATCTATTCTAGAAATGGAGTTAAGGTTTAAAAAAATTTTATCTTCTTTTCTGCTTTTCTTTTTTCAACTTTTTCTGGTCTTCTATGATTTATAACTTTTTTAACTGTACTGCTTGTTTGGTCTTTAAGGGGGGGGGGTATGGTTTAAATAGCAAAAAAAACCCTTTTTAAACATTTTTTTTTTTTTGACGAAACTACTAAATATTTTTTAATCCTTTTATTACTACATTATTTAGTAACTTTTAAAGTAACTTTTTGAATTTTTCAAGAAAAAAATGTCCAGAAACAACGGAGTTGCAGCCACTTCCAGTAGGCCATGTCGAAAGTTTTTCATTTTACGGTGTCCCGGATTTAAAATCGTAGAATCATCCGAAACACATGGGATTAAGAAAAATTAGTTATTTGGAAGTATACCTCCCAGGCAACGATGCCCTTTTATTAAAAAAAAAAATTTTTCTATTTTTTTACGGTCATTTAATGTCAAAGTACGTTTTTTAGCCTAAAAAAGGCGTAATTTTTTTTAAAAAAAAGGCTGCACAATCGATCAGAAGCAAAAAAAAATAAAAGGGCATCATTGACTGGGAGGTATACTTCCAAATAACTAATTTTTCTTTATCCCATGTGTTTTAGATGATTCTACGATTTTAAATCCGGGACACCGTAAAATTCGACATGGCCTACTGGAAGTGGCTGCAACTCCGTTGTTTCTGGACATTTTTTTCTTAAAAAATTCAAAAAGTTACTTTAAAAGTTACTAAATAATGTAGTAATAAAAGGATTAAAAAATATTTAGTAGTCTCGTCAAAAAAAAAATGTTTAAAAAGGGTTTTTTTGCTACTTAAACCATACCCCCCCCTTAATGATGCATTTCAGTTACTTCTAGTTTTTAATTCTGTTTATGCAACACCGACTTATTATGTTCATAGAAATAATAAAAATCCCTAATTACGAAAGTAAAGTTATTTTTTCTAAAATTCAATGACAAACGAAATGTAAAACTTTTTTATCAGACCCATTACTTTCAATATTAGTAAAATTACTTTAATTTCGGAACTATAAGACCCCTTATATCTGGAAGGTAAAATAAAGGATTTTAGTAGTAAAAATGTAAATATATGAAAAAAACCAATAAGTTCACTCACCGCATTTGGATGACATATGCTGTTTTACCTTACCGATTATAGATTTTTTTTAATGATAAAAAAAATGAAAATTAGAATTTAAGACTTTAATTTATATTAATTATATTAATATTTATTAGAAGTTTAAAAAAAATTCAAATTAAAAGGATAAAATGAAACTATATATTACACTTTTATTATTTCTTTTAATTATATATTGTTACATACATTTTTCATAGTGTATTCTCATAATAGCAGAATAAATTTCATTTATAAAATTATCAATTCATAAAATCAATAAATATTATTAATATAAGGTTGAATTCATCGCATTAAAATATCTTGAAAATTAAATAAAAAAAGAAATTTTTTTTATGTTATTTTTTTAATTCCGACAATAAAAATTTTTTTATCACACTTACATCAAAAGTTAGATTTTACGGCTTGTTTGGAAACCTTTAAGAGCTCATTTCACGGCCTAGGCCGTAAAGTAAATGAACTCGCAATCAGTTGAATGATAATTTTGTTAATGTTTTTTTAGGAAATTGTTCCTTCGAAGGCAAAAGCACCCACGTTAATTGCTGCAGACGAAGAAGGAAAGCAGTTAAAGTTCTACGTGGACTCTGAACCCTTGCACTGTACAGAGCCGTTGGAAGCATTATTATTGCTAATCGCATGCTACTATGTTTTCAACATAAGCTACGAAAAGGAGCACAAGTTACAATTTATTTTGCTGGAAACAATTGTTTTTGGCAATAACGTCACTAGAATTTCACCAGGCAACACTAAATATTTATCCGTTCAAAACATTTTAGAAAGATCAAAAGTCAAAATTTCTAGTAATAAGAAACCACTATAAGTTGTGTGGATTATATAAATTATATAATTAAGTATCGGCTTTTTAAAATAATTTATTTTAACAACTGAAAATTATCCTAATAATAAAACTATAATTAATAACTACAAGCATTTATCGTTTCTTACTATTTGAGATTCACTTCTTTGCAGAAGTGAAGAAAAACTTAACTGAACATCGAGTTGATGCTAGTGACTTTTCGATTTTTCGAATTGGATCAGTGGCGCCCATTGGATTTCTAGCAGGGGGGGGGGGCAGACCAGTTTCCGCGATACCACCCCCCTTTCATGAACCCTACTTTAGACAAGCAAAAAAAAAGGTTCACATAATAAAATTATCTATACCTGTTCTCTGAATTTAAATCAGTGAAATTTGCCTGATTTGCAGTGAGAATGTAGACCCTGATTTGAATCAGTGAAATTTGACTGGTTCATTCAGTGGATTTCATTGGTAAATCAGTGACTTTCACTGATTGTCGTTAGTGGCTAAATTCTCACTGATTCAAAATTTAGAGAGTAATAATAAGTCAACTACTTTTTTAAAAATGTCTTTTAAATTGATCAGAATTTAAAATTATAAGTAACAGTTGAAATTTTAAATTTTAATTTAATTGTCAAATATTCTCAACAATTATCGAATTTTTTTCAATTGTCAAATATTTTCCACTTATCTCAATTACTTTCTTTAATATCAAATTATTTTCGTTATTTTATAATTATAGACCTTTTCATTTAAGACCGGAAATGTGAATTGCTGTAAATGGCAACATGGTTTCGAGCACTTTTACATTTCCGGTCTTAAATGAAAAAGTCTATTCTTTTTAATTTTTAATTAATTCTTTAATATTTAGTAATTCCTGTCTTTGTTCAATCATAAATATTTTTAAAATATTTTAATTCAATTATATTTAATTATATTTCTAATTTTACTTTGAGTTATCAATTATTTCCTTCAAATTTCATTAAAAATTTAATTTACGATTATTTTTATGAAATTTTAAATTATTTTCTTCAATTTTCAATTTTTTTTAAAATTTCAATTCTTTTCTTTAATTTTCAATTAAATTTTCGATAATCAATAATTATCGGCTTTTTTTAATTGCTTTTTTCAATTTTTAATTATATGCTTCAAATTTTAATTCGATTTTTCAGTTTTTAATTAGTTTCTTCTATATTCAATAATTCTCGCCCTTTTTCAATAACTTTTTTGAACTTGAATTTATAATGTTTAACTTTCAATTCCATTCTTTAATTTTCAGTGATTTCCTTCAATATGATATTATTTGCTTCAGTATTCAATAATTCTTGGCTTTATTCAATTTCCTTTAAATTTTACTTAAATTGCTCAATTCCATGCATCAATTTTAAATTACTTTCTTCAATATTCAATAATTCTCGGTTATTTTAAATTATTTTGCTATTAAAATTTTATAATTTTTCATTAATTTTTGAATTACTTTTAAATTGTGTCGATTATTCTGTCCTTTTAAAATTTTTTTACAATATTCAATAAATATTATCTTTTGTCAATTATTTCTTCCATATTCAATAATTCTATGTTTTTTATAATTATTTTTTTCAAAAATCCGATATTTTTCTCTATTTTCAATTATTTTCTGCAATTTCACATAATTTCCTACCATATTCAATAATTTTCGTCTTTTTTAATTATTTTTTAGAAAATTTCAATTACATTTTTAATTTTTCAATTATTTTCTTCAATTTTCAATTACTTTTTCGATTTTTATTTAATTTTCCAATATTAAACAATTCTCGTCTTTTTCCAATTATATTATTCAATTATAAAAAATAGTTTTTAAATTGTAATTCAATTGTTAAATTCTACATATATTTTCTTCAATCTTTATTTATTTTCTTTACATTCCAATTCCATGTATTTTCTTTACTATTCAAAAATTCTCGCCATTTTTTAATCATTTTTTCGAGTATCAATAAGTTTCTTTAATATTAAATACAATTGTTCAATAATTTTGTTCAATTTTCTAACCAATTCTTCAATTTTCAATTCGGTTCTTTATTTTTCAAATATTTTCTCCTGTATTCAATAATTCTCGCCTTTTCTCAATAACTTTTTTAAATTTTTAGTTATAACCTTTAAATTCCAATTAAATTTTTCAATTTTCAGTGATTTTCTTAAATTTTCAATTATTTCCTTCGATTTTCAATCCAATTATTCAATTTGCAATTATTTCCAACAATTATTCTTACAATTTCCTTAATTTTTTAATTTGAAATTATTTTAGTTTAATATTAATAGTTTTAAATAACCAACAACAGTGAAAAGATTTTGGCGCTAGGGCGTGCGTTCATTTTGTTATTTCCAATAGGGTACTCTTGAATTTTTATAGGAACATATTATTAATTATTAAAAATATAATTATTTAAAATTTTATGGTTATACTTGAATTTGAAAACCAATATTTCAAAGACATTCTAACTAAAAAGCAGCTACGGGATTAAATATTATGTTTACATCTATATTTAAATTAAATTAACTATAGTTCATATGTACTATAGTTATATATGTTCACCCCATATGTTCATGGGGTGTTTGAATTTCTTACTTTTCTGATTATTTTGTTACGTAAAATTTAATTTTTTATATATATTTTTTACCACCCACCCCTCGACCAGGGGAGGCGGCCGCCCCCCTGCTCCAGCCGATTGGGCGCCACTGAATTGGATAGTTTCAGACTAACTTTGAGGAAGAAGTTGTCCTGAAATAATCTGGTTATCATATGTCAGCAGCTGGGGTTTTCTATAACTATCGATTTGTAAAATAAACTTCCTTAAGAAATGAACAAGAAATAACCTGCATATCAATTTTATGGGGGTCGCCATCATCTTCTCCAAAACCTAATTGACAAAATCTTCAATAGACCGAAATTTATTTGTCAGAATATTAAATTATTCGAATCTTTAATTGTCAGAATATTGAGCTATCAGAATCTCCATTTGTTTCCGGAAAAATTACCAGCTAATCAGAAAGCTCTTTTAGCAATTCTACATTTCTTTGGTCGAACTGATGCAAA
Source organism: Ganaspis brasiliensis (assembly GCA_037103525.1). Taxonomy (NCBI): domain Eukaryota; kingdom Metazoa; phylum Arthropoda; class Insecta; order Hymenoptera; family Figitidae; genus Ganaspis; species Ganaspis brasiliensis. The sequence continues at coordinate 385,623 of JAZKLR010000381.1, read as the reverse complement.
TTCTTATAAATGGAGATTCAGACTGTACAATATTCTGACAATTGGGGATTCGGGAAGTTTCAAGATCGGTGAAATAATAATTCGGGAAGTTGAATATTCTGACAGAAATTGTTTTAGCATAAGCAGATATCTCAATTTTTTAAATTAATTTATCTAATTTATTGGTTGAAGTAATTTTCGTTTTACTAAGATTGAATCTATTCCAATTTCTATTTTCATAATTTATTAATTAACAGAGTTTGTAGGTCACTGAATTCATATAAAACAGAAATTTCACTTTACAAAATTTTTTTCAACCGACTTTTTATGTAAAAGAAAAATACATTAACTGAATTTTAATTTAGCAGAATTCTCATTTGAGATAAATTTAAGTAAGTCAAATGTTCATATGACAGAATATCCAGTTTATCAAATCTTCATTTGTCCGAATTTGTAGTCGCACGAATTGATATTTGATAGAATTCTTAAAATACAGATTTTCAATTTATCCGAAATCGCAAATTTCCAAACAAAATGCGGGAGAAAGATTTGGCGCGAATTTTAAAATTGACCAATCACAATTTTCTTGATCCAGACCGACTACATAGATAACCTTCTGTAGTCGTTTTTAAACGATCATTTAAAAATAGTTTTAAATAAATGTTAAGTTAACAAACTGTTACTGAGATAATATACAAATAAAATTTGAAATAATTTATAAATGTATTAAATAAAATTCCTGTTAAGTTCCCAATTTTATTTCTCTGTCTACTTGAACAATAGATCCTTTGTCTATTGTTCCAAAGCATTAAAATTTTATGACCTAAAAAATTTGCAATTTCAATTATTCCATTTTTACAAAAGTAAATTAATAATCGGTGATGTTCCATTATTACAAGTATCTAAACTTCATTAAAATAAATAATTTTAATAATTATAAGAATTTGTCACTTGGTAAAAGAATATAGATGAGAAATATAAAAATTGAACCAAAAAGGCGAAAAAAATTAAGATTTCCAATATAATTTGTAAAATCAACTGTACGGCATTTTGGAAAACTATCTATAGGATATTTTTTGCTAAGAAAAAATTATAAATATATCAAATTATACCCATAATTTTTTCTTAGCAAATACATATGCTATCGGTAATTCTTTACAATTCTTACTTTTTTGAATTTCTAAGATATTTCATCGAGACTAAGCCTAAGTGTGTATTTTAACACGAAAAAAATATTCCGGTGGGGAGGTTGAAAAAGTTAAGTTAAGAAACTGCGCTTCTTAAAAAAAATTCCTTTTTTATCTATAGGAGTAAAGCATATTTTTTCAGTTTTTCAGAGAAAGTCCCTTTAAAATAATTTATTACGATTATTAAACAAAATAATTTAACAAAAATTTATATAGTATGCATATTTTGACAGCTATCTATATGCTCAATGGGCAGGTTCACGGCCAAACTCGGCCAATAGGTGGCAGTATTGCTTCTGGTGACAAGACGCGCAAAATTTTAAAAAGCATAAATTAAATTATATCAAACAAAGTAAATAGAAAACATTTTCCCTTTATAAAAAGTTAAAGAAAATTGCTTTTTTAACCCTTTCATGCTCTACTGAAACTTTATGTAAAAATATATTTTTTTTTGTCTTTAAATATATTTTAAAGTATAAAAATACAAAATAAAGAAAAAAATTTTTTTTTAATATTAATTTTTTTTCAACAATTAATATGTTTTAATTGATATTCAGCTTAGAAGATAACCAATTTACTGCAACAATGGACAAAAATTATATTTATGTAATATTTTATCATATACTGATTTTATTTGCCAAAAACTTGTAAAAGTTGGTGGGACATATATGTCCCATGCGCGTGAAAAGGTTATTTTATAAGTTAAATAAAAAATTGTAGTTTTTTTTATTAGTTTAGTTTAAACGAATTCAAATTTCCGCGCTGCTTTGTCACAAACTGTGATGCTCCCCTCTACGTTGAGTTACGTATAATCCTCCCCATTGTGTAGTGTCTGTAGTGTAAATGCACAGAGATGGGTAGTTGCTTAATCCACTAACAAAATTCTCACTTTGCGTGTCACTTCTATTGCGTAATTCCATGTCTATCAAAGAAATGTATGCACCCAACCTTATTGAGAATACTTTCGTTCATTACAGACAATAATGTTTGTTTGTTTGTTACAATGTATGTTCGTTATTGTGTTACCATATTGTAAAGGTGCCATCCCATAAGGATATTTAAGTTGGGTGGGGAGAAATTTAAAATGTCGGCTACCTGAATGACAGGTTTGCATGGTAGTCAATAGAACAAAATCAGTTTTTGTACAATAACTTTTAAAAAACAACTTTTCAAACCTATGTTTATTAACAAATTATTTTTCATTTATCGAAAGCTATTTTTTAAAATAATAAAATTGTGTAAAATTTTTATATGAGTTTTTATTATTTAAAAAAATAGCTTTTGATAAATGAAAAATAATTTGTTAATAAACATAGGTCCGAAAAGTTGTTTTTTAAAAGTTATTGTACAAAAAATGATTTCGCCCCATTGACTGCAATGCAAACCTGTCATCCAGGTAGCCGCCATTTTGAATTTCTCCCCACCCAACTTGAATATCCTTATTGATACGTTTTGCATTGCGTTGTAATAAGAGAGAAAAGGACACACATGTACTTTGTCTTTTCCTTTCTTATTACAACGCAATGCAAAACGCAGCCATGGGAAGGCACCCTAATTCTGACTTACGACCTTAGTCCATTATAAATCACTCTACACAAATATTACACGTTGCGCGGCCTGCAGCCGCGCTACAAGTTTTTTCCCTGCTAATATAATGATAATAAAACAAGCAGATACCGTCATAGGATCGAAATACCGGTGGGTTTGGGTGTCACTGTTAGTGGCATTCGAGACGTAATTTTAGACATCACTTTTTACGTAATTTCGTACGTCAAAGGACCCCGCACACAAAGCATTAAATTTTGGGACCGGTTAAATTGGCCAGTACTTCAGTATTTTGTAGTTCAAAGACTCCCAAACAAAAAACTTATATAGCAAAATACTTAAAAATCAAAACTTTTTCAGATAAATTACAATCAAGATAAAAAAATAGAAAAATTCACGTTCTAATACAAGACCAATTAACGCATGTCATAAATGTTAGTTTTTACACTTTCTTTTATGTTGAACATAAATAAGTCACAAAAATAAAAAAAAACACTTTCTAGACATCCAAAGAAAAAAAAATTACCCGAACATCATCAACCCTTCAAACTCACCCCTAATCGATATTTTCAACCCTCATAGCTTTTACTGACTTTGATCAACTTAATCAACTTTTTTAAGCCTAATCAGCAATAAGATGTTTTTTGTTGGACCTCAAAAAAAGATTATCTTTGATTACCGAAAATCATCAACCCTTCAAACTCACCCCTAATCGATATTTTCAAATCTCATGGCTTTTACTGACTTTCATGGACTAATTAATTTTTTTCGATCCTGATCGGCAGTAAGATGTTTTTTGGTGAACCTCAAAAAATAATTTCCTTCGATCACCGAACATCATCAACCCTACGAACTCACCCCTAATCAATATTTTCAACCCTCATAGATTCTACTGACTGTAATCAACTTTACAATTTTTTTCAAGCCTGATCAGCAATAAGATGTTTTTTATTAAACCTGAAAAAATAATTTACGTCAATCACCGAACATCATCAACCCTTCTTACTAACCCCTAATCGATATTTTCAACCCTTATGGCTTTTACTGACTTTGATGAACTTAATCAATTTTTTTGAGCCTAATCATAAAAAGATGTTTTTTTTTGAACCACAAAAAAAGATTTTCTTTGATTACCGAACATCATCAACCCTTTAAACCCACCCCTTATCGATATTTTTTAACCTTATGGGTTTTACTGACTTTGATGAACTTAATAATAGTTTTTGAGCCAAATTAGCAATAAGATGTTTTTTGTTGGACCTCAAAAAAAGATTTTTTTTGATTACCGAACATCATCAACCCTTTAAACTCACCCCTTAACGATATATTCAACTCTTATGAATTTTACTGACTTTGATGAACTTAATAATTTTTTTTGAGCCTAATCAGCAATAAGATCTTTTTTGTTAAACCTCAACAAAAGATTTTCTTTGATAACCGAACATCATCAACCCTTCAAACTCACCCCTAATCGATAGTTTCAAACCTTATGGCTTTTACTGACTTTGATGAACTTAATAATTTTTTTTGAGCCTAATTAGCAAAAAGATGTTTTTTTTTGAACCTCAAAAAAAGATTTTCTTTGATTACCAAATATCATCAACCCTTTAAACCCACCCCTAATCGATATTTTAAAAACCATATAGCTTTTACTGACTTTGATGTACTTAATAATTTTTTTTTAGCCTAATCAGCATTTAGATGTTTTTTGTTAAACTTAAAAAAAAGATTTTCTTTGATTACCGAACATCATCAACCCTTTAAAGTCACCCCTAATCGATATTTTCAACTCTTATAGCTTTTATTGCTGATTAGGCTCAAAAAAAATTATTAAGTTTATCAAAGTCAGTAAAATTCATAAGAGTTGAAAATATCGATTAGGGGTGAGTTTGAAGGTTTGATGATGTTCGGTAATCAAAGAAAATCTTTTGTTGAGGTCCAACAAAAAACATCTTATTGCTAATTAGGCTCAAAAGAAATTATTATGTTTATCAAAATCAGTAAAAGTCATAAGAGTTGAAAATATCGATTAGGGGTGAGTTTAGAGGGTTGATGATGTTCGGTAATCAAAGAAAATCTTTTGTTGAGGTCCAACAAAAAACATCTTATTGCTAATTAGGCTCAAAAGAAATTATTATGTTTATAAAAATCAGTAAAAGTCATAAGAGTTGAAAATATCGTTAAGGGGTGAGTTTGAAGGGTTGATGATGTTCGGTAATCAAAGAAAATCTTTTTTTGAGGTCCAACGAAAAACATCTTATTGCTAATTAGGCTCAAAAAAATTATTAGGTTCATCAAAGTCAGTAAAAGTCATAAGAGTTAAAAATATCGATTAGGGGTGAGTTTGAAGGAGTGCTGATGTTCAGTAATCAGAGAAAATCTTTTTTTGAGGGTCAACAAAAAACATCTTATTGCTGATTAGGCTCAAAAAAAATTATTAAGTTCATCAAAGTCAGTAAAAGTCATAAGAGTTGAAAATATCGATTAGGGGTGAGTTTGAAGGGTTGATGATGTTCGGTAATCAGAGAAAATCTTTTTTTGAGGGTCAACAAAAAACATCTTATTGCTGATTAGGCTCAAAAAAAATTATTAAGTTCATCAAAGTCAGTAAAATTCATAAGAGTTGAAAATATCGATTAGGGGTGAGTTTGAAGGGTTGATGATGTTCGGTAATCAAAGAAAATCTTTTTTTGAGGTCCAACAAAAAACATCTTATTGCTAATTAGGCTCAAAAAAATTATTAGGTTCATCAAAGTCAGTAAAAGTCATAATAGTTGAAAATATCGATTAGAGGTGAGTTTGAAGGGTTGATGATGTTCGGTAATCAAAGAAAATCTTTTTTTGAGGTTCAAGAAAAAACATCTTATTGATGATTAGGCTTAAAAAAATTGATTTAGTTCATCAAAGTCAGTAAAAGCCATAAGGGTTGAAAATATCGATTAGGGGTGAGTTTGAAAGTTTGATGATGTTCGGTAATCAAAGAAAATCTTTTGTTGAGGTCCAACAAAAAACATCTTATTGCTAATTAGGCTCAAAAAAAATTATTAAGTTCATCAAAGTCAGTAAAAGTCATAAGAGTTGAAAATATCGATTAGGGGTGAGTTTAAGGGTTAATGATGTTCGATAATCAAAGAAAATCTTTGTTTGAGGTCCAACAAAAAACATCTTATTGCTGATTAGGTTAAAAAAAAATTATTAAGTTCATCAAAGTCAGTAAAAGTCATAAGAGTTGAAAATATCGATTAGGGGTGAGTTTAGAGGGTTGATGATGTTCGATAATCAAAGAAAATTTTTATTGTGCTCCAACAAAACACATCTTACTGCTAATTAGACTCAAAAAAATTATTAAGTTCATCAAAGTCAGTAAAATTCATAAGAGTTGAAAATATCGTTAAGGGGTGAGTTTGAAGGGTTGATGATGTTCGGTAATCAAAGAAAATCTTTTTTTGAGGTCCAAAAAAAAACATCTTATTGCTAATTAGGCTCAAAAAAATTATTAGGTTCATCAAAGTCAGTAAAAGTCATAAGAGTTGAAAATATCGATTAGGGGTGAGTTTGAAGGGTTGATGATGTTCGGTAATCAAAGAAAATCTTTTTTTGAGGTTCAAGAAAAAACATCTTATTGATGATTAGGCTTAAAAAATTGATTTAGTTCATCAAAGTCAGTAAAAGCCATAAGGGTTGAAAATATCGATTAGGGGTGAGTTAGAAGGATTGATGATGTTCGGTAATCAAAGAAAATCTTTTTTTGAGGTCCAACAAAAAACATCTTCTTGCTAATTAGGCTCAAAAAAAATTATTAAGTTCATCAAAGTCAGTCAAAGTCATAAGAGTTGAAAATATCGATTAGGGGTGAATTTAAAGGGTTGATGATGTTCGGTAATCAAAGAAAATCTTTGTTTGAGATCCAACAAAAAACATCTTATTGCTGATTAGGCTCAAAAAAAATTATTAAGTTTATCAAAGTCAGTAAAAGTCATAAGAGTTGAAAATATCGATTAGGGGTGAGTTTGAAGGTTTGATGATGTTCGGTAATCAAAGAAAATCTTTTGTTGAGGTCCAACAAAAAACATCTTATTGCTAATTAGGCTCAAAAAAAAATTATTAAGTTTATCAAAATCAGTAAAAGTCATAAGAGTTGAAAATATCGATTAGGGGTGAGTTTGAAGGGTTGCTGATTTTCGGTAATCAGAGAAAATCTTTTTTTGAGGGTCAACAAAAAACATCTTATTGCTGATTAGGCTCAAAAAAAATTATTAAGTTCATCAAAGTCAGTTAAAGTCATAAGAGTTGAAAATATCGATTAGGGGTGAGTTTGAAGGGTTGATGATGTTCGGTAATCAAAGAAAATCTTTTTTTGAGGTTCAAGAAAAAACATCTTATTGATGATTAGGCTTAAAAAAATTGATTTAGTTCATCAAAGTCAGTAAAAGCCATAAGGGTTGAAAATATCGATTAGGGGTGAGTTTGAAAGTTTGATGATGTTCGGTAATCAAAGAAAATCTTTTGTTGAGGTCCAACAAAAAACATCTTATTGCTAATTAGGCTCAAAAAAAATTATTAAGTTCATCAAAGTCAGTAAAAGTCATAAGAGTTGAAAATATCGATTAGGGGTGAGTTTAAGGGTTAATGATGTTCGATAATCAAAGAAAATCTTTGTTTGAGGTCCAACAAAAAACATCTTATTGCTGATTAGGTTAAAAAAAAATTATTAAGTTCATCAAAGTCAGTAAAAGTCATAAGAGTTGAAAATATCGATTAGGGGTGAGTTTAGAGGGTTGATGATGTTCGATAATCAAAGCAAATTTTTATTGTGCTCCAACAAAACACATCTTACTGCTAATTAGACTCAAAAAAATTATTAAGTTCATCAAAGTCAGTAAAATTCATAAGAGTTGAAAATATCGTTAAGGGGTGAGTTTGAAGGGTTGATGATGTTCGGTAATCAAAGAAAATCTTTTTTTGAGGTCCAAAAAAAAACATCTTATTGCTAATTAGGCTCAAAAAAATTATTAGGTTCATCAAAGTCAGTAAAAGTCATAAGAGTTGAAAATATCGATTAGGGGTGAGTTTGAAGGGTTGATGATGTTCGGTAATCAAAGAAAATCTTTTTTTGAGGTTCAAGAAAAAACATCTTATTGATGATTAGGCTTAAAAAATTGATTAAGTTCATCAAAGTCAGTCAAAGTCATAAGAGTTGAAAATATCGATTAGGGGTGAATTTAAAGGGTTGATGATGTTCGGTAATCAAAGAAAATCTTTGTTTGAGATCCAACAAAAAACATCTTATTGCTGATTAGGCTCAAAAAAAATTATTAAGTTTATCAAAGTCAGTAAAAGTCATAAGAGTTGAAAATATCGATTAGGGGTGAGTTTGAAGGTTTGATGATGTTCGGTAATCAAAGAAAATCTTTTGTTGAGGTCCAACAAAAAACATCTTATTGCTAATTAGGCTCAAAAAAAATTATTAAGTTTATCAAAATCAGTAAAATTCATAAGAGTTGAAAATATCGTTAAGGGGTGAGTTTGAAGGGTTGATGATGTTCGGTAATCAAAGAAAATCTTTTTTTGAGGTCCAAAAAAAAACATCTTATTGCTAATTAGGCTCAAAAAAATTATTAGGTTCATCAAAGTCAGTAAAAGTCATAAGAGTTGAAAATATCGATTAGGGGTGAGTTTGAAGGGTTGATGATGTTCGGTAATCAAAGAAAATCTTTTTTTGAGGTTCAAGAAAAAACATCTTATTGATGATTAGGCTTAAAAAATTGATTTAGTTCATCAAAGTCAGTAAAAGCCATAAGGGTTGAAAATATCGATTAGGGGTGAGTTAGAAGGGTTGATGATGTTCGGTGATTGACGTAAATTATTTTTTCAGGTTTAATAAAAAACATCTTACTGTCGATCCGGATCGAAAAAAATTAATTAGTCCATGAAAGTCAGTAAAAGCCATGAGATTTGAAAATATCGATTAGGGGTGAGTTTGAAGAATTGATGATGTTCGGGGATTGAAGTAAATTATTTTTTGAGGTTAAAAAAAACATCTTATGGCTGATTACGCTCAAAAAAAACTATTAAGTTCATCAAAGTCAGTAAAAGTCATAAAAGTTGAAAATATCGATTAGGGGTGAGTTTGAAGGGTTGCTGATGTTCGGTAATCAAAAAAAATCTTTTTTTGAGGGTCAACAAAAAACATCTTATTGCTGATTAGGCTCAAAAAAAATTATTAAGTTCATCAAAGTCAGTAAAATTCTTAAGAGTTGAAAATATCGATTAGGGGTAAGTTTGAAGGGTTGATGATGTTCGGTAATCAGAGAAAATCTTTTTTTGAGGGTCAACAAAAAACATCTTATTGCTGATTAGGCTCAAAAAAAATTATTAAGTTCATCAAAGTCAGTAAAAGTCATAAGAGTTGAAAATATCGTTAAGGGGTGAGTTTGAAGGGTTGATGATGTTCGGTAATCAAAGAAAATCTTTTTTTAAGGTCCAACAAAAAACATCTTATTGCTAATTAGGCTCAAAAAAATTATTGGGTTCATCAATGTCAGTAAAAGCCATAAGGGTTGAAAATATCGATTAGGGGTGAGTTAGAAGGGTTGATGATGTTCGGTGATTGACGTAAATTATTTTTTCAGGTTTAATAAAAAACATCTTACTGTCGATCTGGATTGAAAAAAATTAATTATTCCATGAAAGTCAGTAAAAGTCATGAGATTTGAAAATATCGATTAGGGGTGAGTTTGAAGGGTTGATGATGTTCGGGGATTAAAGTAAATTATTTTTTGAGGTTAAAAAAAACATCTTATGGCTGATTACGCTCAAAAAAAATTATTAAGTTCATCAAAGTCAGTAAAAGTCATAAAAGTTGAAAATATCGATTAGGGGTGAGTTTGAAGGGTTGATGATGTTCGGTAATCAAAGAAAATCTTTTTTTGAGGTCCAAAAAAAAAAACATCTTATTGCTAATTAGGCTCAAAAAAAATTATTAAGTTTATCAAATTCAGTAAAAGTCATAAGAGTTGAAAATATCGATTAGGGGTGAGTTTAGAGGGTTGATGATGTTCGGTAATCAAATTAAATTTTTTTTGAGCTCCAACAAAACACATCTTACTGCTAATTAGACTCAAAAAAATTATTAAGTTTATCAAAGTCAGTAAAATTCATAAGAGTTGAAAATATCGATCAGGGGTGAGGTTGAAGGGTTGATGATGTTCGGTAATCAAAGAAAATTCTTTTTGAGATCCAACAAAAAACATCTTATTGCTAATTAGGCTCAAAAAAAATTATTAAGTTCATCAAAGTCAGTAAAAGTCATAAGAGTTGAAAATATCGATTAGGGGTGAGTTTGAAGGGTTGATGATGTTCGGTAATCAGAGGAAATCTTTTTTTGAGGGTCAACAAAAAACATCTTATTGCTGATTAGGCTCAAAAAAAATTATTAAGTTCATCAAAGTCAGTAAAATTCATAAGAGTTGAAAATATCGATTAGGGGTGAGTTTGAAGGGTTGATGATGTTCGGTAATCAAAGAAAATCTTTTTTTGAGGTCCAGCAAAAAACATCTTATTGCTAATTAGGCTCAAAAAAATTATTAGGTTCATCAAAGTCAGTAAAAGTCATAAGAGTTGAAAATATCGATTAGGGGTGAGTTTGAAGGGTTAATGATGTTCGATAATCAAAGAAAATCTTTTTTTGAGGTCCAACAAAAAACATCTTATTGCTAATTAGGCTCAAAAAAATTATTAGGTTCATCAAAGTCAGTAAAAGTCATAAGAGTTGAAAATATCGATTAGGGGTGAGTTTGAAGGTTTGATGATGTTCGGTAATCAAAGAAAATCTTTTGTTGAGGTCCAACAAAAAACATCTTATTGTTAATTAGGCTCAAAAAAAATTATTAAGTTTATCAAAATCAGTAAAAGTCATAAGAGTTGAAAATATCGATTAGGGGTGAGTTTAAGGGTTAATGATGTTCGATAATCAAAGAAAATCTTTGTTTGAGGTCCAACAAAAAACATCTTATTGCTGATTAGGTTAAAAAAAAATTATTAAGTTCATCAAAGTCAGTAAAAGTCATAAGAGTTGAAAATATCGATTAGGGGTGAGTTTGAAGGGTTGATGATGTTCGGTAATCAGAGAAAATCTTTTTTTGAGGGTCAACAAAAAACATCTTATTGCTGATTAGGCTCAAAAAAAATTATTAAGTTCATCAAAGTCAGTAAAAGTCATAAGAGTTGAAAATATCGATTAGGGGTGAGTTTAGAGGGTTGATGATGTTCGATAATCAAAGAAAATTTTTATTGTGCTCCAACAAAACACATCTTACTGCTAATTAGACTCAAAAAAATTATTAAGTTCATCAAAGTCAGTAAAATTCATAAGAGTTGAAAATATCGTTAAAGGGTGAGTTTGAAGGGTTGATGATGTTCGGTAATCAAAGAAAATCTTTTTTTGAGGTCCAAAAAAAAACATCTTATTGCTAATTAGGCTCAAAAAAATTATTAGGTTCATCAAAGTCAGTAAAAGTCATAAGAGTTGAAAATATCGATTAGGGGTGAGTTTGAAGGGTTGATGATGTTCGGTAATCAAAGAAAATCTTTTTTTGAGGTTCAAGAAAAAACATCTTATTGATGATTAGGCTTAAAAAATTGATTTAGTTCATCAAAGTCAGTAAAAGCCATAAGGGTTGAAAATATCGATTAGGGGTGAGTTAGAAGGGTTGATGATGTTCGGTAATCAAAGAAAATCTTTTTTTGAGGTCCAACAAAAAACATCTTCTTGCTAATTAGGCTCAAAAAAAATTATTAAGTTCATCAAAGTCAGTCAAAGTCATAAGAGTTGAAAATATCGATTAGGGGTGAATTTAAAGGGTTGATGATGTTCGGTAATCAAAGAAAATCTTTGTTTGAGATCCAACAAAAAACATCTTATTGCTGATTAGGCTCAAAAAAAATTATTAAGTTTATCAAAGTCAGTAAAAGTCATAAGAGTTGAAAATATCGATTAGGGGTGAGTTTGAAGGTTTGATGATGTTCGGTAATCAAAGAAAATCTTTTGTTGAGGTCCAACAAAAAACATCTTATTGCTAATTAGGCTCAAAAAAAATTATTAAGTTTATCAAAATCAGTAAAAGTCATAAGAGTTGAAAATATCGATTAGGGGTGAGTTTGAAGGGTTGCTGATGTTCGGTAATCAGAGAAAATCTTTTTTTGAGGGTCAACAAAAAACATCTTATTGCTGATTAGGCTCAAAAAAAATTATTAAGTTCATCAAAGTCAGTAAAAGTCATAAGAGTTGAAAATATCGATTAGGGGTGAGTTTGAAGGGTTGATGATGTTCGGTAATCAAAGAAAATCTTTTTTTGAGGTTCAAGAAAAAACATCTTATTGATGATTAGGCTTAAAAAAATTGATTTAGTTCATCAAAGTCAGTAAAAGCCATAAGGGTTGAAAATATCGATTAGGGGTGAGTTTGAAAGTTTGATGATGTTCGGTAATCAAAGAAAATCTTTTGTTGAGGTCCAAAAAAAAACATCTTATTGCTAATTAGGCTCAAAAAAATTATTAGGTTCATCAAAGTCAGTAAAAGCCATAAGGGTTGAAAATATCGATTAGGGGTGAGTTAGAAGGGTTGATGATGTTCGGTAATCAAAGAAAATCTTTTTTTGAGGTTCAAGAAAAAACATCTTATTGATGATTAGGCTTAAAAAAATTGATTTAGTTCATCAAAGTCAGTAAAAGCCATAAGGGTTGAAAATATCGATTAGGGGTGAGTTAGAAGGGTTGATGATGTTCGGTGATTGACGTAAATTATTTTTTCAGGTTTAATAAAAAACATCTTACTGTCGATCTGGATTGAAAAAAATTAATTATTCCATGAAAGTCAGTAAAAGTCATGAGATTTGAAAATATCGATTAGGGGTGAGTTTGAAGGGTTGATGATGTTCGGGGATTGAAGTAAATTTTTTTTTGAGGTTAAAAAAAACATCTTATGGCTGATTACGCTCAAAAAAAATTATTAAGTTCATCAAAGTCAGTAAAAGTCATAAAAGTTGAAAATATCGATTAGGGGTGAGTTTGAAGGGTTGATGATGTTCGGTAATCAAAGCAAATCTTTTTTTGAGGTCCAAAAAAAAAACATCTTATTGCTAATTAGGCTCAAAAAAAATTATTTAGTTTATCAAATTCAGTAAAAGTCATAAGAGTTGAAAATATCGATTAGGGGTGAGTTTAGAGGGTTGATGATGTTCGGTAATCAGAGAAAATCTTTTTTTGAAGGTCAACAAAAAACATCTTATTGCTGATTAGGCTCAAAAAAAATTATTAAGTTCATCAAAGTCAGTAAAAGTCATAAGAGTTGAAAATATAGATTAGGGGTGAGTTTGAAGGGTTGATGATGTTCGGTAATCAGAGGAAATCTTTTTTTGAGGGTCAACAAAAAACATCTTATTGCTGATTAGGCTCAAAAAAAATTATTAAGTTCATCAAAGTCAGTAAAAGTCATAAGAGTTGAAAATATCGATTAGGGGTGAGTTTGAAGGGTTGATGATGTTCGGTAATCAAAGAAAATCTTTTTTTGAGGTCCAGCAAAAAACATCTTATTGCTAATTAGGCTCAAAAAAATTATTAGGTTCATCAAAGTCAGTAAAAGTCATAAGAGTTGAAAATATCGATTAGGGGTGAGTTTGAAGGGTTAATGATGTTCGATAATCAAAGAAAATCTTTGTTTGAGGTCCAACAAAAAACATCTTATTGCTAATTAGGCTCAAAAAAATTATTAGGTTCATCAAAGTCAGTAAAAGTCATAAGAGTTGAAAATATCGATTAGGGGTGAGTTTGAAGGGTTGCTGATGTTCGGTAATCAGAGAAAATCTTTTTTTGAAGGTCAACAAAAAACATCTTATTGCTGATTAGGCTCAAAAAAAATTATTAAGTTCATCAAAGTCAGTAAAAGTCATAAGAGTTGAAAATATCGATTAGGGGTGAGTTTGAAGGGTTGATGATGTTCGGTAATCAGAGGAAATCTTTTTTTGAGGGTCAACAAAAAACATCTTATTGCTGATTAGGCTCAAAAAAAATTATTAAGTTCATCAAAGTCAGTAAAAGTCATAAGAGTTGAAAATATCGATTAGGGGTGAGTTTGAAGGGTTGATGATGTTCGGTAATCAAAGAAAATCTTTTTTTGAGGTCCAGCAAAAAACATCTTATTGCTAATTAGGCTCAAAAAAATTATTAGGTTCATCAAAGTCAGTAAAAGTCATAAGAGTTGAAAATATCGATTAGGGGTGAGTTTGAAGGGTTAATGATGTTCGATAATCAAAGAAAATCTTTGTTTGAGGTCCAACAAAAAACATCTTCTTGCTAATTAGGCTCAAAAAAAATTATTAAGTTCATCAAAGTCAGTCAAAGTCATAAGAGTTGAAAATATCGATTAGGGGTGAATTTAAAGGGTTGATGATGTTCGGTAATCAAAGAAAATCTTTGTTTGAGATCCAACAAAAAACATCTTATTGCTGATTAGGCTCAAAAAAAATTATTAAGTTTATCAAAGTCAGTAAAAGTCATAAGAGTTGAAAATATCGATTAGGGGTGAGTTTGAAGGTTTGATGATGTTCGGTAATCAAAGAAAATCTTTTGTTGAGGTCCAACAAAAAACATCTTATTGTTAATTAGGTTCAAAAAAAATTATTAAGTTTATCAAAATCACTAAAAGTCATAAGAGTTGAAAATATCGATTAGGGGTGAGTTTGAAGGGTTGCTGATGTTCGGTAATCAGAGAAAATCTTTTTTTGAGGGTCAACAAAAAACATCTTATTGCTGATTAGGCTCAAAAAAAATTATTAAGTTTATCAAAATCAGTAAAAGTCATAAGAGTTGAAAATATCGATTAGGGGTGAGTTTGAAGGGTTGCTGATGTTCGGTAATCAGAGAAAATCTTTTTTTGAGGGTCAACAAAAAACATCTTATTGCTAATTAGGCTCAAAAAAAATTATTAAGTTCATCAAAGTCAGTAAAAGTCATAAGAGTTGAAAATATCGATTAGGGGTGAGTTTGAAGGGTTGATGATGGTCGGTAATCAAAGAAAATCTTTTTTTGAGGTTCAAGAAAAAACATCTTATTGATGATTAGGCTTAAAAAAATTGATTTAGTTCATCAAAGTCAGTAAAAGCCATAAGGGTTGAAAATATCGATTAGGGGTGAGTTAGAAGGGTTGATGATGTTCGGTGATTGACGTAAATTATTTTTTCAGGTTTAATAAAAAACATCTTATTGTCGATCCGGATCGAAAAAAATTATTAAGTTCATCAAAGTCAGTAAAAGTCATAAGAGTTGAAAATATCGATTAGGGGTGAGTTTAGAGGGTTGATGATGTTCGATAATCAAAGAAAATTTTTTTTGAGCTCCAACAAAACACATCTTACTGCTAATTAGACTCAAAAAAATTATTAAGTTCATCAAAGTCAGTAAAATTCATAAGAGTTGAAAATATCGTTAAGGGGTGAGTTTGAAGGGTTGATGATGTTCGGTAATCAAAGAAAATCTTTTTTTGAGGTCCAACAAAAAACATCTTATTGCTAATTAGGCTCAAAAAAATTATTAGGTTCATCAATGTCAGTAAAAGTCATAAGAGTTGAAAATATCAATTAGGGGTGAGTTTGAAGGGTTGATGATGTTCGGTAATCAAAGAAAATCTTTTTTTGAGGTTCAAGAAAAAACATCTTATTGATGATTAGGCTTAAAAAAATTGATTTAGTTCATCAAAGTCAGTAAAAGCCATAAGGGTTGAAAATATCGATTAGGGGTGAGTTAGAAGGGTTGATGATGTTCGGTGATTGACGTAAATTATTTTTTCAGGTTTAATAAAAAACATCTTACTGTCGATCTGGATTGAAAAAAATTATTTAGTCCATGAAAGTCAGTAAAAGTCATGAGATTTGAAAATATCGATTAGGGGTGAGTTTGAAGGGTTGATGATGTTCGGGGATTGAAGTAAATTATTTTTTGAGGTTAAAAAAAACATCTTATGGCTGATTACGCTTAAAAAAAATTATTAAGTTCATCAAAGTCAGTAAAAGTCATAAAAGTTGAAAATATCGATTAGGGGTGAGTTTGAAGGGTTGATGATGTTCGGTAATCAAAGAAAATCTTTTTTTGAGGTCCAAAAAAAAAACATCTTATTGCTAATTAGGCTCAAAAAAAATTATTAAGTTCATTAAAGTCAGTAAAAGTCATAAGAGTTGAAAATATCGATTAGGGGTGAGTTTAGAGGGTTAATGATGTTCGGTAATCAAAGAAAATTTTTTTTGAGCTCCAACAAAACACATCTTACTGCTAATTAGACTCAAAAAAATTATTAAGTTCATCAAAGTCAGTAAAATTCATAAGAGTTGAAAATATCGATCAGGGGTGAGTTTGAAGGGTTGATGATGTTCGGTAATCAAAGAAAATTCTTTTTGAGATCCAACAAAAAACATCTTATTGCTAATTAGGCTCAAACAAAATTATTAAGTTTATCAAATTCAGTAAAAGTCATAAGAGTTGAAAATATCGATTAGGGGTGAGTTTAGAGGGTTGATGATGTTCGGTAACCAAAGTAAATTTTTTTTGAGCTCCAACAAAACACATCTTACTACTAATTAGACTCAAAAAAATTATTAAGTTTATCAAAGTCAGTAAAATTCATAAAAGTTGAAAATATCGTTAAGGGGTGAGTTTGAAGGGTTGCTGATGTTCGGTAATCAGAGAAAATCTTTTTTTGAGGGTCAACAAAAAACATCTTATTGCTGATTAGGCTCAAAAAAAATTATTAAGTTCATCAAAGTCAGTAAAAGTCATAAGAGTTGAAAATATCGATTAGGGGTGAGTTTGAAGGGTTCATGATGTTCGGTAATCAGAGAAAATCTTTTTTTGAGGGTCAACAAAAAACATCTTATTGCTGATTAGGCTCAAAAAAAATTATTAAGTTCATCAAAGTCAGTAAAAGTCATAAGAGTTGAAAATATCGATTAGGGGTGAGTTTGAAGGGTTGATGATGTTCGGTAATCAAAGAAAATCTTTTTTTGAGGTCCAACAAAAAACATCTTATTGCTAATTAGGCTCAAAAAAATTATTAGGTTCATCAAAGTCAGTAAAAGTCATAAGAGTTGAAAATATCGATTAGAGGTGAGGTTGAAGGGTTGATGATGTTCGGTAATCAAAGAAAATCTTTTTTTGAGGTTCAAGAAAAAACATCTTATTGATGATTAGGCTTAAAAAAATTGATTTAGTTCATCAAAGTCAGTAAAAGCCATAAGGGTTGAAAATATCGATTAGGGGTGAGTTTGAAGGTTTGATGATGTTCGGTAATCAAAGAAAATCTTTTGTTGAGGTCCAACAAAAAACATCTTATTGCTAATTAGGCTCAAAAAAAATTATTAAGTTCATCAAAGTCAGTAAAAGTCATAAGAGTTAAAAATATCGATTAGGGGTGAGTTTGAAGGGTTAATGATGTTCGATAATCAAAGAAAATCTTTGTTTGAGGTCCAACAAAAAACATCTTATTGCTGATTAGGTTAAAAAAAAATTATTAAGTTCATCAAAGTCAGTAAAAGTCATAAGAGTTGAAAATATCGATTAGGGGTTAGTTTGAAGGGTTGATGATGTTCGGTAATCAGAGAAAATCTTTTTTTGAGGGTCAACAAAAAACATCTTATTGCTGATTAGGCTCAAAAAATTATTAGGTTCATCAAAGTCAGTAAAAGTCATAAGAGTTGAAAATATCGATTAGGGGTGAGTTTGAAGGGTTGATGATGTTCAGTAATCAAAGAAAATCTTTTTTTGAGGTTCAAGAAAAAACATCTTATTGATGATTAGGCTTAAAAAAATTGATTTAGTTCATCAAAGTCAGTAAAAGCCATAAGGGTTGAAAATATCGATTAGGGGTGAGTTAGAAGGGTTGATGATGTTCGGTAATCAAAGAAAATCTTTTTTTGAGGTCCAACAAAAAACATCTTATTGCTAATTAGGCTCAAAAAAATTATTAGGTTCATCAATGTCAGTAAAAGTCATAAGAGTTGAAAATATCGATTAGGGGTGAGTTTGAAGGGTTGATGATGTTCGGTAATCAAAGAAAATCTTTTTTTGAGGTTTAAGAAAAAACATCTTATTGATGATTAGGCTTAAAAAAATTGATTTAGTTCATCAAAGTCAGTAAAAGCCATAAGGGTTGAAAATATCGATTAGGGGTGAGTTAGAAGGGTTGATGATGTTCGGTGATTGACGTAAATTATTTTTTCAGGTTTAATAAAAAACATCTTACTGTCGATCTGGATTGAAAAAAATTAATTAGTCCATGAAAGTCAGTAAAAGTCATGAGATTTGAAAATATCGATTAGGGGTGAGTTTGAAGGGTTGATGATGTTCGGGGATTGAAGTAAATTATTTTTTGAGGTTAAAAAAAACATCTTATGGCTGATTACGCTCAAAAAAAATTATTAAGTTCATAAAAGTCAGTAAAAGTCATAAAAGTTGAAAATATCGATTAGGGGTGAGTTTGAAGGGTTGATGATGTTCGGTAATCAAAGAAAATCTTTTTTTGAGGTCCAACAAAACACATCTTACTGCTAATTAGACTCAAAAAAATTATTAAGTTCATCAAAGTCAGTAAAATTCATAAGAGTTGAAAATATCGATCAGGGGTGAGTTTGAAGGGTTGATGATGTTCGGTAATCAAAGAAAATTCTTTTTGAGATCCAACAAAAAACATCTTATTGCTAATTAGGCTCAAAAAAAATTATTAAGTTTATCAAATTCAGTAAAAGTCATAAGAGTTGAAAATATCGATTAGGGGTGAGTTTAGAGGGTTGATGATGTTCGGTAATCAAAGTAAATTTTTTTTGAGCTCCAACAAAACACATCTTACTGCTAATTAGACTCAAAAAAATTATTAAGTTTATCAAAGTCAGTAAAATTCATAAGAGTTGAAAATATCGATCAGGGGTGAGGTTGAAGGGTTGATGATGTTCGGTAATCAAAGAAAATTCTTTTTGAGATCCAACAAAAAACATCTTATTGCTAATTAGGCTCAAAAAAAATTATTAAGTTTATCAAATTCAGTAAAAGTCATAAAAGTTGAAAATATCGATTAGGGGTGAGTTTGAAGGGTTGATGATGTTCGGTAATCAAAGAAAATCTTTTTTTGAGGTCCAAAAAAAAAACATCTTATTGCTAATTAGGCTCAAAAAAAATTATTAAGTTTATCAAATTCAGTAAAAGTCATAAGAGTTGAAAATATCGATTAGGGGTGAGTTTAGAGGGTTGATGATGTTCGGTAATCAAAGTAAATTTTTTTTGAGCTCCAACAAAACACATCTTACTGCTAATTAGACTCAAAAAAATTATTAAGTTTATCAAAGTCAGTAAAATTCATAAGAGTTGAAAATATCGATCAGGGGTGAGTTTGAAGGGTTGATGATGTTCGGTAATCAAAGAAAATTCTTTTTGAGATCCAACAAAAAACATCTTATTGCTAATTAGGCTCAAAAAAAATTATTAAGTTTATCAAATTCAGTAAAAGTCATAAGAGTTGAAAATATCGATTAGGGGTGAGTTTAGAGGGTTGATGATGTTCGGTAATCAAAGTAAATTTTTTTTGAGCTCCAACAAAACACATCTTACTGCTAATTAGACTCAAAAAAATTATTAAGTTTATCAAAGTCAGTAAAAGTCATAAGAGTTGAAAATATCGATTAGGGGTGAGTTTGAAGGGTTGCTGATGTTCGGTAATCAAAGAAAATATTTTGTTAAGGTCCAACAAAAAACATCTCATCGCTAATTAGGCTCAAAAAAAATTATTAAGTTTATCAAAATCAGTAGAAGTCATAAGAGTTGAAAATATCGATTAGGGGTGAGTTTACAGGGTTGATGATGTTCGATAATCAAAGAAAATTTTTTTTGAGCTTTAACAAAACACATCTTACTGCTAATTAGACTCAAAAAAATTATTAAGTTCATCAAAGTCAGTAATATTCATAAGAGTTGAAAATATCGTTAAGGGGTGAGTTTGAAGGGTTGATGATGTTCGGTAATCAAAGAAAATCTTTTTTTGAGGTCCAACAAAAAACATCTTATTGCTAATTAGGCTCAAAAAAATTATTAGGTTCATCAAAGTCAGTAAAAGTCATAAGAGTTGAAAATATCGATTAGGGTTGAGTTTGAAGGGTTGCTGATGTTCGGTAATCAGAGAAAATCTTTTTTTGAGGGTCAACAAAAAACATCTTATTGCTGATTAGGCTCAAAAAAAATTATTAAGTTCATCAAAGTCAGTAAAAGTCATAAGAGTTGAAAATATCGATTAGGGGTGAGTTTGAAGGGTTGATGATGTTCGGTAATCAGAGAAAATCTTTTTTTGAGGGTCAACAAAAAACATCTTATTGCTGATTAGGCTCAAAAAAAATTATTAAGTTCATCAAAGTCAGTAAAAGTCATAAGAGTTGAAAATATCGATTAGAGGTGAGTTTGAAGGGTTGATGATGTTCGGTAATCAAAGAAAATCTTTTTTTGAGGTCCAACAAAAAACATCTTATTGCTAATTAGGCTCAAAAAAATTATTAGGTTCATCAAAGTCAGTAAAAGTCATAAGAGTTGAAAATATCGATTAGGGGTGAGTTTGAAGGGTTGATGATGTTCGGTAATTAAAGAAAATCTTTTTTTGAGGTTCAAGAAAAAACATCTTATTGATGATTAGGTTTAAAAAAATTGATTTAGTTCATCAAAGTCAGTAAAAGCCATAAGGGTTGAAAATATCGATTAGGGGTGAGTTAGAAGGGTTGATGATGTTCGGTAATCAAAGAAAATCTTTTGTTGAGGTCCAACAAAAAATATCTTATTGCTAATTAGGATCTAAAAAAAATTATTAAGTTCATCAAAGTCAGTAAAGTCATAAGAGTTGAAAATATCGATTAGGGGTGAGTTTGAAGGGTTAATGATGTTTGATAATCAAAGAAAATCTTTGTTTGAGGTCCAACAAAAAACATCTTATTGCTGATTAGGTTAAAAAAAAATTATTAAGTTCATCAAAGTCAGTAAAAGTCATAAGAGTTGAAAATATCGATTAGGGGTGAGTTTGAAGGGTTGATAATGTTCGGTAATCAGAGAAAATCTTTTTTTGAGGGTCAACAAAAAACATCTTATTGCTGATTAGGCTCAAAAAAAATTATTAAGTTCATCAAAGTCAGTAAAAGTCATAAGAGTTGAAAATTTCGATTAGGGGTGAGTTTAGAGGGTTGATGATGTTCGGTAATCAGAGAAAATCTTTTTTTGAGGGTCAACAAAAAACATCTTCAAATTCATCAAAGTCAGTAAAAGTCATAAGAGTTGAAAATATCGATTAGGGGTGAGTTTGAAGGGTTGATGATGTTCGGTAATCAAAGAAAATCTTTTTTTGAGGTTCAAGAAAAAACATCTTATTGATGATTAGGCTTAAAAAAATTGATTTAGTTCATCAAAGTCAGTAAAAGCCATAAGGGTTGAAAATATCGATTAGGGGTGAGTTAGAAGGGTTGATGATGTTCGGTAATCAAAGAAAATCTTTTTTTGAGGTCCAACAAAAAACATCTTCTTGCTAATTAGGCTCAAAAAAAATTATTAAGTTTATCAAAATCAGTAGAAGTCATAAGAGTTGAAAATATCGATTAGGGGTGAGTTTAGAGGGTTGATGATGTTCGGTAATCAAAGAAAATCTTTGTTTGAGATCCAACAAAAAACATCTTATTGCTGATTAGGCTAAAAAAAAATTATTAAGTTTATCAAAGTCAGTAAAAGTCATAAGAGTTGAAAATATCGATTAGGGGTGAGTTTGAAGGTTTGATGATGTTCGGTAATCAAAGAAAATCTTTTGTTGAGGTCCAACAAAAAACATCTTATTGCTAATTAAGCTCAAAAAAAATTATTAAGTTTATCAAAATCAGTAAAAGTCATAAGAGTTGAAAATATCGATTAGGGGTGAGTTTGAAGGGTTGCTGATGTTCGGTAATCAAAGAAAATCTTTTTTTGAGGTTCAAGAAAAAACATCTTATTGATGATTAGGCTTAAAAAAATTGATTTAGTTCATCAAAGTCAGTAAAAGCCATAAGGGTTGAAAATATCGATTAGGGGTGAGTTAGAAGGGTTGATGATGTTCGGTGATTGACGTAAATTATTTTTTTAGGTTTAATAAAAAACATCTTACTGTCGATCCGGATCGAAAAAAATTAATTAGTCCATGAAAGTCAGTAAAAGCCATGAGATTTGAAAATATCGATTAGGGGTGAGTTTAAAGGGTTGATGATGTTCGGGGATTGAAGTAAATTATTTTTTGAGGTTAAAAAAAACATCTTATGGCTGATTACGCTCAAAAAAAATTATTAAGTTCACCAAAGTCAGTAAAAGTCATAAAAGTTGAAAATATCGATTAGGGGTGAGTTTGAAGGGTTGCTGATGTTCGGTAATCAGAGAAAATCTTTTTTTTAAGGTCAACAAAAAACATCTTATTGCTGATTAGGCTCAAAAAAAATTATTAAGTTCATCAAAGTCAGTAAAAGTCATAAGAGTTGAAAATATCGATTAGGGGTGAGTTTAGAGGGTTGATGATGTTCGATAATCAAAGAAAATTTTTTTTGAGCTCCAACAAAACACATCTTACTGCTAATTAGACTCAAAAAATTATTAAGTTCATCAAAGTCAGTAAAATTCATAAAAGTTGAAAATATCGTTAAGGGGTGAGTTTGAAGGGTTGATGATGTTCGGTAATCAAAGAAAATCTTTTTTTGAGGTCCAACAAAAAACATCTTATTGCCAATTAGGCTCAAAAAAATTATTAGGTTCATCAATGTCAGTAAAAGTCATAAGAGTTGAAAATATCGATTAGGAGTGAGTTTGAAGGGTTGATGATGTTCGGTAATCAAAGAAAATCTTTTTTTGAGGTTCAAGAAAAAACATCTTATTGATGATTAGGCTTAAAAAAATTGATTTAGTTTATCAAAGTCAGTAAAAGCCATAAGGGTTGAAAATATCGATTAGGGGTGAGTTAGAAGGGTTGATGATGTTCGGTGATTGACGTAAATTATTTTTTCAGGTTTAATAAAAAACATCTTACTGTCGATCTGGATTGAAAAAAATTAATTAGTCTATGAAAGTCAGTAAAAGTCATGAGATTTGAAAATATCGATTAGGGGTGAGTTTGAAGGGTTGATGATGTTCGGGGATTAAAGTAAATTATTTTTTGAGGTTAAAAAAAACATCTTATGGCTGATTACGCTAAAAAAAAATTATTAAGTTCATCAAAGTCAGTAAAAGTCATAAAAGTTGAAAATATCGATTAGGGGTGAGTTTGAAGGGTTGATGATGTTCGGTAATCAAAGAAAATCTTTTTTTGAGGTCCAAAAAAAAAACATCTTATTGCTAATTAGGCTCAAAAAAAATTATTAAGTTCATTAAAGTCAGTAAAAGTCATAAGAGTTGAAAATATCGATTAGGGGTGAGTTTAGAGGGTTGATGATGTTCGGTAATCAAAGAAAATTTTTTTTGAGCTCCAACAAAACACATCTTACTGCTAATTAGACTCAAAAAAATTATTAAGTTTATCAAAGTCAGTAAAATTCATAAGAGTTGAAAATATCGATCAGGGGTGAGGTTGAAGGTTTGATGATGTTCGGTAATCAAAGAAAAGTCTTTTTGAGATCCAACAAAAAACATCTTATTGCTAATTAGGCTCAAAAAAAATTATTAAGTTCTTTAAAGTCAGTAAAAGTCATAAAAGTTGAAAATATCGATTAGGGGTGAGTTTGAAGGGTTGCTGATGTTCGGTAATTAAAGAAAATATTTTGTTGAGGTCCAACAAAAAACATCTCATTGCTAATTAGGCTCAAAAAAAATTATTAAGTTTATCAAAATCAGTAGAAGTCATAAGAGTTGAAAATATCGATTAGTGGTGAGTTTAGAGGGTTGATGATGTTCGGTAATCAAAGAAAAATTTTTTTGAGCTCCAACAAAACACATCTTACTGCTAATTAGACTCAAAAAAATTATTAAGTTCATCAAAGTCAGTAAAATTCATAAGAGTCTAAAATATCGTTAAGGGGTGAGTTTGAAGGGTTGATGATGTTCGGTAATCAAAGAAAATCTTTTTTTGAGTTCCAACAAAAAACATCTTATTGCTAATTAGGCTCAAAAAAAATTATTAAGTTCATCAAAGTCAGTAAAAGTCATAAGAGTTGAAAATATCGATTAGGGGTGAGTTTGAAGGGTTGCTGATGTTCGGTAATCAAAGAAAATATTTTGTTGAGGTCCAACAAAAAACATCTCATTGCTAATTAGGCTCAAAAAAAATTATTAAGTTTATCAAAATCAGTAGAAGTCATAAGAGTTGAAAATATCGATTAGGGGTGAGTTTACAGGGTTGATGATGTTCGATAATCAAAGAAAATTTTTTTTGAGCTTCAACAAAACACATCTTACTGCTAATTAGACTCAAAAAAATTATTAAGTTCATCAAAGTCAGTAATATTCATAAGAGTTGAAAATATCGTTAAGGGGTGAGTTTGAAGGGTTGATGATGTTCGGTAATCAAAGAAAATCTTTTTTTGAGGTCCAACAAAAAACATCTTATTGCTAATTAGGCTCAAAAAAATTATTAGGTTCATCAAAGTCAGTAAAAGTCATAAGAGTTGAAAATATCGATTAGGGTTGAGTTTGAAGGGTTGCTGATGTTCGGTAATCAGAGAAAATCTTTTTTTGAGGGTCAACAAAAAACATCTTATTGCTGATTAGGCTCAAAAAAAATTATTAAGTTCATCAAAGTCAGTAAAAGTCATAAGAGTTGAAAATATCGATTAGGGGTGAGTTTGAAGGGTTGATGATGTTCGGTAATTAGAGAAAATCTTTTTTTGAGGGTCAACAAAAAACATCTTATTGCTGATTAGGCTCAAAAAAAATTATTAAGTTCATCAAAGTCAGTAAAAGTCATAAGAGTTGAAAATATCGATTAGAGGTGAGTTTGAAGGGTTGATGATGTTCGGTAATCAAAGAAAATCTTTTTTTGAGGTCCAACAAAAAACATCTTATTGCTAATTAGGCTCAAAAAAATTATTAGGTTCATCAAAGTCAGTAAAAGTCATAAGAGTTGAAAATATCGATTAGGGGTGAGTTTGAAGGGTTAATGATGTTTGATAATCAAAGAAAATCTTTGTTTGAGGTCCAACAAAAAACATCTTATTGCTGATTAGGTTAAAAAAAAATTATTAAGTTCATCAAAGTCAGTAAAAATCATAAGAGTTGAAAATATCGATTAGGGGTGAGTTTGAAGGGTTGATGATGTTCGGTAATCAGAGAAAATCTTTTTTTGAGGGTCAACAAAAAACATCTTATTGCTGATTAGGCTCAAAAAAAATTATTAAGTTCATCAAAGTCAGTAAAAGTCATAAGAGTTGAAAATTTCGATTAGGGGTGAGTTTAGAGGGTTGATGATGTTCGGTAATCAGAGAAAATCTTTTTTTGAGGGTCAACAAAAAACATCTTCAAATTCATCAAAGTCAGTAAAAGTCATAAGAGTTGAAAATATCGATTAGGGGTGAGTTTGAAGGGTTGATGATGTTCGGTAATCAAAGAAAATCTTTTTTTGAGGTTCAAGAAAAAACATCTTATTGATGATTAGGCTTAAAAAAATTGATTTAGTTCATCAAAGTCAGTAAAAGCCATAAGGGTTGAAAATATCGATTAGGGGTGAGTTAGAAGGGTTGATGATGTTCGGTAATCAAAGAAAATCTTTTTTTGAGGTCCAACAAAAAACATCTTCTTGCTAATTAGGCTCAAAAAAAATTATTAAGTTTATCAAAATCAGTAGAAGTCATAAGAGTTGAAAATATCGATTAGGGGTGAGTTTAGAGGGTTGATGATGTTCGGTAATCAAAGAAAATCTTTGTTTGAGATCCAACAAAAAACATCTTATTGCTGATTAGGCTAAAAAAAAATTATTAAGTTTATCAAAGTCAGTAAAAGTCATAAGAGTTGAAAATATCGATTAGGGGTGAGTTTGAAGGTTTGATGATGTTCGGTAATCAAAGAAAATCTTTTGTTGAGGTCCAACAAAAAACATCTTATTGCTAATTAAGCTCAAAAAAAATTATTAAGTTTATCAAAATCAGTAAAAGTCATAAGAGTTGAAAATATCGATTAGGGGTGAGTTTGAAGGGTTGCTGATGTTCGGTAATCAAAGAAAAACTTTTTTTGAGGTTCAAGAAAAAACATCTTATTGATGATTAGGCTTAAAAAAATTGATTTAGTTCATCAAAGTCAGTAAAAGCCATAAGGGTTGAAAATATCGATTAGGGGTGAGTTAGAAGGGTTGATGATGTTCGGTGATTGACGTAAATTATTTTTTCAGGTTTAATAAAAAACATCTTACTGTCGATCCGGATCGAAAAAAATTAATTAGTCCATGAAAGTCAGTAAAAGCCATGAGATTTGAAAATATCGATTAGGGGTGAGTTTAAAGGGTTGATGATGTTCGGGGATTGAAGTAAATTATTTTTTTAGGTTAAAAAAAACATCTTATGGCTGATTACGCTCAAAAAAAATTATTAAGTTCATCAAAGTCAGTAAAAGTCATAAAAGTTGAAAATATCGATTAGGGGTGAGTTTGAAGGGTTGCTGATGTTCGGTAATCAGAGAAAATCTTTTTTTGAGGGTCAACAAAAATCATCTTATTGCTGATTAGGCTCAAAAAAAATTATTAAGTTCATCAAAGTCAGTAAAAGTCATAAGAGTTGAAAATATCGATTAGGGGTAAGTTTGAAGGGTTGATGATGTTCGCTAATCAGAGAAAA
This sequence comes from Ganaspis brasiliensis, assembly GCA_037103525.1. NCBI lineage: Eukaryota > Metazoa > Arthropoda > Insecta > Hymenoptera > Figitidae > Ganaspis > Ganaspis brasiliensis. Next base: position 359,081 of record JAZKLR010000381.1, on the reverse strand, counting down.
TCTTTTTTTAAGGGTCAACAAAAAACATCTTATTGCTGATTAGGCTCAAAAAAAATTATTAAGTTCATCAAAGTCAGTAAAAGTCATAAGAGTTGAAAATATCGATTAGGGGTGAGTTTAGAGGGTTGATGATGTTCGATAATCAAAGAAAATTTTTTTTGAGCTCCAACAAAACACATCTTACTGCTAATTAGACTCAAAAAAATTATTAAGTTCATCAAAGTCAGTAAAATTCATAAAAGTTGAAAATATCGTTAAGGGGTGAGTTTGAAGGGTTGATGATGTTCGGTAATCAAAGAAAATCTTTTTTTGAGGTCCAACAAAAAACATCTTATTGCCAATTAGTCTCAAAAAAATTATTAGGTTCATCAATGTCAGTAAAAGTCATAAGAGTTGAAAATATCGATTAGGGGTGAGTTTGAAGGGTTGATGATGTTCGGTAATCAAAGAAAATCTTTTTTTGAGGTTCAAGAAAAAACATCTTATTGATGATTAGGCTTAAAAAAATTGATTTAGTTTATCAAAGTCAGTAAAAGCCATAAGGGTTGAAAATATCGATTAGGGGTGAGTTAGAAGGGTTGATGATGTTCGGTGATTGACGTAAATTATTTTTTCAGGTTTAATAAAAAACATCTTACTGTCGATCTGGATTGAAAAAAATTAATTAGTCTATGAAAGTCAGTAAAAGTCATGAGATTTGAAAATATCGATTAGGGGTGAGTTTGAAGGGTTGATGATGTTCGGGGATTAAAGTAAATTATTTTTTGAGGTTAAAAAAAACATCTTATGGCTGATTACGCTAAAAAAAAATTATTAAGTTCATCAAAGTTAGTAAAAGTCATAAAAGTTGAAAATATCGATTAGGGGTGAGTTTGAAGGGTTGATGATGTTCGGTAATCAAAGAAAATCTTTTTTTGAGGTCCAAAAAAAAACATCTTATTGCTAATTAGGCTCAAAAAAAATTATTAAGTTCATTAAAGTCAGTAAAAGTCATAAGAGTTGAAAATATCGATTAGGGGTGAGTTTAGAGGGTTGATGATGTTCGGTAATCAAAGAAAATTTTTTTTGAGCTCCAACAAAACACATCTTACTGCTAATTAGACTAAAAAAAAATTATTAAGTTCATCAAAGTCAGTAAAAGTCATAAGAGTTGAAAATATCGATTAGGGGTGAGTTTAGAGGGTTGATGATGTTCGGTAATCAAAGAAAATTTTTTTTGAGCTCCAACAAAACACATCTTACTGCTAATTAGACTAAAAAAAAATGATTAAGTTCATCAAAGTCAGTAAAATTCATAAGAGTTGAAAATATCGATCAGGGGTGAGTTTGAAGGGTTGATGATGTTCGGTAATCAAAGAAAATTCTTTTTGAGATCCAACAATAAACATCTTATTGCTAATTAGGCTCAAAAAAATTATTAAGTTTATCAAATTCAGTAAAAGTCATAAGAGTTGAAAATATCGATTAGGGGTGAGTTTAGAGGGTTGATGATGTTCGATAATCAAAGAAAATTTTTTTTGAGCTCCAACAAAACACATCTTACTGCTAATTAGACTCAAAAAAATTATTAAGTTCATCAAAGTCAGTAAAATTCATAAGAGTTGAAAATATCGATTAGGGGTGAGTTTGAAGGGTTGCTGATGTTCGGTAATCAGAGAAAATCTTTTTTTGAGGGTCAACAAAAAACATCTTATTGCTGATTAGGCTCAAAAAAACTTATTAAGTTCATCAAAGTCAGTAAAAGTCATAAGAGTTGAAAATATCGATTAGGGGTAGTTTAGAGGGTTGATGATGTTCGATAATCAAAGAAAATTTTTTTTGAGCTCCAACAAAATACATCTTACTGCTAATTAGACTCAAAAAAATTATTAAGTTCATCAAAGTCAGTAAAATTCATAAGAGTTGAAAATATCGATTAGGGGTGAGTTTGAAGGGTTGCTGATGTTCGGTAATCAGAGAAAATCTTTTTTTGAGGGTCAGCAAAAAACATCTTATTGCTGATTAGGCTCAAAAAAAATTATTAAGTTCATCAAAGTCAGTAAAAGTCATAAGAGTTGAAAATATCGATTAGGGGTGAGTTTGAAGGGTTGCTGATGTTCGGTAATCAGAGAAAATCTTTTGTTGAGGTCCAACAAAAAACATCTAATTGCTAATTAGGCTCAAAAAAAATTATTAAGTTTATCAAAATCAGTAAAAGTCATAAGAGTTGAAAATATCGATTAGGGGTGAGTTTGAAGGGTTGCTGATGTTCGGTAATCAGAGAAAATCTTTTGTTGAGGTCCAACAAAAAACATCTCATTGCTAATTAGGCTCAAAAAAAATTATTAAGTTCATCAAAGTCAGTAAAAGTCATAAGAGTTGAAAATTTCGATTAGGGGTGAGTTTAGAGGGTTGATGATGTTCGGTAATCAGAGAAAATCTTTTTTTGAGGGTCAACAAAAAACATCTTCAAATTCATCAAAGTCAGTAAAAGTCATAAGAGTTGAAAATATCGATTAGGGGTGAGTTTGAAGGGTTGATGATGTTCGGTAATCAAAGAAAATCTTTTTTTGAGGTTCAAGAAAAAACATCTTATTGATGATTAGGCTTAAAAAAATTGATTTAGTTCATCAAAGTCAGTAAAAGCCATAAGGGTTGAAAATATCGATTAGGGGTGAGTTAGAAGGGTTGATGATGTTCGGTAATCAAAGAAAATCTTTTTTTGAGGTCCAACAAAAAACATCTTCTTGCTAATTAGGCTCAAAAAAAATTATTAAGTTTATCAAAATCAGTAGAAGTCATAAGAGTTGAAAATATCGATTAGGGGTGAGTTTAGAGGGTTGATGATGTTCGGTAATCAAAGAAAATCTTTGTTTGAGATCCAACAAAAAACATCTTATTGCTGATTAGGCTAAAAAAAAATTATTAAGTTTATCAAAGTCAGTAAAAGTCATAAGAGTTGAAAATATCGATTAGGGGTGAGTTTGAAGGTTTGATGATGTTCGGTAATCAAAGAAAATCTTTTGTTGAGGTCCAACAAAAAACATCTTATTGCTAATTAAGCTCAAAAAAAATTATTAAGTTTATCAAAATCAGTAAAAGTCATAAGAGTTGAAAATATCGATTAGGGGTGAGTTTGAAGGGTTGCTGATGTTCGGTAATCAAAGAAAATCTTTTTTTGAGGTTCAAGAAAAAACATCTTATTGATGATTAGGCTTAAAAAAATTGATTTAGTTCATCAAAGTCAGTAAAAGCCATAAGGGTTGAAAATATCGATTAGGGGTGAGTTAGAAGGGTTGATGATGTTCGGTGATTGACGTAAATTATTTTTTCAGGTTTAATAAAAAACATCTTACTGTCGATCCGGATCGAAAAAAATTAATTAGTCCATGAAAGTCAGTAAAAGCCATGAGATTTGAAAATATCGATTAGGGGTGAGTTTAAAGGGTTGATGATGTTCGGGGATTGAAGTAAATTATTTTTTGAGGTTAAAAAAAACATCTTATGGCTGATTACGCTCAAAAAAAATTATTAAGTTCATCAAAGTCAGTAAAAGTCATAAAAGTTGAAAATATCGATTAGGGGTGAGTTTGAAGGGTTGCTGATGTTCGGTAATCAGAGAAAATCTTTTTTTGAGGGTCAACAAAAAACATCTTACTGCTAATTAGACTCAAAAAAATTATTAAGTTCATCAAAGTCAGTAAAATTCATAAAAGTTGAAAATATCGTTAAGGGGTGAGTTTGAAGGGTTGATGATGTTCGGTAATCAAAGAAAATCTTTTTTTGAGGTCCAACAAAAAACATCTTATTGCCAATTAGGCTCAAAAAAATTATTAGGTTCATCAATGTCAGTAAAAGACATAAGAGTTGAAAATATCGATTAGGGGTGAGTTTGAAGGGTTGATGATGTTCGGTAATCAAAGAAAATCTTTTTTTGAGGTTCAAGAAAAAACATCTTATTGATGATTAGGCTTAAAAAAATTGATTTAGTTTATCAAAGTCAGTAAAAGCCATAAGGGTTGAAAATATCGATTAGGGGTGAGTTAGAAGGGTTGATGATGTTCGGTGATTGACGTAAATTATTTTTTCAGGTTTAATAAAAAACATCTTACTGTCGATCTGGATTGAAAAAAATTAATTAGTCTATGAAAGTCAGTAAAAGTCATGAGATTTGAAAATATCGATTAGGGGTGAGTTTGAAGGGTTGATGATGTTCGGGGATTAAAGTAAATTATTTTTTGAGGTTAAAAAAAACATCTTATGGCTGATTACGCTAAAAAAAAATTATTAAGTTCATCAAAGTTAGTAAAAGTCATAAAAGTTGAAAATATCGATTAGGGGTGAGTTTGAAGGGTTGATGATGTTCGGTAATCAAAGAAAATCTTTTTTTGAGGTCCAAAAAAAAACATCTTATTGCTAATTAGGCTCAAAAAAAATTATTAAGTTCATTAAAGTCAGTAAAAGTCATAAGAGTTGAAAATAACGATTAGGGGTGAGTTTAGAGGGTTGATGATGTTCGGTAATCAAAGAAAATTTTTTTTGAGCTCCAACAAAACACATCTTACTGCTAATTAGACTCAAAAAAATTATTAAGTTCATCAAAGTCAGTAAAATTCATAAGAGTTGAAAATATCGATCAGGGGTGAGTTTGAAGGGTTGATGATGTTCGGTAATCAAAGAAAATTCTTTTTGAGATCCAACAAAAAACATCTTATTGCTAATTAGGCTCAAAAAAAATTATTAAGTTTATCAAATTCAGTAAAAGTCATAAGAGTTGAAAATATCGATTAGGGGTGAGTTTAGAGGGTTGATGATGTTCGGTAATCAAAGTAAATTTTTTTTGAGCTCTAACAAAACACATCGTACTGCTAATTAGACTCAAAAAAATTATTAAGTTTATCAAAGTCAGTAAAATTCATAAGAGTTGAAAATATCGATCAGGGGTGAGGTTGAAGGTTTGATGATGTTCGGTAATCAAAGAAAATTCTTTTTGAGATCCAACAAAAAACATCTTATTGCTAATTAGGCTCAAAAAAAATTATTAAGTTCTTTAAAGTCTGTAAAAGTCATAAAAGTTGAAAATATCGATTAGGGGTGAGTTTGAAGGGTTGCTGATGTTCGGTAATTAAAGAAAATATTTTGTTGAGGTCCAACAAAAAACATCTCATTGCTAATTAGGCTCAAAAAAAATTATTAAGTTTATCAAAATCAGTAGAAGTCATAAGAGTTGAAAATATCGATTAGTGGTGAGTTTAGAGGGTTGATGATGTTCGGTAATCAAAGAAAAATTTTTTTGAGCTCCAACAAAACACATCTTACTGCTAATTAGACTCAAAAAAATTATTAAGTTCATCAAAGTCAGTAAAATTCATAAGAGTCTAAAATATCGTTAAGGGGTGAGTTTGAAGGGTTGATGATGTTCGGTAATCAAAGAAAATCTTTTTTTGAGTTCCAACAAAAAACATCTTATTGCTAATTAGGCTCAAAAAAAATTATTAAGTTCATCAAAGTCAGTAAAAGTCATAAGAGTTGAAAATATCGATTAGGGGTGAGTTTGAAGGGTTGCTGATGTTCGGTAATCAGAGAAAATCTTTTGTTGAGGTCCAACAAAAAACATCTCATTGCTAATTAGGCTCAAAAAAAATTATAAGGTTTATCAAAATCAGTAAAAGTCATAAGAGTTGAAAATATCGATTAGGGGTGAGTTTAGAGGGTTGATGATGTTCGGTCATCAAAGAAAATTTTTTTTGAGCTCCAACAAAACACATCTTACTGCTAATTAGACTCAAAAAAATGATTAAGTTCATCAAAGTCAGTAAAATTCATAAGAGTTGAAAATATCGATCAGGGGTGAGTTTGAAGGGTTGATGATGTTCGGTAATCAAAGAAAATTCTTTTTGAGATCCAACAATAAACATCTTATTGCTAATTAGGCTCAAAAAAAATTATTAAGTTTATCAAATTCAGTAAAAGTCATAAGAGTTGAAAATATCGATTAGGGGTGAGTTTAGAGGGTTGATGATGTTCGATAATCAAAGAAAATTTTTTTTGAGCTCCAACAAAACACATCTTACTGCTAATTAGACTCAAAAAAATTATTAAGTTCATCAAAGGCAGTAAAATTCATAAGAGTTGAAAATATCGATTAGGGGTGAGTTTGAAGGGTTGCTGATGTTCGGTAATCAGAGAAAATCTTTTTTTGAGGGTCAACAAAAAACATCTTATTGCTGATTAGGCTCAAAAAAACTTATTAAGTTCATCAAAGTCAGTAAAAGTCATAAGAGTTGAAAATATCGATTAGGGGTAGTTTAGAGGGTTGATGATGTTCGATAATCAAAGAAAATTTTTTTTGAGCTCCAACAAAATACATCTTACTGCTAATTAGACTCAAAAAAATTATTAAGTTCATCAAAGTCAGTAAAATTCATAAGAGTTGAAAATATCGATTAGGGGTGAGTTTGAAGGGTTGCTGATGTTCGGTAATCAGAGAAAATCTTTTTTTGAGGGTCAACAAAAAACATCTTATTGCTGATTAGGCTCAAAAAAAATTATTAAGTTCATCAAAGTCAGTAAAAGTCATAAGAGTTGAAAATATCGATTAGGGGTGAGTTTGAAGGGTTGATGATGTTCGGTAATCAGAGAAAATCTTTTGTTGAGGTCCAACAAAAAACATCTAATTGCTAATTAGGCTCAAAAAAAATTATTAAGTTTATCAAAATCAGTAAAAGTCATAAGAGTTGAAAATATCGATTAGGGGTGAGTTTGAAGGGTTGCTGATGTTCGGTAATCAGAGAAAATCTTTTGTTGAGGTCCAACAAAAAACATCTCATTGCTAATTAGGCTCAAAAAAAATTATTAAGTTCATCAAAGTCAGTAAAAGTCATAAGAGTTGAAAATTTCGATTAGGGGTGAGTTTAGAGGGTTGATGATGTTCGGTAATCAGAGAAAATCTTTTTTTGAGGGTCAACAAAAAACATCTTCAAATTCATCAAAGTCAGTAAAAGTCATAAGAGTTGAAAATATCGATTAGGGGTGAGTTTGAAGGGTTGATGATGTTCGGTAATCAAAGAAAATCTTTTTTTGAGGTTCAAGAAAAAAATTCTTATTGATGATTAGGCTTAAAAAAATTGATTTAGTTCATCAAAGTCAGTAAAAGCCATAAGGGTTGAAAATATCGATTAGGGGTGAGTTAGAAGGGTTGATGATGTTCGGTAATCAAAGAAAATCTTTTTTTGAGGTCCAACAAAAAACATCTTCTTGCTAATTAGGCTCAAAAAAAATTATTAAGTTTATCAAAATCAGTAGAAGTCATAAGAGTTGAAAATATCAATTAGGGGTGAGTTTAGAGGGTTGATGATGTTCGGTAATCAAAGAAAATCTTTGTTTGAGATCCAACAAAAAACATCTTATTGCTGATTAGGCTAAAAAAAAATTATTAAGTTTATCAAAGTCAGTAAAAGTCATAAGAGTTGAAAATATCGATTAGGGGTGAGTTTGAAGGTTTGATGATGTTCGGTAATCAAAGAAAATCTTTTGTTGAGGTCCAACAAAAAACATCTTATTGCTAATTAAGCTCAAAAAAAATTATTAAGTTTATCAAAATCAGTAAAAGTCATAAGAGTTGAAAATATCGATTAGGGGTGAGTTTGAAGGGTTGCTGATGTTCGGTAATCAAAGAAAATCTTTTTTTGAGGTTCAAGAAAAAACATCTTATTGATGATTAGGCTTAAAAAAATTGATTTAGTTCATCAAAGTCAGTAAAAGCCATAAGGGTTGAAAATATCGATTAGGGGTGAGTTAGAAGGGTTGATGATGTTCGGTGATTGACGTAAATTATTTTTTCAGGTTTAATAAAAAACATCTTACTGTCGATCCGGATCGAAAAAAATTAATTAGTCCATGAAAGTCAGTAAAAGCCATGAGATTTGAAAATATCGATTAGGGGTGAGTTTAAAGGGTTGATGATGTTCGGGGATTGAAGTAAATTATTTTTTGAGGTTAAAAAAAACATCTTATGGCTGATTACGCTCAAAAAAAATTATTAAGTTCATCAAAGTCAGTAAAAGTCATAAAAGTTGAAAATATCGATTAGGGGTGAGTTTGAAGGGTTGCTGATGTTCGGTAATCAGAGAAAATCTTTTTTTGAGGGTCAACAAAAAACATCTTATTGCTGATTAGGCTCAAAAAAAATTATTAAGTTCATCAAAGTCAGTAAAAGTCATAAGAGTTGAAAATATCGATTAGGGGTAAGTTTGAAGGGTTGATGATGTTCGGTAATCAGAGAAAATCTTTTTTTAAGGGTCAACAAAAAACATCTTATTGCTGATTAGGCTCAAAAAAAATTATTAAGTTCATCAAAGTCAGTAAAAGTCATAAGAGTTGAAAATATCGATTAGGGGTGAGTTTAGAGGGTTGATGATGTTCGATAATCAAAGAAAATTTTTTTTGAGCTCCAACAAAACACATCTTACTGCTAATTAGACTCAAAAAAATTATTAAGTTCATCAAATTCAGTAAAATTCATAAAAGTTGAAAATATCGTTAAGGGGTGAGTTTGAAGGGTTGATGATGTTCGGTAATCAAAGAAAATCTTTTTTTGAGGTCCAACAAAAAACATCTTATTGCCAATTAGGCTCAAAAAAATTATTAGGTTCATCAATGTCAGTAAAAGTCATAAGAGTTGAAAATATCGATTAGGGGTGAGTTTGAAGGGTTGATGATGTTCGGTAATCAAAGAAAATCTTTTTTTGAGGTTCAAGAAAAAACATCTTATTGATGATTAGGCTTAAAAAAATTGATTTAGTTTATCAAAGTCAGTAAAAGCCATAAGGGTTGAAAATATCGATTAGGGGTGAGTTAGAAGGGTTGATGATGTTCGGTGATTGACGTAAATTATTTTTTCAGGTTTAATAAAAAACATCTTACTGTCGATCTGGATTGAAAAAAATTAATTAGTCTATGAAAGTCATTAAAAGTCATGAGATTTGAAAATATCGATTAGGGGTGAGTTTGAAGGGTTGATGATGTTCGGGGATTAAAGTAAATTATTTTTTGAGGTTAAAAAAAACATCTTATGGCTGATTACGCTAAAAAAAAATTATTAAGTTCATCAAAGTCAGTAAAAGTCATAAAAGTTGAAAATATCGATTAGGGGTGAGTTTGAAGGGTTGATGATGTTCGGTAATCAAAGAAAATCTTTTTTTGAGGTCCAAAAAAAAAACATCTTATTGCTAATTAGGCTCAAAAAAAATTATTAAGTTCATTAAAGTCAGTAAAAGTCATAAGAGTTGAAAATATCGATTAGGGGTGAGTTTAGAGGGTTGATGATGTTCGGTAATCAAAGAAAATTTTTTTTGAGCTCCAACAAAACACATCTTACTGCTAATTAGACTCAAAAAAATTATTAAGTTCATCAAAGTCAGTAAAATTCATAAGAGTTGAAAATATCGATCAGGGGTGAGTTTGAAGGGTTGATGATGTTCGGTAATCAAAGAAAATTCTTTTTGAGATCCAACAAAAAACATCTTATTGCTAATTAGGCTCAAAAAAAATTATTAAGTTTATCAAATTCAGTAAAAGTCATAAGAGTTGAAAATATCGATTAGAGGTGAGTTTAGAGGGTTGATGATGTTCGGTAATCAAAGAAAATTTTTTTTGAGCTCCAACAAAACACATCTTACTGCTAATTAGACTCAAAAAAATTATTAAGTTCATCAAAGTCAGTAAAATTCATAAGAGTCTAAAATATCGTTAAGGGGTGAGTTTGAAGGGTTGATGATGTTCGGTAATCAAAGAAAATCTTTTTTTGAGTTCCAACAAAAAACATCTTATTGCTAATTAGGCTCAAAAAAAATTATTAAGTTCATCAAAGTCAGTAAAAGTCATAAGAGTTGAAAATATCGATTAGGGGTGAGTTTGAAGGGTTGCTGATGTTCGGTAATCAGAGAAAATCTTTTGTTGAGGTCCAACAAAAAACATCTCATTGCTAATTAGGCTCAAAAAAAATTATTAAGTTTATCAAAATCAGTAAAAGTCATAAGAGTTGAAAATATCGATTAGGGGTGAGTTTAGAGGGTTGATGATGTTCGGTCATCAAAGAAATTTTTTTTTGAGATCCAACAATAAACATCTTATTGCTAATTAGGCTCAAAAAAAATTATTAAGTTCATCAAATTCAGTAAAAGTCATAAGAGTTGAAAATATCGATTAGGGGTGAGTTTAGAGGGTTGATGATGTTCGATAATCAAAGAAAATTTTTTTTGAGCTCCAACAAAATACATCTTACTGCTAATTAGACTCAAAAAAATTATTAAGTTCATCAAAGTCAGTAAAATTCATAAGAGTTGAAAATATCGATTAGGGGTGAGTTTGAAGGGTTGCTGATGTTCGGTAATCAGAGAAAATCTTTTTTTGAGGGTCAACAAAAAACATCTTATTGCTGATTAGGCTCAAAAAAAATTATTAAGTTCATCAAAGTCAGTAAAAGTCATAAGAGTTGAAAATATCGATTAGGGGTGAGTTTGAAGGGTTGCTGATGTTCGGTAATCAGAGAAAATCTTTTGTTGAGGTCCAACAAAAAACATCTAATTGCTAATTAGGCTCAAAAAAAATTATTAAGTTTATCAAAATCAGTAAAAGTCATAAGAGTTGAAAATATCGATTAGGGGTGAGTTTGAAGGGTTGCTGATGTTCGGTAATCAGAGAAAATCTTTTGTTGAGGTCCAACAAAAAACATCTCATTGCTAATTAGGCTCAAAAAAAATTATTAAGTTTATCAAAATCAGTAAAAGTCAAAAGAGTTGAAAATATCGATTAGAGGTGAGTTTAGAGGGTTGATGATGTTCGGTAATCAAAGAAAAATTTTTTTGAGCTCCAACAAAACACATCTTACTGCTAATTAGACTCAAAAAAATTATTAAGTTCATCAAAGTCAGTAAAATTCATAAGAGTTGAAAATATCGATCAGGGGTGAGTTTGAAGGGTTGATGATGTTCGGTAATCAAAGAAAATTCTTTTTGAGATACAACAATAAACATCTTATTGCTAATTAGGCTCAAAAAAAATTATTAAGTTTATCAAATGCAGTAAAAATCATAAGAGTTGAAAATATCGATTAGGGGTGAGTTTAGAGGGTTAATGATGTTCGGTAATCAAAGAAAATTTTTTTTGAGCTCCAACAAAACACATCTTACTGCTAATTAGACTCAAAAAAATTATTAAGTTCATCAAAGTCAGTTGAATTCATAAGGGTTGAAAATATCGTTAAGGGGTGAGTTTGAAGGGTTGATAATGTTCGGTAATCAGAGAAAATCTTTTTTTGAGCGTCAACAAAAAACATCTTATTGCTGATTAGGCTCAAAAAAAATTATTAAGTTCATCAAAGTCAGTAAAAGTCATAAGAGTTGAAAATATCGATTAGGGGTGAGTTTAGAGGGTTGATGATGTTCGATAATCAAAGAAAATTTTTTTTGAGCTCCAACAAAACACATCTTACTGCTAATTAGAATCAAAAAAATTATTAAGTTCATCAAAGTCAGTAAAATTCATAAGAGTTGAAAATATCGATTAGGGGTGAGTTTGAAGGGTTGCTGATGTTCGGTAATCAGAGAAAATCTTTTTTTGAGGGTCAACAAAAAACATCTTATTGCTGATTAGGCTAAAAAAAAATTATTAAGTTCATCAAAGTCAGTAAAAGTCATAAGAGTTGAAAATATCGATTAGGGGTGAGTTTAGAGGGTTGATGATGTTCGATAATCAAAGAAAATGTTTTTTGAGCTCCAACAAAACACATCTTACTGCTAATTAGACTCAAAAAAATTTTTAAGTTCATCAAAGTCAGTAAAATTCATAAGAGTTGAAAATATCGATTAGGGGTGAGTTTGAAGGGTTGCTGATGTTCGGTAATCAGAGAAAATCTTTTTTTGAGGGTCAACAAAAAACATCTTATTGCTGATTAGGCTCAAAAAAAATTATTAAGTTCATCAAAGTCAGTAAAAGTCATAAGAGTTGAAAATATCGATTAGGGGTGAGTTTAGAGGGTTGATGATGTTCGATAATCAAAGAAAATTTTTTTTGAGCTCCAACAAAACACATCTTACTGCTAATTAGACTCAAAAAAATTATTAAGTTCATCAAAGTCAGTAAAATTCATAAGAGTTGAAAATATCGTTAAGGGGTGAGTTTGAAGGGTTGATGATGTTCGGTAATCAAAGATTCTCTTTTTTTGAGGTCCAACAAAAAACATCTTATTGCTAATTAGGCTCAAAAAAATTATTAGGTTCATCAAAGTCAGTAAATGTCATAAGAGTTGAAAATATCGATTAGGGGTGAGTTTGAAGGGTTGCTGATGTTCGGTAATCAGAGAAAATCTTTTTTTGAGGTTCAACAAAAAACATCTTATTGCTGATTAGGCTCAAAAAAAATTATTAAGTTCATCAAAGTCAGTAAAAGTCATAAGAGTTGAAAATATCGATTATGGGTGAGTTTGAAGGGTTGATGATGTTCGGTGATTGACGTAAATTATTTTTTCAGGTTTAATAAAAAACATCTTACTGTCGATCTGGATTGAAAAAAATTAATTAGTCTATGAAAGTCATTAAAAGTCATGAGATTTGAAAATATCGATTAGGGGTGAGTTTGAAGGGTTGATGATGTTCGGGGATTAAAGTAAATTATTTTTTGAGGTTAAAAAAAACATCTTATGGCTGATTACGCTAAAAAAAAATTATTAAGTTCATCAAAGTCAGTAAAAGTCATAAAAGTTGAAAATATCGATTAGGGGTGAGTTTGAAGGGTTGATGATGTTCGGTAATCAAAGAAAATCTTTTTTTGAGGTCCAAAAAAAAAACATCTTATTGCTAATTAGGCTCAAAAAAAATTATTAAGTTCATTAAAGTCAGTAAAAGTCATAAGAGTTGAAAATATCGATTAGGGGTGAGTTTAGAGGGTTGATGATGTTCGGTAATCAAAGAAAATTTTTTTTGAGCTCCAACAAAACACATCTTACTGCTAATTAGACTCAAAAAAATTATTAAGTTCATCAAAGTCAGTAAAATTCATAAGAGTTGAAAATATCGATCAGGGGTGAGTTTGAAGGGTTGATGATGTTCGGTAATCAAAGAAAATTCTTTTTGAGATCCAACAAAAAACATCTTATTGCTAATTAGGCTCAAAAAAAATTATTAAGTTTATCAAATTCAGTAAAAGTCATAAGAGTTGAAAATATCGATTAGAGGTGAGTTTAGAGGGTTGATGATGTTCGGTAATCAAAGAAAATTTTTTTTGAGCTCCAACAAAACACATCTTACTGCTAATTAGACTCAAAAAAATTATTAAGTTCATCAAAGTCAGTAAAATTCATAAGAGTCTAAAATATCGTTAAGGGGTGAGTTTGAAGGGTTGATGATGTTCGGTAATCAAAGAAAATCTTTTTTTGAGTTCCAACAAAAAACATCTTATTGCTAATTAGGCTCAAAAAAAATTATTAAGTTCATCAAAGTCAGTAAAAGTCATAAGAGTTGAAAATATCGATTAGAGGTGAGTTTAGAGGGTTGATGATGTTCGGTAATCAAAGAAAATTTTTTTTGAGCTCCAACAAAACACATCTTACTGCTAATTAGACTCAAAAAAATTATTAAGTTCATCAAAGTCAGTAAAATTCATAAGAGTCTAAAATATCGTTAAGGGGTGAGTTTGAAGGGTTGATGATGTTCGGTAATCAAAGAAAATCTTTTTTTGAGTTCCAACAAAAAACATCTTATTGCTAATTAGGCTCAAAAAAAATTATTAAGTTTATCAAATGCAGTAAAAATCATAAGAGTTGAAAATATCGATTAGGGGTGAGTTTAGAGGGTTAATGATGTTCGGTAATCAAAGAAAATTTTTTTTGAGCTCCAACAAAACACATCTTACTGCTAATTAGACTCAAAAAAATTATTAAGTTCATCAAAGTCAGTTGAATTCATAAGGGTTGAAAATATCGTTAAGGGGTGAGTTTGAAGGGTTGATAATGTTCGGTAATCAGAGAAAATCTTTTTTTGAGCGTCAACAAAAAACATCTTATTGCTGATTAGGCTCAAAAAAAATTATTAAGTTCATCAAAGTCAGTAAAAGTCATAAGAGTTGAAAATATCGATTAGGGGTGAGTTTAGAGGGTTGATGATGTTCGATAATCAAAGAAAATTTTTTTTGAGCTCCAACAAAACACATCTTACTGCTAATTAGAATCAAAAAAATTATTAAGTTCATCAAAGTCAGTAAAATTCATAAGAGTTGAAAATATCGATTAGGGGTGAGTTTGAAGGGTTGCTGATGTTCGGTAATCAGAGAAAATCTTTTTTTGAGGGTCAACAAAAAACATCTTATTGCTGATTAGGCTAAAAAAAAATTATTAAGTTCATCAAAGTCAGTAAAAGTCATAAGAGTTGAAAATATCGATTAGGGGTGAGTTTAGAGGGTTGATGATGTTCGATAATCAAAGAAAATGTTTTTTGAGCTCCAACAAAACACATCTTACTGCTAATTAGACTCAAAAAAATTTTTAAGTTCATCAAAGTCAGTAAAATTCATAAGAGTTGAAAATATCGATTAGGGGTGAGTTTGAAGGGTTGCTGATGTTCGGTAATCAGAGAAAATCTTTTTTTGAGGGTCAACAAAAAACATCTTATTGCTGATTAGGCTCAAAAAAAATTATTAAGTTCATCAAAGTCAGTAAAAGTCATAAGAGTTGAAAATATCGATTAGGGGTGAGTTTAGAGGGTTGATGATGTTCGATAATCAAAGAAAATTTTTTTTGAGCTCCAACAAAACACATCTTACTGCTAATTAGACTCAAAAAAATTATTAAGTTCATCAAAGTCAGTAAAATTCATAAGAGTTGAAAATATCGTTAAGGGGTGAGTTTGAAGGGTTGATGATGTTCGGTAATCAAAGATTCTCTTTTTTTGAGGTCCAACAAAAAACATCTTATTGCTAATTAGGCTCAAAAAAATTATTAGGTTCATCAAAGTCAGTAAATGTCATAAGAGTTGAAAATATCGATTAGGGGTGAGTTTGAAGGGTTGCTGATGTTCGGTAATCAGAGAAAATCTTTTTTTGAGGTTCAACAAAAAACATCTTATTGCTGATTAGGCTCAAAAAAAATTATTAAGTTCATCAAAGTCAGTAAAAGTCATAAGAGTTGAAAATATCGATTATGGGTGAGTTTGAAGGGTTGATGATGTTCGGTGATTGACGTAAATTATTTTTTCAGGTTTAATAAAAAACATCTTACTGTCGATCTGGATTGAAAAAAATTAATTAGTCTATGAAAGTCATTAAAAGTCATGAGATTTGAAAATATCGATTAGGGGTGAGTTTGAAGGGTTGATGATGTTCGGGGATTAAAGTAAATTATTTTTTGAGGTTAAAAAAAACATCTTATGGCTGATTACGCTAAAAAAAAATTATTAAGTTCATCAAAGTCAGTAAAAGTCATAAAAGTTGAAAATATCGATTAGGGGTGAGTTTGAAGGGTTGATGATGTTCGGTAATCAAAGAAAATCTTTTTTTGAGGTCCAAAAAAAAAACATCTTATTGCTAATTAGGCTCAAAAAAAATTATTAAGTTCATTAAAGTCAGTAAAAGTCATAAGAGTTGAAAATATCGATTAGGGGTGAGTTTAGAGGGTTGATGATGTTCGGTAATCAAAGAAAATTTTTTTTGAGCTCCAACAAAACACATCTTACTGCTAATTAGACTCAAAAAAATTATTAAGTTCATCAAAGTCAGTAAAATTCATAAGAGTTGAAAATATCGATCAGGGGTGAGTTTGAAGGGTTGATGATGTTCGGTAATCAAAGAAAATTCTTTTTGAGATCCAACAAAAAACATCTTATTGCTAATTAGGCTCAAAAAAAATTATTAAGTTTATCAAATTCAGTAAAAGTCATAAGAGTTGAAAATATCGATTAGAGGTGAGTTTAGAGGGTTGATGATGTTCGGTAATCAAAGAAAATTTTTTTTGAGCTCCAACAAAACACATCTTACTGCTAATTAGACTCAAAAAAATTATTAAGTTCATCAAAGTCAGTAAAATTCATAAGAGTCTAAAATATCGTTAAGGGGTGAGTTTGAAGGGTTGATGATGTTCGGTAATCAAAGAAAATCTTTTTTTGAGTTCCAACAAAAAACATCTTATTGCTAATTAGGCTCAAAAAAAATTATTAAGTTCATCAAAGTCAGTAAAAGTCATAAGAGTTGAAAATATCGATTAGGGGTGAGTTTAGAGGGTTGATGATGTTCGATAATCAAAGAAAATTTTTTTTGAGCTCCAACAAAATACATCTTACTGCTAATTAGACTCAAAAAAATTATTAAGTTCATCAAAGTCAGTAAAATTCATAAGAGTTGAAAATATCGATTAGGGGTGAGTTTGAAGGGTTGCTGATGTTCGGTAATCAGAGAAAATCTTTTTTTGAGGGTCAACAAAAAACATCTTATTGCTGATTAGGCTCAAAAAAAATTATTAAGTTCATCAAAGTCAGTAAAAGTCATAAGAGTTGAAAATATCGATTAGGGGTGAGTTTGAAGGGTTGCTGATGTTCGGTAATCAGAGAAAATCTTTTGTTGAGGTCCAACAAAAAACATCTAATTGCTAATTAGGCTCAAAAAAAATTATTAAGTTTATCAAAATCAGTAAAAGTCATAAGAGTTGAAAATATCGATTAGGGGTGAGTTTGAAGGGTTGCTGATGTTCGGTAATCAGAGAAAATCTTTTGTTGAGGTCCAACAAAAAACATCTCATTGCTAATTAGGCTCAAAAAAAATTATTAAGTTTATCAAAATCAGTAAAAGTCAAAAGAGTTGAAAATATCGATTAGAGGTGAGTTTAGAGGGTTGATGATGTTCGGTAATCAAAGAAAAATTTTTTTGAGCTCCAACAAAACACATCTTACTGCTAATTAGACTCAAAAAAATTATTAAGTTCATCAAAGTCAGTAAAATTCATAAGAGTTGAAAATATCGATCAGGGGTGAGTTTGAAGGGTTGATGATGTTCGGTAATCAAAGAAAATTCTTTTTGAGATCCAACAATAAACATCTTATTGCTAATTAGGCTCAAAAAAAATTATTAAGTTTATCAAATGCAGTAAAAATCATAAGAGTTGAAAATATCGATTAGGGGTGAGTTTAGAGGGTTAATGATGTTCGGTAATCAAAGAAAATTTTTTTTGAGCTCCAACAAAACACATCTTACTGCTAATTAGACTCAAAAAAATTATTAAGTTCATCAAAGTCAGTTGAATTCATAAGGGTTGAAAATATCGTTAAGGGGTGAGTTTGAAGGGTTGATAATGTTCGGTAATCAGAGAAAATCTTTTTTTGAGCGTCAACAAAAAACATCTTATTGCTGATTAGGCTCAAAAAAAATTATTAAGTTCATCAAAGTCAGTAAAAGTCATAAGAGTTGAAAATATCGATTAGGGGTGAGTTTAGAGGGTTGATGATGTTCGATAATCAAAGAAAATTTTTTTTGAGCTCCAACAAAACACATCTTACTGCTAATTAGAATCAAAAAAATTATTAAGTTCATCAAAGTCAGTAAAATTCATAAGAGTTGAAAATATCGATTAGGGGTGAGTTTGAAGGGTTGCTGATGTTCGGTAATCAGAGAAAATCTTTTTTTGAGGGTCAACAAAAAACATCTTATTGCTGATTAGGCTAAAAAAAAATTATTAAGTTCATCAAAGTCAGTAAAAGTCATAAGAGTTGAAAATATCGATTAGGGGTGAGTTTAGAGGGTTGATGATGTTCGATAATCAAAGAAAATGTTTTTTGAGCTCCAACAAAACACATCTTACTGCTAATTAGACTCAAAAAAATTTTTAAGTTCATCAAAGTCAGTAAAATTCATAAGAGTTGAAAATATCGATTAGGGGTGAGTTTGAAGGGTTGCTGATGTTCGGTAATCAGAGAAAATCTTTTTTTGAGGGTCAACAAAAAACATCTTATTGCTGATTAGGCTCAAAAAAAATTATTAAGTTCATCAAAGTCAGTAAAAGTCATAAGAGTTGAAAATATCGATTAGGGGTGAGTTTAGAGGGTTGATGATGTTCGATAATCAAAGAAAATTTTTTTTGAGCTCCAACAAAACACATCTTACTGCTAATTAGACTCAAAAAAATTATTAAGTTCATCAAAGTCAGTAAAATTCATAAGAGTTGAAAATATCGTTAAGGGGTGAGTTTGAAGGGTTGATGATGTTCGGTAATCAAAGATTCTCTTTTTTTGAGGTCCAACAAAAAACATCTTATTGCTAATTAGGCTCAAAAAAATTATTAGGTTCATCAAAGTCAGTAAATGTCATAAGAGTTGAAAATATCGATTAGGGGTGAGTTTGAAGGGTTGCTGATGTTCGGTAATCAGAGAAAATCTTTTTTTGAGGTTCAACAAAAAACATCTTATTGCTGATTAGGCTCAAAAAAAATTATTAAGTTCATCAAAGTCAGTAAAAGTCATAAGAGTTGAAAATATCGATTATGGGTGAGTTTGAAGGGTTGATGATGTTCGGTAATCAAAAAAAATCTTTTTTTGAGGTTCAAGAAAAAAGATCTTATTGATGATTAGGCTTAAAAAAATTGATTTAGTTCATGAAAGTCAGTAAAAGTCATAAGAGTTGAAAATATCGATTAGGGGTGAGTTTGAAGGGTTGATGATGTTCGGTAATCAAAGAAAATCTTTTTTTGAGGTTCAAGAAAAAACATCTTATTAATGATTAGGCTTAAAAAAATTGATTTAGTTCATCAAAGTCAGTAAAAGCCATAAGGGTTGAAAATATCGATTAGGGGTGAGTTTGAAGGTTTGATGATGTTCGGTAATCAGAGAAAATCTTTTTTTGAGGGTCAACAAAAAACATCTTATTGCTGATTAGGCTAAAAAAAAATTATTAAGTTCATCAAAGTCAGTAAAAGTCATAAGAGTTGAAAATATCGATTAGGGGTGAGTTTAGAGGGTTGATGATGTTCGATAATCAAAGAAAATTTTTATTGTGCTCCAACAAAACACATCTTACTGCTAATTAGACTCAAAAAAATTATTAAGTTCATCAAAGTCAGTAAAATTCATAAGAGTTGAAAATATCGTTAAGGGGTGAGTTTGAAGGGTTGATGATGTTCGGTAATCAAAGAAAATCTTTTTTTGAGGTCCAAAAAAAAACATCTTATTGCTAATTAGGCTCAAAAAAATTATTAGGTTCATCAAAGTCAGTAAAAGTCATAAGAGTTGAAAATATCGATTAGGGGTGAGTTTGAAGGGTTGATGATGTTCGGTAATCAAAGAAAATCTTTTTTTGAGGTCCAAAAAAAAACATCTTATTGCTAATTAGGTTAAAAAAAATTATTAGGTTCATCAAAGTCAGTAAAAGTCATAAGAGTTGAAAATATCGATTAGGGGTGAGTTTGAAGGGTTGCTGATGTTCGGTAATCAGAGAAAATCTTTTGTTGAGGTCCAACAAAAAACATCTCATTGCTAATTAGGCTCAAAAAAAATTATTAAGTTTATCAAAATCAGTAAAAGTCAAAAGAGTTGAAAATATCGATTAGGGGTGAGTTTAGAGGGTTGATGATGTTCGGTAATCAAAGAAAAATTTTTTTGAGCTCCAACAAAACACATCTTACTGCTAATTAGACTCAAAAAAATTATTAAGTTCATCAAAGTCAGTAAAATTCATAAGAGTTGAAAATATCGATCAGGGGTGAGTTTGAAGGGTTGATGATGTTCGGTAATCAAAGAAAATTCTTTTTGAGATCCAACAATAAACATCTTATTGCTAATTAGGCTCAAAAAAAATTATTAAGTTTATCAAATTCAGTAAAAGTCATAAGAGTTGAAAATATCGATTAGGGGTGAGTTTAGAGGGTTGATGATGTTCGATAATCAAAGAAAATTTTTTTTTAACTCCAACAAAACACATCTTACTGCTAATTAGACTCAAAAAAATTATTAAGTTCATCAAAGTCAGTAAAATTCATAAGAGTTGAAAATATCGATTAGGGGTGAGTTTGAAGGGTTGCTGATGTTCGGTAATCAGAGAAAATCTTTTTTTGAGGGTCAACAAAAAACATCTTATTGCTGATTAGGCTCAAAAAAAATTATTAAGTTCATCAAAGTCAGTAAAAGTCATAAGAGTTGAAAATATCGATTAGGGGTGAGTTTGAAGGGTTGCTGATGTTCGGTAATCAGAGAAAATCTTTTGATGAGGTCCAACAAAAAACATCTCATTGCTAATTAGGCTCAAAAAAAATTATTAAGTTTATCAAAATCAGTAAAAGTCATAAGAGTTGAAAATATCGATTAGGGGTGAGTTTGAAGGGTTGCTGATGTTCGGTAATCAGAGAAAATCTTTTGTTGAGGTCCAACAAAAAACATCTCATTGCTAATTAGGCTCAAAAAAAATTATTAAGTTTATCAAAATCAGTAAAAGTCATAAGAGTTGAAAATATCGATTAGGGGTGAGTTTGAAGGGTTGCTGATGTTCGGTAATCAGAGAAAATCTTTTGTTGAGGTCCAACAAAAAACATCTCATTGCTAATTAGGCTCAAAAAAAATTATTAAGTTCATCAAAGTCAGTAAAAGTCATAAGAGTTGAAAATATCGATTAGGGGTGAGTTTGAAGGGTTGCTGATGTTCGGTAATCAGAGAAAATCTTTTGTTGAGGTCCAACAAAAAACATCTCATTGCTAATTAGGCTCAAAAAAAATTATTAAGTTTATCAAAATCAGTAAAAGTCATAAGAGTTGAAAATATCGATTAGGGGTGAGTTTAGAGGGTTGATGATGTTCGGTCATCAAAGAAATTTTTTTTTGAGATCCAACAATAAACATCTTATTGCTAATTAGGCTCAAAAAAAATTATTAAGTTCATCAAATTCAGTAAAAGTCATAAGAGTTGAAAATATCGATTAGGGGTGAGTTTAGAGGGTTGATGATGTTCGATAATCAAAGAAAATTTTTTTTGAGCTCCAACAAAACACATCTTACTGCTAATTAGACTCAAAAAAATTATTAAGTTCATCAAAGTCAGTAAAATTCATAAGAGTTGAAAATATCGATTAGGGGTGAGTTTGAAGGGTTGCTGATGTTCGGTAATCAGAGAAAATCTTTTTTTGAGGGTCAACAAAAAACATCTTATTGCTGATTAGGCTCAAAAAAACTTATTAAGTTCATCAAAGTCAGTAAAAGTCATAAGAGTTGAAAATATCGATTAGGGGTAGTTTAGAGGGTTGATGATGTTCGATAATCAAAGAAAATTTTTTTTGAGCTCCAACAAAATACATCTTACTGCTAATTAGACTCAAAAAAATTATTAAGTTCATCAAAGTCAGTAAAATTCATAAGAGTTGAAAATATCGATTAGGGGTGAGTTTGAAGGGTTGCTGATGTTCGGTAATCAGAGAAAATCTTTTTTTGAGGGTCAACAAAAAACATCTTATTGCTGATTAGGCTCAAAAAAAATTATTAAGTTCATCAAAGTCAGTAAAAGTCATAAGAGTTGAAAATATCGATTAGGGGTGAGTTTGAAGGGTTGCTGATGTTCGGTAATCAGAGAAAATCTTTTGTTGAGGTCCAACAAAAAACATCTAATTGCTAATTAGGCTCAAAAAAAATTATTAAGTTTATCAAAATCAGTAAAAGTCATAAGAGTTGAAAATATCGATTAGGGGTGAGTTTGAAGGGTTGCTGATGTTCGGTAATCAGAGAAAATCTTTTGTTGAGGTCCAACAAAAAACATCTCATTGCTAATTAGGCTCAAAAAAAATTATTAAGTTGATCAAAATCAGTAAAAGTCAAAAGAGTTGAAAATATCGATTAGAGGTGAGTTTAGAGGGTTGATGATGTTCGGTAATCAAAGAAAAATTTTTTTGAGCTCCAACAAAACACATCTTACTGCTAATTAGACTCAAAAAAATTATTAAGTTCATCAAAGTCAGTAAAATTCATAAGAGTTGAAAATATCGATCAGGGGTGAGTTTGAAGGGTTGATGATGTTCGGTAATCAAAGAAAATTTTTTTTGAGATCCAACAATAAACATCTTATTGCTAATTAGGCTCAAAAAAAATTATTAAGTTTATCAAATGCAGTAAAAATCATAAGAGTTGAAAATATCGATTAGGGGTGAGTTTAGAGGGTTAATGATGTTCGGTAATCAAAGAAAATTTTTTTTGAGCTCCAACAAAACACATCTTACTGCTAATTAGACTCAAAAAAATTATTAAGTTCATCAAAGTCAGTTAAATTCATAAGAGTTGAAAATATCGATCAGGGGTGAGTTTGAAGGGTTGATGATGTTCGGTAATCAAAGAAAATTCTTTTTGAGATCCAACAATAAACATCTTATTGCTGATTAGGCTCAAAAAAAATTATTAAGTTCATCAAAGTCAGTAAAAGTCATAAGAGTTGAAAATATCGATTAGGGGTGAGTTTAGAGGGTTGATGATGTTCGATAATCAAAGAAAATTTTTTTTGAGCTCCAACAAAACACATCTTACTGCTAATTAGAATCAAAAAAATTATTAAGTTCATCAAAGTCAGTAAAATTCATAAGAGTTGAAAATATCGATTAGGGGTGAGTTTGAAGGGTTGCTGATGTTCGGTAATCAGAGAAAATCTTTTTTTGAGGGTCAACAAAAAACATCTTATTGCTGATTAGGCTAAAAAAAAATTATTAAGTTCATCAAAGTCAGTAAAAGTCATAAGAGTTGAAAATATCGATTAGGGGTGAGTTTAGAGGGTTGATGATGTTCGATAATCAAAGAAAATGTTTTTTGAGCTCCAACAAAACACATCTTACTGCTAATTAGACTCAAAAAAATTTTTAAGTTCATCAAAGTCAGTAAAATTCATAAGAGTTGAAAATATCGATTAGGGGTGAGTTTGAAGGGTTGCTGATGTTCGGTAATCAGAGAAAATCTTTTTTTGAGGGTCAACAAAAAACATCTTATTGCTGATTAGGCTCAAAAAAAATTATTAAGTTCATCAAAGTCAGTAAAAGTCATAAGAGTTGAAAATATCGATTAGGGGTGAGTTTAGAGGGTTGATGATGTTCGATAATCAAAGAAAATTTTTTTTGAGCTCCAACAAAACACATCTTACTGCTAATTAGACTCAAAAAAATTATTAAGTTCATCAAAGTCAGTAAAATTCATAAGAGTTGAAAATATCGTTAAGGGGTGAGTTTGAAGGGTTGATGATGTTCGGTAATCAAAGATTCTCTTTTTTTGAGGTCCAACAAAAAACATCTTATTGCTAATTAGGCTCAAAAAAATTATTAGGTTCATCAAAGTCAGTAAATGTCATAAGAGTTGAAAATATCGATTAGGGGTGAGTTTGAAGGGTTGCTGATGTTCGGTAATCAGAGAAAATCTTTTTTTGAGGTTCAACAAAAAACATCTTATTGCTGATTAGGCTCAAAAAAAATTATTAAGTTCATCAAAGTCAGTAAAAGTCATAAGAGTTGAAAATATCGATTATGGGTGAGTTTGAAGGGTTGATGATGTTCGGTAATCAAAAAAAATCTTTTTTTGAGGTTCAAGAAAAAAGATCTTATTGATGATTAGGCTCAAAAAAAATTATTAAGTTTATCAAAATCAGTAAAAGTCATAAGAGTTGAAAATATCGATTAGGGGTGAGTTTGAAGGGTTGATGATGTTCGGTAATCAGAGAAAATCTTTTTTTGAGGGTCAACAAAAAACATCTTATTGCTGATTAGGCTCAAAAAAAATTATTAAGTTCATCAAAGTCAGTAAAAGTCATAAGAGTTGAAAATATCGATTAGGGGTGAGTTTGAAGGGTTGCTGATGTTCGGTAATCAGAGAAAATCTTTTGTTGAGGTCCAACAAAAAACATCTAATTGCTAATTAGGCTCAAAAAAAATTATTAAGTTTATCAAAATCAGTAAAAGTCATAAGAGTTGAAAATATCGATTAGGGGTGAGTTTGAAGGGTTGCTGATGTTCGGTAATCAGAGAAAATCTTTTGTTGAGGTCCAACAAAAAACATCTCATTGCTAATTAGGCTCAAAAAAAATTATTAAGTTGATCAAAATCAGTAAAAGTCAAAAGAGTTGAAAATATCGATTAGAGGTGAGTTTAGAGGGTTGATGATGTTCGGTAATCAAAGAAAAATTTTTTTGAGCTCCAACAAAACACATCTTACTGCTAATTAGACTCAAAAAAATTATTAAGTTCATCAAAGTCAGTAAAATTCATAAGAGTTGAAAATATCGATCAGGGGTGAGTTTGAAGGGTTGATGATGTTCGGTAATCAAAGAAAATTTTTTTTGAGATCCAACAATAAACATCTTATTGCTAATTAGGCTCAAAAAAAATTATTAAGTTTATCAAATGCAGTAAAAATCATAAGAGTTGAAAATATCGATTAGGGGTGAGTTTAGAGGGTTAATGATGTTCGGTAATCAAAGAAAATTTTTTTTGAGCTCCAACAAAACACATCTTACTGCTAATTAGACTCAAAAAAATTATTAAGTTCATCAAAGTCAGTTAAATTCATAAGAGTTGAAAATATCGATCAGGGGTGAGTTTGAAGGGTTGATGATGTTCGGTAATCAAAGAAAATTCTTTTTGAGATCCAACAATAAACATCTTATTGCTGATTAGGCTCAAAAAAAATTATTAAGTTCATCAAAGTCAGTAAAAGTCATAAGAGTTGAAAATATCGATTAGGGGTGAGTTTAGAGGGTTGATGATGTTCGATAATCAAAGAAAATTTTTTTTGAGCTCCAACAAAACACATCTTACTGCTAATTAGAATCAAAAAAATTATTAAGTTCATCAAAGTCAGTAAAATTCATAAGAGTTGAAAATATCGATTAGGGGTGAGTTTGAAGGGTTGCTGATGTTCGGTAATCAGAGAAAATCTTTTTTTGAGGGTCAACAAAAAACATCTTATTGCTGATTAGGCTAAAAAAAAATTATTAAGTTCATCAAAGTCAGTAAAAGTCATAAGAGTTGAAAATATCGATTAGGGGTGAGTTTAGAGGGTTGATGATGTTCGATAATCAAAGAAAATGTTTTTTGAGCTCCAACAAAACACATCTTACTGCTAATTAGACTCAAAAAAATTTTTAAGTTCATCAAAGTCAGTAAAATTCATAAGAGTTGAAAATATCGATTAGGGGTGAGTTTGAAGGGTTGCTGATGTTCGGTAATCAGAGAAAATCTTTTTTTGAGGGTCAACAAAAAACATCTTATTGCTGATTAGGCTCAAAAAAAATTATTAAGTTCATCAAAGTCAGTAAAAGTCATAAGAGTTGAAAATATCGATTAGGGGTGAGTTTAGAGGGTTGATGATGTTCGATAATCAAAGAAAATTTTTTTTGAGCTCCAACAAAACACATCTTACTGCTAATTAGACTCAAAAAAATTATTAAGTTCATCAAAGTCAGTAAAATTCATAAGAGTTGAAAATATCGTTAAGGGGTGAGTTTGAAGGGTTGATGATGTTCGGTAATCAAAGATTCTCTTTTTTTGAGGTCCAACAAAAAACATCTTATTGCTAATTAGGCTCAAAAAAATTATTAGGTTCATCAAAGTCAGTAAATGTCATAAGAGTTGAAAATATCGATTAGGGGTGAGTTTGAAGGGTTGCTGATGTTCGGTAATCAGAGAAAATCTTTTTTTGAGGTTCAACAAAAAACATCTTATTGCTGATTAGGCTCAAAAAAAATTATTAAGTTCATCAAAGTCAGTAAAAGTCATAAGAGTTGAAAATATCGATTATGGGTGAGTTTGAAGGGTTGATGATGTTCGGTAATCAAAAAAAATCTTTTTTTGAGGTTCAAGAAAAAAGATCTTATTGATGATTAGGCTTAAAAAAATTGATTTAGTTCATGAAAGTCAGTAAAAGTCATAAGAGTTGAAAATATCGATTAGGGGTGAGTTTGAAGGGTTGATGATGTTCGGTAATCAAAGAAAATCTTTTTTTGAGGTTCAAGAAAAAACATCTTATTAATGATTAGGCTTAAAAAAATTGATTTAGTTCATCAAAGTCAGTAAAAGCCATAAGGGTTGAAAATATCGATTAGGGGTGAGTTTGAAGGTTTGATGATGTTCGGTAATCAGAGAAAATCTTTTTTTGAGGGTCAACAAAAAACATCTTATTGCTGATTAGGCTAAAAAAAAATTATTAAGTTCATCAAAGTCAGTAAAAGTCATAAGAGTTGAAAATATCGATTAGGGGTGAGTTTAGAGGGTTGATGATGTTCGATAATCAAAGAAAATTTTTATTGTGCTCCAACAAAACACATCTTACTGCTAATTAGACTCAAAAAAATTATTAAGTTCATCAAAGTCAGTAAAATTCATAAGAGTTGAAAATATCGTTAAGGGGTGAGTTTGAAGGGTTGATGATGTTCGGTAATCAAAGAAAATCTTTTTTTGAGGTCCAAAAAAAAACATCTTATTGCTAATTAGGCTCAAAAAAATTATTAGGTTCATCAAAGTCAGTAAAAGTCATAAGAGTTGAAAATATCGATTAGGGGTGAGTTTGAAGGGTTGATGATGTTCGGTAATCAAAGAAAATCTTTTTTTGAGGTCCAAAAAAAAACATCTTATTGCTAATTAGGTTAAAAAAAATTATTAGGTTCATCAAAGTCAGTAAAAGTCATAAGAGTTGAAAATATCGATTAGGGGTGAGTTTGAAGGGTTGCTGATGTTCGGTAATCAGAGAAAATCTTTTGTTGAGGTCCAACAAAAAACATCTCATTGCTAATTAGGCTCAAAAAAAATTATTAAGCTTATCAAAATCAGTAAAAGTCAAAAGAGTTGAAAATATCGATTAGGGGTGAGTTTAGAGGGTTGATGATGTTCGGTAATCAAAGAAAAATTTTTTTGAGCTCCAACAAAACACATCTTACTGATAATTAGACTCAAAAAAATTATTAAGTTCATCAAAGTCAGTAAAATTCATAAGAGTTGAAAATATCGATCAGGGGTGAGTTTGAAGGGTTGATGATGTTCGGTAATCAAAGAAAATTCTTTTTGAGATCCAACAATAAACATCTTATTGCTAATTAGGCTCAAAAAAAATTATTAAGTTTATCAAATTCAGTAAAAGTCATAAGAGTTGAAAATATCGATTAGGGGTGAGTTTAGAGGGTTGATGATGTTCGATAATCAAAGAAAATTTTTTTTTAACTCCAACAAAACACATCTTACTGCTAATTAGACTCAAAAAAATTATTAAGTTCATCAAAGTCAGTAAAATTCATAAGAGTTGAAAATATCGATTAGGGGTGAGTTTGAAGGGTTGCTGATGTTCGGTAATCAGAGAAAATCTTTTTTTGAGGGTCAACAAAAAACATCTTATTGCTGATTAGGCTCAAAAAAAATTATTAAGTTCATCAAAGTCAGTAAAAGTCATAAGAGTTGAAAATATCGATTAGGGGTGAGTTTGAAGGGTTGCTGATGTTCGGTAATCAGAGAAAATCTTTTGATGAGGTCCAACAAAAAACATCTCATTGCTAATTAGGCTCAAAAAAAATTATTAAGTTTATCAAAATCAGTAAAAGTCATAAGAGTTGAAAATATCGATTAGGGGTGAGTTTGAAGGGTTGCTGATGTTCGGTAATCAGAGAAAATCTTTTGTTGAGGTCCAACAAAAAACATCTCATTGCTAATTAGGCTCAAAAAAAATTATTAAGTTTATCAAAATCAGTAAAAGTCATAAGAGTTGAAAATATCGATTAGGGGTGAGTTTAGAGGGTTGATGATGTTCGGTAATCAAAGAAAAATTTTTTTGAGCTCCAAAAAAAAACACATCTTACTGCTAATTAGACTCAAAAAAATTATTAAGTTCATCAAAGTCAGTAAAATTCATAAGAGTTGAAAATATCGATCAGGGGTGAGTTTGAAGGGTTGATGATGTTCGGTAATCAGAGAAAATTCTTTTTGAGATCCAACAATAAACATCTTATTGCTAATTAGGTTAAAAAAAATTATTAAGTTTATCAAATTCAGTAAAAGTCATAAGAGTTGAAAATATCGATTAGGGGTGAGTTTAGAGGGTTGATGATGTTCGGTAATCAAAGAAAATTTTTTTTGAGTTCTAACAAAACACATCTTACTGCTAATTAGACTCAAAAAAATTATTAAGTTCATCAAAGTCAGTTAAATTCATAAGAGTTGAAAATATCGTTAAGGGGTGAGTTTGAAGGGTTGATGATGTTCGGTAATCAGAGAAAATCTTTTTTTGAGGGTCAACAAAAAACATCTTATTGCTGATTAGGCTCAAAAAAAAATATTAAGTTCATCAAAGTCAGTAAAAGTCATAAGAGTTGAAAATATCGATTAGGGGTGAGTTTAGAGGGTTGATGATGTTCGATAATCAAAGAAAATTTTTTTTAAGCTCCAACAAAACACATCTTACTGCTAATTAGACTCAAAAAAATTATTAAGTTCATCAAAGTCAGTAAAATTCATAAGAGTTAAAAATATCGATTAGGGGTGAGTTTGAAGGGTTGCTGATGTTCGGTAATCAGAGAAAATCTTTTGTTGAGGTCCAACAAAAAACATCTCATTGCTAATTAGGCTCAAAAAAAATTATTAAGTTTATCAAAATCAGTAAAAGTCATAAGAGTTGAAAATATCGATTAGGGGTGAGTTTAGAGGGTTGATGATGTTCGGTAATCAAAGAAAAATTTTTTTGAGCTCCAACAAAACACATCTTACTGCTAATTAGACTCAAAAAAATTATTAAGTTCATCAAAGTCAGTAAAATTCATAAGAGTTGAAAATATCGATCAGGGGTGAGTTTGAAGGGTTGATGATGTTCGGTAATCAAAGAAAATTCTTTTTGAGATCCAACAATAAACATCTTATTGCTAATTAGGCTCAAAAAAAATTATTAAGTTTATCAAAATCAGTAAAAGTCATAAGAGTTGAAAATATCGATTAGGGGTGAGTTTAGAGGGTTGATGATGTTCGGTCATCAAAGAAAATTTTTTTTGAGATCCAACAATAAACATCTTATTGCTAATTAGGCTCAAAAAAAATTATTAAGTTTATCAAATTCAGTAAAAGTCATAAGAGTTGAAAATATCGATTAGGGGTGAGTTTAGAGGGTTGATGATGTTCGATAATCAAAGAAAATTTTTTTTTAACTCCAACAAAACACATCTTACTGCTAATTAGACTCAAAAAAATTATTAAGTTCATCAAAGTCAGTAAAATTCATAAGAGTTGAAAATATCGATTAGGGGTGAGTTTGAAGGGTTGCTGATGTTCGGTAATCAGAGAAAATCTTTTTTTGAGGGTCAACAAAAAACATCTTATTGCTGATTAGGCTCAAAAAAAATTATTAAGTTCATCAAAGTCAGTAAAAGTCATAAGAGTTGAAAATATCGATTAGGGGTGAGTTTGAAGGGTTGCTGATGTTCGGTAATCAGAGAAAATCTTTTGATGAGGTCCAACAAAAAACATCTCATTGCTAATTAGGCTCAAAAAAAATTATTAAGTTTATCAAAATCAGTAAAAGTCATAAGAGTTGAAAATATCGATTAGGGGTGAGTTTGAAGGGTTGCTGATGTTCGGTAATCAGAGAAAATCTTTTGTTGAGGTCCAACAAAAAACATCTCTTTGCTAATTAGGCTCAAAAAAAATTATTAAGTTTATCAAAATCAGTAAAAGTCATAAGAGTTGAAAATATCGATTAGGGGTGAGTTTAGAGGGTTGATGATGTTCGGTAATCAAAGAAAAATTTTTTTGAGCTCCAAAAAAAAACACATCTTACTGCTAATTAGACTCAAAAAAATTATTAAGTTCATCAAAGTCAGTAAAATTCATAAGAGTTGAAAATATCGATCAGGGGTGAGTTTGAAGGGTTGATGATGTTCGGTAATCAGAGAAAATTCTTTTTGAGATCCAACAATAAACATCTTATTGCTAATTAGGTTAAAAAAAAATTATTAAGTTTATCAAATTCAGTAAAAGTCATAAGAGTTGAAAATATCGATTAGGGGTGAGTTTAGAGGGTTGATGATGTTCGGTAATCAAAGAAAATTTTTTTTGAGTTCCAACAAAACACATCTTACTGCTAATTAGACTCAAAAAAATTATTAAGTTCATCAAAGTCAGTTAAATTCATAAGAGTTGAAAATATCGTTAAGGGGTGAGTTTGAAGGGTTGATGATGTTCGGTAATCAGAGAAAATCTTTTTTTGAGGGTCAACAAAAAACATCTTATTGCTGATTAGGCTCAAAAAAAATTATTAAGTTCATCAAAGTCAGTAAAAGTCATAAGAGTTGAAAATATCGATTAGGGGTGAGTTTAGAGGGTTGATGATGTTCGATAATCAAAGAAAATTTTTTTTAAGCTCCAACAAAACACATCTTACTGCTAATTAGACTCAAAAAAATTATTAAGTTCATCAAAGTCAGTAAAATTCATAAGAGTTAAAAATATCGATTAGGGGTGAGTTTGAAGGGTTGCTGATGTTCGGTAATCAGAGAAAATCTTTTGTTGAGGTCCAACAAAAAACATCTCATTGCTAATTAGGCTCAAAAAAAATTATTAAGTTTATCAAAATCAGTAAAAGTCATAAGAGTTGAAAATATCGATTAGGGGTGAGTTTAGAGGGTTGATGATGTTCGGTAATCAAAGAAAAATTTTTTTGAGCTCCAACAAAACACATCTTACTGCTAATTAGACTCAAAAAAATTATTAAGTTCATCAAAGTCAGTAAAATTCATAAGAGTTGAAAATATCGATCAGGGGTGAGTTTGAAGGGTTGATGATGTTCGGTAATCAAAGAAAATTCTTTTTGAGATCCAACAATAAACATCTTATTGCTAATTAGGCTCAAAAAAAATTATTAAGTTTATCAAAATCAGTAAAAGTCATAAGAGTTGAAAATATCGATTAGGGGTGAGTTTAGAGGGTTGATGATGTTCGGTCATCAAAGAAAATTTTTTTTGAGATCCAACAATAAACATCTTATTGCTAATTAGGCTCAAAAAAAATTATTAAGTTCATCAAATTCAGTAAAAGTCATAAGAGTTGAAAATATCGATTAGGGGTGAGTTTAGAGGGTTGATGATGTTCGATAATCAAAGAAAATTTTTTTTGAGCTCCAACAAAACACATCTTACTGCTAATTAGACTCAAAAAAATTATTAAGTTCATCAAAGTCAGTAAAATTCATAAGAGTTGAAAATATCGATTAGGGGTGAGTTTGAAGGGTTGCTGATGTTCGGTAATCAGAGAAAATCTTTTTTTGAGGGTCAACAAAAAACATCTTATTGCTGATTAGGCTCAAAAAAACTTATTAAGTTCATCAAAGTCAGTAAAAGTCATAAGAGTTGAAAATATCGATTAGGGGTAGTTTAGAGGGTTGATGATGTTCGATAATCAAAGAAAATTTTTTTTGAGCTCCAACAAAATACATCTTACTGCTAATTAGACTCAAAAAAATTATTAAGTTCATCAAAGTCAGTAAAATTCATAAGAGTTGAAAATATCGATTAGGGGTGAGTTTGAAGGGTTGCTGATGTTCGGTAATCAGAGAAAATCTTTTTTTGAGGGTCAACAAAAAACATCTTATTGCTGATTAGGCTCAAAAAAAATTATTAAGTTCATCAAAGTCAGTAAAAGTCATAAGAGTTGAAAATATCGATTAGGGGTAAGTTTGAAGGGTTGCTGATGTTCGGTAATCAGAGAAAATCTTTTGTTGAGGTCCAACAAAAAACATCTAATTGCTAATTAGGCTCAAAAAAAATTATTAAGTTTATCAAAATCAGTAAAAGTCATAAGAGTTGAAAATATCGATTAGGGGTGAGTTTGAAGGGTTGCTGATGTTCGGTAATCAGAGAAAATCTTTTGTTGAGGTCCAACAAAAAACATCTCATTGCTAATTAGGCTCAAAAAAAATTATTAAGTTTATCAAAATCAGTAAAAGTCAAAAGAGTTGAAAATATCGATTAGAGGTGAGTTTAGAGGGTTGATGATGTTCGGTAATCAAAGAAAAATTTTTTTGAGCTCCAACAAAACACATCTTACTGCTAATTAGACTCAAAAAAATTATTAAGTTCATCAAAGTCAGTAAAATTCATAAGAGTTGAAAATATCGATCAGGGGTGAGTTTGAAGGGTTGATGATGTTCGGTAATCAAAGAAAATTCTTTTTGAGATCCAACAATAAACATCTTATTGCTAATTAGGCTCAAAAAAAATTATTAAGTTTATCAAATGCAGTAAAAATCATAAGAGTTGAAAATATCGATTAGGGGTGAGTTTAGAGGGTTAATGATGTTCGGTAATCAAAGAAAATTTTTTTTGAGCTCCAACAAAACACATCTTACTGCTAATTAGAATCAAAAAAATTATTAAGTTCATCAAAGTCAGTAAAATTCATAAGAGTTGAAAATATCGATTAGGGGTGAGTTTGAAGGGTTGCTGATGTTCGGTAATCAGAGAAAATCTTTTTTTGAGGGTCAACAAAAAACATCTTATTGCTGATTAGGCTAAAAAAAAATTATTAAGTTCATCAAAGTCAGTAAAAGTCATAAGAGTTGAAAATATCGATTAGGGGTGAGTTTAGAGGGTTGATGATGTTCGATAATCAAAGAAAATGTTTTTTGAGCTCCAACAAAACACATCTTACTGCTAATTAGACTCAAAAAAATTTTTAAGTTCATCAAAGTCAGTAAAATTCATAAGAGTTGAAAATATCGATTAGGGGTGAGTTTGAAGGGTTGCTGATGTTCGGTAATCAGAGAAAATCTTTTTTTGAGGGTCAACAAAAAACATCTTATTGCTGATTAGGCTCAAAAAAAATTATTAAGTTCATCAAAGTCAGTAAAAGTCATAAGAGTTGAAAATATCGATTAGGGGTGAGTTTAGAGGGTTGATGATGTTCGATAATCAAAGAAAATTTTTTTTGAGCTCCAACAAAACACATCTTACTGCTAATTAGACTCAAAAAAATTATTAAGTTCATCAAAGTCAGTAAAATTCATAAGAGTTGAAAATATCGTTAAGGGGTGAGTTTGAAGGGTTGATGATGTTCGGTAATCAAAGATTCTCTTTTTTTGAGGTCCAACAAAAAACATCTTATTGCTAATTAGGCTCAAAAAAATTATTAGGTTCATCAAAGTCAGTAAATGTCATAAGAGTTGAAAATATCGATTAGGGGTGAGTTTGAAGGGTTGCTGATGTTCGGTAATCAGAGAAAATCTTTTTTTGAGGTTCAACAAAAAACATCTTATTGCTGATTAGGCTCAAAAAAAATTATTAAGTTCATCAAAGTCAGTAAAAGTCATAAGAGTTGAAAATATCGATTATGGGTGAGTTTGAAGGGTTGATGATGTTCGGTAATCAAAAAAAATCTTTTTTTGAGGTTCAAGAAAAAAGATCTTATTGATGATTAGGCTTAAAAAAATTGATTTAGTTCATGAAAGTCAGTAAAAGTCATAAGAGTTGAAAATATCGATTAGGGGTGAGTTTGAAGGGTTGATGATGTTCGGTAATCAAAGAAAATCTTTTTTTGAGGTTCAAGA
Organism: Ganaspis brasiliensis; assembly: GCA_037103525.1. Taxonomy (NCBI): domain Eukaryota; kingdom Metazoa; phylum Arthropoda; class Insecta; order Hymenoptera; family Figitidae; genus Ganaspis; species Ganaspis brasiliensis. The sequence continues at coordinate 325,558 of JAZKLR010000381.1, read as the reverse complement.
AAAAACATCTTATTAATGATTAGGCTTAAAAAAATTGATTTAGTTCATCAAAGTCAGTAAAAGCCATAAGGGTTGAAAATATCGATTAGGGGTGAGTTTGAAGGTTTGATGATGTTCGGTAATCAGAGAAAATCTTTTTTTGAGGGTCAACAAAAAACATCTTATTGCTGATTAGGCTAAAAAAAAATTATTAAGTTCATCAAAGTCAGTAAAAGTCATAAGAGTTGAAAATATCGATTAGGGGTGAGTTTAGAGGGTTGATGATGTTCGATACTCAAAGAAAATTTTTATTGTGCTCTAACAAAACACATCTTACTGCTAATTAGACTCAAAAAAATTATTAAGTTCATCAAAGTCAGTAAAATTCATAAGAGTTGAAAATATCGTTAAGGGGTGAGTTTGAAGGGTTGATGATGTTCGGTAATCAAAGAAAATCTTTTTTTGAGGTCCAAAAAAAAACATCTTATTGCTAATTAGGCTCAAAAAAATTATTAGGTTCATCAAAGTCAGTAAAAGTCATAAGAGTTGAAAATATCGATTAGGGGTGAGTTTGAAGGGTTGATGATGTTCGGTAATCAAAGAAAATCTTTTTTTGAGGTCCAAAAAAAAAAATCTTATTGCTAATTAGGTTAAAAAAAATTATTAGGTTCATCAAAGTCAGTAAAAGTCATAAGAGTTGAAAATATCGATTAGGGGTGAGTTTGAAGGGTTGCTGATGTTCGGTAATCAGAGAAAATCTTTTGTTGAGGTCCAACAAAAAACATCTCATTGCTAATTAGGCTCAAAAAAAATTATTAAGTTTATCAAAATCAGTAAAAGTCAAAAGAGTTGAAAATATCGATTAGGGGTGAGTTTAGAGGGTTGATGATGTTCGGTAATCAAAGAAAAATTTTTTTGAGCTCCAACAAAACACATCTTACTGCTAATTAGACTCAAAAAAATTATTAAGTTCATCAAAGTCAGTAAAATTCATAAGAGTTGAAAATATCGATCAGGGGTGAGTTTGAAGGGTTGATGATGTTCGGTAATCAAAGAAAATTCTTTTTGAGATCCAACAATAAACATCTTATTGCTAATTAGGCTCAAAAAAAATTATTAAGTTTATCAAATTCAGTAAAAGTCATAAGAGTTGAAAATATCGATTAGGGGTGAGTTTAGAGGGTTGATGATGTTCGATAATCAAAGAAAATTTTTTTTTAACTCCAACAAAACACATCTTACTGCTAATTAGACTCAAAAAAATTATTAAGTTCATCAAAGTCAGTAAAATTCATAAGAGTTGAAAATATGGATTAGGGGTGAGTTTGAAGGGTTGCTGATGTTCGGTAATCAGAGAAAATCTTTTTTTGAGGGTCAACAAAAAACATCTTATTGCTGATTAGGCTCAAAAAAAATTATTAAGTTCATCAAAGTCAGTAAAAGTCATAAGAGTTGAAAATATCGATTAGGGGTGAGTTTGAAGGGTTGCTGATGTTCGGTAATCAGAGAAAATCTTTTGATGAGGTCCAACAAAAAACATCTCATTGCTAATTAGGCTCAAAAAAAATTATTAAGTTTATCAAAATCAGTAAAAGTCATAAGAGTTGAAAATATCGATTAGGGGTGAGTTTGAAGGGTTGATGATGTTCGGTAATCAAAGATTCTCTTTTTTTGAGGTCCAACAAAAAACATCTTATTGCTAATTAGGCTCAAAAAAATTATTAGGTTCATCAAAGTCAGTAAATGTCATAAGAGTTGAAAATATCGATTAGGGGTGAGTTTGAAGGGTTGCTGATGTTCGGTAATCAGAGAAAATCTTTTTTTGAGGTTCAACAAAAAACATCTTATTGCTGATTAGGCTCAAAAAAAATTATTAAGTTCATCAAAGTCAGTAAAAGTCATAAGAGTTGAAAATATCGATTATGGGTGAGTTTGAAGGGTTGATGATGTTCGGTAATCAAAAAAAATCTTTTTTTGAGGTTCAAGAAAAAAGATCTTATTGATGATTAGGCTTAAAAAAATTGATTTAGTTCATGAAAGTCAGTAAAAGTCATAAGAGTTGAAAATATCGATTAGGGGTGAGTTTGAAGGGTTGATGATGTTCGGTAATCAAAGAAAATCTTTTTTTGAGGTTCAAGAAAAAACATCTTATTAATGATTAGGCTTAAAAAAATTGATTTAGTTCATCAAAGTCAGTAAAAGCCATAAGGGTTGAAAATATCGATTAGGGGTGAGTTTGAAGGTTTGATGATGTTCGGTAATCAGAGAAAATCTTTTTTTGAGGGTCAACAAAAAACATCTTATTGCTGATTAGGCTCAAAAAAAATTATTAAGTTCATCAAAGTCAGTAAAAGTCATAAGAGTTGAAAATATCGATTAGGGGTGAGTTTGAAGGGTTGCTGATGTTCGGTAATCAGAGAAAATCTTTTGATGAGGTCCAACAAAAAACATCTCATTGCTGATTAGGCTAAAAAAAAATTATTAAGTTCATCAAAGTCAGTAAAAGTCATAAGAGTTGAAAATATCGATTAGGGGTGAGTTTAGAGGGTTGATGATGTTCGATACTCAAAGAAAATTTTTATTGTGCTCCAACAAAACACATCTTACTGCTAATTAGACTCAAAAAAATTATTAAGTTCATCAAAGTCAGTAAAATTCATAAGAGTTGAAAATATCGTTAAGGGGTGAGTTTGAAGGGTTGATGATGTTCGGTAATCAAAGAAAATCTTTTTTTGAGGTCCAAAAAAAAACATCTTATTGCTAATTAGGCTCAAAAAAATTATTAGGTTCATCAAAGTCAGTAAAAGTCATAAGAGTTGAAAATATCGATTAGGGGTGAGTTTGAAGGGTTGATGATGTTCGGTAATCAAAGAAAATCTTTTTTTGAGGTCCAAAAAAAAAAATCTTATTGCTAATTAGGTTAAAAAAAATTATTAGGTTCATCAAAGTCAGTAAAAGTCATAAGAGTTGAAAATATCGATTAGGGGTGAGTTTGAAGGGTTGCTGATGTTCGGTAATCAGAGAAAATCTTTTGTTGAGGTCCAACAAAAAACATCTCATTGCTAATTAGGCTCAAAAAAAATTATTAAGTTTATCAAAATCAGTAAAAGTCAAAAGAGTTGAAAATATCGATTAGGGGTGAGTTTAGAGGGTTGATGATGTTCGGTAATCAAAGAAAAATTTTTTTGAGCTCCAACAAAACACATCTTACTGCTAATTAGACTCAAAAAAATTGTTAAGTTCATCAAAGTCAGTAAAATTCATAAGAGTTGAAAATATCGATCAGGGGTGAGTTTGAAGGGTTGATGATGTTCGGTAATCAAAGAAAATTCTTTTTGAGATCCAACAATAAACATCTTATTGCTAATTAGGCTCAAAAAAAATTATTAAGTTTATCAAATTCAGTAAAAGTCATAAGAGTTGAAAATATCGATTAGGGGTGAGTTTAGAGGGTTGATGATGTTCGATAATCAAAGAAAATTTTTTTTTAACTCCAACAAAACACATCTTACTGCTAATTAGACTCAAAAAAATTATTAAGTTCATCAAAGTCAGTAAAATTCATAAGAGTTGAAAATATCGATTAGGGGTGAGTTTGAAGGGTTGCTGATGTTCGGTAATCAGAGAAAATCTTTTTTTGAGGGTCAACAAAAAACATCTTATTGCTGATTAGGCTCAAAAAAAATTATTAAGTTCATCAAAGTCAGTAAAAGTCATAAGAGTTGAAAATATCGATTAGGGGTGAGTTTGAAGGGTTGCTGATGTTCGGTAATCAGAGAAAATCTTTTGATGAGGTCCAACAAAAAACATCTCATTGCTAATTAGGCTCAAAAAAAATTATTAAGTTTATCAAAATCAGTAAAAGTCATAAGAGTTGAAAATATCGATTAGGGGTGAGTTTGAAGGGTTGCTGATGTTCGGTAATCAGAGAAAATCTTTTTTTGAGGGTCAACAAAAAACATCTTATTGCTGATTAGGCTCAAAAAAAATTATTAAGTTCATCAAAGTCAGTAAAAGTCATAAGAGTTGAAAATATCGATTAGGGGTGAGTTTAGAGGGTTGATGATGTTCGATAATCAAAGAAAATTTTTTTTGAGCTCCAACAAAACACATCTTACTGCTAATTAGACTCAAAAAAATTATTAAGTTCATCAAAGTCAGTAAAATTCATAAGAGTTGAAAATATCGTTAAGGGGTGAGTTTGAAGGGTTGATGATGTTCGGTAATCAAAGATTCTCTTTTTTTGAGGTCCAACAAAAAACATCTTATTGCTAATTAGGCTCAAAAAAATTATTAGGTTCATCAAAGTCAGTAAATGTCATAAGAGTTGAAAATATCGATTAGGGGTGAGTTTGAAGGGTTGCTGATGTTCGGTAATCAGAGAAAATCTTTTTTTGAGGTTCAACAAAAAACATCTTATTGCTGATTAGGCTCAAAAAAAATTATTAAGTTCATCAAAGTCAGTAAAAGTCATAAGAGTTGAAAATATCGATTATGGGTGAGTTTGAAGGGTTGATGATGTTCGGTAATCAAAAAAAATCTTTTTTTGAGGTTCAAGAAAAAAGATCTTATTGATGATTAGGCTAAAAAAAAATTATTAAGTTCATCAAAGTCAGTAAAAGTCATAAGAGTTGAAAATATCGATTAGGGGTGAGTTTGAAGGTTTGATGATGTTCGGTAATCAGAGAAAATCTTTTTTTGAGGGTCAACAAAAAACATCTTATTGCTGATTAGGCTAAAAAAAAATTATTAAGTTCATCAAAGTCAGTAAAAGTCATAAGAGTTGAAAATATCGATTAGGGGTGAGTTTAGAGGGTTGATGATGTTCGATACTCAAAGAAAATTTTTATTGTGCTCCAACAAAACACATCTTACTGCTAATTAGACTCAAAAAAATTATTAAGTTCATCAAAGTCAGTAAAATTCATAAGAGTTGAAAATATCGTTAAGGGGTGAGTTTGAAGGGTTGATGATGTTCGGTAATCAAAGAAAATCTTTTTTTGAGGTCCAAAAAAAAACATCTTATTGCTAATTAGGCTCAAAAAAATTATTAGGTTCATCAAAGTCAGTAAAAGTCATAAGAGTTGAAAATATCGATTAGGGGTGAGTTTGAAGGGTTGATGATGTTCGGTAATCAAAGAAAATCTTTTTTTGAGGTCCAAAAAAAAAAATCTTATTGCTAATTAGGTTAAAAAAAATTATTAGGTTCATCAAAGTCAGTAAAAGTCATAAGAGTTGAAAATATCGATTAGGGGTGAGTTTGAAGGGTTGCTGATGTTCGGTAATCAGAGAAAATCTTTTGTTGAGGTCCAACAAAAAACATCTCATTGCTAATTAGGCTCAAAAAAAATTATTAAGTTTATCAAAATCAGTAAAAGTCAAAAGAGTTGAAAATATCGATTAGGGGTGAGTTTAGAGGGTTGATGATGTTCGGTAATCAAAGAAAAATTTTTTTGAGCTCCAACAAAACACATCTTACTGCTAATTAGACTCAAAAAAATTATTAAGTTCATCAAAGTCAGTAAAATTCATAAGAGTTGAAAATATCGATCAGGGGTGAGTTTGAAGGGTTGATGATGTTCGGTAATCAAAGAAAATTCTTTTTGAGATCCAACAATAAACATCTTATTGCTAATTAGGCTCAAAAAAAATTATTAAGTTTATCAAATTCAGTAAAAGTCATAAGAGTTGAAAATATCGATTAGGGGTGAGTTTAGAGGGTTGATGATGTTCGATAATCAAAGAAAATTTTTTTTTAACTCCAACAAAACACATCTTACTGCTAATTAGACTCAAAAAAATTATTAAGTTCATCAAAGTCAGTAAAATTCATAAGAGTTGAAAATATCGATTAGGGGTGAGTTTGAAGGGTTGCTGATGTTCGGTAATCAGAGAAAATCTTTTTTTGAGGGTCAACAAAAAACATCTTATTGCTGATTAGGCTCAAAAAAAATTATTAAGTTCATCAAAGTCAGTAAAAGTCATAAGAGTTGAAAATATCGATTAGGGGTGAGTTTGAAGGGTTGCTGATGTTCGGTAATCAGAGAAAATCTTTTGATGAGGTCCAACAAAAAACATCTCATTGCTAATTAGGCTCAAAAAAAATTATTAAGTTTATCAAAATCAGTAAAAGTCATAAGAGTTGAAAATATCGATTAGGGGTGAGTTTGAAGGGTTGCTGATGTTCGGTAATCAGAGAAAATCTTTTTTTGAGGGTCAACAAAAAACATCTTATTGCTGATTAGGCTCAAAAAAAATTATTAAGTTCATCAAAGTCAGTAAAAGTCATAAGAGTTGAAAATATCGATTAGGGGTGAGTTTAGAGGGTTGATGATGTTCGATAATCAAAGAAAATTTTTTTTGAGCTCCAACAAAACACATCTTACTGCTAATTAGACTCAAAAAAATTATTAAGTTCATCAAAGTCAGTAAAATTCATAAGAGTTGAAAATATCGTTAAGGGGTGAGTTTGAAGGGTTGATGATGTTCGGTAATCAAAGATTCTCTTTTTTTGAGGTCCAACAAAAAACATCTTATTGCTAATTAGGCTCAAAAAAATTATTAGGTTCATCAAAGTCAGTAAATGTCATAAGAGTTGAAAATATCGATTAGGGGTGAGTTTGAAGGGTTGCTGATGTTCGGTAATCAGAGAAAATCTTTTTTTGAGGTTCAACAAAAAACATCTTATTGCTGATTAGGCTCAAAAAAAATTATTAAGTTCATCAAAGTCAGTAAAAGTCATAAGAGTTGAAAATATCGATTATGGGTGAGTTTGAAGGGTTGATGATGTTCGGTAATCAAAAAAAATCTTTTTTTGAGGTTCAAGAAAAAAGATCTTATTGATGATTAGGCTTAAAAAAATTGATTTAGTTCATGAAAGTCAGTAAAAGTCATAAGAGTTGAAAATATCGATTAGGGGTGAGTTTGAAGGGTTGATGATGTTCGGTAATCAAAGAAAATCTTTTTTTGAGGTTCAAGAAAAAACATCTTATTAATGATTAGGCTTAAAAAAATTGATTTAGTTCATCAAAGTCAGTAAAAGCCATAAGGGTTGAAAATATCGATTAGGGGTGAGTTTGAAGGTTTGATGATGTTCGGTAATCAGAGAAAATCTTTTTTTGAGGGTCAACAAAAAACATCTTATTGCTGATTAGGCTAAAAAAAAATTATTAAGTTCATCAAAGTCAGTAAAAGTCATAAGAGTTGAAAATATCGATTAGGGGTGAGTTTAGAGGGTTGATGATGTTCGATAATCAAAGAAAATTTTTATTGTGCTCCAACAAAACACATCTTACTGCTAATTAGACTCAAAAAAATTATTAAGTTCATCAAAGTCAGTAAAATTCATAAGAGTTGAAAATATCGTTAAGGGGTGAGTTTGAAGGGTTGATGATGTTCGGTAATCAAAGAAAATCTTTTTTTGAGGTCCAAAAAAAAACATCTTATTGCTAATTAGGCTCAAAAAAATTATTAGGTTCATCAAAGTCAGTAAAAGTCATAAGAGTTGAAAATATCGATTAGGGGTGAGTTTGAAGGGTTGATGATGTTCGGTAATCAAAGAAAATCTTTTTTTGAGGTCCAAAAAAAAACATCTTATTGCTAATTAGGTTAAAAAAAATTATTAGGTTCATCAAAGTCAGTAAAAGTCATAAGAGTTGAAAATATCGATTAGGGGTGAGTTTGAAGGGTTGCTGATGTTCGGTAATCAGAGAAAATCTTTTGTTGAGGTCCAACAAAAAACATCTCATTGCTAATTAGGCTCAAAAAAAATTATTAAGTTTATCAAAATCAGTAAAAGTCAAAAGAGTTGAAAATATCGATTAGGGGTGAGTTTAGAGGGTTGATGATGTTCGGTAATCAAAGAAAAATTTTTTTGAGCTCCAACAAAACACATCTTACTGCTAATTAGACTCAAAAAAATTATTAAGTTCATCAAAGTCAGTAAAATTCATAAGAGTTGAAAATATCGATCAGGGGTGAGTTTGAAGGGTTGATGATGTTCGGTAATCAAAGAAAATTCTTTTTGAGATCCAACAATAAACATCTTATTGCTAATTAGGCTCAAAAAAAATTATTAAGTTCATCAAAGTCAGTAAAAGTCATAAGAGTTGAAAATATCGATTAGGGGTGAGTTTGAAGGGTTGCTGATGTTCGGTAATCAGAGAAAATCTTTTGATAAGGTCCAACAAAAAACATCTCATTGCTAATTAGGCTCAAAAAAAATTATTAAGTTTATCAAAATCAGTAAAAGTCATAAGAGTTGAAAATATCGATTAGGGGTGAGTTTGAAGGGTTGCTGATGTTCGGTAATCAGAGAAAATCTTTTTTTGAGGGTCAACAAAAAACATCTTATTGCTGATTAGGCTCAAAAAAAATTATTAAGTTCATCAAAGTCAGTAAAAGTCATAAGAGTTGAAAATATCGATTAGGGGTGAGTTTAGAGGGTTGATGATGTTCGATAATCAAAGAAAATTTTTTTTGAGCTCCAACAAAACACATCTTACTGCTAATTAGACTCAAAAAAATTATTAAGTACATCAAAGTCAGTAAAATTCATAAGAGTTGAAAATATCGTTAAGGGGTGAGTTTGAAGGGTTGATGATGTTCGGTAATCAAAGATTCTCTTTTTTTGAGGTCCAACAAAAAACATCTTATTGCTAATTAGGCTCAAAAAAATTATTAGGTTCATCAAAGTCAGTAAATGTCATAAGAGTTGAAAATATCGATTAGGGGTGAGTTTGAAGGGTTGCTGATGTTCGGTAATCAGAGAAAATCTATTTTTGAGGTTCAACAAAAAACATCTTATTGCTGATTAGGCTCAAAAAAAATTGTTAAGTTCATCAAAGTCAGTAAAAGTCATAAGAGTTGAAAATATCGATTATGGGTGAGTTTGAAGGGTTGATGATGTTCGGTAATCAAAAAAAATCTTTTTTTGAGGTTCAAGAAAAAAGATCTTATTGATGATTAGGCTTAAAAAAATTGATTTAGTTCATGAAAGTCAGTAAAAGTCATAAGAGTTGAAAATATCGATTAGGGGTGAGTTTGAAGGGTTGATGATGTTCGGTAATCAAAGAAAATCTTTTTTTGAGGTTCAAGAAAAAACATCTTATTAATGATTAGGCTTAAAAAAATTGATTTAGTTCATCAAAGTCAGTAAAAGCCATAAGGGTTGAAAATATCGATTAGGGGTGAGTTTGAAGGTTTGATGATGTTCGGTAATCAGAGAAAATCTTTTTTTGAGGGTCAACAAAAAACATCTTATTGCTGATTAGGCTAAAAAAAAATTATTAAGTTCATCAAAGTCAGTAAAAGTCATAAGAGTTGAAAATATCGATTAGGGGTGAGTTTAGAGGGTTGATGATGTTCGATAATCAAAGAAAATTTTTATTGTGCTCCAACAAAACACATCTTACTGCTAATTAGACTCAAAAAAATTATTAAGTTCATCAAAGTCAGTAAAATTCATAAGAGTTGAAAATATCGTTAAGGGGTGAGTTTGAAGGGTTGATGATGTTCGGTAATCAAAGAAAATCTTTTTTTGAGGTCCAAAAAAAAACATCTTATTGCTAATTAGGCTCAAAAAAATTATTAGGTTCATCAAAGTCAGTAAAAGTCATAAGAGTTGAAAATATCGATTAGGGGTGAGTTTGAAGGGTTGATGATGTTCGGTAATCAAATAAAATCTTTTTTTGAGGTCCAAAAAAAAACATCTTATTGCTAATTAGGTTAAAAAAAATTATTAGGTTCATCAAAGTCAGTAAAAGTCATAAGAGTTGAAAATATCGATTAGGGGTGAGTTTGAAGGGTTGCTGATGTTCGGTAATCAGAGAAAATCTTTTGTTGAGGTCCAACAAAAAACATCTCATTGCTAATTAGGCTCAAAATAAATTATTAAGTTTATCAAAATCAGTAAAAGTCAAAAGAGTTGAAAATATCGATTAGGGGTGAGTTTAGAGGGTTGATGATGTTCGGTAATCAAAGAAAAATTTTTTTGAGCTCCAACAAAACACATCTTACTGCTAATTAGACTCAAAAAAATTATTAAGTTCATCAAAGTCAGTAAAATTCATAAGAGTTGAAAATATCGATCAGGGGTGAGTTTGAAGGGTTGATGATGTTCGGTAATCAAAGAAAATTCTTTTTAAGATCCAACAATAAACATCTTATTGCTAATTAGGCTCAAAAAAAATTATTAAGTTTATCAAATTCAGTAAAAGTCATAAGAGTTGAAAATATCGATTAGGGGTGAGTTTAGAGGGTTGATGATGTTCGATAATCAAAGAAAATTTTTTTTTAACTCCAACAAAACACATCTTACTGCTAATTAGACTCAAAAAAATTATTAAGTTCATCAAAGTCAGTAAAATTCATAAGAGTTGAAAATATCGATTAGGGGTGAGTTGGAAGGGTTGCTGATGTTCGGTAATCAGAGAAAATCTTTTTTTGAGGGTCAACAAAAAACATCTTATTGCTGATTAGGCTCAAAAAAAATTATTAAGTTCATCAAAGTCAGTAAAAGTCATAAGAGTTGAAAATATCGATTAGGGGTGAGTTTGAAGGGTTGCTGATGTTCGGTAATCAGAGAAAATCTTTTGATGAGGTCCAACAAAGAACATCTCATTGCTAATTAGGCTCAAAAAAAATTATTAAGTTTATCAAAATCAGTAAAAGTCATAAGAGTTGAAAATATCGATTAGGGGTGAGTTTGAAGGGTTGCTGATGTTCGGTAATCAGAGAAAATCTTTTGTTGAGGTCCAACAAAAAACATCTCATTGCTAATTAGGCTCAAAAAAAATTATTAAGTTTATCAAAATCAGTAAAAGTCATAAGAGTTGAAAATATCGATTAGGGGTGAGTTTAGAGGGTTGATGATGTTCGGTAATCAAAGAAAAATTTTTTTGAGCTCCAAAAAAAAACACATCTTACTGCTAATTAGACTCAAAAAAATTATTAAGTTCATCAAAGTCAGTAAAATTCATAAGAGTTGAAAATATCGATCAGGGGTGAGTTTGAAGGGTTGATGATGTTCGGTAATCAGAGAAAATTCTTTTTGAGATCCAACAATAAACATCTTATTGCTAATTAGGCTCAAAAAAAATTATTAAGTTTATCAAATTCAGTAAAAGTCATAAGAGTTGAAAATATCGATTAGGGGTGAGTTTAGAGGGTTGATGATGTTCGGTAATCAAAGAAAATTTTTTTTGAGTTCCAACAAAACACATCTTACTGCTAATTAGACTCAAAAAAATTATTAAGTTCATCAAAGTCAGTTAAATTCATAAGAGTTGAAAATATCGTTAAGGGGTGAGTTTGAAGGGTTGATGATGTTCAGTAATCAGAGAAAATCTTTTTTTGAGGGTCAACAAAAAACATCTTATTGCTGATTAGGCTCAAAAAAAATTATTAAGTTCATCAAAGTCAGTAAAAGTCATAAGAGTTGAAAATATCGATTAGGGGTGAGTTTAGAGGGTTGATGATGTTCGATAATCAAAGAAAATTTTTTTTAAGCTCCAACAAAACACATCTTACTGCTAATTAGACTCAAAAAAATTATTAAGTTCATCAAAGTCAGTAAAATTCATAAGAGTTAAAAATATCGATTAGGGGTGAGTTTGAAGGGTTGCTGATGTTCGGTAATCAGAGAAAATCTTTTGTTGAGGTCCAACAAAAAACATCTCATTGCTAATTAGGCTCAAAAAAAATTATTAAGTTTATCAAAATCAGTAAAAGTCATAAGAGTTGAAAATATCGATTAGGGGTGAGTTTAGAGGGTTGATAATGTTCGGTAATCAAAGAAAAATTTTTTTGAGCTCCAACAAAACACATCTTACTGCTAATTAGACTCAAAAAAATTATTAAGTTCATCAAAGTCAGTAAAATTCATAAGAGTTGAAAATATCGATTAGGGGTGAGTTTGAAGGGTTGCTGATGTTCGGTAATCAGAGAAAATCTTTTTTTGAGGGTCAACAAAAAACATCTTATTGCTGATTAGGCTCAAAAAAAATTATTAAGTTCATCAAAGTCAGTAAAAGTCATAAGAGTTGAAAATATCGATTAGGGGTGAGTTTGAAGGGTTGCTGATGTTCGGTAATCAGAGAAAATCTTTTGATGAGGTCCAACAAAAAACATCTCATTGCTAATTAGGCTCAAAAAAAATTATTAAGTTTATCAAAATCAGTAAAAGTCATAAGAGTTGAAAATATCGATTAGGGGTGAGTTTAGAGGGTTGATGATGTTCGGTAATCAAAGAAAAATTTTTTTGAGCTCCAAAAAAAAACACATCTTACTGCTAATTAGACTCAAAAAAATTATTAAGTTCATCAAAGTCAGTAAAATTCATAAGAGTTGAAAATATCGATCAGGGGTGAGTTTGAAGGGTTGATGATGTTCGGTAATCAGAGAAAATTCTTTTTGAGATCCAACAATAAACATCTTATTGCTAATTAGGCTCAAAAAAAATTATTAAGTTTATCAAATTCAGTAAAAGTCATAAGAGTTGAAAATATCGATTAGGGGTGAGTTTAGAGGGTTGATGATGTTCGGTAATCAAAGAAAATTTTTTTTGAGTTCCAACAAAACACATCTTACTGCTAATTAGACTCAAAAAAATTATTAAGTTCATCAAAGTCAGTTAAATTCATAAGAGTTGAAAATATCGTTAAGGGGTGAGTTTGAAGGGTTGATGATGTTCAGTAATCAGAGAAAATCTTTTTTTGAGGGTCAACAAAAAACATCTTATTGCTGATTAGGCTCAAAAAAAATTATTAAGTTCATCAAAGTCAGTAAAAGTCATAAGAGTTGAAAATATCGATTAGGGGTGAGTTTAGAGGGTTGATGATGTTCGATAATCAAAGAAAATTTTTTTTAAGCTCCAACAAAACACATCTTACTGCTAATTAGACTCAAAAAAATTATTAAGTTCATCAAAGTCAGTAAAATTCATAAGAGTTAAAAATATCGATTAGGGGTGAGTTTGAAGGGTTGCTGATGTTCGGTAATCAGAGAAAATCTTTTGTTGAGGTCCAACAAAAAACATCTCATTGCTAATTAGGCTCAAAAAAAATTATTAAGTTTATCAAAATCAGTAAAAGTCATAAGAGTTGAAAATATCGATTAGGGGTGAGTTTAGAGGGTTGATGATGTTCGGTAATCAAAGAAAAATTTTTTTGAGCTCCAACAAAACACATCTTACTGCTAATTAGACTCAAAAAAATTATTAAGTTCATCAAAGTCAGTAAAATTCATAAGAGTTGAAAATATCGATCAGGGGTGAGTTTGAAGGGTTGATGATGTTCGGTAATCAAAGAAAATTCTTTTTGAGATCCAACAATAAACATCTTATTGCTAATTAGGCTCAAAAAAAATTATTAAGTTTATCAAAATCAGTAAAAGTCATAAGAGTTGAAAATATCGATTAGGGGTGAGTTTAGAGGGTTAATGATGTTCGGTAATCAAAGAAAATTTTTTTTGAGCTCCAACAAAACACATCTTACTGCTAATTAGACTCAAAAAAATTATTAAGTTCATCAAAGTCAGTTAAATTCAGAAGGGTTGAAAATATCGTTAAGGTGTGAGTTTGAAGGGTTGATGATGTTCGGTAATCAGAGAAAATCTTTTTTTGAGGGTCAACAAAAAACATCTTATTGCTGATTAGGCTCAAAAAAAATTATTAAGTTCATCAAAGTCAGTAAAATTCATAAGAGTTGAAAATATCGATTAGGGGTGAGTTTGAAGGGTTGCTGATGTTTGGTAATCAGAGAAAATCTTTTTTTAAGGGTCAACAAAAAACATCTTATTGCTGATTAGGCTCAAAAAAACTTATTAAGTTCATCAAAGTCAGTAAAAGTCATAAGAGTTGAAAATATCGATTAGGGGTGAGTTTAGAGGGTTGATGATGTTCGATAATCAAAGAAAATTTTTTTTGAGCTCCAACAAAACACATCTTACTGCTAATTAGACTCAAAAAAATTATTAAGTTCATCAAAGTCAGTAAAATTCATAAGAGTTAAAAATATCGATTAGGGGTGAGTTTGAAGGGTTGCTGATGTTCGGTAATCAGAGAAAATCTTTTTTTGAGGGTCAACAAAAAACATCTTATTGCTGATTAGGCTCAAAAAAAATTATTAAGTTCATCAAAGTCAGTAAAAGTCATAAGAGTTGAAAATATTGATTAGGGGTGAGTTTAGAGGGTTAATGATGTTCGATAATCAAAGAAAATTTTTTTTGAGCTCCAACAAAACACATCTTACTGCTAATTAGACTCAAAAAAATTATTAAGTTCATCAAAGTCTGTAAAATTCATAAGAGTTGAAAATATCGTTAAGGGGTGAGTTTGAAGGGTTGATGATGTTCGGTAATCAAAGATTCTCTTTTTTTGAGGTCCAACAAAAAACATCTTATTGCTAATTAGGCTCAAAAAAATTATTAGGTTCATTAAAGTCAGTAAAAGTCATAAGAGTTGAAAATATCGATTAGGGGTGAGTTTGAAGGGTTGATGATGTTCGGTAATCAAAGAAAATCTTTTTTTGAGGTTCAAGAAAAAACATCTTATTGATGATTAGGCTTAAAAAAATTGATTTAGTTCATGAAAGTCAGTAAAAGTCATAAGAGTTGAAAATATCGATTAGGGGTGAGTTTGAAGGGTTGATGATGTTCGGTTATCAAAGAAAATCTTTTTTTGAGGTTCAAGAAAAAACATCTTATTAATGATTAGGCTTAAAAAAATTGATTTAGTTCATCAAAGTCAGTAAAAGCCATAAGGGTTGAAAATATCGATTAGGGGTGAGTTTGAAGGTTTGATGATGTTCGGTAATCAAAGAAAATCTTTTGTTGAGGTCCAACAAAAAACATCTTATTGCTAATTAGGCTCAAAAAAAATTATTAAGTTCATCAAAGTCAGTAAAAGTCATAGGAGTTGAAAATATCGATTAGGGGTGAGTTTGAAGGGTTAATGATGTTCGATAATCAAATAAAATCTTTGTTTAAGGTCCAACAAAAAACATCTTATTGCTGATTAGGTTAAAAAAAAATTATTAAGTTCATCAAAGTCAGTAAAAGTCATAAGAGTTGAAAATATCGATTAGGAGTGAGTTTGAAGGGTTGATGATGTTCGGTAATCAGAGAAAATCTTTTTTTGAGGGTCAACAAAAAACATCTTATTGCTGATTAGGCTAAAAAAAATTATTAAGTTCATCAAAGTCAGTAAAAGTCATAAGAGTTGAAAATATCGATTAGGGGTGAGTTTAGAGGGTTGATGATGTTCGATAATCAAAGAAAATTTTTATTGTGCTCCAACAAAACACATCTTACTGCTAATTAGACTCAAAAAAATTATTAAGTTCATCAAAGTCAGTAAAATTCATAAGAGTTGAAAATATCGTTAAGGGGTGAGTTTGAAGGGTTGATGATGTTCGGTAATCAAAGAAAATCTTTTTTTGAGGTCCAAAAAAAAACATCTTATTGCTAATTAGGCTCAAAAAAATTATTAGGTTCATCAAAGTCAGTAAAAGTCATAAGAGTTGAAAATATCGATTAGGGGTGAGTTTGAAGGGTTGATGATGTTCGGTAATCAAAGAAAATCTTTTTTTGAGGTCCAAAAAAAAACATCTTATTGCTAATTAGGCTCAAAAAAATTATTAGGTTCATCAAAGTCAGTAAAAGTCATAAGAGTTGAAAATATCGATTAGGGGTGAATTTAAAGGGTTGATGATGTTCGGTAATCAAAGAAAATCTTTGTTTGAGGTCCAACAAAAAACATCTTATTGCTGATTAGGCTCAAAAAAAAT
The DNA here is from genome assembly GCA_037103525.1 of Ganaspis brasiliensis. Taxonomy (NCBI): domain Eukaryota; kingdom Metazoa; phylum Arthropoda; class Insecta; order Hymenoptera; family Figitidae; genus Ganaspis; species Ganaspis brasiliensis. Next base: position 309,794 of record JAZKLR010000381.1, on the reverse strand, counting down.
TATTAAGTTTATCAAAGTCAGTAAAAGTCATAAGAGTTGAAAATATCGATTAGGGGTGAGTTTAGAGGGTTGATGATGTTCGGTAATCAAAGAAAAATTTTTTTGAGCTCCAACAAAACACATCTTACTGCTAATTAGACTCAAAAAAATTATTAAGTTCATCAAAGTCAGTAAAATTCATAAGAGTTGAAAATATCGATCAGGGGTGAGTTTGAAGGGTTAATGATGTTCGGTAATCAGAGAAAATCTTTTTTTGAGGGTCAACAAAAAACATCTTATTGCTGATTAGGCTCAAAAAAAATTATTAAGTTCATTAAAGTCAGTAAAAGTCATAAGAGTTGAAAATATCGATTAGGGGTGAGTTTAGAGGGTTGATGATGTTCGGTAATCAAAGAAAATTTTTTTTGAGCTCCAACAAAACACATCTTACTGCTAATTAGACTCAAAAAAATTATTAAGTTCATCAAAGTCAGTAAAATTCACAAGAGTTGAAAATATCGATCAGGGGTGAGTTTGAAGGGTTGATGATGTTCGGTAATCAAAGAAAATTCTTTTTGAGATCCAACAAAAAACATCTTATTGCTAATTAGGCTCAAAAAAAATTATTAAGTTTATCAAATTCAGTAAAAGTCATAAGAGTTGAAAATATCGATTAGGGGTGAGTTTAGAGGGTTGATGATGTTCGGTAATCAAAGAAAAATTTTTTTGAGCTCCAACAAAACACATCTTACTGCTAATTAGACTCAAAAAAATTATTAAGTTCATCAAAGTCAGTAAAATTCATAAGAGTTGAAAATATCGATTAGGGGTGAGTTTGAAGGGTTGCTGATGTTCGGTAATCAGAGAAAATCTTTTGATGAGGTCCAACAAAAAACATCTCATTGCTAATTAGGCTCAAAAAAAATTATTAAGTTTATCAAAATCAGTAAAAGTCATAAGAGTTGAAAATATCGATTAGGGGTGAGTTTGAAGGGTTGCTGATGTTCGGTAATCAGAGAAAATCTTTTGTTGAGGTCCAACAAAAAACATCTCATTGCTAATTAGGCTCAAAAAAAATTATTAAGTTTATCAAAATCAGTAAAAGTCATAAGAGTTGAAAATATCGATTAGGGGTGAGTTTAGAGGGTTGATGATGTTCGGTAATCAAAGAAAAATTTTTTTGAGCTCCAAAAAAAAACACATCTTACTGCTAATTAGACTCAAAAAAATTATTAAGTTCATCAAAGTCAGTAAAATTCATAAGAGTTGAAAATATCGATCAGGGGTGAGTTTGAAGGGTTGATGATGTTCGGTAATCAGAGAAAATTCTTTTTGAGATCCAACAATAAACATCTTATTGCTAATTAGGCTCAAAAAAAATTATTAAGTTTATCAAATTCAGTAAAAGTCATAAGAGTTGAAAATATCGATTAGGGGTGAGTTTAGAGGGTTGATGATGTTCGGTAATTAAAGAAAATTTTTTTTGAGTTCCAACAAAACACATCTTACTGCTAATTAGACTCAAAAAAATTATTAAGTTCATCAAAGTCAGTTAAATTCATAAGAGTTGAAAATATCGTTAAGGGGTGAGTTTGAAGGGTTGATGATGTTCGGTAATCAGAGAAAATCTTTTTTTGAGGGTCAACAAAAAACATCTTATTGCTGATTAGGCTCAAAAAAAATTATTAAGTTCATCAAAGTCAGTAAAAGTCATAAGAGTTGAAAATATCGATTAGGGGTGAGTTTAGAGGGTTGATGATGTTCGATAATCAAAGAAAATTTTTTTTAAGCTCCAACAAAACACATCTTACTGCTAATTAGACTCAAAAAAATTATTAAGTTCATCAAAGTCAGTAAAATTCATAAGAGTTAAAAATATCGATTAGGGGTGAGTTTGAAGGGTTGCTGATGTTCGGTAATCAGAGAAAATCTTTTTTTGAGGGTCAACAAAAAACATCTTATTGCTGATTAGGCTCAAAAAAAATTATTAAGTTCATCAAAGTCAGTAAAAGTCATAAGAGTTGAAAATATCGATTAGGGGTGAGTTTAGAGGGTTGATGATGTTCGATAATCAAAGAAAATTTTTTTTAAGCTCCAACAAAACACATCTTACTGCTAATTAGACTCAAAAAAATTATTAAGTTCATCAAAGTCAGTAAAATTCATAAGAGTTAAAAATATCGATTAGGGGTGAGTTTGAAGGGTTGCTGATGTTCGGTAATCAGAGAAAATCTTTTGTTGAGGTCCAACAAAAAACATCTCATTGCTAATTAGGCTCAAAAAAAATTATTAAGTTTATCAAAATCAGTAAAAGTCATAAGAGTTGAAAATATCGATTAGGGGTGAGTTTAGAGGGTTGATGATGTTCGGTAATCAAAGAAAAATTTTTTTGAGCTCCAACAAAACACATCTTACTGCTAATTAGACTCAAAAAAATTATTAAGTTCATCAAAGTCAGTAAAATTCATAAGAGTTGAAAATATCGATCAGGGGTGAGTTTGAAGGGTTGATGATGTTCGGTAATCAAAGAAAATTCTTTTTGAGATCCAACAATAAACATCTTATTGCTAATTAGGCTCAAAAAAAATTATTAAGTTTATCAAAATCAGTAAAAGTCATAAGAGTTGAAAATATCGATTAGGGGTGAGTTTAGAGGGTTAATGATGTTCGGTAATCAAAGAAAATTTTTTTTGAGCTCCAACAAAACACATCTTACTGCTAATTAGACTCAAAAAAATTATTAAGTTCATCAAAGTCAGTTAAATTCAGAAGGGTTGAAAATATCGTTAAGGGGTGAGTTTGAAGGGTTGATGATGTTCGGTAATCAGAGAAAATCTTTTTTTGAGGTTCAAGAAAAAACATCTTATTGCTGATTAGGCTCAAAAAAAATTATTAAGTTCATCAAAGTCAGTAAAAGTCATAAGAGTTGAAAATATCGATTAGGGGTGAGTTTGAAGGGTTGATGATGTTCGGTAATCAAAGAAAATCTTTTTTTGAGGTTCAAGAAAAAACATCTTATTGATGATTAGGCTTAAAAAAATTGATTTAGTTCATGAAAGTCAGTAAAAGTCATAAGAGTTGAAAATATCGATTAGGGGTGAGTTTGAAGGGTTGATGATGTTCGGTTATCAAAGAAAATCTTTTTTTGAGGTTCAAGAAAAAACATCTTATTAATGATTAGGCTTAAAAAAATTGATTTAGTTCATCAAAGTCAGTAAAAGCCATAAGGGTTGAAAATATCGATTAGGGGTGAGTTTGAAGGTTTGATGATGTTCGGTAATCAAAGAAAATCTTTTGTTGAGGTCCAACAAAAAACATCTTATTGCTAATTAGGCTCAAAAAAAATTATTAAGTTCATCAAAGTCAGTAAAAGTCATAGGAGTTGAAAATATCGATTAGGGGTGAGTTTGAAGGGTTAATGATGTTCGATAATCAAATAAAATCTTTGTTTAAGGTCCAACAAAAAACATCTTATTGCTGATTAGGTTAAAAAAAAATTATTAAGTTCATCAAAGTCAGTAAAAGTCATAAGAGTTGAAAATATCGATTAGGAGTGAGTTTGAAGGGTTGATGATGTTCGGTAATCAGAGAAAATCTTTTTTTGAGGGTCAACAAAAAACATCTTATTGCTGATTAGGCTAAAAAAAATTATTAAGTTCATCAAAGTCAGTAAAAGTCATAAGAGTTGAAAATATCGATTAGGGGTGAGTTTAGAGGGTTGATGATGTTCGATAATCAAAGAAAATTTTTATTGTGCTCCAACAAAACACATCTTACTGCTAATTAGACTCAAAAAAATTATTAAGTTCATCAAAGTCAGTAAAATTCATAAGAGTTGAAAATATCGTTAAGGGGTGAGTTTGAAGGGTTGATGATGTTCGGTAATCAAAGAAAATCTTTTTTTGAGGTCCAAAAAAAAACATCTTATTGCTAATTAGGCTCAAAAAAATTATTAGGTTCATCAAAGTCAGTAAAAGTCATAAGAGTTGAAAATATCGATTAGGGGTGAGTTTGAAGGGTTGATGATGTTCGGTAATCAAAGAAAATATTTTTTTGAGGTCCAAAAAAAAACATCTTATTGCTAATTAGGCTCAAAAAAATTATTAGGTTCATCAAAGTCAGTAAAAGTCATAAGAGTTGAAAATATCGATTAGGGGTGAATTTAAAGGGTTGATGATGTTCGGTAATCAAAGAAAATCTTTGTTTGAGGTCCAACAAAAAACATCTTATTGCTGATTAGGCTCAAAAAAAATTATTAAGTTTATCAAAGTCAGTAAAAGTCATAAGAGTTGAAAATATCGATTAGGGGTGAGTTTAGAGGGTTGATGATGTTCGGTAATCAAAGAAAAAATTTTTTGAGCTCCAACAAAACACATCTTACTGCTAATTAGACTCAAAAAAATTATTAAGTTCATCAAAGTCAGTAAAATTCATAAGAGTTGAAAATATCGATCAGGGGTGAGTTTGAAGGGTTAATGATGTTCGGTAATCAGAGAAAATCTTTTTTTGAGGGTCAACAAAAAACATCTTATTGCTGATTAGGCTCAAAAAAAATTATTAAGTTCATTAAAGTCAGTAAAAGTCATAAGAGTTGAAAATATCGATTAGGGGTGAGTTTAGAGGGTTGATGATGTTCGGTAATCAAAGAAAATTTTTTTTGAGCTCCAACAAAACACATCTTACTGCTAATTAGACTCAAAAAAATTATTAAGTTCATCAAAGTCAGTAAAATTCACAAGAGTTGAAAATATCGATCAGGGGTGAGTTTGAAGGGTTGATGATGTTCGGTAATCAAAGAAAATTCTTTTTGAGATCCAACAAAAAACATCTTATTGCTAATTAGGCTCAAAAAAAATTATTAAGTTTATCAAATTCAGTAAAAGTCATAAGAGTTGAAAATATCGATTAGGGGTGAGTTTAGAGGGTTGATGATGTTCGGTAATCAAAGAAAAATTTTTTTGAGCTCCAACAAAACACATCTTACTGCTAATTAGACTCAAAAAAATTATTAAGTTCATCAAAGTCAGTAAAATTCATAAGAGTTGAAAATATCGATTAGGGGTGAGTTTGAAGGGTTGCTGATGTTCGGTAATCAGAGAAAATCTTTTTTTGAGGGTCAACAAAAAACATCTTATTGCTGATTAGGCTCAAAAAAAATTATTAAGTTTATCAAAATCAGTAAAAGTCATAAGAGTTGAAAATATCGATTAGGGGTGAGTTTGAAGGGTTGCTGATGTTCGGTAATCAGAGAAAATCTTTTGTTGAGGTCCAACAAAAAACATCTCATTGCTAATTAGGCTCAAAAAAAATTATTAAGTTTATCAAAATCAGTAAAAGTCATAAGAGTTGAAAATATCGATTAGGGGTGAGTTTAGAGGGTTGATGATGTTCGGTAATCAAAGAAAAATTTTTTTGAGCTCCAAAAAAAAACACATCTTACTGCTAATTAGACTCAAAAAAATTATTAAGTTCATCAAAGTCAGTAAAATTCATAAGAGTTGAAAATATCGATCAGGGGTGAGTTTGAAGGGTTGATGATGTTCGGTAATCAGAGAAAATTCTTTTTGAGATCCAACAATAAACATCTTATTGCTAATTAGGCTCAAAAAAAATTATTAAGTTTATCAAATTCAGTAAAAGTCATAAGAGTTGAAAATATCGATTAGGGGTGAGTTTAGAGGGTTGATGATGTTCGGTAATTAAAGAAAATTTTTTTTGAGTTCCAACAAAACACATCTTACTGCTAATTAGACTCAAAAAAATTATTAAGTTCATCAAAGTCAGTTAAATTCATAAGAGTTGAAAATATCGTTAAGGGGTGAGTTTGAAGGGTTGCTGATGTTCGGTAATCAGAGAAAATCTTTTGTTGAGGTCCAACAAAAAACATCTCATTGCTAATTAGGCTCAAAAAAAATTATTAAGTTTATCAAAATCAGTAAAAGTCATAAGAGTTGAAAATATCGATTAGGGGTGAGTTTAGAGGGTTGATGATGTTCGGTAATCAAAGAAAAATTTTTTTGAGCTCCAACAAAACACATCTTACTGCTAATTAGACTCAAAAAAATTATTAAGTTCATCAAAGTCAGTAAAATTCATAAGAGTTGAAAATATCGATCAGGGGTGAGTTTGAAGGGTTGATGATGTTCGGTAATCAAAGAAAATTCTTTTTGAGATCCAACAATAAACATCTTATTGCTAATTAGGCTCAAAAAAAATTATTAAGTTTATCAAAATCAGTAAAAGTCATAAGAGTTGAAAATATCGATTAGGGGTGAGTTTAGAGGGTTAATGATGTTCGGTAATCAAAGAAAATTTTTTTTGAGCTCCAACAAAACACATCTTACTGCTAATTAGACTCAAAAAAATTATTAAGTTCATCAAAGTCAGTTAAATTCAGAAGGGTTGAAAATATCGTTAAGGGGTGAGTTTGAAGGGTTGATGATGTTCGGTAATCAGAGAAAATCTTTTTTTGAGGGTCAACAAAAAACATCTTATTGCTGATTAGGCTCAAAAAAAATTATTAAGTTCATCAAAGTCAGTAAAATTCATAAGAGTTGAAAATATCGATTAGGGGTGAGTTTGAAGGGTTGCTGATGTTTGGTAATCAGAGAAAATCTTTTTTTAAGGGTCAACAAAAAACATCTTATTGCTGATTAGGCTCAAAAAAACTTATTAAGTTCATCAAAGTCAGTAAAAGTCATAAGAGTTGAAAATATCGATTAGGGGTGAGTTTAGAGGGTTGATGATGTTCGATAATCAAAGAAAATTTTTTTTGCGCTCCAACAAAACACATCTTACTGCTAATTAGACTCAAAAAAATTATTAAGTTCATCAAAGTCAGTAAAATTCATAAGAGTTAAAAATATCGATTAGGGGTGAGTTTGAAGGGTTGCTGATGTTCGGTAATCAGAGAAAATCTTTTTTTGAGGGTCAACAAAAAACATCTTATTGCTGATTAGGCTCAAAAAAAATTATTAAGTTCATCAAAGTCAGTAAAAGTCATAAGAGTTGAAAATATCGATTAGGGGTGAGTTTAGAGGGTTAATGATGTTCGATAATCAAAGAAAATTTTTTTTGAGCTCCAACAAAACACATCTTACTGCTAATTAGACTCAAAAAAATTATTAAGTTCATCAAAGTCTGTAAAATTCATAAGAGTTGAAAATATCGTTAAGGGGTGAGTTTGAAGGGTTGATGATGTTCGGTAATCAAAGATTCTCTTTTTTTGAGGTCCAACAAAAAACATCTTATTGCTAATTAGGCTCAAAAAAATTATTAGGTTCATTAAAGTCAGTAAAAGTCATAAGAGTTGAAAATATCGATTAGGGGTGAGTTTGAAGGGTTGATGATGTTCGGTAATCAAAGAAAATCTTTTTTTGAGGTTCAAGAAAAAACATCTTATTGATGATTAGGCTTAAAAAAATTGATTTAGTTCATGAAAGTCAGTAAAAGTCATAAGAGTTGAAAATATCGATTAGGGGTGAGTTTGAAGGGTTGATGATGTTCGGTTATCAAAGAAAATCTTTTTTTGAGGTTCAAGAAAAAACATCTTATTAATGATTAGGCTTAAAAAAATTGATTTAGTTCATCAAAGTCAGTAAAAGCCATAAGGGTTGAAAATATCGATTAGGGGTGAGTTTGAAGGTTTGATGATGTTCGGTAATCAAAGAAAATCTTTTGTTGAGGTCCAACAAAAAACATCTTATTGCTAATTAGGCTGAAAAAAAATTATTAAGTTCATCAAAGTCAGTAAAAGTCATAGGAGTTGAAAATATCGATTAGGGGTGAGTTTGAAGGGTTAATGATGTTCGATAATCAAATAAAATCTTTGTTTAAGGTCCAACAAAAAACATCTTATTGCTGATTAGGTTAAAAAAAAATTATTAAGTTCATCAAAGTCAGTAAAAGTCATAAGAGTTGAAAATATCGATTAGGAGTGAGTTTGAAGGGTTGATGATGTTCGGTAATCAGAGAAAATCTTTTTTTGAGGGTCAACAAAAAACATCTTATTGCTGATTAGGCTAAAAAAAATTATTAAGTTCATCAAAGTCAGTAAAAGTCATAAGAGTTGAAAATATCGATTAGGGGTGAGTTTAGAGGGTTGATGATGTTCGATAATCAAAGAAAATTTTTATTGTGCTCCAACAAAACACATCTTACTGCTAATTAGACTCAAAAAAATTATTAAGTTCATCAAAGTCAGTAAAATTCATAAGAGTTGAAAATATCGTTAAGGGGTGAGTTTGAAGGGTTGATGATGTTCGGTAATCAAAGAAAATCTTTTTTTGAGGTCCAAAAAAAAACATCTTATTGCTAATTAGGCTCAAAAAAATTATTAGGTTCATCAAAGTCAGTAAAAGTCATAAGAGTTGAAAATATCGATTAGGGGTGAGTTTGAAGGGTTGATGATGTTCGGTAATCAAAGATTCTCTTTTTTTGAGGTCCAACAAAAAACATCTTATTGCTAATTAGGCTCAAAAAAATTATTAGGTTCATCAAAGTCAGTAAAAGTCATAAGAGTTGAAAATATCGATTAGGGGTGAGTTTAGAGGGTTGATGATGTTCGATAATCAAAGAAAATTTTTTTTGAGCTCCAACAAAACACATCTTACTGCTAATTAGACTCAAAAAAATTATTAAGTTCATCAAAGTCAGTAAAAGTCATAAGAGTTGAAAATATCGATTAGGGGTGAGTTTAGAGGGTTGATGATGTTCGGTAATCAAAGAAAAATTTTTTTGAGCTCCAACAAAACACATCTTACTGCTAATTAGACTCAAAAAAATTATTAATTTCATCAAAGTCAGTAAAATTCATAAGAGTTGAAAATATCGATCAGGGGTGAGTTTGAAGGGTTAATGATGTTCGGTAATCAGAGAAAATCTTTTTTTGAGGGTCAACAAAAAACATCTTATTGCTGATTAGGCTCAAAAAAAATTATTAAGTTCATCAAAGTCAGTAAAATTCATAAGAGTTGAAAATATCGATTAGGGGTGAGTTTAGAGGGTTAATGATGTTCGATAATCAAAGAAAATTTTTTTTGAGCTCCAACAAAACACATCTTACTGCTAATTAGACTCAAAAAAATTATTAAGTTCATCAAAGTCTGTAAAATTCATAAGAGTTGAAAATATCGTTAAGGGGTGAGTTTGAAGGGTTGATGATGTTCGGTAATCAGAGAAAATCTTTTTTTGAGGGTCAACAAAAAACATCTTATTGCTGATTAGGCTCAAAAAAAATTATTAAGTTCATCAAAGTCAGTAAAATTCATAAGAGTTGAAAATATCGATTAGGGGTGAGTTTGAAGGGTTGCTGATGTTTGGTAATCAGAGAAAATCTTTTTTTAAGGGTCAACAAAAAACATCTTATTGCTGATTAGGCTCAAAAAAACTTATTAAGTTCATCAAAGTCAGTAAAAGTCATAAGAGTTGAAAATATCGATTAGGGGTGAGTTTAGAGGGTTGATGATGTTCGATAATCAAAGAAAATTTTTTTTGAGCTCCAACAAAACACATCTTACTGCTAATTAGACTCAAAAAAATTATTAAGTTCATCAAAGTCAGTAAAATTCATAAGAGTTAAAAATATCGATTAGGGGTGAGTTTGAAGGGTTGCTGATGTTCGGTAATCAGAGAAAATCTTTTGTTGAGGTCCAAAAAAAACATCTCATTGCTAATTAGACTCAAAAAAATTATTAAGTTCATCAAAGTCAGTAAAATTCATAAGAGTTGAAAATATCGTTAAGGGGTGAGTTTGAAAGGGTTGCTGATGTTCGGTAATCAGAGAAAATCTTTTTTTGAGGGTCAACAAAAAACATCTTATTGCTGATTAGGCTCAAAAAAAATTATTAAGTTCATCAAAGTCAGTAAAAGTCATAAGAGTTGAAAATATCGATTAGGGGTGAGTTTAGAGGGTTAATGATGTTCGATAATCAAAGAAAATTTTTTTTGAGCTCCAACAAAACACATCTTACTGCTAATTAGACTCAAAAAAATTATTAAGTTCATCAAAGTCTGTAAAATTCATAAGAGTTGAAAATATCGTTAAGGGGTGAGTTTGAAGGGTTGATGATGTTCGGTAATCAAAGATTCTCTTTTTTTGAGGTCCAACAAAAAACATCTTATTGCTAATTAGGCTCAAAAAAATTATTAGGTTCATCAAAGTCAGTAAAAGTCATAAGAGTTGAAAATATCGATTAGGGGTGAGTTTGAAGGGTTGATGATGTTCGGTAATCAAAGAAAATCTTTTTTTGAGGTTCAAGAAAAAACATCTTATTAATGATTAGGCTTATAAAAATTGATTTAGTTCATCAAAGTCAGTAAAAGCCATAAGGGTTGAAAATATCGATTAGGGGTGAGTTTGAAGGTTTGATGATGTTCGGTAATCAAAGAAAATCTTTTGTTGAGGTCCAACAAAAAACATCTTATTGCTAATTAGGCTCAAAAAAAATTATTAAGTTCATCAAAGTCAGTAAAATTCATAGGAGTTGAAAATATCGATTAGGGGTGAGTTTGAAGGGTTAATGATGTTCGATAATCAAATAAAATCTTTGTTTAAGGTCCAACAAAAAACATCTTATTGCTGATTAGGTTAAAAAAAAATTATTAAGTTCATCAAAGTCAGTAAAAGTCATAAGAGTTGAAAATATCGATTAGGAGTGAGTTTGAAGGGTTGATGATGTTCGGTAATCAGAGAAAATCTTTTTTTGAGGGTCAACAAAAAACATCTTATTGCTGATTAGGCTAAAAAAAAATTATTAAGTTCATCAAAGTCAGTAAAAGTCATAAGAGTTGAAAATATCGATTAGGGGTGAGTTTAGAGGGTTGATGATGTTCGATAATCAAAGAAAATTTTTATTGTGCTCCAACAAAACACATCTTACTGCTAATTAGACTCAAAAAAATTATTAAGTTCATCAAAGTCAGTAAAATTCATAAGAGTTGAAAATATCGTTAAGGGGTTAGTTTGAAGGGTTGATGATGTTCGGTAATCAAAGAAAATCTTTTTTTGAGGTCCAAAAAAAAACATCTTATTGCTAATTAGGCTCAAAAAAATTATTAGGTTCATCAAAGTCAGTAAAAGTCATAAGAGTTGAAAATATCGATTAGGGGTGAGTTTGAAGGGTTGATGATGTTCGGTAATCAAAGAAAATCTTTTTTTGAGGTCCAAAAAAAAACATCTTATTGCTAATTAGGCTCAAAAAAATTATTAGGTTCATCAAAGTCAGTAAAAGTCATAAGAGTTGAAAATATCGATTAGGGGTGAATTTAAAGGGTTGATGATGTTCGGTAATCAAAGAAAATCTTTGTTTGAGGTCCAACAAAAAACATCTTATTGCTGATTAGGCTCAAAAAAAATTATTAAGTTTATCAAAGTCAGTAAAAGTCATAAGAGTTGAAAATATCGATTAGGGGTGAGTTTAGAGGGTTGATGATGTTCGGTAATCAAAGAAAAATTTTTTTGAGCTCCAACAAAACACATCTTACTGCTAATTAGACTCAAAAAAATTATTAAGTTCATCAAAGTCAGTAAAATTCATAAGAGTTGAAAATATCGATCAGGGGTGAGTTTGAAGTGTTAATGATGTTCGGTAATCAGAGAAAATCTTTTTTTGAGGGTCAAAAAAAAACATCTTATTGCTGATTAGGCTCAAAAAAAATTATTAAGTTCATTAAAGTCAGTAAAAGTCATAAGAGTTGAAAATATCGATTAGGGGTGAGTTTAGAGGGTTGATGATGTTCGGTAATCAAAGAAAATTTTTTTTGAGCTCCAACAAAACACATCTTACTGCTAATTAGACTCAAAAAAATTATTAAGTTCATCAAAGTCAGTAAAATTCACAAGAGTTGAAAATATCGATCAGGGGTGAGTTTGAAGGGTTGATGATGTTCGGAAATCAAAGAAAATTCTTTTTGAGATCCAACAAAAAACATCTTATTGCTAATTAGGCTCAAAAAAAATTATTAAGTTTATCAAATTCAGTAAAAGTCATAAGAGTTGAAAATATCGATTAGGGGTGAGTTTAGAGGGTTGATGATGTTCGGTAATCAAAGTAAATTTTTTTTGATCTCCAACAAAACACATCTTACTGCTAATTAGACTCAAAAAAATTATTAAGTTTATCAAAGTCAGTAAAATTAATAAGAGTTGAAAATATCGATCAGGGGTGAGGTTGAAGGGTTGATGATGTTCGGTAATCAAAGAAAATTCTTTTTGAGATTCAACAAAAAACATCTTATTGCTAATTAGGCTCAAAAAAAATTATTAAGTTCATCAAAGTCAGTAAAAGTCATAAGAGTTGAAAATATCGATTAGGGGTGAGTTTGAAGGGTTGCTGATGTTCGGTAATCAGATAAAATATTTTGTTGAGGTCCAACAAAAAACATCTCATTGCTTATTAGGCTCAAAAAAAATTATTAAGTTTATCAAAGTCAGTAAAATTCATAAGAGTTGAAAATATCGATCAGGGGTGAGGTTGAAGGGTTGATGATGTTCGGTAATCAAAGAAAATTCTTTTTGAGATCCAACAAAAAACATCTTATTGCTAATTAGGCTCAAAAAAAATTATTAAGTTCATCAAAGTCAGTAAAATTCATAAGAGTTGAAAATATCGATTAGGCGTGAGTTTGAAGGGTTGCTGATGTTCGGTAATCAGATAAAATATTTTGTTGAGCTCCAACAAAACACATCTCATTGCTAATTAGACTCAAAAAAATTATTAAGTTCATCAAAGTCAGTAAAAGTCATAAGAGTTAAAAATATCGATTAGGGGTGAGTTTAGAGGGTTGATGATGTTCGATAATCAAAGAAAATTTTATTTGAGCTCCAACAAAACACATCTTACTGCTAATTAGACTCAAAAAAATTATTAAGTTCATCAAAGTCAGTAAAATTCATAAGAGTTGAAAATATCGTTAAGGGGTGAGTTTGAAGGGTTGATGATGTTCGGTAATCAAAGAAAATCTTTTTTTGAGGTCCAACAAAAAACATCTTATTGCTAATTAGGCTTAAAAAAATTATTAGGTTCATCAAAGTCAGTAAATGTCATAAGAGTTGAAAATATCGATTAGGGGTGAGTTTAGAGGGTTGATGATGTTCGGTAATCAAAGAAAAATTTTTTTGAGCTCCAACAAAACACATCTTACTGCTAATTAGACTCAAAAAAATTATTAAGTTCATCAAAGTCAGTAAAATTCATAAAAGTTGAAAATATCGATCAGGGGTGAGTTTGAAGGGTTAATGATGTTCGGTAATCAAAGAAAATTCTTTTTAAACTCCAACAAAACACATCTTACTGCTAATTAGACTCAAAAAAATTATTAAGTTCATCAAAGTCAGTTAAATTCATAAGAGTTGAAAATATCGTTAAGGGGTGAGTTTGAAGGGTTGATGATGTTCGGTAATTAGAGAAAATCTTTTTTTGAGGGTCAACAAAAAACATCTTATTGCTGATTAGGCTCAAAAAAATTATTAAGTTCATCAAAGTCAGTAAAAGTCATAAGAGTTGAAAATATCGATTAGGGGTGAGTTTAGAGGGTTGATGATGTTCGATAATCATAGAAAATTTTTTTTGAGCTCCAACAAAACACATCTTACTGCTAATTAGACTCAAAAAAATTATTAAGTTCATCAAAGTCAGTAAAATTCATAAGAGTTGAAAATATCGATTAGGGGTGAGTTTGAAGGGTTGCTGATGTTCGGTAATCAGAGAAAATCTTTTTTTGAGGTTCAACAAAAAACATCTTATTGCTGATTAGGCTCAAAAAAAATTATTAAGTTCATCAAAGTCAGTAAAAGTCATAAGAGTTGAAAATATCGATTAGGGGTGAGTTTAGAGGGTTGATGATGTTCGATAATCAAAGAAAATTTTTTTTGAGCTCCAACAAAAAACATCTTATTGCTGATTAGGCTCAAAAAAAATTATTAAGTTCATCAAAGTCAGTAAAATTCATAAGAGTTGAAAATATCGTTAAGGGGTGAGTTTGAAGGGTTGATGATGTTCGGTAATCAAAGATTCTCTTTTTTTGAGGTCCAACAAAAAACATCTCATTGCTAATTAGGCTCAAAAAAAATTATTAAGTTTATCAAAGTCAGTAAAATTCATAAGAGTTGAAAATATCGATCAGGGGTGAGGTTGAAGGGTTGATGATGTTCGGTAATCAAAGAAAATTCTTTTTGAGATCCAACAAAAAACATCTTATTGCTAATTAGGCTCAAAAAAAATTATTAAGTTCATCAAAGTCAGTAAAATTCATAAGAGTTGAAAATATCGATTAGGCGTGAGTTTGAAGGGTTGCTGATGTTCGGTAATCAGATAAAATATTTTGTTGAGCTCCAACAAAACACATCTCATTGCTAATTAGACTCAAAAAAATTATTAAGTTCATCAAAGTCAGTAAAAGTCATAAGAGTTGAAAATATCGATTAGGGGTGAGTTTAGAGGGTTGATGATGTTCGATAATCAAAGAAAATTTTTTTTGAGCTCCAACAAAACACATCTTACTGCTAATTAGACTCAAAAAAATTATTAAGTTCATCAAAGTCAGTAAAATTCATAAGAGTTGAAAATATCGTTAAGGGGTGAGTTTGAAGGGTTGATGATGTTCGGTAATCAAAGAAAATCTTTTTTTGAGGTCCAACAAAAAACATCTTATTGCTAATTAGGCTTAAAAAAATTATTAGGTTCATCAAAGTCAGTAAATGTCATAAGAATTGAAAATATCGATTAGGGGTGAGTTTGAAGGGTTGCTAATGTTCGGTAATCAGAGAAAATCTTTTGTTGAGGTCCAACAAAAAACATCTCATTGCTAATTAGACTCAAAAAAATTATTAAGTTCATCAAAGTCAGTAAAATTCATAAGAGTTGAAAATATCGTTAAGGGGTGAGTTTGAAGGGTTGATGATGTTCGGTAATCAAAGAAAATCTTTTTTTGAGGTCCAAAAAAAAACATCTTATTGCTAATTAGGCTCAAAAAAATTATTAGGTTCATCAAAGTCAGTAAAAGTCATAAGAGTTGAAAATATCGATTAGGGGTGAGTTTGAAGGGTTGATGATGTTCGGTAATCAAAGAAAATCTTTTTTTGAGGTCCAAAAAAAAACATCTTATTGCTAATTAGGCTCAAAAAAATTATTAGGTTCATCAAAGTCAGTAAAAGTCATAAGAGTTGAAAATATCGATTAGGGGTGAATTTAAAGGGTTGATGATGTTCGGTAATCAAAGAAAATCTTTGTTTGAGGTCCAACAAAAAACATCTTATTGCTGATTAGGCTCAAAAAAAATTATTAAGTTTATCAAAGTCAGTAAAAGTCATAAGAGTTGAAAATATCGATTAGGGGTGAGTTTAGAGGGTTGATGATGTTCGGTAATCAAAGAAAAATTTTTTTGAGCTCCAACAAAACACATCTTACTGCTAATTAGACTCAAAAAAATTATTAAGTTCATCAAAGTCAGTAAAATTCATAAGAGTTGAAAATATCGATCAGGGGTGAGTTTGAAGGGTTAATGATGTTCGGTAATCAGAGAAAATCTTTTTTTGAGGGTCAACAAAAAACATCTTATTGCTGATTAGGCTCAAAAAAAATTATTAAGTTCATTAAAGTCAGTAAAAGTCATAAGAGTTGAAAATATCGATTAGGGGTGAGTTTAGAGGGTTGATGATGTTCGGTAATCAAAGAAAATTTTTTTTGAGCTCCAACAAAACACATCTTACTGCTAATTAGACTCAAAAAAATTATTAAGTTCATCAAAGTCAGTAAAATTCACAAGAGTTGAAAATATCGATCAGGGGTGAGTTTGAAGGGTTGATGATGTTCGGTAATCAAAGAAAATTCTTTTTGAGATCCAACAAAAAACATCTTATTGCTAATTAGGCTCAAAAAAAATTATTAAGTTTATCAAATTCAGTAAAAGTCATAAGAGTTGAAAATATCGATTAGGGGTGAGTTTAGAGGGTTGATGATGTTCGGTAATCAAAGTAAATTTTTTTTGAGCTCCAACAAAACACATCTTACTGCTAATTAGACTCAAAAAAATTATTAAGTTTATCAAAGTCAGTAAAATTCATAAGAGTTGAAAATATCGATTAGGGGTGAGGTTGAAGGGTTGATGATGTTCGGTAATCAAAGAAAATTCTTTTTGAGATCCAACAAAAAACAACTTATTGCTAATTAGGTTAAAAAAAAATTATTAAGTTCATCAAAGTCAGTAAAAGTCATAAGAGTTGAAAATATCGATTAGGGGTGAGTTTGAAGGGTTGCTGATGTTCGGTAATCAGATAAAATATTTTGTTGAGGTCCAACAAAAAACATCTCATTGCTAATTAGGCTCAAAAAAAATTATTAAGTTTATCAAAGTCAGTAAAATTCATAAGAGTTGAAAATATCGATCAGGGGTGAGGTTGAAGGGTTGATGATGTTCGGTAATCAAAGAAAATTCTTTTTGAGATCCAACAAAAAACATCTTATTGCTAATTAGGCTCAAAAAAAATTATTAAGTTCATCAAAGTCAGTAAAATTCATAAGAGTTGAAAATATCGATTAGGCGTGAGTTTGAAGGGTTGCTGATGTTCGGTAATCAGATAAAATATTTTGTTGAGCTCCAACAAAACACATCTCATTGCTAATTAGGCTCAAAAAAATTATTAAGTTCATCAAAGTCAGTAAAAGTCATAAGAGTTGAAAATATCGATTAGGGGTGAGTTTAGAGGGTTGATGATGTTCGATAATCAAAGAAAATTTTTTTTGAGCTCCAACAAAACACATCTTACTGCTAATTAGACTTAAAAAAATTATTAAGTTCATCAAAGTCAGTAAAATTCATAAGAGTTGAAAATATCGTTAAGGGGTGAGTTTGAAGGGTTGATGATGTTCGGTAATCAAAGAAAATCTTTTTTTGAGGTCCAACAAAAAACATCTTATTGCTAATTAGGCTTAAAAAAATTATTAGGTTCATCAAAGTCAGTAAATGTCATAAGAGTTGAAAATATCGATTAGGGGTGAGTTTGAAGGGTTGCTGATGTTCGGTAATCAGAGAAAATCTTTTGTTGAGGTCCAACAAAAAACATCTCATTGCTAATTAGGCTCAAAAAAAATTATTAAGTTTATCAAAATCAGTAAAAGTCATAAGAGTTGAAAATATCGATTAGGGGTGAGTTTAGAGGGTTGATGATGTTCGGTAATCAAAGAAAAATTTTTTTGAGCTCCAACAAAACACATCTTACTGCTAATTAGACTCAAAAAAATTATTAAGTTCATCAAAGTCAGTAAAATTCATAAGAGTTGAAAATATCGATCAGGGGTGAGTTTGAAGGGTTAATGATGTTCGGTAATCAAAGAAAATTCTTTTTAAACTCCAACAAAACACATCTTACTGCTAATTAGACTCAAAAAAATTATTAAGTTCATCAAAGTCAGTTAAATTCATAAGAGTTGAAAATATCGTTAAGGGGTGAGTTTGAAGGGTTGATGATGTTCGGTAATTAGAGAAAATCTTTTTTTGAGGGTCAACAAAAAACATCTTATTGCTGATTAGGCTCAAAAAAATTATTAAGTTCATCAAAGTCAGTAAAAGTCATAAGAGTTGAAAATATCGATTAGGGGTGAGTTTAGAGGGTTGCTGATGTTCGGTAATCAGAGAAAATCTTTTTTTGAGGTTCAACAAAAAACATCTTATTGCTGATTAGGCTCAAAAAAAATTATTAAGTTCATCAAAGTCAGTAAAAGTCATAAGAGTTGAAAATATCGATTAGGGGTGAGTTTAGAGGGTTGATGATGTTCGATAATCATAGAAAATTTTTTTTGAGCTCCAACAAAACACATCTTACTGCTAATTAGACTCAAAAAAATTATTAAGTTCATCAAAGTCAGTAAAATTCATAAGAGTTGAAAATATCGATTAGGGGTGAGTTTGAAGGGTTGCTGATGTTCGGTAATCAGAGAAAATCTTTTTTTGAGGTTCAACAAAAAACATCTTATTGCTGATTAGGCTCAAAAAAAATTATTAAGTTCATCAAAGTCAGTAAAAGTCATAAGAGTTGAAAATATCGATTAGGGGTGAGTTTAGAGGGTTGATGATGTTCGATAATCAAAGAAAATTTTTTTTGAGCTCCAACAAAAAACATCTTATTGCTGATTAGGCTCAAAAAAAATTATTAAGTTCATCAAAGTCAGTAAAATTCATAAGAGTTGAAAATATCGTTAAGGGGTGAGTTTGAAGGGTTGATGATGTTCGGTAATCAAAGATTCTCTTTTTTTGAGGTCCAACAAAAAACATCTCATTGCTAATTAGGCTCAAAAAAAATTATTAAGTTTATCAAAGTCAGTAAAATTCATAAGAGTTGAAAATATCGATCAGGGGTGAGGTTGAAGTGTTGATGATGTTCGGTAATCAAAGAAAATTCTTTTTGAGATCCAACAAAAAACATCTTATTGCTAATTAGGTTAAAAAAAAATTATTAAGTTCATCAAAGTCAGTAAAATTCATAAGAGTTGAAAATATCGATTAGGCGTGAGTTTGAAGGGTTGCTGATGTTCGGTAATCAGATAAAATATTTTGTTGAGCTCCAACAAAACACATCTCATTGCTAATTAGACTCAAAAAAATTATTAAGTTCATCAAAGTCAGTAAAAGTCATAAGAGTTGAAAATATCGATTAGGGGTGAGTTTAGAGGGTTGATGATGTTCGATAATCAAAGAAAATTTTTTTTGAGCTCCAACAAAACACATCTTACTGCTAATTAGACTCAAAAAAATTATTAAGTTCATCAAAGTCAGTAAAATTCATAAGAGTTGAAAATATCGTTAAGGGGTGAGTTTGAAGGGTTGATGATGTTCGGTAATCAAAGAAAATCTTTTTTTGAGGTCCAACAAAAAACATCTTATTGCTAATTAGGCTTAAAAAAATTATTAGGTTCATCAAAGTCAGTAAATGTCATAAGAGTTGAAAATATCGATTAGGGGTGAGTTTGAAGGGTTGCTGATGTTCGGTAATCAGAGAAAATCTTTTGTTGAGGTCCAACAAAAAACATCTCATTGCTAATTAGACTCAAAAAAATTATTAAGTTCATCAAAGTCAGTAAAATTCATAAGAGTTGAAAATATCGTTAAGGGGTGAGTTTGAAGGGTTGATGATGTTCGGTAATCAAAGAAAATCTTTTTTTGAGGTCCAAAAAAAAACATCTTATTGCTAATTAGGCTCAAAAAAATTATTAGGTTCATCAAAGTCAGTAAAAGTCATAAGAGTTGAAAATATCGATTAGGGGTGAGTTTGAAGGGTTGATGATGTTCGGTAATCAAAGAAAATCTTTTTTTGAGGTCCAAAAAAAAACATCTTATTGCTAATTAGGCTCAAAAAAATTATTAGGTTCATCAAAGTCAGTAAAAGTCATAAGAGTTGAAAATATCGATTAGGGGTGAATTTAAAGGGTTGATGATGTTCGGTAATCAAAGAAAATCTTTGTTTGAGGTCCAACAAAAAACATCTTATTGCTGATTAGGCTCAAAAAAAATTATTAAGTTTATCAAAGTCAGTAAAAGTCATAAGAGTTGAAAATATCGATTAGGGGTGAGTTTAGAGGGTTGATGATGTTCGGTAATCAAAGAAAAATTTTTTTGAGCTCCAACAAAACACATCTTACTGCTAATTAGACTCAAAAAAATTATTAAGTTCATCAAAGTCAGTAAAATTCATAAGAGTTGAAAATATCGATCAGGGGTGAGTTTGAAGGGTTAATGATGTTCGGTAATCAAAAAAAATTCTTTTTAAACTCCAACAAAACACATCTTACTGCTAATTAGACTCAAAAAAATTATTAAGTTCATCAAAGTCAGTTAAATTCATAAGAGTTGAAAATATCGTTAAGGGGTGAGTTTGAAGGGTTGATGATGTTCGGTAATTAGAGAAAATCTTTTTTTGAGGGTCAACAAAAAACATCTTATTGCTGATTAGGCTCAAAAAAATTATTAAGTTCATCAAAGTCAGTAAAAGTCATAAGAGTTGAAAATATCGATTAGGGGTGAGTTTAGAGGGTTGATGATGTTCGATAATCATAGAAAATTTTTTTTGAGCTCCAACAAAACACATCTTACTGCTAATTAGACTCAAAAAAATTATTAAGTTCATCAAAGTCAGTAAAATTCATAAGAGTTGAAAATATCGATTAGGGGTGAGTTTGAAGGGTTGCTGATGTTCGGTAATCAGAGAAAATCTTTTTTTGAGGTTCAACAAAAAACATCTTATTGCTGATTAGGCTCAAAAAAAATTATTAAGTTCATCAAAGTCAGTAAAAGTCATAAGAGTTGAAAATATCGATTAGGGGTGAGTTTAGAGGGTTCATGATGTTCGGTAATCAAAGAAAAATTTTTTTGAGCTCCAACAAAACACATGTTACTGCTAATTAGACTCAAAAAAATTATTAAGTTCATCAAAGTCAGTAAAATTCATAAGAGTTGAAAATATCGATCAGGGGTGAGTTTGAAGGGTTAATGATGTTCGGTAATCAGAGAAAATCTTTTTTTGAGGGTCAACAAAAAACATCTTATTGCTGATTAGGCTCAAAAAAAATTATTAAGTTCATTAAAGTCAGTAAAAGTCATAAGAGTTGAAAATATCGATTAGGGGTGAGTTTAGAGGGTTGATGATGTTCGGTAATCAAAGAAAATTTTTTTTGAGCTCCAACAAAACACATCTTACTGCTAATTAGACTCAAAAAAATTATTAAGTTTATCAAAGTCAGTAAAATTCACAAGAGTTGAAAATATCGATCAGGGGTGAGTTTGAAGGGTTGATGATGTTCGGTAATCAAAGAAAATTCTTTTTGAGATCCAACAAAAAACATCTTATTGCTAATTAGGCTCAAAAAAAATTATTAAGTTTATCAAATTCAGTAAAAGTCATAAGAGTTGAAAATATCGATTAGGGGTGAGTTTAGAGGGTTGATGATGTTCGGTAATCAAAGTAAATTTTTTTTGAGCTCCAACAAAACACATCTTACTGCTAATTAGACTCAAAAAAATTATTAAGTTTATCAAAGTCAGTAAAATTCATAAGAGTTGAAAATATCGATCAGGGGTGAGGTTGAAGGGTTGATGATGTTCGGTAATCAAAGAAAATTCTTTTTGAGATCCAACAAAAAACATCTTATTGCTAATTAGGCTCAAAAAAAATTATTAAGTTCATCAAAGTCAGTAAAAGTCATAAGAGTTGAAAATATCGATTAGGGGTGAGTTTGAAGGGTTGCTGATGTTCGGTAATCAGATAAAATATTTTGTTGAGGTCCAACAAAAAACATCTCATTGCTAATTAGGCTCAAAAAAAATTATTAAGTTTATCAAAGTCAGTAAAAGTCATAAGAGTTGAAAATATCGATCAGGGGTGAGTTTAGAGGGTTGATGATGTTCGGTAATCAAAGAAAAATTTTTTTGAGCTCCAACAAAACACATCTTACTGCTAATTAGACTCAAAAAAATTATTAAGTTCATCAAAGTCAGTAAAATTCATAAGAGTTGAAAATATCGATCAGGGGTGAGTTTGAAGGGTTAATGATGTTCGGTAATCAGAGAAAATCTTTTTTTGAAGGTCAACAAAAAACATCTTATTGCTGATTAGGCTCAAAAAAAATTATTAAGTTCATTAAAGTCAGTAAAAGTCATAAGAGTTGAAAATATCGATTAGGGGTGAGTTTAGAGGGTTGATGATGTTCGGTAATCAAAGAAAATTTTTTTTGAGCTCCAACAAAACACATCTTACTGCTAATTAGACTCAAAAAAATTATTAAGTTCATCAAAGTCAGTAAAATTCACAAGAGTTGAAAATATCGATCAGGGGTGAGTTTGAAGGGTTGATGATGTTCGGTAATCAAAGAAAATTCTTTTTGAGATCCAACAAAAAACATCTTATTGCTAATTAGGCTCAAAAAAAATTATTAAGTTTATCAAATTCAGTAAAAGTCATAAGAGTTGAAAATATCGATTAGGGGTGAGTTTAGAGGGTTGATGATGTTCGGTAATCAAAGTAAATTTTTTTTGAGCTCCAACAAAACACATCTTACTGCTAATTAGACTCAAAAAAATTATTAAGTTTATCAAAGTCAGTAAAATTCATAAGAGTTGAAAATATCGATCAGGGGTGAGGTTGAAGGGTTGATGATGTTCGGTAATCAAAGAAAATTCTTTTTGAGATCCAACAAAAAACATCTTATTGCTAATTAGGCTCAAAAAAATTATTAAGTTCATCAAAGTCAGTAAAAGTCATAAGAGTTGAAAATATCGATTAGGGGTGAGTTTGAAGGGTTGCTGATGTTCGGTAATCAGATAAAATATTTTGTTGAGGTCCAACAAAAAACATCTCATTGCTAATTAGGCTCAAAAAAAATTATTAAGTTTATCAAAGTCAGTAAAATTCATAAGAGTTGAAAATATCGATCAGGGGTGAGGTTGAAGGGTTGATGATGTTCGGTAATCAAAGAAAATTCTTTTTGAGATCCAACAAAAAACATCTTATTGCTAATTAGGCTCAAAAAAAATTATTAAGTTCATCAAAGTCAGTAAAAGTCATAAGAGTTGAAAATATCGATTAGGGGTGAGTTTGAAGGGTTGCTGATGTTCGGTAATCAGATAAAATATTTTGTTGAGGTCCAACAAAAAACATCTCATTGCTAATTAGGCTCAAAAAAAATTATTAAGTTTATCACAATCAGTAGAAGTCATAAGAGTTGAAAATATCGATTAGGGGTGAGTTTAGAGGGTTGATGATGTTCGGTAATCAAAGAAAATTTTTTTTGAGCTCCAACAAAACACATCTTACTGCTAATTAGACTCAAAAAAATTATTAAGTTCATCAAAGTCAGTAAAAGTCATAAGAGTTGAAAATATCGATTAGGGGTGAGTTTAGAGGGTTGATGATGTTCAATAATCAAAGAAAATTTTTTTTGAGCTCCAACAAAACACATCTTACTGCTAATTAGACTCAAAAAAATTATTAAGTTCATCAAAGTCAGTACAATTCATAAGAGTTGAAAATATCGATCAGGGGTGAGGTTGAAGGGTTGATGATGTTCGGTAATCAAAGAAAATTCTTTTTGAGATCCAACAAAAAACATCTTATTGCTAATTAGGCTCAAAAAAAATTATTAAGTTCATCAAAGTCAGTAAAAGTCATAAGAGTTGAAAATATCGATTAGGGGTGAGTTTGAAGGGTTGCTGATGTTCGGTAATCAGATAAAATATTTTGTTGAGGTCCAACAAAAAACATCTCATTGCTAATTAGGCTCAAAAAAAATTATTAAGTTTATCACAATCAGTAGAAGTCATAAGAGTTGAAAATATCGATTAGGGGTGAGTTTAGAGGGTTGATGATGTTCGGTAATCAAAGAAAATTTTTTTTGAGCTCTAACAAAACACATCTTACTGCTAATTAGACTCAAAAAAATTATTAAGTTCATCAAAGTCAGTAAAAGTCATAAGAGTTGAAAATATCGATTAGGGGTGAGTTTGGAGGGTTGATGATGTTCGGTAATCAAAGAAAAATTTTTTTGAGCTCCAACAAAACACATCTTACTGCTAATTAGACTCAAAAAAATTATTAAGTTCATCAAAGTCAGAAAAATTCATAAGAGTTGAAAATATCGATCAGGGGTGAGTTTGAAGGGTTAATGATGTTTGGTAATCAAAGAAAATTCTTTTTGAGAACCAACAATAAACATCTTATTGCTAATTAGGCTCAAAAAAATTATTAAGTTTATCAAATTCAGTAAAAGTCATAAGAGTTGAAAATATCGATTAGGGGTGAGTTTAGAGGGTTGATGATGTTCGGTAATCAAAGAAAATCTTTTTTTGAGCTCCAACAAAACACATCTTACTGCTAATTAGACTCAAAAAAATTATTAAGTTCATCAAAGTCAGTAAAATTCATAAGAGTTGAAAATATCGATCAGGGGTGAGTTTGAAGGGTTGATGATGTTCGGTAATCAAAGAAAATTCTTTTTGAGATCCAATAATAAACATCTTATTGCTAATTAGGCTCAAAAAAAATGATTAAGTTTATCAAATTCAGTAAAAGTCATAAGAGTTGAAAATATCGATTAGGGGTGAGTTTAGAGGGTTGATGATGTTCGGTAATCAAAGAAAATTTTTTTTGATCTCCAACAAAACACATCTTACTGCTAATTAGACTCAAAAAAATTATTAAGTTCATCAAAGTCAGTTAAATTCATAAGAGTTGAAAATATCGTTAAGGGGTGAGTTTGAAGGGTTGATGATGTTCGGTAATCAGAGAAAATCTTTTTTTGAGGGTCAACAAAAAACATCTTATTGCTGATTAGGCTCAAAAAAATAATTAAGTTCATCAAAGTCAGTAAAAGTCATAAGAGTTGAAAATATCGATTAGGGGTGAGTTTAGAGGGTTGATGATGTTCGATAATCAAAGAAAATTTTTTTTGAGCTCCAACAAAACACATCTTACTGCTAGTTAGACTCAAAAAAATTATTAAGTTCATCAAAGTCAGTAAAATTCATAAGAGTTAAAAATATCGATTAGGGGTGAGTTTGAAGGGTTGCTGATGTTCGGTAATCAGAGAAAATCTTTTGTTGAGGTCCAACAAAAAACATCTCATTGCTAATTAGGCTCAAAAAAAATTATTAAGTTTATCAAAATCAGTAAAAGTCATAAGAGTTGAAAATATCGATTAGGGGTGAGTTTAGAGGGTTGATGATGTTCGGTAATCAAAGAAAAATTTTTTTGAGCTCCAACAAAACACATCTTACTGCTAATTAGACTCAAAAAAATTATTAAGTTCATCAAAGTCAGTAAAATTCATAAGAGTTGAAAATATCGATCAGGGGTGAGTTTGAAGGGTTGATGATGTTCGGTAATCAAAGAAAATTCTTTTTGAGATCCAACAATAAACATCTTATTGCTAATTAGGGTCAAAAAAAATTATTAAGTTTATCAAATGCAGTAAAAGTCATAAGAGTTGAAAATATCGATTATGGGTGAGTTTAGAGGGTTAATGATGTTCGGTAATCAAAGAAAATTTTTTTTGAGCTCCAACAAAACACATCTTACTGCTAAGTAGCCTCAAAAAAATTATTAAGTTCATCAAAGTCAGTTAAATTCATAAGAGTTGAAAATATCGTTAAGGGGTGAGTTTGAAGGGTTGATGATGTTCGGTAATCAGAGAAAATCTTTTTTTGAGGGTCAACAAAAAACATCTTATTGCTGATTAGGCTCCAAAAAAATTATTAAGTTCATCAAAGTCAGTAAAAGTCATAAGAGTTGAAAATATCGATTAGGGGTGAGTTTAGAGGGTTGATGATGTTCGATAATCAATGAAAATTTTTTTTGAGCTCCAACAAAACACATCTTACTGCTAATTAGAATCAAAAAAATTATTAAGTTCATCAAAGTCAGTAAAATTCATAAGAGTTGAAAATATCGATTAGGGGTGAGTTTGAAGGGTTGCTGATGTTCGGTAATCAGAGAAAATCTTTTTTTGAGGGTCAACAAAAAACATCTTATTGCTGATTAGGCTCAAAAAAACTTATTAAGTTCATCAAAGTCAGTAAAAGTCATAAGAGTCGAAAATATCGATTAGGGGTGAGTTTAGAGGGTTGATGATGTTCGATAATCAAAGAAAATTTTTTTTGAGCTCCAACAAAACACATCTTACTGCTAATTAGAATCAAAAAAATTTTTAAGTTCATCAAAGTCAGTAAAATTCATAAGAGTTGAAAATATCGATTAGGGGTGAGTTTGAAGGGTTGCTGATGTTCGGTAATCAGAGAAAATCTTTTTTTGAGGGTCAACAAAAAACATCTTATTGCTGATTAGGATCAAAAAAAATTATTAAGTTCATCAAAGTCAGTAAAAGTCATAAGAGTTGAAAATATCGATTAGGGGTGAGTTTGAAGGGTTGATGATGTTCGGTAATCAAAGAAAATCTTTTTTTGAGGTTCAAGAAAAAACATCTTATTGATGATTAGGCTTAAAAAAATTGATTTAGTTCATGAAAGTCAGTAAAAGTCATAAGAGTTGAAAATATCGATTAGGGGTGAGTTTGAAGGGTTGATGATGTTCGGTAATCAAAGAAAATCTTTTTTTGAGGTTCAAGAAAAAACATCTTATTAATGATTAGGCTTAAAAAAATTGATTTAGTTCATCAAAGTCAGTAAAAGCCATAAGGGTTGAAAATATCGATTAGGGGTGAGTTTGAAGGTTTGATGATGTTCGGTAATCAAAGAAAATCTTTTGTTGAGGTCCAACAAAAAACATCTTATTGCTAATGAGGCTCAAAAAAAATTATTAAGTTCATCAAAGTCAGTAAAAGTCATAGGAGTTGAAATTATCGATTAGGGGTGAGTTTGAAGGGTTAATGATGTTCGATAATCAAAGAAAATCTTTGTTTGAGGTCCAACAAAAAACATCTTATTGCTGATTAGGTTAAAAAAAAATTATTAAGTTCATCAAAGTCAGTAAAAGTCATAAGAGTTGAAAATATCGATTAGGAGTGAGTTTGAAGGGTTGATGATGTTCGGTAATCAGAGAAAATCTTTTTTTGAGGGTCAACAAAAAACATCTTATTGCTGATTAGGCTAAAAAAAAATTATTAAGTTCATCAAAGTCAGTAAAAGTCATAAGAGTTGAAAATATCGATTAGGGGTGAGTTTAGAGGGTTGATGATGTTCGATAATCAAAGAAAATTTTTATTGTGCTCTAACAAAACACATCTTACTGCTAATTAGACTCAAAAAAATTATTAAGTTCATCAAAGTCAGTAAAATTCATAAGAGTTGAAAATATCGTTAAGGGGTGAGTTTGAAGGGTTGATGATGTTCGGTAATCAAAGAAAATCTTTTTTTGAGGCCCAAAAAAAAACATCTTATTGCTAATTAGGCTCAAAAAAATTATTAGGTTCATCAAAGTCAGTAAAAGTCATAAGAGTTGAAAATATCGATTAGGGGTGAGTTTGAAGGGTTGATGATGTTCGGTAATCAAAGAAAATCTTTTTTTGAGGTCCAAAAAAAAACATCTTATTGCTAATTAGGCTCAAAAAAATTATTAAGTTCATCAAAGTCAGTAAAATTCATAAGAGTTGAAAATATCGATCAGGGGTGAGTTTGAAGGGTTAATGATGTTCGGTAATCAGAGAAAATCTTTTTTTGAGGGTCAACAAAAAACATCTTATTGCTGATTAGGCTCAAAAAAAATTATTAAGTTCATTAAAGTCAGTAAAAGTCATAAGAGTTGAAAATATCGATTAGGGGTGAGTTTAGAGGGTTGATGATGTTCGGTAATCAAAGAAAATTTTTTTTGAGCTCCAACAAAACACATCTTACTGCTAATTAGACTCAAAAAAATTATTAAGTTTATCAAAGTCAGTAAAATTCATAAGAGTTGAAAATATCGATCAGGGGTGAGGTTAAAGGGTTGATGATGTTCGGTAATCAAAGAAAATTCTTTTTGAGAACCAACAAAAAACATCTTATTGCTAATTAGGCTCAAAAAAAATTATTAAGTTCATCAAAGTCAGTAAAAGTCATTAGAGTTGAAAATATCGATTAGGGGTGAGTTTGAAGGGTTGCTGATGTTCAGTAATCAGATAAAATATTTTGTTGAGGTCCAACAAAAAACATCTCATTGCTAATTAGGCTCAAAAAAAATTATTAAGTTTATCAAAGTCAGTAAAATTCATAAGAGTTGAAAATATCGATCAGGGGTGAGGTTGAAGGGTTGATGATGTTCGGTAATCAAAGAAAATTCTTTTTGAGATCCAACAAAAAACATCTTATTGCTAATTAGGCTCAAAAAAAATTATTAAGTTCATCAAAGTCAGTAAAAGTCATAAGAGTTGAAAATATCGATCAGGGGTGAGTTTGAAGGGTTGATGATGTTCGGTAATCAAAGAAAATTCTTTTTGAGATCCAACAATAAACATCTTATTGCTAATTAGGGTCAAAAAAAATTATTAAGTTTATCAAATGCAGTAAAAGTCATAAGAGTTGAAAATATCGATTAGGGGTGAGTTTAGAGGGTTAATGATGTTCGGTAATCAAAGAAAATTTTTTTTGAGCTCCAACAAAACACATCTTACTGCTAATTAGCCTCAAAAAAATTATTAAGTTCATCAAAGTCAGTTAAATTCATAAGAGTTGAAAATATCGTTAAGGGGTGAGTTTGAAGGGTTGATGATGTTCGGTAATCAGAGAAAATCTTTTTTTGAGGGTCAACAAAAAACATCTTATTGCTGATTAGGCTCAAAAAAAATTATTAAGTTCATCAAAGTCAGTAAAAGTCATAAGAGTTGAAAATATCGATTAGGGGTGAGTTTAGAGGGTTGATGATGTTCGATAATCAATGAAAATTTTTTTTGAGCTCCAACAAAAGACATCTTACTGCTAATTAGAATCAAAAAAATTATTAAGTTCATCAAAGTCAGTAAAATTCATAAGAGTTGAAAATATCGATTAGGGGTGAGTTTGAAGGGTTGCTGA
This sequence comes from Ganaspis brasiliensis, assembly GCA_037103525.1. Classification (NCBI taxonomy): domain Eukaryota; kingdom Metazoa; phylum Arthropoda; class Insecta; order Hymenoptera; family Figitidae; genus Ganaspis; species Ganaspis brasiliensis. The sequence continues at coordinate 281,330 of JAZKLR010000381.1, read as the reverse complement.
TGTTCGGTAATCAGAGAAAATCTTTTTTTGAGGGTCAACAAAAAACATCTTATTGCTGATTAGGCTCAAAAAAACTTATTAAGTTCATCAAAGTCAGTAAAAGTCATAAGAGTTGAAAATATCGATTAGGGGTGAGTTTAGAGGGTTGATGATGTTCGATAATCAAAGAAAATTTTTTTTGAGCTCCAACAAAACACATCTTACTGCTAATTAGAATCAAAAAAATTTTTAAGTTCATCAAAGTCAGTAAAATTCATAAGAGTTGAAAATATCGATTAGGGGTGAGTTTGAAGGGTTGCTGATGTTCGGTAATCAGAGAAAATCTTTTTTTGAGGGTCAACAAAAAACATCTTATTGCTAATTAGGCTCAAAAAAATTATTAGGTTCATCAAAGTCAGTAAATGTCATAAGAGTTGAAAATATCGATTAGGGGTGAGTTTGAAGGGTTGCTGATGTTCGGTAATCAGAGAAAATCTTTTTTTGAGGGTCAACAAAACACATCTTACTGCTAATTAGAATCAAAAAAATTATTAAGTTCATCAAAGTCAGTAAAATTCATAAGAGTTAAAAATATCGATTAGGGGTGAGTTTGAAGGGTTGCTGATGTTCGGTAATCAGAGAAAATCTTTTTTTGAGGGTCAACAAAAAACATCTTATTGCTGATTAGGCTCAAAAAAACTTATTAAGTTCATCAAAGTCAGTAAAAGTCATAAGAGTTGAAAATATCGATTAGGGGTGAGTTTAGAGGGTTGATGATGTTCGATAATCAAAGAAAATTTTTTTTGAGCTCCAACAAAACACATCTTACTGCTAATTAGAATCAAAAAAATTTTTAAGTTCATCAAAGTCAGTAAAAGTCATAAGAGTTGAAAATATCGATTAGGGGTGAGTTTGAAGGGTTGCTGATGTTCGGTAATCAGAGAAAATCTTTTTTTGAGGTTCAACAAAAAACATCTTATTGATGATTAGGCTCAAAAAAAATTATTAAGTTCATCAAAGTCAGTAAAAGTCATAAGAGTTGAAAATATCGATTAGGGGTGAGTTTGAAGGTTTGATGATGTTCGGTAATCAAAGAAAATCTTTTTTTGAGGTTCAAGAAAAAACATCTTATTGATGATTAGGCTCAAAAAAATTGATTTAGTTCATCAAAGTCAGTAAAAGCCATAAGGGTTGAAAATATCGATTAGGGGTGAGTTAGAAGGGTTGATGATGTTCGGTGATTGACGTAAATTATTTTTTCAGGTTTAATAAAAAACATCTTACTGTCGATCAGGATCGAAAAAAATTAATTAGTCCATGAATGTCAGTAAAAGCCATGAGATTTGAAAATATTGATTAGGGGTGAGTTTGAAGGGTTGATGATGTTCGGGGATTGAAGTAAATTATTTTTTGAGGTTAAAAAAAACATCTTATTGCTGATTACGCTCAAAAAAATTGATTAAGTTGATCAAAGTCAGTAAAAGCTATGAGGGTTGAAAATATCGATTAGTGGTGAGTTTGAAGGGTTGCTGATGTTCGGTAATCAGAGAAAATCTTTTGTTGAGGTCCAACAAAAAACATCTCATTGCTAATTAGGCTCAAAAAAAATTATTAAGTTTATCAAAATCAGTAAAAGTCTTAACAGTTGAAAATATCGATTAGGGGTGAGTTTGAAGGGTTGCTGATGTTCGGTAATCAGAGAAAATCTTTTGTTGAGGTCCAACAAAAAACATCTCATTGCTAATTAGGCTCAAAAAAAATTATTAAGTTTATCAAAATCAGTTAAAGTCATAAGAGTTGAAAATATCGATTAGGGGTGAGTTTAGAGGGTTGATGATGTTCGGTAATCAAAGAAAAATTTTTTTGAGCTCCAACAAAACACATCTTACTGCTAATTAGACTCAAAAAAATTATTAAGTTCATCAAAGTCAGTAAAATTCATAAGAGTTGAAAATATCGATCAGGGGTGAGTTTGAAGGGTTGATGATGTTCGGTAATCAAAGAAAATTCTTTTTGAGATCCAACAATAAACATCTTATTGCTAATTAGGCTCAAAAAAAATGATTAAGTTTATCAAATTCAGTAAAAGTCATAAGAGTTGAAAATATCGATTAGGGGTGAGTTTAGAGGGTTGATGATGTTCGGTAATCAAAGAAAATTTTTTTTGATCTCCAACAAAACACATCTTACTGCTAATTAGACTCAAAAAAATTATTAAGTTCATCAAAGTCAGTTAAATTCATAAGAGTTGAAAATATCGTTAAGGGGTGAGTTTGAAGGGTTGATGATGTTCGGTAATCAGAGAAAATCTTTTTTTGAGGGTCAACAAAAAACATCTTATTGCTGATTAGGCTCAAAAAAAATTATTAAGTTCATCAAAGTCAGTAAAAGTCATAAGAGTTGAAAATATCGATTAGGGGTGAGTTTAGAGGGTTGATGATGTTCGATAATCAAAGAAAATTTTTTTTGAGCTCCAACAAAACACATCTTACTGCTAGTTAGACTCAAAAAAATTATTAAGTTCATCAAAGTCAGTAAAATTCATAAGAGTTAAAAATATCGATTAGGGGTGAGTTTGAAGGGTTGCTGATGTTCGGTAATCAGAGAAAATCTTTTTTTGAGGGTCAACAAAAAACATCTTATTGCTGATTAGGCTCAAAAAAAATTATTAAGTTCATCAAAGTCAGTAAAAGTCATAAGAGTTGAAAATATCGTTAAGGGGTGAGTTTGAAGGGTTGATGATGTTCGGTAATCAGAGAAAATCTTTTTTTGAGGGTCAACAAAAAACATCTTATTGCTGATTAGGCTCAAAAAAAATTATTAAGTTCATCAAAGTCAGTAAAAGTCATAAGAGTTGAAAATATCGATTAGGGGTGAGTTTAGAGGGTTGATGATGTTCGATAATCAATGAAAATTTTTTTTGAGCTCCAACAAAAGACATCTTACTGCTAATTAGAATCAAAAAAATTATTAAGTTCATCAAAGTCAGTAAAATTCATAAGAGTTGAAAATATCGATTAGGGGTGAGTTTGAAGGGTTGCTGATGTTCGGTAATCAGAGAAAATCTTTTTTTGAGGGTCAACAAAAAACATCTTATTGCTGATTAGGCTCAAAAAAACTTATTAAGTTCATCAAAGTCAGTAAAAGTCATAAGAGTTGAAAATATCGATTAGGGGTGAGTTTAGAGGGTTGATGATGTTCGATAATCAAAGAAAATTTTTTTTGAGCTCCAACAAAACACATCTTACTGCTAATTAGAATCAAAAAAATTTTTAAGTTCATCAAAGTCAGTAAAATTCATAAGAGTTGAAAATATCGATTAGGGGTGAGTTTGAAGGGTTGCTGATGTTCGGTAATCAGAGAAAATCTTTTTTTGAGGGTCAACAAAAAACATCTTATTGCTAATTAGGCTCAAAAAAATTATTAGGTTCATCAAAGTCAGTAAATGTCATAAGAGTTGAAAATATCGATTAGGGGTGAGTTTGAAGGGTTGCTGATGTTCGGTAATCAGAGAAAATCTTTTTTTGAGGGTCAACAAAACACATCTTACTGCTAATTAGAATCAAAAAAATTATTAAGTTCATCAAAGTCAGTAAAATTCATAAGAGTTAAAAATATCGATTAGGGGTGAGTTTGAAGGGTTGCTGATGTTCGGTAATCAGAGAAAATCTTTTTTTGAGGGTCAACAAAAAACATCTTATTGCTGATTAGGCTCAAAAAAACTTATTAAGTTCATCAAAGTCAGTAAAAGTCATAAGAGTTGAAAATATCGATTAGGGGTGAGTTTAGAGGGTTGATGATGTTCGATAATCAAAGAAAATTTTTTTTGAGCTCCAACAAAACACATCTTACTGCTAATTAGAATCAAAAAAATTTTTAAGTTCATCAAAGTCAGTAAAAGTCATAAGAGTTGAAAATATCGATTAGGGGTGAGTTTGAAGGGTTGCTGATGTTCGGTAATCAGAGAAAATCTTTTTTTGAGGTTCAACAAAAAACATCTTATTGATGATTAGGCTCAAAAAAAATTATTAAGTTCATCAAAGTCAGTAAAAGTCATAAGAGTTGAAAATATCGATTAGGGGTGAGTTTAGAGGGTTGATGATGTTCGATAATCAAAGAAAATTTTTTTTGAGCTCCAACAAAACACATCTTACTGCTAGTTAGACTCAAAAAAATTATTAAGTTCATCAAAGTCAGTTAAATTCATAAGAGTTGAAAATATCGTTAAGGGGTGAGTTTGAAGGGTTGATGATGTTCGGTAATCAGAGAAAATCTTTTTTTGAGGGTCAACAAAAAACATCTTATTGCTGATTAGGCTCAAAAAAAATTATTAAGTTCATCAAAGTCAGTAAAAGTCATAAGAGTTGAAAATATCGATTAGGGGTGAGTTTAGAGGGTTGATGATGTTCGATAATCAAAGAAAATTTTTTTTGAGCTCCAACAAAACACATCTTACTGCTAGTTAGACTCAAAAAAATTATTAAGTTCATCAAAGTCAGTAAAATTCATAAGAGTTAAAAATATCGATTAGGGGTGAGTTTGAAGGGTTGCTGATGTTCGGTAATCAGAGAAAATCTTTTTTTGAGGGTCAACAAAAAACATCTTATTGCTGATTAGGCTCAAAAAAAATTATTAAGTTCATCAAAGTCAGTAAAAGTCATAAGAGTTGAAAATATCGTTAAGGGGTGAGTTTGAAGGGTTGATGATGTTCGGTAATCAGAGAAAATCTTTTTTTGAGGGTCAACAAAAAACATCTTATTGCTGATTAGGCTCAAAAAAAATTATTAAGTTCATCAAAGTCAGTAAAAGTCATAAGAGTTGAAAATATCGATTAGGGGTGAGTTTAGAGGGTTGATGATGTTCGATAATCAATGAAAATTTTTTTTGAGCTCCAACAAAAGACATCTTACTGCTAATTAGAATCAAAAAAATTATTAAGTTCATCAAAGTCAGTAAAATTCATAAGAGTTGAAAATATCGATTAGGGGTGAGTTTGAAGGGTTGCTGATGTTCGGTAATCAGAGAAAATCTTTTTTTGAGGGTCAACAAAAAACATCTTATTGCTGATTAGGCTCAAAAAAACTTATTAAGTTCATCAAAGTCAGTAAAAGTCATAAGAGTTGAAAATATCGATTAGGGGTGAGTTTAGAGGGTTGATGATGTTCGATAATCAAAGAAAATTTTTTTTGAGCTCCAACAAAACACATCTTACTGCTAATTAGAATCAAAAAAATTTTTAAGTTCATCAAAGTCAGTAAAATTCATAAGAGTTGAAAATATCGATTAGGGGTGAGTTTGAAGGGTTGCTGATGTTCGGTAATCAGAGAAAATCTTTTTTTGAGGGTCAACAAAAAACATCTTATTGCTAATTAGGCTCAAAAAAATTATTAGGTTCATCAAAGTCAGTAAATGTCATAAGAGTTGAAAATATCGATTAGGGGTGAGTTTGAAGGGTTGCTGATGTTCGGTAATCAGAGAAAATCTTTTTTTGAGGGTCAACAAAACACATCTTACTGCTAATTAGAATCAAAAAAATTATTAAGTTCATCAAAGTCAGTAAAATTCATAAGAGTTAAAAATATCGATTAGGGGTGAGTTTGAAGGGTTGCTGATGTTCGGTAATCAGAGAAAATCTTTTTTTGAGGGTCAACAAAAAACATCTTATTGCTGATTAGGCTCAAAAAAACTTATTAAGTTCATCAAAGTCAGTAAAAGTCATAAGAGTTGAAAATATCGATTAGGGGTGAGTTTAGAGGGTTGATGATGTTCGATAATCAAAGAAAATTTTTTTGAGCTCCAACAAAACACATCTTACTGCTAATTAGAATCAAAAAAATTTTTAAGTTCATCAAAGTCAGTAAAAGTCATAAGAGTTGAAAATATCGATTAGGGGTGAGTTTGAAGGGTTGCTGATGTTCGGTAATCAGAGAAAATCTTTTTTTGAGGTTCAACAAAAAACATCTTATTGATGATTAGGCTCAAAAAAAATTATTAAGTTCATCAAAGTCAGTAAAAGTCATAAGAGTTGAAAATATCGATTAGGGGTGAGTTTGAAGGTTTGATGATGTTCGGTAATCAAAGAAAATCTTTTTTTGAGGTTCAAGAAAAAACATCTTATTGATGATTAGGCTCAAAAAAATTGATTTAGTTCATCAAAGTCAGTAAAAGCCATAAGGGTTGAAAATATCGATTAGGGGTGAGTTAGAAGGGTTGATGATGTTCGGTGATTGACGTAAATTATTTTTTCAGGTTTAATAAAAAACATCTTACTGTCGATCAGGATCGAAAAAAATTAATTAGTCCATGAATGTCAGTAAAAGCCATGAGATTTGAAAATATTGATTAGGGGTGAGTTTGAAGGGTTGATGATGTTCGGGGATTGAAGTAAATTATTTTTTGAGGTTAAAAAAAACATCTTATTGCTGATTACGCTCAAAAAAATTGATTAAGTTGATCAAAGTCAGTAAAAGCTATGAGGGTTGAAAATATCGATTAGTGGTGAGTTTGAAGGGTTGCTGATGTTCGGTAATCAGAGAAAATCTTTTGTTGAGGTCCAACAAAAAACATCTCATTGCTAATTAGGCTCAAAAAAAATTATTAAGTTTATCAAAATCAGTAAAAGTCTTAACAGTTGAAAATATCGATTAGGGGTGAGTTTGAAGGGTTGCTGATGTTCGGTAATCAGAGAAAATCTTTTGTTGAGGTCCAACAAAAAACATCTCATTGCTAATTAGGCTCAAAAAAAATTATTAAGTTTATCAAAATCAGTTAAAGTCATAAGAGTTGAAAATATCGATTAGGGGTGAGTTTAGAGGGTTGATGATGTTCGGTAATCAAAGAAAAATTTTTTTGAGCTCCAACAAAACACATCTTACTGCTAATTAGACTCAAAAAAATTATTAAGTTCATCAAAGTCAGTAAAATTCATAAGAGTTGAAAATATCGATCAGGGGTGAGTTTGAAGGGTTGATGATGTTCGGTAATCAAAGAAAATTCTTTTTGAGATCCAACAATAAACATCTTATTGCTAATTAGGCTCAAAAAAAATGATTAAGTTTATCAAATTCAGTAAAAGTCATAAGAGTTGAAAATATCGATTAGGGGTGAGTTTAGAGGGTTGATGATGTTCGGTAATCAAAGAAAATTTTTTTTGATCTCCAACAAAACACATCTTACTGCTAATTAGACTCAAAAAAATTATTAAGTTCATCAAAGTCAGTTAAATTCATAAGAGTTGAAAATATCGTTAAGGGGTGAGTTTGAAGGGTTGATGATGTTCGGTAATCAGAGAAAATCTTTTTTTGAGGGTCAACAAAAAACATCTTATTGCTGATTAGGCTCAAAAAAAATTATTAAGTTCATCAAAGTCAGTAAAAGTCATAAGAGTTGAAAATATCGATTAGGGGTGAGTTTAGAGGGTTGATGATGTTCGATAATCAAAGAAAATTTTTTTTGAGCTCCAACAAAACACATCTTACTGCTAGTTAGACTCAAAAAAATTATTAAGTTCATCAAAGTCAGTAAAATTCATAAGAGTTAAAAATATCGATTAGGGGTGAGTTTGAAGGGTTGCTGATGTTCGGTAATCAGAGAAAATCTTTTGTTGAGGTCCAACAAAAAACATCTCATTGCTAATGAGGCTCAAAAAAAATTATTAAGTTTATCAAAATCAGTAAAAGTCATAAGAGTTGAAAATATCGATTAGGGGTGAGTTTAGAGGGTTGATGATGTTCGGTAATCAAAGAAAAATTTTTTTGAGCTTCAACAAAACACATCTTACTGCTAATTAGTCTCAAAAAAATTATTAAGTTCATCAAAGTCAGTAAAATTCATAAGAGTTGAAAATATCGATCAGGGGTGAGTTTGAAGGGTTGATGATGTTCGGTAATCAAAGAAAATTCTTTTTGAGATCCAACAATAAACATCTTATTGCTAATTAGGGTCAAAAAAAATTATTAAGTTTATCAAATGCAGTAAAAGTCATAAGAGTTGAAAATATCGATTAGGGGTGAGTTTAGAGGGTTAATGATGTTCGGTAATCAAAGAAAATTTTTTTTGAGCTCCAACAAAACACATCTTACTGCTAAGTAGCCTCAAAAAAATTATTAAGTTCATCAAAGTCAGTTAAATTCATAAGAGTTGAAAATATCGTTAAGGGGTGAGTTTGAAGGGTTGATGATGTTCGGTAATCAGAGAAAATCTTTTTTTGAGGGTCAACAAAAAACATCTTATTGCTGATTAGGCTCCAAAAAAATTATTAAGTTCATCAAAGTCAGTAAAAGTCATAAGAGTTGAAAATATCGATTAGGGGTGAGTTTAGAGGGTTGATGATGTTCGATAATCAATGAAAATTTTTTTTGAGCTCCAACAAAACACATCTTACTGCTAATTAGAATCAAAAAAATTATTAAGTTCATCAAAGTCAGTAAAATTCATAAGAGTTGAAAATATCGATTAGGGGTGAGTTTGAAGGGTTGCTGATGTTCGGTAATCAGAGAAAATCTTTTTTTGAGGGTCAACAAAAAACATCTTATTGCTGATTAGGCTCAAAAAAACTTATTAAGTTCATCAAAGTCAGTAAAAGTCATAAGAGTCGAAAATATCGATTAGGGGTGAGTTTAGAGGGTTGATGATGTTCGATAATCAAAGAAAATTTTTTTTGAGCTCCAACAAAACACATCTTACTGCTAATTAGAATCAAAAAAATTTTTAAGTTCATCAAAGTCAGTAAAATTCATAAGAGTTGAAAATATCGATTAGGGGTGAGTTTGAAGGGTTGCTGATGTTCGGTAATCAGAGAAAATCTTTTTTTGAGGGTCAACAAAAAACATCTTATTGCTAATTAGGCTCAAAAAAATTATTAGGTTCATCAAAGTCAGTAAATGTTATAAGAGTTGAAAATATCGATTAGGGGTGAGTTTGAAGGGTTGCTGATGTTCGGTAATCAGAGAAAATCTTTTTTTGAGGGTCAACAAAAAACATCTTATTGCTGATTAGGATCAAAAAAAATTATTAAGTTCATCAAAGTCAGTAAAAGTCATAAGAGTTGAAAATATCGATTAGGGGTGAGTTTGAAGGGTTGATGATGTTCGGTAATCAAAGAAAATCTTTTTTTGAGGTTCAAGAAAAAACATCTTATTGATGATTAGGCTTAAAAAAATTGATTTAGTTCATGAAAGTCAGTAAAAGTCATAAGAGTTGAAAATATCGATTAGGGGTGAGTTTGAAGGGTTGATGATGTTCGGTAATCAAAGAAAATCTTTTTTTGAGGTTCAAGAAAAAACATCTTATTAATGATTAGGCTTAAAAAAATTGATTTAGTTCATCAAAGTCAGTAAAAGCCATAAGGGTTGAAAATATCGATTAGGGGTGAGTTTGAAGGTTTGATGATGTTCGGTAATCAAAGAAAATCTTTTGTTGAGGTCCAACAAAAAACATCTTATTGCTAATGAGGCTCAAAAAAAATTATTAAGTTCATCAAAGTTAGTAAAAGTCATAGGAGTTGAAATTATCGATTAGGGGTGAGTTTGAAGGGTTAATGATGTTCGATAATCAAAGAAAATCTTTGTTTGAGGTCCAACAAAAAACATCTTATTGCTGATTAGGTTAAAAAAAAATTATTAAGTTCATCAAAGTCAGTAAAAGTCATAAGAGTTGAAAATATCGATTAGGAGTGAGTTTGAAGGGTTGATGATGTTCGGTAATCAGAGAAAATCTTTTTTTGAGGGTCAACAAAAAACATCTTATTGCTGATTAGGCTAAAAAAAAATTATTAAGTTCATCAAAGTCAGTAAAAGTCATAAGAGTTGAAAATATCGATTAGGGGTGAGTTTAGAGGGTTGATGATGTTCGATAATCAAAGAAAATTTTTATTGTGCTCTAACAAAACACATCTTACTGCTAATTAGACTCAAAAAAATTATTAAGTTCATCAAAGTCAGTAAAATTCATAAGAGTTGAAAATATCGTTAAGGGGTGAGTTTGAAGGGTTGATGATGTTCGGTAATCAAAGAAAATCTTTTTTTGAGGTCCAAAAAAAAACATCTTATTGCTAATTAGGCTCAAAAAAATTATTAAGTTCATCAAAGTCAGTAAAATTCATAAGAGTTGAAAATATCGATCAGGGGTGAGTTTGAAGGGTTAATGATGTTCGGTAATCAGAGAAAATCTTTTTTTGAGGGTCAACAAAAAACATCTTATTGCTGATTAGGCTCAAAAAAAATTATTAAGTTCATTAAAGTCAGTAAAAGTCATAAGAGTTGAAAATATCGATTAGGGGTGAGTTTAGAGGGTTGATGATGTTCGGTAATCAAAGAAAATTTTTTTTGAGCTCCAACAAAACACATCTTACTGCTAATTAGACTCAAAAAAATTATTAAGTTTATCAAAGTCAGTAAAATTCATAAGAGTTGAAAATATCGATCAGGGGTGAGGTTAAAGGGTTGATGATGTTCGGTAATCAAAGAAAATTCTTTTTGAGAACCAACAAAAAACATCTTATTGCTAATTAGGCTCAAAAAAAATTATTAAGTTCATCAAAGTCAGTAAAAGTCATTAGAGTTGAAAATATCGATCAGGGGTGAGTTTGAAGGGTTGCTGATGTTCGGTAATCAGATAAAATATTTTGTTGAGGTCCAACAAAAAACATCTCATTGCTAATTAGGCTCAAAAAAAATTATTAAGTTTATCAAAGTCAGTAAAATTCATAAGAGTTGAAAATATCGATCAGGGGTGAGGTTGTAGGGTTGATGATGTTCGGTAATCAAAGAAAATTCTTTTTGAGATCCAACAAAAAACATCTTATTGCTAATTAGGCTCAAAAAAAATTATTAAGTTCATCAAAGTCAGTAAAAGTCATAAGAGTTGAAAATATCGATTAGGGGTGAGTTTGAAGGGTTGCTGATGTTCGGTAATCAGATAAAATATTTTGTTGAGGTCCAACAAAAAACATCTCATTGCTAATTAGGCTCAAAAAAAATTATTAAGTTTATCACAATCAGTAGAAGTCATAAGAGTTGAAAATATCGATTAGGGGTGAGTTTAGAGGGTTGATGATGTTCGGTAATCAAAGAAAATTTTTTTTGAGCTCCAACAAAACACATCTTACTGCTAATTAGACTCAAAAAAATTATTAAGTTCATCAAAGTCAGTAAAAGTCATAAGAGTTGAAAATATCGATTAGGGGTGAGTTTAGAGGGTTGATGATGTTCGATAATCAAAGAAAATTTTTTTTGAGCTCCAACAAAACACATCTTACTGCTAATTAGACTCAAAAAAATTATTAAGTTCATCAAAGTCAGTAAAATTCATAAGAGTTGAAAATATCGATCAGGGGTGAGGTTGAAGGGTTGATGATGTTCGGTAATCAAAGAAAATTCTTTTTGAGATCCAACAAAAAACATCTTATTGCTAATTAGGCTCAAAAAAAATTATTAAGTTCATCAAAGTCAGTAAAAGTCATAAGAGTTGAAAATATCGATTAGGGGTGAGTTTGAAGGGTTGCTGATGTTCGGTAATCAGATAAAATATTTTGTTGAGGTCCAACAAAAAACATCTCATTGCTAATTAGGCTCAAAAAAAATTATTAAGTTTATCACAATCAGTAGAAGTCATAAGAGTTGAAAATATCGATTAGGGGTGAGTTTGGAGGGTTGATGATGTTCGGTATTCAGAGAAAATCTTTTTTTGAGGGTCAACAAAACACATCTTACTGCTAATTAGAATCAAAAAAATTATTAAGTTCATCAAAGTCAGTAAAATTCATAAGAGTTAAAAATATCGATTAGGGGTGAGTTTGAAGGGTTGCTGATGTTCGGTAATCAAAGAAAATCTTTTTTTGAGGGTCAACAAAAAACATCTTATTGCTAATTAGGCTCAAAAAAATTATTAGGTTCATCAAAGTCAGTAAAAGTCATAAGAGTTGAAAATATCGATTAGGGGTGAGTTTAGAGGGTTGATGATGTTCGATAATCAAAGAAAATTTTTTTTGAGCTCCAACAAAACACATCTTACTGCTAATTAGAATCAAAAAAATTTTTAAGTTCATCAAAGTCAGTAAAAGTCATAAGAGTTGAAAATATCGATTAGGGGTGAGTTTGAAGGGTTGCTGATGTTCGGTAATCAGAGAAAATCTTTTTTTGAGGTTCAACAAAAAACATCTTATTGATGATTAGGCTCAAAAAAAATTATTAAGTTCATCAAAGTCAGTAAAAGTCATAAGAGTTGAAAATATCGATTAGGGGTGAGTTTGAAGGTTTGATGATGTTCGGTAATCAAAGAAAATCTTTTTTTGAGGTTCAAGAAAAAACATCTTATTGATGATTAGGCTCAAAAAAATTGATTTAGTTCATCAAAGTCAGTAAAAGCCATAAGGGTTGAAAATATCGATTAGGGGTGAGTTAGAAGGGTTGATGATGTTCGGTGATTGACGTAAATTATTTTTTCAGGTTTAATAAAAAACATCTTACTGTCGATCAGGATCGAAAAAAATTAATTAGTCCATGAATGTCAGTAAAAGCCATGAGATTTGAAAATATTGATTAGGGGTGAGTTTGAAGGGTTGATGATGTTCGGGGATTGAAGTAAATTATTTTTTGAGGTTAAAAAAAACATCTTATTGCTGATTACGCTCAAAAAAATTGATTAAGTTGATCAAAGTCAGTAAAAGCTATGAGGGTTGAAAATATCGATTAGTGGTGAGTTTGAAGGGTTGCTGATGTTCGGTAATCAGAGAAAATCTTTTGTTGAGGTCCAACAAAAAACATCTCATTGCTAATTAGGCTCAAAAAAAATTATTAAGTTTATCAAAATCAGTAAAAGTCTTAACAGTTGAAAATATCGATTAGGGGTGAGTTTGAAGGGTTGCTGATGTTCGGTAATCAGAGAAAATCTTTTGTTGAGGTCCAACAAAAAACATCTCATTGCTAATTAGGCTCAAAAAAAATTATTAAGTTTATCAAAGTCAGTAAAATTCATAAGAGTTGAAAATATCGATCAGGGGTGAGTTTGAAGGGTTGATGATGTTCGGTAATCAAAGAAAATTCTTTTTGAGATCCAACAATAAACATCTTATTGCTAATTAGGCTCAAAAAAAATGATTAAGTTTATCAAATTCAGTAAAAGTCATAAGAGTTGAAAATATCGATTAGGGGTGAGTTTAGAGGGTTGATGATGTTCGGTAATCAAAGAAAATTTTTTTTGATCTCCAACAAAACACATCTTACTGCTAATTAGACTCAAAAAAATTATTAAGTTCATCAAAGTCAGTTAAATTCATAAGAGTTGAAAATATCGTTAAGGGGTGAGTTTGAAGGGTTGATGATGTTCGGTAATCAGAGAAAATCTTTTTTTGAGGGTCAACAAAAAACATCTTATTGCTGATTAGGCTCAAAAAAAATTATTAAGTTCATCAAAGTCAGTAAAAGTCATAAGAGTTGAAAATATCGATTAGGGGTGAGTTTAGAGGGTTGATGATGTTCGATAATCAAAGAAAATTTTTTTTGAGCTCCAACAAAACACATCTTACTGCTAGTTAGACTCAAAAAAATTATTAAGTTCATCAAAGTCAGTAAAATTCATAAGAGTTAAAAATATCGATTAGGGGTGAGTTTGAAGGGTTGCTGATGTTCGGTAATCAGAGAAAATCTTTTGTTGAGGTCCAACAAAAAACATCTCATTGCTAATTAGGCTCAAAAAAAATTATTAAGTTTATCAAAATCAGTAAAATTCATAAGAGTTGAAAATATCGATCAGGGGTGAGTTTGAAGGGTTGATGATGTTCGGTAATCAAAGAAAATTCTTTTTGAGATCCAACAATAAACATCTTATTGCTAATTAGGCTCAAAAAAAATGATTAAGTTTATCAAATTCAGTAAAAGTCATAAGAGTTGAAAATATCGATTAGGGGTGAGTTTAGAGGGTTGATGATGTTCGGTAATCAAAGAAAAATTTTTTTGAGCTCCAACAAAACACATCTTACTGCTAATTAGACTCAAAAAAATTATTAAGTTCATCAAAGTCAGTAAAATTCATAAGAGTTGAAAATATCGATCAGGGGTGAGTTTGAAGGGTTGATGATGTTCGGTAATCAGAGAAAATCTTTTTTTGAGGGTCAACAAAACACATCTTACTGCTAATTAGAATCAAAAAAATTATTAAGTTCATCAAAGTCAGTAAAATTCATAAGAGTTAAAAATATCGATTAGGGGTGAGTTTGAAGGGTTGCTGATGTTCGGTAATCAGAGAAAATCTTTTTTTGAGGGTCAACAAAAAACATCTTATTGCTGATTAGGCTCAAAAAAACTTATTAAGTTCATCAAAGTCAGTAAAAGTCATAAGAGTTGAAAATATCGATTAGGGGTGAGTTTAGAGGGTTGATGATGTTCGATAATCAAAGAAAATTTTTTTTGAGCTCCAACAAAACACATCTTACTGCTAATTAGAATCAAAAAAATTTTTAAGTTCATCAAAGTCAGTAAAAGTCATAAGAGTTGAAAATATCGATTAGGGGTGAGTTTGAAGGGTTGCTGATGTTCGGTAATCAGAGAAAATCTTTTTTTGAGGTTCAACAAAAAACATCTTATTGATGATTAGGCTCAAAAAAAATTATTAAGTTCATCAAAGTCAGTAAAAGTCATAAGAGTTGAAAATATCGATTAGGGGTGAGTTTGAAGGTTTGATGATGTTCGGTAATCAAAGAAAATCTTTTTTTGAGGTTCAAGAAAAAACATCTTATTGATGATTAGGCTCAAAAAAATTGATTTAGTTCATCAAAGTCAGTAAAAGCCATAAGGGTTGAAAATATCGATTAGGGGTGAGTTAGAAGGGTTGATGATGTTCGGTGATTGACGTAAATTATTTTTTCAGGTTTAATAAAAAACATCTTACTGTCGATCAGGATCGAAAAAAATTAATTAGTCCATGAATGTCAGTAAAAGCCATGAGATTTGAAAATATTGATTAGGGGTGAGTTTGAAGGGTTGATGATGTTCGGGGATTGAGGTAAATTATTTTTTGAGGTTAAAAAAAACATCTTATTGCTGATTACGCTCAAAAAAATTGATTAAGTTGATCAAAGTCAGTAAAAGCTATGAGGGTTGAAAATATCGATTAGTGGTGAGTTTGAAGGGTTGCTGATGTTCGGTAATCAGAGAAAATCTTTTGTTGAGGTCCAACAAAAAACATCTCATTGCTAATTAGGCTCAAAAAAAATTATTAAGTTTATCAAAATCAGTAAAAGTCTTAACAGTTGAAAATATCGATTAGGGGTGAGTTTGAAGGGTTGCTGATGTTCGGTAATCAGAGAAAATCTTTTGTTGAGGTCCAACAAAAAACATCTCATTGCTAATTAGGCTCAAAAAAAATTATTAAGTTTATCAAAATCAGTTAAAGTCATAAGAGTTGAAAATATCGATTAGGGGTGAGTTTAGAGGGTTGATGATGTTCGGTAATCAAAGAAAAATTTTTTTGAGCTCCAACAAAACACATCTTACTGCTAATTAGACTCAAAAAAATTATTAAGTTCATCAAAGTCAGTAAAATTCATAAGAGTTGAAAATATCGATCAGGGGTGAGTTTGAAGGGTTGATGATGTTCGGTAATCAAAGAAAATTCTTTTTGAGATCCAACAATAAACATCTTATTGCTAATTAGGCTCAAAAAAAATGATTAAGTTTATCAAATTCAGTAAAAGTCATAAGAGTTGAAAATATCGATTAGGGGTGAGTTTAGAGGGTTGATGATGTTCGGTAATCAAAGAAAATTTTTTTTGATCTCCAACAAAACACATCTTACTGCTAATTAGACTCAAAAAAATTATTAAGTTCATCAAAGTCAGTTAAATTCATAAGAGTTGAAAATATCGTTAAGGGGTGAGTTTGAAGGGTTGATGATGTTCGGTAATCAGAGAAAATCTTTTTTTGAGGGTCAACAAAAAACATCTTATTGCTGATTAGGCTCAAAAAAAATTATTAAGTTCATCAAAGTCAGTAAAAGTCATAAGAGTTGAAAATATCGATTAGGGGTGAGTTTAGAGGGTTGATGATGTTCGATAATCAAAGAAAATTTTTTTTGAGCTCCAACAAAACACATCTTACTGCTAGTTAGACTCAAAAAAATTATTAAGTTCATCAAAGTCAGTAAAATTCATAAGAGTTAAAAATATCGATTAGGGGTGAGTTTGAAGGGTTGCTGATGTTCGGTAATCAGAGAAAATCTTTTTTTGAGGGTCAACAAAAAACATCTTATTGCTGATTAGGCTCAAAAAAAATTATTAAGTTCATCAAAGTCAGTAAAAGTCATAAGAGTTGAAAATATCGTTAAGGGGTGAGTTTGAAGGGTTGATGATGTTCGGTAATCAGAGAAAATCTTTTTTTGAGGGTCAACAAAAAACATCTTATTGCTGATTAGGCTCAAAAAAAATTATTAAGTTCATCAAAGTCAGTAAAAGTCATAAGAGTTGAAAATATCGATTAGGGGTGAGTTTAGAGGGTTGATGATGTTCGATAATCAATGAAAATTTTTTTTGAGCTCCAACAAAAGACATCTTACTGCTAATTAGAATCAAAAAAATTATTAAGTTCATCAAAGTCAGTAAAATTCATAAGAGTTGAAAATATCGATTAGGGGTGAGTTTGAAGGGTTGCTGATGTTCGGTAATCAGAGAAAATCTTTTTTTGAGGGTCAACAAAAAACATCTTATTGCTGATTAGGCTCAAAAAAACTTATTAAGTTCATCAAAGTCAGTAAAAGTCATAAGAGTTGAAAATATCGATTAGGGGTGAGTTTAGAGGGTTGATGGTGTTCGATAATCAAAGAAAATTTTTTTTGAGCTCCAACAAAACACATCTTACTGCTAATTAGAATCAAAAAAATTTTTAAGTTCATCAAAGTCAGTAAAATTCATAAGAGTTGAAAATATCGATTAGGGGTGAGTTTGAAGGGTTGCTGATGTTCGGTAATCAGAGAAAATCTTTTTTTGAGGGTCAACAAAAAACATCTTATTGCTAATTAGGCTCAAAAAAATTATTAGGTTCATCAAAGTCAGTAAATGTCATAAGAGTTGAAAATATCGATTAGGGGTGAGTTTGAAGGGTTGCTGATGTTCGGTAATCAGAGAAAATCTTTTTTTGAGGGTCAACAAAACACATCTTACTGCTAATTAGAATCAAAAAAATTATTAAGTTCATCAAAGTCAGTAAAATTCATAAGAGTTAAAAATATCGATTAGGGGTGAGTTTGAAGGGTTGCTGATGTTCGGTAATCAGAGAAAATCTTTTTTTGAGGGTCAACAAAAAACATCTTATTGCTGATTAGGCTCAAAAAAACTTATTAAGTTCATCAAAGTCAGTAAAAGTCATAAGAGTTGAAAATATCGATTAGGGGTGAGTTTAGAGGGTTGATGATGTTCGATAATCAAAGAAAATTTTTTTTGAGCTCCAACAAAACACATCTTACTGCTAATTAGAATCAAAAAAATTTTTAAGTTCATCAAAGTCAGTAAAAGTCATAAGAGTTGAAAATATCGATTAGGGGTGAGTTTGAAGGGTTGCTGATGTTCGGTAATCAGAGAAAATCTTTTTTTGAGGTTCAACAAAAAACATCTTATTGATGATTAGGCTCAAAAAAAATTATTAAGTTCATCAAAGTCAGTAAAAGTCATAAGAGTTGAAAATATCGATTAGGGGTGAGTTTAGAGGGTTGATGATGTTCGATAATCAAAGAAAATTTTTTTTGAGCTCCAACAAAACACATCTTACTGCTAGTTAGACTCAAAAAAATTATTAAGTTCATCAAAGTCAGTTAAATTCATAAGAGTTGAAAATATCGTTAAGGGGTGAGTTTGAAGGGTTGATGATGTTCGGTAATCAGAGAAAATCTTTTTTTGAGGGTCAACAAAAAACATCTTATTGCTGATTAGGCTCAAAAAAAATTATTAAGTTCATCAAAGTCAGTAAAAGTCATAAGAGTTGAAAATATCGATTAGGGGTGAGTTTAGAGGGTTGATGATGTTCGATAATCAAAGAAAATTTTTTTTGAGCTCCAACAAAACACATCTTACTGCTAGTTAGACTCAAAAAAATTATTAAGTTCATCAAAGTCAGTAAAATTCATAAGAGTTAAAAATATCGATTAGGGGTGAGTTTGAAGGGTTGCTGATGTTCGGTAATCAGAGAAAATCTTTTTTTGAGGGTCAACAAAAAACATCTTATTGCTGATTAGGCTCAAAAAAAATTATTAAGTTCATCAAAGTCAGTAAAAGTCATAAGAGTTGAAAATATCGTTAAGGGGTGAGTTTGAAGGGTTGATGATGTTCGGTAATCAGAGAAAATCTTTTTTTGAGGGTCAACAAAAAACATCTTATTGCTGATTAGGCTCAAAAAAAATTATTAAGTTCATCAAAGTCAGTAAAAGTCATAAGAGTTGAAAATATCGATTAGGGGTGAGTTTAGAGGGTTGATGATGTTCGATAATCAATGAAAATTTTTTTTGAGCTCCAACAAAAGACATCTTACTGCTAATTAGAATCAAAAAAATTATTAAGTTCATCAAAGTCAGTAAAATTCATAAGAGTTGAAAATATCGATTAGGGGTGAGTTTGAAGGGTTGCTGATGTTCGGTAATCAGAGAAAATCTTTTTTTGAGGGTCAACAAAAAACATCTTATTGCTGATTAGGCTCAAAAAAACTTATTAAGTTCATCAAAGTCAGTAAAAGTCATAAGAGTTGAAAATATCGATTAGGGGTGAGTTTAGAGGGTTGATGATGTTCGATAATCAAAGAAAATTTTTTTTGAGCTCCAACAAAACACATCTTACTGCTAATTAGAATCAAAAAAATTTTTAAGTTCATCAAAGTCAGTAAAATTCATAAGAGTTGAAAATATCGATTAGGGGTGAGTTTGAAGGGTTGCTGATGTTCGGTAATCAGAGAAAATCTTTTTTTGAGGGTCAACAAAAAACATCTTATTGCTAATTAGGCTCAAAAAAATTATTAGGTTCATCAAAGTCAGTAAATGTCATAAGAGTTGAAAATATCGATTAGGGGTGAGTTTGAAGGGTTGCTGATGTTCGGTAATCAGAGAAAATCTTTTTTTGAGGGTCAACAAAACACATCTTACTGCTAATTAGAATCAAAAAAATTATTAAGTTCATCAAAGTCAGTAAAATTCATAAGAGTTAAAAATATCGATTAGGGGTGAGTTTGAAGGGTTGCTGATGTTCGGTAATCAGAGAAAATCTTTTTTTGAGGGTCAACAAAAAACATCTTATTGCTGATTAGGCTCAAAAAAACTTATTAAGTTCATCAAAGTCAGTAAAAGTCATAAGAGTTGAAAATATCGATTAGGGGTGAGTTTAGAGGGTTGATGATGTTCGATAATCAAAGAAAATTTTTTTTGAGCTCCAACAAAACACATCTTACTGCTAATTAGAATCAAAAAAATTTTTAAGTTCATCAAAGTCAGTAAAAGTCATAAGAGTTGAAAATATCGATTAGGGGTGAGTTTGAAGGGTTGCTGATGTTCGGTAATCAGAGAAAATCTTTTTTTGAGGTTCAACAAAAAACATCTTATTGATGATTAGGCTCAAAAAAAATTATTAAGTTCATCAAAGTCAGTAAAAGTCATAAGAGTTGAAAATATCGATTAGGGGTGAGTTTGAAGGTTTGATGATGTTCGGTAATCAAAGAAAATCTTTTTTTGAGGTTCAAGAAAAAACATCTTATTGATGATTAGGCTCAAAAAAATTGATTTAGTTCATCAAAGTCAGTAAAAGCCATAAGGGTTGAAAATATCGATTAGGGGTGAGTTAGAAGGGTTGATGATGTTCGGTGATTGACGTAAATTATTTTTTCAGGTTTAATAAAAAACATCTTACTGTCGATCAGGATCGAAAAAAATTAATTAGTCCATGAATGTCAGTAAAAGCCATGAGATTTGAAAATATTGATTAGGGGTGAGTTTGAAGGGTTGATGATGTTCGGGGATTGAAGTAAATTATTTTTTGAGGTTAAAAAAAACATCTTATTGCTGATTACGCTCAAAAAAATTGATTAAGTTGATCAAAGTCAGTAAAAGCTATGAGGGTTGAAAATATCGATTAGTGGTGAGTTTGAAGGGTTGCTGATGTTCGGTAATCAGAGAAAATCTTTTGTTGAGGTCCAACAAAAAACATCTCATTGCTAATTAGGCTCAAAAAAAATTATTAAGTTTATCAAAATCAGTAAAAGTCTTAACAGTTGAAAATATCGATTAGGGGTGAGTTTGAAGGGTTGCTGATGTTCGGTAATCAGAGAAAATCTTTTGTTGAGGTCCAACAAAAAACATCTCATTGCTAATTAGGCTCAAAAAAAATTATTAAGTTTATCAAAATCAGTTAAAGTCATAAGAGTTGAAAATATCGATTAGGGGTGAGTTTAGAGGGTTGATGATGTTCGGTAATCAAAGAAAAATTTTTTTGAGCTCCAACAAAACACATCTTACTGCTAATTAGACTCAAAAAAATTATTAAGTTCATCAAAGTCAGTAAAATTCATAAGAGTTGAAAATATCGATCAGGGGTGAGTTTGAAGGGTTGATGATGTTCAGTAATCAAAGAAAATTCTTTTTGAGATCCAACAATAAACATCTTATTGCTAATTAGGCTCAAAAAAAATGATTAAGTTTATCAAATTCAGTAAAAGTCATAAGAGTTGAAAATATCGATTAGGGGTGAGTTTAGAGGGTTGATGATGTTCGGTAATCAAAGAAAATTTTTTTTGATCTCCAACAAAACACATCTTACTGCTAATTAGACTCAAAAAAATTATTAAGTTCATCAAAGTCAGTTAAATTCATAAGAGTTGAAAATATCGTTAAGGGGTGAGTTTGAAGGGTTGATGATGTTCGGTAATCAGAGAAAATCTTTTTTTGAGGGTCAACAAAAAACATCTTATTGCTGATTAGGCTCAAAAAAAATTATTAAGTTCATCAAAGTCAGTAAAAGTCATAAGAGTTGAAAATATCGATTAGGGGTGAGTTTAGAGGGTTGATGATGTTCGATAATCAAAGAAAATTTTTTTTGAGCTCCAACAAAACACATCTTACTGCTAGTTAGACTCAAAAAAATTATTAAGTTCATCAAAGTCAGTAAAATTCATAAGAGTTAAAAATATCGATTAGGGGTGAGTTTGAAGGGTTGCTGATGTTCGGTAATCAGAGAAAATCTTTTGTTGAGGTCCAACAAAAAACATCTCATTGCTAATGAGGCTCAAAAAAAATTATTAAGTTTATCAAAATCAGTAAAAGTCATAAGAGTTGAAAATATCGATTAGGGGTGAGTTTAGAGGGTTGATGATGTTCGGTAATCAAAGAAAAATTTTTTTGAGCTTCAACAAAACACATCTTACTGCTAATTAGTCTCAAAAAAATTATTAAGTTCATCAAAGTCAGTAAAATTCATAAGAGTTGAAAATATCGATCAGGGGTGAGTTTGAAGGGTTGATGATGTTCGGTAATCAAAGAAAATTCTTTTTGAGATCCAACAATAAACATCTTATTGCTAATTAGGGTCAAAAAAAATTATTAAGTTTATCAAATGCAGTAAAAGTCATAAGAGTTGAAAATATCGATTAGGGGTGAGTTTAGAGGGTTAATGATGTTCGGTAATCAAAGAAAATTTTTTTTGAGCTCCAACAAAACACATCTTACTGCTAAGTAGCCTCAAAAAAATTATTAAGTTCATCAAAGTCAGTTAAATTCATAAGAGTTGAAAATATCGTTAAGGGGTGAGTTTGAAGGGTTGATGATGTTCGGTAATCAGAGAAAATCTTTTTTTGAGGGTCAACAAAAAACATCTTATTGCTGATTAGGCTCCAAAAAAATTATTAAGTTCATCAAAGTCAGTAAAAGTCATAAGAGTTGAAAATATCGATTAGGGGTGAGTTTAGAGGGTTGATGATGTTCGATAATCAATGAAAATTTTTTTTGAGCTCCAACAAAACACATCTTACTGCTAATTAGAATCAAAAAAATTATTAAGTTCATCAAAGTCAGTAAAATTCATAAGAGTTGAAAATATCGATTAGGGGTGAGTTTGAAGGGTTGCTGATGTTCGGTAATCAGAGAAAATCTTTTTTTGAGGGTCAACAAAAAACATCTTATTGCTGATTAGGCTCAAAAAAACTTATTAAGTTCATCAAAGTCAGTAAAAATCATAAGAGTCGAAAATATCGATTAGGGGTGAGTTTAGAGGGTTGATGATGTTCGATAATCAAAGAAAATTTTTTTTGAGCTCCAACAAAACACATCTTACTGCTAATTAGAATCAAAAAAATTTTTAAGTTCATCAAAGTCAGTAAAATTCATAAGAGTTGAAAATATCGATTAGGGGTGAGTTTGAAGGGTTGCTGATGTTCGGTAATCAGAGAAAATCTTTTTTTGAGGGTCAACAAAAAACATCTTATTGCTAATTAGGCTCAAAAAAATTATTAGGTTCATCAAAGTCAGTAAATGTCATAAGAGTTGAAAATATCGATTAGGGGTGAGTTTGAAGGGTTGCTGATGTTCGGTAATCAGAGAAAATCTTTTTTTGAGGGTCAACAAAAAACATCTTATTGCTGATTAGGATCAAAAAAAATTATTAAGTTCATCAAAGTCAGTAAAAGTCATAAGAGTTGAAAATATCGATTAGGGGTGAGTTTGAAGGGTTGATGATGTTCGGTAATCAAAGAAAATCTTTTTTTGAGGTTCAAGAAAAAACATCTTATTGATGATTAGGCTTAAAAAAATTGATTTAGTTCATGAAAGTCAGTAAAAGTCATAAGAGTTGAAAATATCGATTAGGGGTGAGTTTGAAGGGTTGATGATGTTCGGTAATCAAAGAAAATCTTTTTTTGAGGTTCAAGAAAAAACATCTTATTAATGATTAGGCTTAAAAAAATTGATTTAGTTCATCAAAGTCAGTAAAAGCCATAAGGGTTGAAAATATCGATTAGGGGTGAGTTTGAAGGTTTGATGATGTTCGGTAATCAAAGAAAATCTTTTGTTGAGGTCCAACAAAAAACATCTTATTGCTAATGAGGCTCAAAAAAAATTATTAAGTTCATCAAAGTTAGTAAAAGTCATAGGAGTTGAAATTATCGATTAGGGGTGAGTTTGAAGGGTTAATGATGTTCGATAATCAAAGAAAATCTTTGTTTGAGGTCCAACAAAAAACATCTTATTGCTGATTAGGTTAAAAAAAAATTATTAAGTTCATCAAAGTCAGTAAAAGTCATAAGAGTTGAAAATATCGATTAGGAGTGAGTTTGAAGGGTTGATGATGTTCGGTAATCAGAGAAAATCTTTTTTTGAGGGTCAACAAAAAACATCTTATTGCTGATTAGGCTAAAAAAAAATTATTAAGTTCATCAAAGTCAGTAAAAGTCATAAGAGTTGAAAATATCGATTAGGGGTGAGTTTAGAGGGTTGATGATGTTCGATAATCAAAGAAAATTTTTATTGTGCTCTAACAAAACACATCTTACTGCTAATTAGACTCAAAAAAATTATTAAGTTCATCAAAGTCAGTAAAATTCATAAGAGTTGAAAATATCGTTAAGGGGTGAGTTTGAAGGGTTGATGATGTTCGGTAATCAAAGAAAATCTTTTTTTGAGGTCCAAAAAAAAACATCTTATTGCTAATTAGGCTCAAAAAAATTATTAGGTTCATCAAAGTCAGTAAAAGTCATAAGAGTTGAAAATATCGATTAGGGGTGAGTTTGAAGGGTTGATGATGTTCGGTAATCAAAGAAAATCTTTTTTTGAGGTCCAAAAAAAAACATCTTATTGCTAATTAGGCTCAAAAAAATTATTAAGTTCATCAAAGTCAGTAAAATTCATAAGAGTTGAAAATATCGATCAGGGGTGAGTTTGAAGGGTTAATGATGTTCGGTAATCAGAGAAAATCTTTTTTTGAGGGTCAACAAAAAACATCTTATTGCTGATTAGGCTCAAAAAAAATTATTAAGTTCATTAAAGTCAGTAAAAGTCATAAGAGTTGAAAATATCGATTAGGGGTGAGTTTAGAGGGTTGATGATGTTCGGTAATCAAAGAAAATTTTTTTTGAGCTCCAACAAAACACATCTTACTGCTAATTAGACTCAAAAAAATTATTAAGTTTATCAAAGTCAGTAAAATTCATAAGAGTTGAAAATATCGATCAGGGGTGAGGTTAAAGGGTTGATGATGTTCGGTAATCAAAGAAAATTCTTTTTGAGAACCAACAAAAAACATCTTATTGCTAATTAGGCTCAAAAAAAATTATTAAGTTCATCAAAGTCAGTAAAAGTCATTAGAGTTGAAAATATCGATCAGGGGTGAGTTTGAAGGGTTGCTGATGTTCGGTAATCAGATAAAATATTTTGTTGAGGTCCAACAAAAAACATCTCATTGCTAATTAGGCTCAAAAAAAATTATTAAGTTTATCAAAGTCAGTAAAATTCATAAGAGTTGAAAATATCGATCAGGGGTGAGGTTGTAGGGTTGATGATGTTCGGTAATCAAAGAAAATTCTTTTTGAGATCCAACAAAAAACATCTTTTTGCTAATTAGGCTCAAAAAAAATTATTAAGTTCATCAAAGTCAGTAAAAGTCATAAGAGTTGAAAATATCGATTAGGGGTGAGTTTGAAGGGTTGCTGATGTTCGGTAATCAGATAAAATATTTTGTTGAGGTCCAACAAAAAACATCTCATTGCTAATTAGGCTCAAAAAAAATTATTAAGTTTATCACAATCAGTAGAAGTCATAAGAGTTGAAAATATCGATTAGGGGTGAGTTTAGAGGGTTGATGATGTTCGGTAATCAAAGAAAATTTTTTTTGAGCTCCAACAAAACACATCTTACTGCTAATTAGACTCAAAAAAATTATTAAGTTCATCAAAGTCAGTAAAAGTCATAAGAGTTGAAAATATCGATTAGGGGTGAGTTTAGAGGGTTGATGATGTTCGATAATCAAAGAAAATTTTTTTTGAGCTCCAACAAAACACATCTTACTGCTAATTAGACTCAAAAAAATTATTAAGTTCATCAAAGTCAGTAAAATTCATAAGAGTTGAAAATATCGATCAGGGGTGAGGTTGAAGGGTTGATGATGTTCGGTAATCAAAGAAAATTCTTTTTGAGATCCAACAAAAAACATCTTATTGCTAATTAGGCTCAAAAAAAATTATTAAGTTCATCAAAGTCAGTAAAAGTCATAAGAGTTGAAAATATCGATTAGGGGTGAGTTTGAAGGGTTGCTGATGTTCGGTAATCAGATAAAATATTTTGTTGAGGTCCAACAAAAAACATCTCATTGCTAATTAGGCTCAAAAAAAATTATTAAGTTTATCACAATCAGTAGAAGTCATAAGAGTTGAAAATATCGATTAGGGGTGAGTTTGGAGGGTTGATGATGTTCGGTAATCAGAGAAAATCTTTTTTTGAGGGTCAACAAAACACATCTTACTGCTAATTAGAATCAAAAAAATTATTAAGTTCATCAAAGTCAGTAAAATTCATAAGAGTTAAAAATATCGATTAGGGGTGAGTTTGAAGGGTTGCTGATGTTCGGTAATCAAAGAAAATCTTTTTTTGAGGGTCAACAAAAAACATCTTATTGCTAATTAGGCTCAAAAAAATTATTAGGTTCATCAAAGTCAGTAAAAGTCATAAGAGTTGAAAATATCGATTAGGGGTGAGTTTAGAGGGTTGATGATGTTCGATAATCAAAGAAAATTTTTTTTGAGCTTCAACAAAACACATCTTACTGCTAATTAGAATCAAAAAAATTTTTAAGTTCATCAAAGTCAGTAAAAGTCATAAGAGTTGAAAATATCGATTAGGGGTGAGTTTGAAGGGTTGCTGATGTTCGGTAATCAGAGAAAATCTTTTTTTGAGGTTCAACAAAAAACATCTTATTGATGATTAGGCTCAAAAAAAATTATTAAGTTCATCAAAGTCAGTAAAAGTCATAAGAGTTGAAAATATCGATTAGGGGTGAGTTTGAAGGTTTGATGATGTTCGGTAATCAAAGAAAATCTTTTTTTGAGGTTCAAGAAAAAACATCTTATTGATGATTAGGCTCAAAAAAATTGATTTAGTTCATCAAAGTCAGTAAAAGCCATAAGGGTTGAAAATATCGATTAGGGGTGAGTTAGAAGGGTTGATGATGTTCGGTGATTGACGTAAATTATTTTTTCAGGTTTAATAAAAAACATCTTACTGTCGATCAGGATCGAAAAAAATTAATTAGTCCATGAATGTCAGTAAAAGCCATGAGATTTGAAAATATTGATTAGGGGTGAGTTTGAAGGGTTGATGATGTTCGGGGATTGAAGTAAATTATTTTTTGAGGTTAAAAAAAACATCTTATTGCTGATTACGCTCAAAAAAATTGATTAAGTTGATCAAAGTCAGTAAAAGCTATGAGGGTTGAAAATATCGATTAGTGGTGAGTTTGAAGGGTTGCTGATGTTCGGTAATCAGAGAAAATCTTTTGTTGAGGTCCAACAAAAAACATCTCATTGCTAATTAGGCTCAAAAAAAATTATTAAGTTTATCAAAATCAGTAAAAGTCTTAACAGTTGAAAATATCGATTAGGGGTGAGTTTGAAGGGTTGCTGATGTTCGGTAATCAGAGAAAATCTTTTGTTGAGGTCCAACAAAAAACATCTCATTGCTAATTAGGCTCAAAAAAAATTATTAAGTTTATCAAAGTCAGTAAAATTCATAAGAGTTGAAAATATCGATCAGGGGTGAGTTTGAAGGGTTGATGATGTTCGGTAATCAAAGAAAATTCTTTTTGAGATCCAACAATAAACATCTTATTGCTAATTAGGCTCAAAAAAAATGATTAAGTTTATCAAATTCAGTAAAAGTCATAAGAGTTGAAAATATCGATTAGGGGTGAGTTTAGAGGGTTGATGATGTTCGGTAATCAAAGAAAATTTTTTTTGATCTCCAACAAAACACATCTTACTGCTAATTAGACTCAAAAAAATTATTAAGTTCATCAAAGTCAGTTAAATTCATAAGAGTTGAAAATATCGTTAAGGGGTGAGTTTGAAGGGTTGATGATGTTCGGTAATCAGAGAAAATCTTTTTTTGAGGGTCAACAAAAAACATCTTATTGCTGATTAGGCTCAAAAAAAATTATTAAGTTCATCAAAGTCAGTAAAAGTCATAAGAGTTGAAAATATCGATTAGGGGTGAGTTTAGAGGGTTGATGATGTTCGATAATCAAAGAAAATTTTTTTTGAGCTCCAACAAAACACATCTTACTGCTAGTTAGACTCAAAAAAATTATTAAGTTCATCAAAGTCAGTAAAATTCATAAGAGTTAAAAATATCGATTAGGGGTGAGTTTGAAGGGTTGCTGATGTTCGGTAATCAGAGAAAATCTTTTGTTGAGGTCCAACAAAAAACATCTCATTGCTAATTAGGCTCAAAAAAAATTATTAAGTTTATCAAAATCAGTAAAATTCATAAGAGTTGAAAATATCGATCAGGGGTGAGTTTGAAGGGTTGATGATGTTCGGTAATCAAAGAAAATTCTTTTTGAGATCCAACAATAAACATCTTATTGCTAATTAGGCTCAAAAAAAATGATTAAGTTTATCAAATTCAGTAAAAGTCATAAGAGTTGAAAATATCGATTAGGGGTGAGTTTAGAGGGTTGATGATGTTCGGTAATCAAAGAAAAATTTTTTTGAGCTCCAACAAAACACATCTTACTGCTAATTAGACTCAAAAAAATTATTAAGTTCATCAAAGTCAGTAAAATTCATAAGAGTTGAAAATATCGATCAGGGGTGAGTTTGAAGGGTTGATGATGTTCGGTAATCAAAGAAAATTCTTTTTGAGATCCAACAATAAACATCTTATTGCTAATTAGGCTCAAAAAAAATGATTAAGTTTATCAAATTCAGTAAAAGTCATAAGAGTTGAAAATATCGATTAGGGGTGAGTTTAGAGGGTTGATGATGTTCGGTAATCAAAGAAAATTTTTTTTGATCTCCAACAAAACACATCTTACTGCTAATTAGACTCAAAAAAATTATTAAGTTCATCAAAGTCAGTTAAATTCATAAGAGTTGAAAATATCGTTAAGGGGTGAGTTTGAAGGGTTGATGATGTTCGGTAATCAGAGAAAATCTTTTTTTGAGGGTCAACAAAAAACATCTTATTGCTGATTAGGCTCAAAAAAAATTATTAAGTTCATCAAAGTCAGTAAAAGTCATAAGAGTTGAAAATATCGATTAGGGGTGAGTTTAGAGGGTTGATGATGTTCGATAATCAAAGAAAATTTTTTTTGAGCTCCAACAAAACACATCTTACTGCTAGTTAGACTCAAAAAAATTATTAAGTTCATCAAAGTCAGTAAAATTCATAAGAGTTAAAAATATCGATTAGGGGTGAGTTTGAAGGGTTGCTGATGTTCGGTAATCAGAGAAAATCTTTTGTTGAGGTCCAACAAAAAACATCTCATTGCTAATTAGGCTCAAAAAAAATTATTAAGTTTATCAAAATCAGTAAAAGTCATAAGAGTTGAAAATATCGATTAGGGGTGAGTTTAGAGGGTTGATGATGTTCGGTAATCAAAGAAAAATTTTTTTGAGCTTCAACAAAACACATCTTACTGCTAATTAGTCTCAAAAAAATTATTAAGTTCATCAAAGTCAGTAAAATTCATAAGAGTTGAAAATATCGATCAGGGGTGAGTTTGAAGGGTTGATGATGTTCGGTAATCAAAGAAAATTCTTTTTGAGATCCAACAATAAACATCTTATTGCTAATTAGGGTCAAAAAAAATTATTAAGTTTATCAAATGCAGTAAAAGTCATAAGAGTTGAAAATATCGATTAGGGGTGAGTTTAGAGGGTTAATGATGTTCGGTAATCAAAGAAAATTTTTTTTGAGCTCCAACAAAACACATCTTACTGCTAAGTAGCCTCAAAAAAATTATTAAGTTCATCAAAGTCAGTTAAATTCATAAGAGTTGAAAATATCGTTAAGGGGTGAGTTTGAAGGGTTGATGATGTTCGGTAATCAGAGAAAATCTTTTTTTGAGGGTCAACAAAAAACATCTTATTGCTGATTAGGCTCCAAAAAAATTATTAAGTTCATCAAAGTCAGTAAAAGTCATAAGAGTTGAAAATATCGATTAGGGGTGAGTTTAGAGGGTTGATGATGTTCGATAATCAATGAAAATTTTTTTTGAGCTCCAACAAAACACATCTTACTGCTAATTAGAATCAAAAAAATTATTAAGTTCATCAAAGTCAGTAAAATTCATAAGAGTTGAAAATATCGATTAGGGGTGAGTTTGAAGGGTTGCTGATGTTCGGTAATCAGAGAAAATCTTTTTTTGAGGGTCAACAAAAAACATCTTATTGCTGATTAGGCTCAAAAAAACTTATTAAGTTCATCAAAGTCAGTAAAAGTCATAAGAGTCGAAAATATCGATTAGGGGTGAGTTTAGAGGGTTGATGATGTTCGATAATCAAAGAAAATTTTTTTTGAGCTCCAACAAAACACATCTTACTGCTAATTAAAATCAAAAAAATTTTTAAGTTCATCAAAGTCAGTAAAATTCATAAGAGTTGAAAATATCGATTAGGGGTGAGTTTGAAGGGTTGCTGATGTTCGGTAATCAGAGAAAATCTTTTTTTGAGGGTCAACAAAAAACATCTTATTGCTAATTAGGCTCAAAAAAATTATTAGGTTCATCAAAGTCAGTAAATGTCATAAGAGTTGAAAATATCGATTAGGGGTGAGTTTGAAGGGTTAATGATGTTCGATAATCAAAGAAAATCTTTGTTTGAGGTCCAACAAAAAACATCTTATTGCTGATTAGGTTAAAAAAAAATTATTAAGTTCATCAAAGTCAGTAAAAGTCATAAGAGTTGAAAATATCGATTAGGAGTGAGTTTGAAGGGTTGATGATGTTCGGTAATCAGAGAAAATCTTTTTTTGAGGGTCAACAAAAAACATCTTATTGCTGATTAGGCTAAAAAAAAATTATTAAGTTCATCAAAGTCAGTAAAAGTCATAAGAGTTGAAAATATCGATTAGGGGTGAGTTTAGAGGGTTGATGATGTTCGATAATCAAAGAAAATTTTTATTGTGCTCTAACAAAACACATCTTACTGCTAATTAGACTCAAAAAAATTATTAAGTTCATCAAAGTCAGTAAAATTCATAAGAGTTGAAAATATCGTTAAGGGGTGAGTTTGAAGGGTTGATGATGTTCGGTAATCAAAGAAAATCTTTTTTTGAGGTCCAAAAAAAAACATCTTATTGCTAATTAGGCTCAAAAAAATTATTAAGTTCATCAAAGTCAGTAAAATTCATAAGAGTTGAAAATATCGATCAGGGGTGAGTTTGAAGGGTTAATGATGTTCGGTAATCAGAGAAAATCTTTTTTTGAGGGTCAACAAAAAACATCTTATTGCTGATTAGGCTCAAAAAAAATTATTAAGTTCATTAAAGTCAGTAAAAGTCATAAGAGTTGAAAATATCGATTAGGGGTGAGTTTAGAGGGTTGATGATGTTCGGTAATCAAAGAAAATTTTTTTTGAGCTCCAACAAAACACATCTTACTGCTAATTAGACTCAAAAAAATTATTAAGTTTATCAAAGTCAGTAAAATTCATAAGAGTTGAAAATATCGATCAGGGGTGAGGTTAAAGGGTTGATGATGTTCGGTAATCAAAGAAAATTCTTTTTGAGAACCAACAAAAAACATCTTATTGCTAATTAGGCTCAAAAAAAATTATTAAGTTCATCAAAGTCAGTAAAAGTCATTAGAGTTGAAAATATCGATTAGGGGTGAGTTTGAAGGGTTGCTGATGTTCGGTAATCAGATAAAATATTTTGTTGAGGTCCAACAAAAAACATCTCATTGCTAATTAGGCTCAAAAAAAATTATTAAGTTTATCAAAGTCAGTAAAATTCATAAGAGTTGAAAATATCGATCAGGGGTGAGGTTGAAGGGTTGATGATGTTCGGTAATCAAAGAAAATTCTTTTTGAGATCCAACAAAAAACATCTTATTGCTAATTAGGCTCAAAAAAAATTATTAAGTTCATCAAAGTCAGTAAAAGTCATAAGAGTTGAAAATATCGATTAGGGGTGAGTTTGAAGGGTTGCTGATGTTCGGTAATCAGATAAAATATTTTGTTGAGGTCCAACAAAAAACATCTCATTGCTAATTAGGCTCAAAAAAAATTATTAAGTTTATCACAATCAGTAGAAGTCATAAGAGTTGAAAATATCGATTAGGGGTGAGTTTAGAGGGTTGATGATGTTCGGTAATCAAAGAAAATTTTTTTTGAGCTCCAACAAAACACATCTTACTGCTAATTAGACTCAAAAAAATTATTAAGTTCATCAAAGTCAGTAAAAGTCATAAGAGTTGAAAATATCGATTAGGGGTGAGTTTAGAGGGTTGATGATGTTCGATAATCAAAGAAAATTTTTTTTGAGCTCCAACAAAACACATCTTACTGCTAATTAGACTCAAAAAAATTATTAAGTTCATCAAAGTCAGTAAAATTCATAAGAGTTGAAAATATCGATCAGGGGTGAGGTTGAAGGGTTGATGATGTTCGGTAATCAAAGAAAATTCTTTTTGAGATCCAACAAAAAACATCTTATTGCTAATTAGGCTCAAAAAAAATTATTAAGTTCATCAAAGTCAGTAAAAGTCATAAGAGTTGAAAATATCGATTAGGGGTGAGTTTGAAGGGTTGCTGATGTTCGGTAATCAGATAAAATATTTTGTTGAGGTCCAACAAAAAACATCTCATTGCTAATTAGGCTCAAAAAAAATTATTAAGTTTATCACAATCAGTAGAAGTCATAAGAGTTGAAAATATCGATTAGGGGTGAGTTTGGAGGGTTGATGATGTTCGGTAATCAAAGAAAAATTTTTTTTGAGGGTCAACAAAAAACATCTTATTGCTAATTAGGCTCAAAAAAATTATTAGGTTCATCAAAGTCAGTAAAAGTCATAAGAGTTGAAAATATCGATTAGGGGTGAGTTTGAAGGGTTGCTGATGTTCGGTAATCAAAGAAAATCTTTTTTTGAGGGTCAACAAAAAACATCTTATTGCTAATTAGGCTCAAAAAAATTATTAGGTTCATCAAAGTCAGTAAAAGTCATAAGAGTTGAAAATATCGATTAGGGGTGAGTTTGAAGGGTTGCTGATGTTCGGTAATCAGAGAAAATCTTTTTTTGAGGTTCAACAAAAAACATCTTATTGATGATTAGGCTCAAAAAAAATTATTAAGTTCATCAAAGTCAGTAAAAGTCATAAGAGTTGAAAATATCGATTAGGGGTGAGTTTAGAGGGTTGATGATGTTCGGTAATCAAAGAAAATCTTTTTTTGAGCTCCAACAAAACACATCTTACTGCTAATTAGACTCAAAAAAATTATTAAGTTCATCAAAGTCTGTAAAATTCATAAGAGTTGAAAATATCGATTAGGGGTGAGTTTGAAGGGTTGCTGATGTTCGGTAATCAAAGAAAATCTTTTTTTGAGGGTCAACAAAAAACATCTTATTGCTAATTAGGCTCAAAAAAATTATTAGGTTCATCAAAGTCAGTAAAAGTCATAAGAGTTGAAAATATCGATTAGGGGTGAGTTTGAAGGGTTGCTGATGTTCGGTAATCAGAGAAAATCTTTTTTTGAGGTTCAACAAAAAACATCTTATTGATGATTAGGCTCAAAAAAATTGATTTAGTTCATCAAAGTCAGTAAAAGCCATAAGGGTTGAAAATATCGATTAGGGGTGAGTTAGAAGGGTTGATGATGTTCGGTGATTGACGTAAATTATTTTTTCAGGTTTAATAAAAAACATCTTACTGTCGATCAGGATCGAAAAAAATTAATTAGTCCATGAATGTCAGTAAAAGCCATGAGATTTGAAAATATTGATTAGGGGTGAGTTTGAAGGGTTGATGATGTTCGGGGATTGAAGTAAATTATTTTTTGAGGTTAAAAAAAACATCTTATTGCTGATTACGCTCAAAAAAATTGATTAAGTTGATCAAAGTCAGTAAAAGCTATGAGGGTTGAAAATATCGTTTAGTGGTGAGTTTGAAGGGTTGCTGATGTTCGGTAATCAGAGAAAATCTTTTGTTGAGGTTCAACAAAAAACATCTCATTGCTAATTAGGCTCAAAAAAAATTATTAAGTTTATCAAAATCAGTAAAAGTCTTAACAGTTGATAATATCGATTAGGGGTGAGTTTGAAGGGTTGCTGATGTTCGGTAATCAGAGAAAATCTTTTGTTGAGGTCCAACAAAAAACATCTCATTGCTAATTAGGCTCAAAAAAAATTATTAAGTTTATCAAAATCAGTTAAAGTCATAAGAGTTGAAAATATCGATTAGGGGTGAGTTTAGAGGGTTGATGATGTTCGGTAATCAAAGAAAAATTTTTTTGAGCTCCAACAAAACACATCTTACTGCTAATTAGACTCAAAAAAATTATTAAGTTCATCAAAGTCAGTAAAATTCATAAGAGTTGAAAATATCGATCAGGGGTGAGTTTGAAGGGTTGATGATGTTCGGTAATCAAAGAAAATTCTTTTTGAGATCCAACAATAAACATCTTATTGCTAATTAGGCTCAAAAAAATGATTAAGTTTATCAAATTCAGTAAAAGTCATAAGAGTTGAAAATATCGATTAGGGGTGAGTTTAGAGGGTTGATGATGTTCGGTAATCAAAGAAAAATTTTTTTGAGCTCCAACAAAACACATCTTACTGCTAATTAGACTCAAAAAAATTATTAAGTTCATCAAAGTCAGTTAAATTCATAAGAGTTGAAAATATCGTTAAGGGGTGAGTTTGAAGGGTTGATGATGTTCGGTAATCAGAGAAAATCTTTTTTTGAGGGTCAACAAAAAACATCTTATTGCTGATTAGGCTAAAAAAAAATTATTAAGTTCATCAAAGTCAGTAAAAGTCATAAGAGTTGAAAATATCGATTAGGGGTGAGTTTAGAGGGTTGATGATGTTCGATAATCAAAGAAAATTTTTTTTGAGCTCCAACAAAACACATCTTACTGCTAGTTAGACTCAAAAAAATTATTAAGTTCATCAAAGTCAGTAAAATTCATAAGAGTTAAAAATATCGATTAGGGGTGAGTTTGAAGGGTTGCTGATGTTCGGTAATCAGAGAAAATCTTTTTTTGAGGGTCAACAAAAAACATCTTATTGCTGATTAGGCTCAAAAAAACTTATTAAGTTCATCAAAGTCAGTAAAAGTCATAAGAGTCGAAAATATCGATTAGGGGTGAGTTTAGAGGGTTGATGATGTTCGATAATCAAAGAAAATTTTTTTTGAGCTCCAACAAAACACATCTTACTGCTAATTAGAATCAAAAAAATTTTTAAGTTCATCAAAGTCAGTAAAATTCATAAGAGTTGAAAATATCGATTAGGGGTGAGTTTGAAGGGTTGCTGATGTTCGGTAATCAGAGAAAATCTTTTTTTGAGGGTCAACAAAAAACATCTTATTGCTAATTAGGCTCAAAAAAATTATTAGGTTCATCAAAGTCAGTAAATGTCATAAGAGTTGAAAATATCGATTAGGGGTGAGTTTGAAGGGTTGCTGATGTTCGGTAATCAGAGAAAATCTTTTTTTGAGGGTCAACAAAAAACATCTTATTGCTGATTAGGATCAAAAAAAATTATTAAGTTCATCAAAGTCAGTAAAAGTCATAAGAGTTGAAAATATCGATTAGGGGTGAGTTTGAAGGGTTGATGATGTTCGGTAATCAAAGAAAATCTTTTTTTGAGGTTCAAGAAAAAACATCTTATTGATGATTAGGCTTAAAAAAATTGATTTAGTTCATGAAAGTCAGTAAAAGTCATAAGAGTTGAAAATATCGATTAGGGGTGAGTTTGAAGGGTTGATGATGTTCGGTAATCAAAGAAAATCTTTTTTTGAGGTTCAAGAAAAAACATCTTATTAATGATTAGGCTTAAAAAAATTGATTTAGTTCATCAAAGTCAGTAAAAGCCATAAGGGTTGAAAATATCGATTAGGGGTGAGTTTGAAGGTTTGATGATGTTCGGTAATCAAAGAAAATCTTTTGTTGAGGTCCAACAAAAAACATCTTATTGCTAATGAGGCTCAAAAAAAATTATTAAGTTCATCAAAGTTAGTAAAAGTCATAGGAGTTGAAATTATCGATTAGGGGTGAGTTTGAAGGGTTAATGATGTTCGATAATCAAAGAAAATCTTTGTTTGAGGTCCAACAAAAAACATCTTATTGCTGATTAGGTTAAAAAAAAATTATTAAGTTCATCAAAGTCAGTAAAAGTCATAAGAGTTGAAAATATCGATTAGGAGTGAGTTTGAAGGGTTGATGATGTTCGGTAATCAGAGAAAATCTTTTTTTGAGGGTCAACAAAAAACATCTTATTGCTGATTAGGCTAAAAAAAAATTATTAAGTTCATCAAAGTCAGTAAAAGTCATAAGAGTTGAAAATATCGATTAGGGGTGAGTTTAGAGGGTTGATGATGTTCGATAATCAAAGAAAATTTTTATTGTGCTCTAACAAAACACATCTTACTGCTAATTAGACTCAAAAAAATTATTAAGTTCATCAAAGTCAGTAAAATTCATAAGAGTTGAAAATATCGTTAAGGGGTGAGTTTGAAGGGTTGATGATGTTCGGTAATCAAAGAAAATCTTTTTTTGAGGTCCAAAAAAAAACATCTTATTGCTAATTAGGCTCAAAAAAATTATTAAGTTCATCAAAGTCAGTAAAATTCATAAGAGTTGAAAATATCGATCAGGGGTGAGTTTGAAGGGTTAATGATGTTCGGTAATCAGAGAAAATCTTTTTTTGAGGGTCAACAAAAAACATCTTATTGCTGATTAGGCTCAAAAAAAATTATTAAGTTCATTAAAGTCAGTAAAAGTCATAAGAGTTGAAAATATCGATTAGGGGTGAGTTTCGAGGGTTGATGATGTTCGGTAATCAAAGAAAATTTTTTTTGAGCTCCAACAAAACACATCTTACTGCTAATTAGACTCAAAAAAATTATTAAGTTCATCAAAGTCAGTAAAAGTCATAAGAGTTGAAAATATCGATTAGGGGTGAGTTTAGAGGGTTGATGATGTTCGATAATCAAAGAAAATTTTTTTTGAGCTCCAACAAAACACATCTTACTGCTAATTAGACTCAAAAAAATTATTAAGTTCATCAAAGTCAGTAAAATTCATAAGAGTTGAAAATATCGATCAGGGGTGAGGTTGAAGGGTTGATGATGTTCGGTAATCAAAGAAAATTCTTTTTGAGATCCAACAAAAAACATCTTATTGCTAATTAGGCTCAAAAAAAATTATTAAGTTCATCAAAGTCAGTAAAAGTCATAAGAGTTGAAAATATCGATTAGGGGTGAGTTTGAAGGGTTGCTGATGTTCGGTAATCAGATAAAATATTTTGTTGAGGTCCAACAAAAAACATCTCATTGCTAATTAGGCTCAAAAAAAATTATTAAGTTTATCACAATCAGTAGAAGTCATAAGAGTTGAAAATATCGATTAGGGGTGAGTTTGGAGGGTTGATGATGTTCGGTAATCAAAGAAAAATTTTTTTTGAGGGTCAACAAAAAACATCTTATTGCTATGTAGGCTCAAAAAAATTATTAGGTTCATCAAAGTCAGTAAAAGTCATAAGAGTTGAAAATATCGATTAGGGGTGAGTTTGAAGGGTTGCTGATGTTCGGTAATCAAAGAAAATCTTTTTTTGAGGGTCAACAAAAAACATCTTATTGCTAATTAGGCTCAAAAAAATTATTAGGTTCATCAAAGTCAGTAAAAGTCATAAGAGTTGAAAATATCGATTAGGGGTGAGTTTGAAGGGTTGCTGATGTTCGGTAATCAGAGAAAATCTTTTTTTGAGGTTCAACAAAAAACATCTTATTGATGATTAGGCTCAAAAAAAATTATTAAGTTCATCAAAGTCAGTAAAAGTCATAAGAGTTGAAAATATCGATTAGGGGTGAGTTTAGAGGGTTGATGATGTTCGGTAATCAAAGAAAATCTTTTTTTGAGCTCCAACAAAACACATCTTACTGCTAATTAGACTCAAAAAAATTATTAAGTTCATCAAAGTCAGTAAAATTCATAAGAGTTGAAAATATCGATTAGGGGTGAGTTTGAAGGGTTGCTGATGTTCGGTAATCAAAGAAAATCTTTTTTTGAGGGTCAACAAAAAACATCTTATTGCTAATTAGGCTCAAAAAAATTATTAGGTTCATCAAAGTCAGTAAAAGTCATAAGAGTTGAAAATATCGATTAGGGGTGAGTTTGAAGGGTTGCTGATGTTCGGTAATCAGAGAAAATCTTTTTTTGAGGTTCAACAAAAAACATCTTATTGATGATTAGGCTCAAAAAAATTGATTTAGTTCATCAAAGTCAGTAAAAGCCATAAGGGTTGAAAATATCGATTAGGGGTGAGTTAGAAGGGTTGATGATGTTCGGTGATTGACGTAAATTATTTTTTCAGGTTTAATAAAAAACATCTTACTGTCGATCAGGATCGAAAAAAATTAATTAGTCCATGAATGTCAGTAAAAGCCATGAGATTTGAAAATATTGATTAGGGGTGAGTTTGAAGGGTTGATGATGTTCGGGGATTGAAGTAAATTATTTTTTGAGGTTAAAAAAAAAATCTTATTGCTGATTACGCTCAAAAAAATTGATTAAGTTGATCAAAGTCAGTAAAAGCTATGAGGGTTGAAAATATCGTTTAGTGGTGAGTTTGAAGGGTTGCTGATGTTCGGTAATCAGAGAAAATCTTTTGTTGAGGTTCAACAAAAAACATCTCATTGCTAATTAGGCTCAAAAAAAATTATTAAGTTTATCAAAATCAGTAAAAGTCTTAACAGTTGATAATATCGATTAGGGGTGAGTTTGAAGGGTTGCTGATGTTCGGTAATCAGAGAAAATCTTTTGTTGAGGTCCAACAAAAAACATCTCATTGCTAATTAGGCTCAAAAAAAATTATTAAGTTTATCAAAATCAGTTAAAGTCATAAGAGTTGAAAATATCGATTAGGGGTGAGTTTAGAGGGTTGATGATGTTCGGTAATCAAAGAAAAATTTTTTTGAGCTCCAACAAAACACATCTTACTGCTAATTAGACTCAAAAAAATTATTAAGTTCATCAAAGTCAGTAAAAGTCATAAGAGTTGAAAATATCGATTAGGGGTGAGTTTAGAGGGTTGATGATGTTCGATAATCAAAGAAAATTTTTTTTGAGCTCCAACAAAACACATCTTACTGCTAATTAGACTCAAAAAAATTATTAAGTTCATCAAAGTCAGTAAAATTCATAAGAGTTGAAAATATCGATCAGGGGTGAGGTTGAAGGGTTGATGATGTTCGGTAATCAAAGAAAATTCTTTTTGAGATCCAACAAAAAACATCTTATTGCTAATTAGGCTCAAAAAAAATTATTAAGTTCATCAAAGTCAGTAAAAGTCATAAGAGTTGAAAATATCGATTAGGGGTGAGTTTGAAGGGTTGATGATGTTCGGTAATCAAAGAAAATCTTTTTTTGAGGTCCAAAAAAAAACATCTTATTGCTAATTAGGCTCAAAAAAATTATTAAGTTCATCAAAGTCAGTAAAATTCATAAGAGTTGAAAATATCGATCAGGGGTGAGTTTGAAGGGTTAATGATGTTCGGTAATCAGAGAAAATCTTTTTTTGAGGGTCAACAAAAAACATCTTATTGCTGATTAGGCTCAAAAAAAATTATTAAGTTCATTAAAGTCAGTAAAAGTCATAAGAGTTGAAAATATCGATTAGGGGTGAGTTTCGAGGGTTGATGATGTTCGGTAATCAAAGAAAATTTTTTTTGAGCTCCAACAAAACACATCTTACTGCTAATTAGACTCAAAAAAATTATTAAGTTCATCAAAGTCAGTAAAAGTCATAAGAGTTGAAAATATCGATTAGGGGTGAGTTTAGAGGGTTGATGATGTTCGATAATCAAAGAAAATTTTTTTTGAGCTCCAACAAAACACATCTTACTGCTAATTAGACTCAAAAAAATTATTAAGTTCATCAAAGTCAGTAAAATTCATAAGAGTTGAAAATATCGATCAGGGGTGAGGTTGAAGGGTTGATGATGTTCGGTAATCAAAGAAAATTCTTTTTGAGATCCAACAAAAAACATCTTATTGCTAATTAGGCTCAAAAAAAATTATTAAGTTCATCAAAGTCAGTAAAAGTCATAAGAGTTGAAAATATCGATTAGGGGTGAGTTTGAAGGGTTGCTGATGTTCGGTAATCAGATAAAATATTTTGTTGAGGTCCAACAAAAAACATCTCATTGCTAATTAGGCTCAAAAAAAATTATTAAGTTTATCACAATCAGTAGAAGTCATAAGAGTTGAAAATATCGATTAGGGGTGAGTTTGGAGGGTTGATGATGTTCGGTAATCAAAGAAAAATTTTTTTTGAGGGTCAACAAAAAACATCTTATTGCTATGTAGGCTCAAAAAAATTATTAGGTTCATCAAAGTCAGTAAAAGTCATAAGAGTTGAAAATATCGATTAGGGGTGAGTTTGAAGGGTTGCTGATGTTCGGTAATCAAAGAAAATCTTTTTTTGAGGGTCAACAAAAAACATCTTATTGCTAATTAGGCTCAAAAAAATTATTAGGTTCATCAAAGTCAGTAAAAGTCATAAGAGTTGAAAATATCGATTAGGGGTGAGTTTGAAGGGTTGCTGATGTTCGGTAATCAGAGAAAATCTTTTTTTGAGGTTCAACAAAAAACATCTTATTGATGATTAGGCTCAAAAAAAATTATTAAGTTCATCAAAGTCAGTAAAAGTCATAAGAGTTGAAAATATCGATTAGGGGTGAGTTTAGAGGGTTGATGATGTTCGGTAATCAAAGAAAATCTTTTTTTGAGCTCCAACAAAACACATCTTACTGCTAATTAGACTCAAAAAAATTATTAAGTTCATCAAAGTCAGTAAAATTCATAAGAGTTGAAAATATCGATTAGGGGTGAGTTTGAAGGGTTGCTGATGTTCGGTAATCAAAGAAAATCTTTTTTTGAGGGTCAACAAAAAACATCTTATTGCTAATTAGGCTCAAAAAAATTATTAGGTTCATCAAAGTCAGTAAAAGTCATAAGAGTTGAAAATATCGATTAGGGGTGAGTTTGAAGGGTTGCTGATGTTCGGTAATCAGAGAAAATCTTTTTTTGAGGTTCAACAAAAAACATCTTATTGATGATTAGGCTCAAAAAAATTGATTTAGTTCATCAAAGTCAGTAAAAGCCATAAGGGTTGAAAATATCGATTAGGGGTGAGTTAGAAGGGTTGATGATGTTCGGTGATTGACGTAAATTATTTTTTCAGGTTTAATAAAAAACATCTTACTGTCGATCAGGATCGAAAAAAATTAATTAGTCCATGAATGTCAGTAAAAGCCATGAGATTTGAAAATATTGATTAGGGGTGAGTTTGAAGGGTTGATGATGTTCGGGGATTGAAGTAAATTATTTTTTGAGGTTAAAAAAAAAATCTTATTGCTGATTACGCTCAAAAAAATTGATTAAGTTGATCAAAGTCAGTAAAAGCTATGAGGGTTGAAAATATCGTTTAGTGGTGAGTTTGAAGGGTTGCTGATGTTCGGTAATCAGAGAAAATCTTTTGTTGAGGTTCAACAAAAAACATCTCATTGCTAATTAGGCTCAAAAAAAATTATTAAGTTTATCAAAATCAGTAAAAGTCTTAACAGTTGATAATATCGATTAGGGGTGAGTTTGAAGGGTTGCTGATGTTCGGTAATCAGAGAAAATCTTTTGTTGAGGTCCAACAAAAAACATCTCATTGCTAATTAGGCTCAAAAAAAATTATTAAGTTTATCAAAATCAGTTAAAGTCATAAGAGTTGAAAATATCGATTAGGGGTGAGTTTAGAGGGTTGATGATGTTCGGTAATCAAAGAAAAATTTTTTTGAGCTCCAACAAAACACATCTTACTGCTAATTAGACTCAAAAAAATTATTAAGTTCATCAAAGTCAGTAAAATTCATAAGAGTTGAAAATATCGATCAGGGGTGAGTTTGAAGGGTTGATGATGTTCGGTAATCAAAGAAAATTCTTTTTGAGATCCAACAATAAACATCTTATTGCTAATTAGGATCAAAAAAATGATTAAGTTTATCAAATTCAGTAAAAGTCATAAGAGTTGAAAATATCGATTAGGGGTGAGTTTAGAGGGTTGATGATGTTCGGTAATCAAAGAAAATTTTTTTTGATCTCCAACAAAACACATCTTACTGCTAATTAGACTCAAAAAAATTATTAAGTTCATCAAAGTCAGTTAAATTCATAAGAGTTGAAAATATCGTTAAGGGGTGAGTTTGAAGGGTTGATGATGTTCGGTAATCAGAGAAAATCTTTTTTTGAGGGTCAACAAAAAACATCTTATTGCTGATTAGGCTAAAAAAAAATTATTAAGTTCATCAAAGTCAGTAAAAGTCATAAGAGTTGAAAATATCGATTAGGGGTGAGTTTAGAGGGTTGATGATGTTCGATAATCAAAGAAAATTTTTTTTGAGCTCCAACAAAACACATCTTACTGCTAGTTAGACTCAAAAAAATTATTAAGTTCATCAAAGTCAGTAAAATTCATAAGAGTTAAAAATATCGATTAGGGGTGAGTTTGAAGGGTTGCTGATGTTCGGTAATCAGAGAAAATCTTTTTTTGAGGGTCAACAAAAAACATCTTATTGCTGATTAGGCTCAAAAAAACTTATTAAGTTCATCAAAGTCAGTAAAAGTCATAAGAGTCGAAAATATCGATTAGGGGTGAGTTTAGAGGGTTGATGATGTTCGATAATCAAAGAAAATTTTTTTTGAGCTCCAACAAAACACATCTTACTGCTAATTAGAATCAAAAAAATTTTTAAGTTCATCAAAGTCAGTAAAATTCATAAGAGTTGAAAATATCGATTAGGGGTGAGTTTGAAGGGTTGCTGATGTTCGGTAATCAGAGAAAATCTTTTTTTGAGGGTCAACAAAAAACATCTTATTGCTAATTAGGCTCAAAAAAATTATTAGGTTCATCAAAGTCAGTAAATGTCATAAGAGTTGAAAATATCGATTAGGGGTGAGTTTGAAGGGTTGCTGATGTTCGGTAATCAGAGAAAATCTTTTTTTGAGGGTCAACAAAAAACATCTTATTGCTGATTAGGATCAAAAAAAATTATTAAGTTCATCAAAGTCAGTAAAAGTCATAAGAGTTGAAAATATCGATTAGGGGTGAGTTTGAAGGGTTGATGATGTTCGGTAATCAAAGAAAATCTTTTTTTGAGGTTCAAGAAA
This sequence comes from Ganaspis brasiliensis, assembly GCA_037103525.1. Taxonomy (NCBI): domain Eukaryota; kingdom Metazoa; phylum Arthropoda; class Insecta; order Hymenoptera; family Figitidae; genus Ganaspis; species Ganaspis brasiliensis. The sequence goes on along the minus strand of JAZKLR010000381.1, from coordinate 238,973 downwards.
AAACATCTTATTGATGATTAGGCTTAAAAAAATTGATTTAGTTCATGAAAGTCAGTAAAAGTCATAAGAGTTGAAAATATCAATTAGGGGTGAGTTTGAAGGGTTGATGATGTTCGGTAATCAAAGAAAATCTTTTTTTGAGGTTCAAGAAAAAACATCTTATTAATGATTAGGCTTAAAAAAATTGATTTAGTTCATCAAAGTCAGTAAAAGCCATAAGGGTTGAAAATATCGATTAGGGGTGAGTTTGAAGGTTTGATGATGTTCGGTAATCAAAGAAAATCTTTTGTTGAGGTCCAACAAAAAACATCTTATTGCTAATGAGGCTCAAAAAAAATTATTAAGTTCATCAAAGTTAGTAAAAGTCATAGGAGTTGAAATTATCGATTAGGGGTGAGTTTGAAGGGTTAATGATGTTCGATAATCAAAGAAAATCTTTGTTTGAGGTCCAACAAAAAACATCTTATTGCTGATTAGGTTAAAAAAAAATTATTAAGTTCATCAAAGTCAGTAAAAGTCATAAGAGTTGAAAATATCGATTAGGAGTGAGTTTGAAGGGTTGATGATGTTCGGTAATCAGAGAAAATCTTTTTTTGAGGGTCAACAAAAAACATCTTATTGCTGATTAGGCTAAAAAAAAATTATTAAGTTCATCAAAGTCAGTAAAAGTCATAAGAGTTGAAAATATCGATTAGGGGTGAGTTTAGAGGGTTGATGATGTTCGATAATCAAAGAAAATTTTTATTGTGCTCTAACAAAACACATCTTACTGCTAATTAGACTCAAAAAAATTATTAAGTTCATCAAAGTCAGTAAAATTCATAAGAGTTGAAAATATCGTTAAGGGGTGAGTTTGAAGGGTTGATGATGTTCGGTAATCAAAGAAAATCTTTTTTTGAGGTCCAAAAAAAAACATCTTATTGCTAATTAGGCTCAAAAAAATTATTAAGTTCATCAAAGTCAGTAAAATTCATAAGAGTTGAAAATATCGATCAGGGGTGAGTTTGAAGGGTTAATGATGTTCGGTAATCAGAGAAAATCTTTTTTTGAGGGTCAACAAAAAACATCTTATTGCTGATTAGGCTCAAAAAAAATTATTAAGTTCATTAAAGTCAGTAAAAGTCATAAGAGTTGAAAATATCGATTAGGGGTGAGTTTAGAGGGTTGATGATGTTCGGTAATCAAAGAAAATTTTTTTTGAGCTCCAACAAAACACATCTTACTGCTAATTAGACTCAAAAAAATTATTAAGTTTATCAAAGTCAGTAAAATTCATAAGAGTTGAAAATATCGATCAGGGGTGAGGTTAAAGGGTTGATGATGTTCGGTAATCAAAGAAAATTCTTTTTGAGAACCAACAAAAAACATCTTATTGCTAATTAGGCTCAAAAAAAATTATTAAGTTCATCAAAGTCAGTAAAAGTCATTAGAGTTGAAAATATCGATTAGGGGTGAGTTTGAAGGGTTGCTGATGTTCGGTAATCAGATAAAATATTTTGTTGAGGTCCAACAAAAAACATCTCATTGCTAATTAGGCTCAAAAAAAATTATTAAGTTTATCAAAGTCAGTAAAATTCATAAGAGTTGAAAATATCGATCAGGGGTGAGGTTGAAGGGTTGATGATGTTCGGTAATCAAAGAAAATTCTTTTTGAGATCCAACAAAAAACATCTTATTGCTAATTAGGCTCAAAAAAAATTATTAAGTTCATCAAAGTCAGTAAAAGTCATAAGAGTTGAAAATATCGATTAGGGGTGAGTTTGAAGGGTTGCTGATGTTCGGTAATCAGATAAAATATTTTGTTGAGGTCCAACAAAAAACATCTCATTGCTAATTAGGCTCAAAAAAAATTATTAAGTTTATCACAATCAGTAGAAGTCATAAGAGTTGAAAATATCGATTAGGGGTGAGTTTAGAGGGTTGATGATGTTCGGTAATCAAAGAAAATTTTTTTTGAGCTCCAACAAAACACATCTTACTGCTAATTAGACTCAAAAAAATTATTAAGTTCATCAAAGTCAGTAAAAGTCATAAGAGTTGAAAATATCGATTAGGGGTGAGTTTAGAGGGTTGATGATGTTCGATAATCAAAGAAAATTTTTTTTGAGCTCCAACAAAACACATCTTACTGCTAATTAGACTCAAAAAAATTATTAAGTTCATCAAAGTCAGTAAAATTCATAAGAGTTGAAAATATCGATCAGGGGTGAGGTTGAAGGGTTGATGATGTTCGGTAATCAAAGAAAATTCTTTTTGAGATCCAACAAAAAACATCTTATTGCTAATTAGGCTCAAAAAAAATTATTAAGTTCATCAAAGTCAGTAAAAGTCATAAGAGTTGAAAATATCGATTAGGGGTGAGTTTGAAGGGTTGCTGATGTTCGGTAATCAGATAAAATATTTTGTTGAGGTCCAACAAAAAACATCTCATTGCTAATTAGGCTCAAAAAAAATTATTAAGTTTATCACAATCAGTAGAAGTCATAAGAGTTGAAAATATCGATTAGGGGTGAGTTTGGAGGGTTGATGATGTTCGGTAATCAAAGAAAAATTTTTTTTGAGGGTCAACAAAAAACATCTTATTGCTAATTAGGCTCAAAAAAATTATTAGGTTCATCAAAGTCAGTAAAAGTCATAAGAGTTGAAAATATCGATTAGGGGTGAGTTTGAAGGGTTGCTGATGTTCGGTAATCAAAGAAAATCTTTTTTTGAGGGTCAACAAAAAACATCTTATTGCTAATTAGGCTCAAAAAAATTATTAGGTTCATCAAAGTCAGTAAAAGTCATAAGAGTTGAAAATATCGATTAGGGGTGAGTTTGAAGGGTTGCTGATGTTCGGTAATCAGAGAAAATCTTTTTTTGAGGTTCAACAAAAAACATCTTATTGATGATTAGGCTCAAAAAAAATTATTAAGTTCATCAAAGTCAGTAAAAGTCATAAGAGTTGAAAATATCGATTAGGGGTGAGTTTAGAGGGTTGATGATGTTCGGTAATCAAAGAAAATCTTTTTTTGAGCTCCAACAAAACACATCTTACTGCTAATTAGACTCAAAAAAATTATTAAGTTCATCAAAGTCAGTAAAATTCATAAGAGTTGAAAATATCGATTAGGGGTGAGTTTGAAGGGTTGCTGATGTTCGGTAATCAAAGAAAATCTTTTTTTGAGGGTCAACAAAAAACATCTTATTGCTAATTAGGCTCAAAAAAATTATTAGGTTCATCAAAGTCAGTAAAAGTCATAAGAGTTGAAAATATCGATTAGGGGTGAGTTTGAAGGGTTGCTGATGTTCGGTAATCAGAGAAAATCTTTTTTTGAGGTTCAACAAAAAACATCTTATTGATGATTAGGCTCAAAAAAATTGATTTAGTTCATCAAAGTCAGTAAAAGCCATAAGGGTTGAAAATATCGATTAGGGGTGAGTTAGAAGGGTTGATGATGTTCGGTGATTGACGTAAATTATTTTTTCAGGTTTAATAAAAAACATCTTACTGTCGATCAGGATCGAAAAAAATTAATTAGTCCATGAATGTCAGTAAAAGCCATGAGATTTGAAAATATTGATTAGGGGTGAGTTTGAAGGGTTGATGATGTTCGGGGATTGAAGTAAATTATTTTTTGAGGTTAAAAAAAACATCTTATTGCTGATTACGCTCAAAAAAATTGATTAAGTTGATCAAAGTCAGTAAAAGCTATGAGGGTTGAAAATATCGTTTAGTGGTGAGTTTGAAGGGTTGCTGATGTTCGGTAATCAGAGAAAATCTTTTGTTGAGGTTCAACAAAAAACATCTCATTGCTAATTAGGCTCAAAAAAAATTATTAAGTTTATCAAAATCAGTAAAAGTCTTAACAGTTGATAATATCGATTAGGGGTGAGTTTGAAGGGTTGCTGATGTTCGGTAATCAGAGAAAATCTTTTGTTGAGGTCCAACAAAAAACATCTCATTGCTAATTAGGCTCAAAAAAAATTATTAAGTTTATCAAAATCAGTTAAAGTCATAAGAAATGAAAATATCGATTAGGGGTGAGTTTAGAGGGTTGATGATGTTCGGTAATCAAAGAAAAATTTTTTTGAGCTCCAACAAAACACATCTTACTGCTAATTAGACTCAAAAAAATTATTAAGTTCATCAAAGTCAGTAAAATTCATAAGAGTTGAAAATATCGATCAGGGGTGAGTTTGAAGGGTTGATGATGTTCGGTAATCAAAGAAAATTCTTTTTGAGATCCAACAATAAACATCTTATTGCTAATTAGGCTCAAAAAAATGATTAAGTTTATCAAATTCAGTAAAAGTCATAAGAGTTGAAAATATCGATTAGGGGTGAGTTTAGAGGGTTGATGATGTTCGGTAATCAAAGAAAATTTTTTTTGATCTCCAACAAAACACATCTTACTGCTAATTAGACTCAAAAAAATTATTAAGTTCATCAAAGTCAGTTAAATTCATAAGAGTTGAAAATATCGTTAAGGGGTGAGTTTGAAGGGTTGATGATGTTCGGTAATCAGAGAAAATCTTTTTTTGAGGGTCAACAAAAAACATCTTATTGCTGATTAGGCTAAAAAAAAATTATTAAGTTCATCAAAGTCAGTAAAAGTCATAAGAGTTGAAAATATCGATTAGGGGTGAGTTTAGAGGGTTGATGATGTTCGATAATCAAAGAAAATTTTTTTTGAGCTCCAACAAAACACATCTTACTGCTAGTTAGACTCAAAAAAATTATTAAGTTCATCAAAGTCAGTAAAATTCATAAGAGTTAAAAATATCGATTAGGGGTGAGTTTGAAGGGTTGCTGATGTTCGGTAATCAGAGAAAATCTTTTGTTGAGGTCCAACAAAAAACATCTCATTGCTAATTAGGCTCAAAAAAAATTATTAAGTTTATCAAAATCAGTAAAAGTCATAAGAGTTGAAAATATCGATTAGGGGTGAGTTTAGAGAATTGATGATGTTCGATAATCAAAGAAAATTTTTTTTGAGCTCCAACAAAACACATCTTACTGCTAATTAGAATCAAAAAAATTATTAAGTTCATCAAAGTCAGTAAAATTCATAAGAGTTGAAAATATCGATTAGGGGTGAGTTTGAAGGGTTGCTGATGTTCGGTAATCAGAGAAAATCTTTTTTTGAGGGTCAACAAAAAACATCTTATTGCTGATTAGGCTCAAAAAAACTTATTAAGTTCATCAAAGTCAGTAAAAGTCATAAGAGTTGAAAATATCGATTAGGGGTGAGTTTAGAGGGTTGATGATGTTCGATAATCAAAGAAAATTTTTTTTGAGCTCCAACAAAACACATCTAACTGCTAATTAGACTCAAAAAAATTATTAAGTTCATCAAAGTCAGTAAAATTCATAAGAGTTGAAAATATCGTTAAGGGGTGAGTTTGAAGGCTTGATGATGTTCGGTAATCAAAGATTCTCTTTTTTTGAGGTCCAACAAAAAACATCTTATTGCTAATTAGGCTCAAAAAAATTATTAGGTTCATCAAAGTCAGTAAATGTCATAAGAGTTGAAAATATCGATTAGGGGTGAGTTTGAAGGGTTGCTGATGTTCGGTAATCAGAGAAAATCTTTTTTTGAGGGTCAACAAAAAACATCTTATTGCTGATTAGGCTCAAAAAAAATTATTAAGCTCATCAAAGTCAGTAAAAGTCATAAGAGTTGAAAATATCGATTAGGGGTGAGTTTGAAGGGTTGATGATGTTCGGTAATCAAAGAAAATCTTTTTTTGAGGTTCAAGAAAAAACATCTTACTGCTAATTAGACTCAAAAAAATTGATTTAGTTCATGAAAGTCAGTAAAAGTCATAAGAGTTGAAAATATCGATTAGGGGTGAGTTTGAAGGGTTGATGATGTTCGGTAATCAAAGAAAATCTTTTTTTGAGGTTCAACAAAAAACATCTTATTGCTGATTAGGCTCAAAAAAAATTATTAAGTTCATCAAAGTCAGTAAAAGTCATAAGAGTTGAAAATATCGATTAGGGGTGAGTTTAGAGGGTTTGATGATGTTCGGTAATCAAAGAAAATCTTTTGTTGAGGTCCAACAAAAAACATCTTATTGCTAATTAGGCTCAAAAAAAATTATTAAGTTCATCAAAGTCAGTAAAAGTCATAGGAGTTGAAAATATCGATTAGGGGTGAGTTTGAAGGGTTAATGATGTTCGATAATCAAATAAAATCTTTGTTTGAGGTCCAACAAAAAACATCTTATTGCTGATTAGGTTAAAAAAAAATTATTAAGTTCATCAAAGTCAGTAAAAGTCATAAGAGTTGAAAATATCGATTAGGGGTGAGTTTAGAGGGTTGATGATGTTCGATAATCAAAGAAAATTTTTTTTGAGCTCCAACAAAACACATCTTACTGCTAATTAGACTCAAAAAAATTATTAAGTTCATCAAAGTCAGTAAAATTCATAAGAGTTGAAAATATCGATCAGGGGTGAGGTTGAAGGGTTGATGATGTTCGATAATCAAAGAAAATTCTTTTTGAGATCCAACAAAAAACATCTTATTGCTAATTAGGCTCAAAAAAAATTATTAAGTTCATCAAAGTCAGTAAAAGTCATAAGAGTTGAAAATATCGATTAGGGGTGAGTTTGAAGGGTTGCTGATGTTCGGTAATCAGATAAAATATTTTGTTGAGGTCCAACAAAAAACATCTCATTGCTAATTAGGCTCAAAAAAAATTATTAAGTTTATCACAATCAGTAGAAGTCATAAGAGTTGAAAATATCGATTAGGGGTGAGTTTAGAGGGTTGATGATGTTCGGTAATCAAAGAAAATTTTTTTTGAGCTCCAACAAAACACATCTTACTGCTAATTAGACTCAAAAAAATTATTAAGTTCATCAAAGTCAGTAAAAGTCATAAGAGTTGAAAATATCGATTAGGGGTGAGTTTAGAGGGTTGATGATGTTCGATAATCAAAGAAAATTTTTTTTGAGCTCCAACAAAACACATCTTACTGCTAATTAGACTCAAAAAAATTATTAAGTTCATCAAAGTCAGTAAAATTCATGAGAGATGAAAATATCGTTAAGGGGTGAGTTTGAAGGGTTGATGATGTTCGGTAATCAAAGAAAATCTTTTTTTGAGGTCCAACAAAAAACATCTTATTGCTAATTAGGCTTAAAAAAATTATTAGGTTGATCAAAGTCAGTAAATGTCATAAGAGTTGAAAATATCGATTAGGGGTGAGTTTGAAGGGTTGCTGATGTTCGGTAATCAGAGAAAATCTTTTTTTGAGGGTCAACAAAAAACATCTTATTGCTGATTAGGCTCAAAAAAAATTATTAAGTTCATCAAAGTCAGTAAAAGTCATAAGAGTTGAAAATATCGATTAGGGGTGAGTTTAGAGGGTTGATGATGTTCGATAATCAAAGAAAATTTTTTTTGAGCTCCAACAAAACACATCTTACTGCTAATTAGACTCAAAAAAATTATTAAGTTCATCAAAGTCAGTAAAATTCATAAGAGTTAAAAATATCGATTAGGGGTGAGTTTGAAGGGTTGCTGATGTTCGGTAATCAGAGAAAATCTTTTGTTGAGGTCCAACAAAAAACATCTCATTGCTAATTAGGCTCAAAAAAAATTATTAAGTTTATCAAAATCAGTAAAAGTCATAAGAGTTGAAAATATCGATTAGGGGTGAGTTTAGAGGGTTGATGATGTTCGGTAATCAAAGAAAAATTTTTTTGAGCTCCAACAAAACACATCTTACTGCTAATTAGACTCAAAAAAATTATTAAGTTCATCAAAGTCAGTAAAATTCATAAGAGTTGAAAATATCGATCAGGGGTGAGTTTGAAGGGTTGATGATGTTCGGTAATCAGAGAAAATCTTTTTTTGAGGGTCAACAAAAAACATCTTATTGCTGATTAGGCTCAAAAAAAATTATTAAGTTCATCAAAGTCAGTAAAAGTCATAAGAGTTGAAAATATCGATTAGGGGTGAGTTTAGAGGGTTGATGATGTTCGATAATCAAAGAAAATTTTTTTTGAGCTCCAACAAAACACATCTTACTGCTAATTAGAATCAAAAAAATTATTAAGTTCATCAAAGTCAGTAAAAGTCATAAGAGTTGAAAATATCGATTAGGGGTGAGTTTGAAGGGTTGATGATGTTCGGTAATCAAAGAAAATCTTTTTTTGAGGTTCAAGAAAAAACATCTTATTGATGATTAGGCTCAAAAAAATTGATTTAGTTCATCAAAGTCAGTAAAAGCCATAAGGGTTGAAAATATCGATTAGGGGTGAGTTAGAAGGGTTGATGATGTTCGGTGATTGACGTAAATTATTTTTTCAGGTTTAATAAAAAACATCTTACTGTCGATCAGGATCGAAAAAAATTAATTAGTCCATGAATGTCAGTAAAAGCCATGAGATTTGAAAATATTGATTAGGGGTGAGTTTGAAGGGTTAATGATGTTCGGGGATTGAAGTAAATTATTTTTTGAGGTTAAAAAAAACATCTTATTGCTGATTACGCTCAAAAAAATTGATTAAGTTGATCAAAGTCAGTAAAAGCTATGAGGGTTGAAAATATCGATTAGTGGTGAGTTTGAAGGGTTGCTGATGTTCGGTAGTCAGAGAAAATCTTTTGTTGAGGTCCAACAAAAAACATCTCATTGCTAATTAGGCTCAAAAAAAATTATTAAGTTTATCAAAATCAGTAAAAGTCTTAACAGTTGAAAATATCGATTAGGGGTGAGTTTGAAGGGTTGCTGATGTTCGGTAATCAGAGAAAATCTTTTGTTGAGGTCCAACAAAAAACATCTCATTGCTAATTAGGCTCAAAAAAAATTATTAAGTTTATCAAAATCAGTTAAAGTCATAAGAGTTGAAAATATCGATTAGGGGTGAGTTTAGAGGGTTGATGATGTTCGGTAATCAAAGAAAAATTTTTTTGAGCTCCAACAAAACACATCTTACTGCTAATTAGACTCAAAAAAATTATTAAGTTCATCAAAGTCAGTAAAATTCATAAGAGTTGAAAATATCGATCAGGGGTGAGTTTGAAGGGTTGATGATGTTCGGTAATCAAAGAAAATTCTTTTTGAGATCCAACAATAAACATCTTATTGCTAATTAGGCTCAAAAAAAATGATTAAGTTTATCAAATTCAGTAAAAGTCATAAGAGTTGAAAATATCGATTAGGGGTGAGTTTAGAGGGTTGATGATGTTCGGTAATCAAAGAAAATTTTTTTTGATCTCCAACAAAACACATCTTACTGCTAATTAGACTCAAAAAAATTATTAAGTTCATCAAAGTCAGTTAAATTCATAAGAGTTGAAAATATCGTTAAGGGGTGAGTTTGAAGGGTTGATGATGTTCGGTAATCAGAGAAAATCTTTTTTTGAGGGTCAACAAAAAACATCTTATTGCTGATTAGGCTCAAAAAAAATTATTAAGTTCATCAAAGTCAGTAAAAGTCATAAGAGTTGAAAATATCGATTAGGGGTGAGTTTAGAGGGTTGATGATGTTCGATAATCAAAGAAAATTTTTTTTGAGCTCCAACAAAACACATCTTACTGCTAGTTAGACTCAAAAAAATTATTAAGTTCATCAAAGTCAGTAAAATTCATAAGAGTTAAAAATATCGATTAGGGGTGAGTTTGAAGGGTTGCTGATGTTCGGTAATCAGAGAAAATCTTTTGTTGAGGTCCAACAAAAAACATCTCATTGCTAATTAGGCTCAAAAAAAATTATTAAGTTTATCAAAATCAGTAAAAGTCATAAGAGTTGAAAATATCGATTAGGGGTGAGTTTAGAGGGTTGATGATGTTCGGTAATCAAAGAAAAATTTTTTTGAGCTCTAACAAAACACATCTTACTGCTAATTAGACTCAAAAAAATTATTAAGTTCATCAAAGTCAGTAAAATTCATAAGAGTTGAAAATATCGTTAAGGGGTGAGTTTGAAGGGTTGATGATGTTCGGTAATCAAAGAAAATCTTTTTTTGAGGTCCAAAAAAAAACATCTTATTGCTAATTAGGCTCAAAAAAATTATTAGGTTCATCAAAGTCAGTAAAATTCATAAGAGTTGAAAATATCGATCAGGGGTGAGTTTGAAGGGTTGATGATGTTCGGTAATCAAAGAAAATTCTTTTTGAGATCCAACAATAAACATCTTATTGCTAATTAGGGTCAAAAAAAATTATTAAGTTTATCAAATGCAGTAAAAGTCATAAGAGTTGAAAATATCGATTAGGGGTGAGTTTAGAGGGTTCATGATGTTCGGTAATCAAAGAAAATTTTTTTTGAGCTCCAACAAAACACATCTTACTGCTAATTAGCATCAAAAAAATTATTAAGTTCATCAAAGTCAGTTAAATTCATAAGAGTTGAAAATATCGTTAAGGGGTGAGTTTGAAGGGTTGATGATGTTCGGTAATCAGAGAAAATCTTTTTTTGAGGGTCAACAAAAAACATCTTATTGCTGATTAGGCTCCAAAAAAATTATTAAGTTCATCAAAGTCAGTAAAAGTCATAAGAGTTGAAAATATCGATTAGGGGTGAGTTTAGAGGGTTGATGATGTTCGATAATCAATGAAAATTTTTTTTGAGCTCCAACAAAACACATCTTACTGCTAATTAGAATCAAAAAAATTATTAAGTTCATCAAAGTCAGTAAAATTCATAAGAGTTGAAAATATCGATTAGGGGTGAGTTTGAAGGGTTGCTGATGTTCGGTAATCAGAGAAAATCTTTTTTTGAGGGTCAACAAAAAACATCTTATTGCTGATTAGGCTCAAAAAAACTTATTAAGTTCATCAAAGTCAGTAAAAGTCATAAGAGTTGAAAATATCGATTAGGGGTGAGTTTAGAGGGTTGATGATGTTCGATAATCAAAGAAAATTTTTTTTGAGCTCCAACAAAACACATCTTACTGCTAATTAGAATCAAAAAAATTTTTAAGTTCATCAAAGTCAGTAAAATTCATAAGAGTTGAAAATATCGATTAGGGGTGAGTTTGAAGGGTTGCTGATGTTCGGTAATCAGAGAAAATCTTTTTGTGAGGGTCAACAAAAAACATCTTATTGCTAATTAGGCTCAAAAAAATTATTAGGTTCATCAAAGTCAGTAAATGTCATAAGAGTTGAAAATATCGATTAGGGGTGAGTTTGAAGGGTTGCTGATGTTCGGTAATCAGAGAAAATCTTTTTTTGAGGGTCAACAAAAAACATCTTATTGCTGATTAGGATCAAAAAAAATTATTAAGTTCATCAAAGTCAGTAAAAGTCATAAGAGTTGAAAATATCGATTAGGGGTGAGTTTGAAGGGTTGATGATGTTCGGTAATCAAAGAAAATCTTTTTTTGAGGTCCAAAAAAAAACATCTTATTGCTAATTAGGCTCAAAAAAATTATTAGGTTCATCAAAGTCAGTAAAAGTCATAAGAGTTGAAAATATCGATTAGGGGTGAGTTTGAAGGGTTGATGATGTTCGGTAATCAAAGAAAATCTTTTTTTGAGGTCCAAAAAAAAACATCTTATTGCTAATTAGGCTCAAAAAAATTATTAAGTTCATCAAAGTCAGTAAAATTCATAAGAGTTGAAAATATCGATCAGGGGTGAGTTTGAAGGGTTAATGATGTTCGGTAATCAGAGAAAATCTTTTTTTGAGGGTCAACAAAAAACATCTTATTGCTGATTAGGCTCAAAAAAAATTATTAAGTTCATTAAAGTCAGTAAAAGTCATAAGAGTTGAAAATATCGATTAGGGGTGAGTTTAGAGGGTTGATGATGTTCGGTAATCAAAGAAAATTTTTTTTGAGCTCCAACAAAACACATCTTACTGCTAACTAGACTCAAAAAAATTATTAAGTTTATCAAAGTCAGTAAAATTCATAAGAGTTGAAAATATCGATCAGGGGTGAGGTTAAAGGGTTGATGATGTTCGGTAATCAAAGAAAATTCTTTTTGAGATCCAACAAAAAACATCTTATTGCTAATTAGGCTCAAAAAAAATTATTAAGTTCATCAAAGTCAGTAAAAGTCATTAGAGTTGAAAATATCGATTAGGGGTGAGTTTGAAGGGTTGCTGATGTTCGGTAATCAGATAAAATATTTTGTTGAGGTCCAACAAAAAACATCTCATTGCTAATTAGGCTCAAAAAAAATTATTAAGTTTATCAAAGTCAGTAAAATTCATAAGAGTTGAAAATATCGATCAGGGGTGAGGTTGAAGGGTTGATGATGTTCGGTAATCAAAGAAAATTCTTTTTGAGATCCAACAAAAAACATCTTATTGCTAATTAGGCTCAAAAAAAATTATTAAGTTCATCAAAGTCAGTAAAAGTCATAAGAGTTGAAAATATCGATTAGGGGTGAGTTTGAAGGGTTGCTGATGTTCGGTAATCAGATAAAATATTTTGTTGAGGTCCAACAAAAAACATCTCATTGCTAATTAGGCTCAAAAAAAATTATTAAGTTTATTACAATCAGTAGAAGTCATAAGAGTTGAAAATATCGATTAGGGGTGAGTTTAGAGGGTTGATGATGTTCGGTAATCAAAGAAAATTTTTTTTGAGCTCCAACAAAACACATCTTACTGCTAATTAGACTCAAAAAAATTATTAAGTTCATCAAAGTCAGTAAAAGTCATAAGAGTTGAAAATATCGATTAGGGGTGAGTTTAGAGGGTTGATGATGTTCGATAATCAAAGAAAATTTTTTTTGAGCTCCAACAAAACACATCTTACTGCTAATTAGACTCAAAAAAATTATTAAGTTCATCAAAGTCAGTAAAATTCATAAGAGTTGAAAATATCGATCAGGGGTGAGGTTGAAGGGTTGATGATGTTCGGTAATCAAAGAAAATTCTTTTTGAGATCCAACAAAAAACATCTTATTGCTAATTAGGCTCAAAAAAAATTATTAAGTTCATCAAAGTCAGTAAAAGTCATAAGAGTTGAAAATATCGATTAGGGGTGAGTTTAGAGGGTTGATGATGTTCGGTAATCAAAGAAAATTTTTTTTGAGCTCCAACAAAACACATCTTACTGCTAATTAGACTCAAAAAAATTATTAAGTTCATCAAAGTCAGTAAAAGTCATAAGAGTTGAAAATATCGATTAGGGGTGAGTTTGGAGGGTTGATGATGTTCGGTAATCAAAGAAAAATTTTTTTGAGCTCCAACAAAACACATCTTACTGCTAATTAGACTCAAAAAAATTATTAAGTTCATCAAAGTCAGAAAAATTCATAAGAGTTGAAAATATCGATCAGGGGTGAGTTTGAAGGGTTAATGATGTTTGGTAATCAAAGAAAATTCTTTTTGAGAACCAACAATAAACATCTTATTGCTAATTAGGCTCAAAAAAATTATTAAGTTTATCAAATTCAGTAAAAGTCATAAGAGTTGAAAATATCGATTAGGGGTGAGTTTAGAGGGTTGATGATGTTCGGTAATCAAAGAAAATCTTTTTTTGAGCTCCAACAAAACACATCTTACTGCTAATTAGACTCAAAAAAATTATTAAGTTCATCAAAGTCAGTAAAATTCATAAGAGTTGAAAATATCGATTAGGGGTGAGTTTGAAGGGTTTCTGATGTTCGGTAATCAAAGAAAATCTTTTTTTGAGGGTCAACAAAAAACATCTTATTGCTAACTAGGCTCAAAAAAATTATTAGGTTCATCAAAGTCAGTAAAAGTCATAAGAGTTGAAAATATCGATTAGGGGTGAGTTTGAAGGGTTGCTGATGTTCGGTAATCAGAGAAAATCTTTTTTTGAGGTTCAACAAAAAACATCTTATTGATGATTAGGCTCAAAAAAAATTATTAAGTTCATCAAAGTCAGTAAAAGTCATAAGAGTTGAAAATATCGATTAGGGGTGAGTTTGAAGGGTTGATGATGTTCGGTAATCAAAGAAAATCTTTTTTTGAGGTTCAAGAAAAAACATCTTATTGATGATTAGGCTCAAAAAAATTGATTTAGTTCATCAAAGTCAGTAAAAGCCATAAGGGTTGAAAATATCGATTAGGGGTGAGTTAGAAGGGTTGATGATGTTCGGTGATTGACGTAAATTATTTTTTCAGGTTTAATAAAAAACATCTTACTGTCGATCAGGATCGAAAAAAATTAATTAGCCCATGAATGTCAGTAAAAGCCATGAGATTTGAAAATATTGATTAGGGGTGAGTTTGAAGGGTTGATGATGTTCGGGGATTGAAGTAAATTATTTTTTGAGGTTAAAAAAAACATCTTATTGCTGATTACGCTCAAAAAAATTGATTAAGTTGATCAAAGTCAGTAAAAGCTATGAGGGTTGAAAATATCGATTAGTGGTGAGTTTGAAGGGTTGCTGATGTTCGGTAATCAGAGAAAATCTTTTGTTGAGGTTCAACAAAAAACATCTCATTGCTAATTAGGCTCAAAAAAAATTATTAAGTTCATCAAAGTCAGTAAAAGTCATAAGAGTTGAAAATATCGATTAGGGGTGAGTTTAGAGGGTTGATGATGTTCGATAATCAAAGAAAATTTTTTTTGAGCTCCAACAAAACACATCTTACTGCTAATTAGACTCAAAAAAATTATTAAGTTCATCAAAGTCAGTAAAATTCATAAGAGTTGAAAATATCGATCAGGGGTGAGGTTGAAGGGTTGATGATGTTCGGTAATCAAAGAAAATTCTTTTTGAGATCCAACAAAAAACATCTTATTGCTAATTAGGCTCAAAAAAAATTATTAAGTTCATCAAAGTCAGTAAAAGTCATAAGAGTTGAAAATATCGATTAGGGGTGAGTTTAGAGGGTTGATGATGTTCGGTAATCAAAGAAAATTTTTTTTGAGCTCCAACAAAACACATCTTACTGCTAATTAGACTCAAAAAAATTTTTAAGTTCATCAAAGTCAGTAAAAGTCATAAGAGTTGAAAATATCGATTAGGGGTGAGTTTAGAGGGTTGATGATGTTCGGTAATCAAAGAAAAATTTTTTTGAGCTCCAACAAAACACATCTTACTGCTAATTAGACTCAAAAAAATTATTAAGTTCATCAAAGTCAGTAAAAGTCATAAGAGTTGAAAATATCGATTAGGGGTGAGTTTGGAGGGTTGATGATGTTCGGTAATCAAAGAAAAATTTTTTTGAGCTCCAACAAAACACATCTTACTGCTAATTAGACTCAAAAAAATTATTAAGTTCATCAAAGTCAGAAAAATTCATAAGAGTTGAAAATATCGATCAGGGGTGAGTTTGAAGGGTTAATGATGTTTGGTAATCAAAGAAAATTCTTTTTGAGAACCAACAATAAACATCTTATTGCTAATTAGGCTCAAAAAAATTATTAAGTTTATCAAATTCAGTAAAAGTCATAAGAGTTGAAAATATCGATTAGGGGTGAGTTTAGAGGGTTGATGATGTTCGGTAATCAAAGAAAATCTTTTTTTGAGCTCCAACAAAACACATCTTACTGCTAATTAGACTCAAAAAAATTATTAAGTTCATCAAAGTCAGTAAAATTCATAAGAGTTGAAAATATCGATTAGGGGTGAGTTTGAAGGGTTTCTGATGTTCGGTAATCAAAGAAAATCTTTTTTTGAGGGTCAACAAAAAACATCTTATTGCTAATTAGGCTCAAAAAAATTATTAGGTTCATCAAAGTCAGTAAAAGTCATAAGAGTTGAAAATATCGATTAGGGGTGAGTTTGAAGGGTTGCTGATGTTCGGTAATCAGAGAAAATCTTTTTTTGAGGTTCAACAAAAAACATCTTATTGATGATTAGGCTCAAAAAAAATTATTAAGTTCATCAAAGTCAGTAAAAGTCATAAGAGTTGAAAATATCGATTAGGGGTGAGTTTGAAGGGTTGATGATGTTCGGTAATCAAAGAAAATCTTTTTTTGAGGTTCAAGAAAAAACATCTTATTGATGATTAGGCTCAAAAAAATTGATTTAGTTCATCAAAGTCAGTAAAAGCCATAAGGGTTGAAAATATCGATTAGGGGTGAGTTAGAAGGGTTGATGATGTTCGGTGATTGACGTAAATTATTTTTTCAGGTTTAATAAAAAACATCTTACTGTCGATCAGGATCGAAAAAAATTAATTAGTCCATGAATGTCAGTAAAAGCCATGAGATTTGAAAATATTGATTAGGGGTGAGTTTGAAGGGTTGATGATGTTCGGGGATTGAAGTAAATTATTTTTTGAGGTTAAAAAAAACATCTTATTGCTGATTACGCTCAAAAAAATTGATTAAGTTGATCAAAGTCAGTAAAAGCTATGAGGGTTCAAAATATCGATTAGTGGTGAGTTTGAAGGGTTGCTGATGTTCGGTAATCAGAGAAAATCTTTTGTTGAGGTTCAACAAAAAACATCTCATTGCTAATTAGGCTCAAAAAAAATTATTAAGTTCATCAAAGTCAGTAAAAGTCATAAGAGTTGAAAATATCGATTAGGGGTGAGTTTAGAGGGTTGATGATGTTCGATAATCAAAGAAAATTTTTTTTGAGCTCCAACAAAACACATCTTACTGCTAATTAGACTCAAAAAAATTATTAAGTTCATCAAAGTCAGTAAAATTCATAAGAGTTGAAAATATCGATCAGGGGTGAGGTTGAAGGGTTGATGATGTTCGGTAATCAAAGAAAATTCTTTTTGAGATCCAACAAAAAACATCTTATTGCTAATTAGGCTCAAAAAAAATTATTAAGTTCATCAAAGTCAGTAAAAGTCATAAGAGTTGAAAATATCGATTAGGGGTGAGTTTAGAGGGTTGATGATGTTCGGTAATCAAAGAAAATTTTTTTTGAGCTCCAACAAAACACATCTTACTGCTAATTAGACTCAAAAAAATTTTTAAGTTCATCAAAGTCAGTAAAAGTCATAAGAGTTGAAAATATCGATTAGGGGTGAGTTTAGAGGGTTGATGATGTTCGGTAATCAAAGAAAATTTTTTTTGAGCTCCAACAAAACACATCTTACTGCTAATTAGACTCAAAAAAATTATTAAGTTCATCAAAGTCAGTAAAAGTCATAAGAGTTGAAAATATCGATTAGGGGTGAGTTTGGAGGGTTGATGATGTTCGGTAATCAAAGAAAAATTTTTTTGAGCTCCAACAAAACACATCTTACTGCTAATTAGACTCAAAAAAATTATTAAGTTCATCAAAGTCAGAAAAATTCATAAGAGTTGAAAATATCGATCAGGGGTGAGTTTGAAGGGTTAATGATGTTTGGTAATCAAAGAAAATTCTTTTTGAGAACCAACAATAAACATCTTATTGCTAATTAGGCTCAAAAAAATTATTAAGTTTATCAAATTCAGTAAAAGTCATAAGAGTTGAAAATATCGATTAGGGGTGAGTTTAGAGGGTTGATGATGTTCGGTAATCAAAGAAAATCTTTTTTTGAGCTCCAACAAAACACATCTTACTGCTAATTAGACTCAAAAAAATTATTAAGTTCATCAAAGTCAGTAAAAGTCATAAGAGTTGAAAATATCGATTAGGGGTGAGTTTGAAGGGTTGCTGATGTTCGGTAATCAGAGAAAATCTTTTTTTGAGGTTCAACAAAAAACATCTTATTGCTAATTAGGCTCAAAAAAATTATTAGGTTCATCAAAGTCAGTAAAAGTCATAAGAGTTGAAAATATCGATTAGGGGTGAGTTTGAAGGGTTGCTGATGTTCGGTAATCAGAGAAAATCTTTTTTTGAGGTTCAACAAAAAACATCTTATTGATGATTAGGCTCAAAAAAAATTATTAAGTTCATCAAAGTCAGTAAAAGTCATAAGAGTTGAAAATATCGATTAGGGGTGAGTTTGAAGGGTTGATGATGTTCGGTAATCAAAGAAAATCTTTTTTTGAGGTTCAAGAAAAAACATCTTATTGATGATTAGGCTCAAAAAAATTGATTTAGTTCATCAAAGTCAGTAAAAGCCATAAGGGTTGAAAATATCGATTAGGGGTGAGTTAGAAGGGTTGATGATGTTCGGTGATTGACGTAAATTATTTTTTCAGGTTTAATAAAAAACATCTTACTGTCGATCAGGATCGAAAAAAATTAATTAGTCCATGAATGTCAGTAAAAGCCATGAGATTTGAAAATATTGATTAGGGGTGAGTTTGAAGGGTTGATGATGTTCGGGGATTGAAGTAAATTATTTTTTGAGGTTAAAAAAAACATCTTATTGCTGATTACGCTCAAAAAAATTGATTAAGTTGATCAAAGTCAGTAAAAGCTATGAGGGTTCAAAATATCGATTAGTGGTGAGTTTGAAGGGTTGCTGATGTTCGGTAATCAGAGAAAATCTTTTGTTGAGGTTCAACAAAAAACATCTCATTGCTAATTAGGCTCAAAAAAAATTATTAAGTTTATCAAAATCAGTAAAAGTCTTAACAGTTGAAAATATCGATTAGGGGTGAGTTTGAAGGGTTGCTGATGTTCGGTAATCAGAGAAAATCTTTTGTTGAGGTCCAACAAAAAACATCTCATTGCTAATTAGGCTCAAAAAAAATTATTAAGTTTATCAAAATCAGTTAAAGTCATAAGAGTTGAAAATATCGATTAGGGGTGAGTTTAGAGGGTTGATGATGTTCGGTAATCAAAGAAAAATTTTTTTGAGCTCCAACAAAACACATCTTACTGCTAATTAGACTCAAAAAAATTATTAAGTTCATCAAAGTCAGTAAAATTCATAAGAGTTGAAAATATCGATCAGGGGTGAGTTTGAAGGGTTGATGATGTTCGGTAATCAAAGAAAATTCTTTTTGAGATCCAACAATAAACATCTTATTGCTAATTAGGCTCAAAAAAAATGATTAAGTTTATCAAATTCAGTAAAAGTCATTAGAGTTGAAAATATCGATTAGGGGTGAGTTTAGAGGGTTGATGATGTTCGGTAATCAAAGAAAATTCTTTTTGAGATCCAACAATAAACATCTTATTGCTAATTAGGGTCAAAAAAAATTATTAAGTTTATCAAATGCAGTAAAAGTCATAAGAGTTGAAAATATCGATTAGGGGTGAGTTTAGAGGGTTGATGATGTTCGATAATCAAAGAAAATTTTTTTTGAGCTCCAACAAAACACATCTTACTGCTAGTTAGACTCAAAAAAATTATTAAGTTCATCAAAGTCAGTAAAATTCATAAGAGTTAAAAATATCGATTAGGGGTGAGTTTGAAGGGTTGCTGATGTTCGGTAATCAGAGAAAATCTTTTGTTGAGGGTCAACAAAAAACATCTTATTGCTGATTAGGCTAAAAAAAAATTATTAAGTTCATCAAAGTCAGTAAAAGTCATAAGAGTTGAAAATATCGATTAGGGGTGAGTTTAGAGGGTTGATGATGTTCGATAATCAAAGAAAATTTTTTTTGAGCTCCAACAAAACACATCTTACTGCTAGTTAGACTCAAAAAAATTATTAAGTTCATCAAAGTCAGTAAAATTCATAAGAGTTAAAAATATCGATTAGGGGTGAGTTTGAAGGGTTGCTGATGTTCGGTAATCAGAGAAAATCTTTTGTTGAGGTCCAACAAAAAACATCTCATTGCTAATTAGGCTCAAAAAAAATTATTAAGTTTATCAAAATCAGTAAAAGTCATAAGAGTTGAAAATATCGATTAGGGGTGAGTTTAGAGGGTTGATGATGTTCGGTAATCAAAGAAAAATTTTTTTGAGCTCCAACAAAACGCATCTTACTGCTAATTAGACTCAAAAAAATTATTAAGTTCATCAAAGTCAGTAAAATTCATAAGAGTTGAAAATATCGATCAGGGGTGAGTTTGAAGGGTTGATGATGTTCGGTAATCAAAGAAAATTCTTTTTGAGATCCAACAATAAACATCTTATTGCTAATTAGGGTCAAAAAAAATTATTAAGTTTATCAAATGCAGTAAAAGTCATAAGAGTTGAAAATATCGATTAGGGGTGAGTTTAGAGGGTTAATGATGTTCGGTAATCAAAGAAAATTTTTTTTGAGCTCCAACAAAACACATCTTACTGCTAATTAGACTCAAAAAAATTATTAAGTTCATCAAAGTCAGTTAAATTCATAAGAGTTGAAAATATCGTTAAGGGGTGAGTTTGAAGGGTTGATGATGTTCGGTAATCAGAGAAAATCTTTTTTTGAGGGTCAACAAAAAACATCTTATTGCTGATTAGGCTCAAAAAAAATTATTAAGTTCATCAAAGTCAGTAAAAGTTATAAGAGTTGAAAATATCGATTAGGGGTGAGTTTAGAGAATTGATGATGTTCGATAATCAAAGAAAATTTTTTTTGAGCTCCAACAAAACACATCTTACTGCTAATTAGAATCAAAAAAATTATTAAGTTCATCAAAGTCAGTAAAATTCATAAGAGTTGAAAATATCGATTAGGGGTGAGTTTGAAGGGTTGCTGATGTTCGGTAATCAGAGAAAATCTTTTTTTAGTGGTCAACAAAAAACATCTTATTGCTGATTAGGCTCAAAAAAACTTATTAAGTTCATCAAAGTCAGTAAAAGTCATAAGAGTTGAAAATATCGATTAGGGGTGAGTTTAGAGGGTTGATGATGTTCGATAATCAAAGAAAATTTTTTTTGAGCTCCAACAAAACACATCTTACTGCTAATTAGACTCAAAAAAATTATTAAGTTCATCAAAGTCAGTAAAATTCATAAGAGTTGAAAATATCGATCAGGGGTGAGGTTGAAGGGTTGATGATGTTCGGTAATCAAAGAAAATTCTTTTTGAGATCCAACAAAAAACATCTTATTGCTAATTAGGCTCAAAAAAAATTATTAAGTTCATCAAAGTCAGTAAAAGTCATAAGAGTTGAAAATATCGATTAGGGGTGAGTTTAGAGGGTTGATGATGTTCGGTAATCAAAGAAAATTTTTTTTGAGCTCCAACAAAACACATCTTACTGCTAATTAGACTCAAAAAAATTTTTAAGTTCATCAAAGTCAGTAAAAGTCATAAGAGTTGAAAATATCGATTAGGGGTGAGTTTAGAGGGTTGATGATGTTCGGTAATCAAAGAAAATTTTTTTTGAGCTCCAACAAAACACATCTTACTGCTAATTAGACTCAAAAAAATTATTAAGTTCATCAAAGTCAGTAAAAGTCATAAGAGTTGAAAATATCGATTAGGGGTGAGTTTGGAGGGTTGATGATGTTCGGTAATCAAAGAAAAATTTTTTTGAGCTCCAACAAAACACATCTTACTGCTAATTAGACTCAAAAAAATTATTAAGTTCATCAAAGTCAGAAAAATTCATAAGAGTTGAAAATATCGATCAGGGGTGAGTTTGAAGGGTTAATGATGTTTGGTAATCAAAGAAAATTCTTTTTGAGAACCAACAATAAACATCTTATTGCTAATTAGGCTCAAAAAAATTATTAAGTTTATCAAATTCAGTAAAAGTCATAAGAGTTGAAAATATCGATTAGGGGTGAGTTTAGAGGGTTGATGATGTTCGGTAATCAAAGAAAATCTTTTTTTGAGCTCCAACAAAACACATCTTACTGCTAATTAGACTCAAAAAAATTATTAAGTTCATCAAAGTCAGTAAAAGTCATAAGAGTTGAAAATATCGATTAGGGGTGAGTTTGAAGGGTTGCTGATGTTCGGTAATCAGAGAAAATCTTTTTTTGAGGTTCAACAAAAAACATCTTATTGCTAATTAGGCTCAAAAAAATTATTAGGTTCATCAAAGTCAGTAAAAGTCATAAGAGTTGAAAATATCGATTAGGGGTGAGTTTGAAGGGTTGCTGATGTTCGGTAATCAGAGAAAATCTTTTTTTGAGGTTCAACAAAAAACATCTTATTGATGATTAGGCTCAAAAAAAATTATTAAGTTCATCAAAGTCAGTAAAAGTCATAAGAGTTGAAAATATCGATTAGGGGTGAGTTTGAAGGGTTGATGATGTTCGGTAATCAAAGAAAATCTTTTTTTGAGGTTCAAGAAAAAACATCTTATTGATGATTAGGCTCAAAAAAATTGATTTAGTTCATCAAAGTCAGTAAAAGCCATAAGGGTTGAAAATATCGATTAGGGGTGAGTTAGAAGGGTTGATGATGTTCGGTGATTGACGTAAATTATTTTTTCAGGTTTAATAAAAAACATCTTACTGTCGATCAGGATCGAAAAAAATTAATTAGTCCATGAATGTCAGTAAAAGCCATGAGATTTGAAAATATTGATTAGGGGTGAGTTTGAAGGGTTGATGATGTTCGGGGATTGAAGTAAATTATTTTTTGAGGTTAAAAAAAACATCTTATTGCTGATTACGCTCAAAAAAATTGATTAAGTTGATCAAAGTCAGTAAAAGCTATGAGGGTTCAAAATATCGATTAGTGGTGAGTTTGAAGGGTTGCTGATGTTCGGTAATCAGAGAAAATCTTTTGTTGAGGTTCAACAAAAAACATCTCATTGCTAATTAGGCTCAAAAAAAATTATTAAGTTTATCAAAATCAGTAAAAGTCTTAACAGTTGAAAATATCGATTAGGGGTGAGTTTGAAGGGTTGCTGATGTTCGGTAATCAGAGAAAATCTTTTGTTGAGGTCCAACAAAAAACATCTCATTGCTAATTAGGCTCAAAAAAAATTATTAAGTTTATCAAAATCAGTTAAAGTCATAAGAGTTGAAAATATCGATTAGGGGTGAGTTTAGAGGGTTGATGATGTTCGGTAATCAAAGAAAAATTTTTTTGAGCTCCAACAAAACACATCTTACTGCTAATTAGACTCAAAAAAATTATTAAGTTCATCAAAGTCAGTAAAATTCATAAGAGTTGAAAATATCGATCAGGGGTGAGTTTGAAGGGTTGATGATGTTCGGTAATCAAAGAAAATTCTTTTTGAGATCCAACAATAAACATCTTATTGCTAATTAGGCTCAAAAAAAATGATTAAGTTTATCAAATTCAGTAAAAGTCATTAGAGTTGAAAATATCGATTAGGGGTGAGTTTAGAGGGTTGATGATGTTCGGTAATCAAAGAAAATTCTTTTTGAGATCCAACAATAAACATCTTATTGCTAATTAGGGTCAAAAAAAATTATTAAGTTTATCAAATGCAGTAAAAGTCATAAGAGTTGAAAATATCGATTAGGGGTGAGTTTAGAGGGTTGATGATGTTCGATAATCAAAGAAAATTTTTTTTGAGCTCCAACAAAACACATCTTACTGCTAGTTAGACTCAAAAAAATTATTAAGTTCATCAAAGTCAGTAAAATTCATAAGAGTTAAAAATATCGATTAGGGGTGAGTTTGAAGGGTTGCTGATGTTCGGTAATCAGAGAAAATCTTTTGTTGAGGGTCAACAAAAAACATCTTATTGCTGATTAGGCTAAAAAAAAATTATTAAGTTCATCAAAGTCAGTAAAAGTCATAAGAGTTGAAAATATCGATTAGGGGTGAGTTTAGAGGGTTGATGATGTTCGATAATCAAAGAAAATTTTTTTTGAGCTCCAACAAAACACATCTTACTGCTAGTTAGACTCAAAAAAATTATTAAGTTCATCAAAGTCAGTAAAATTCATAAGAGTTAAAAATATCGATTAGGGGTGAGTTTGAAGGGTTGCTGATGTTCGGTAATCAGAGAAAATCTTTTGTTGAGGTCCAACAAAAAACATCTCATTGCTAATTAGGCTCAAAAAAAATTATTAAGTTTATCAAAATCAGTAAAAGTCATAAGAGTTGAAAATATCGATTAGGGGTGAGTTTAGAGGGTTGATGATGTTCGGTAATCAAAGAAAAATTTTTTTGAGCTCCAACAAAACACATCTTACTGCTAATTAGACTCAAAAAAATTATTAAGTTCATCAAAGTCAGTAAAATTCATAAGAGTTGAAAATATCGATCAGGGGTGAGTTTGAAGGGTTGATGATGTTCGGTAATCAAAGAAAATTCTTTTTGAGATCCAACAATAAACATCTTATTGCTAATTAGGGTCAAAAAAAATTATTAAGTTTATCAAATGCAGTAAAAGTCATAAGAGTTGAAAATATCGATTAGGGGTGAGTTTAGAGGGTTAATGATGTTCGGTAATCAAAGAAAATTTTTTTTGAGCTCCAACAAAACACATCTTACTGCTAATTAGACTCAAAAAAATTATTAAGTTCATCAAAGTCAGTTAAATTCATAAGAGTTGAAAATATCGTTAAGGGGTGAGTTTGAAGGGTTGATGATGTTCGGTAATCAGAGAAAATCTTTTTTTGAGGGTCAACAAAAAACATCTTATTGCTGATTAGGCTCAAAAAAAATTATTAAGTTCATCAAAGTCAGTAAAAGTCATAAGAGTTGAAAATATCGATTAGGGGTGAGTTTAGAGAATTGATGATGTTCGATAATCAAAGAAAATTTTTTTTGAGCTCCAACAAAACACATCTTACTGCTAATTAGAATCAAAAAAATTATTAAGTTCATCAAAGTCAGTAAAATTCATAAGAGTTGAAAATATCGATTAGGGGTGAGTTTGAAGGGTTGCTGATGTTCGGTAATCAGAGAAAATCTTTTTTTAGTGGTCAACAAAAAACATCTTATTGCTGATTAGGCTCAAAAAAACTTATTAAGTTCATCAAAGTCAGTAAAAGTCATAAGAGTTGAAAATATCGATTAGGGGTGAGTTTAGAGGGTTGATGATGTTCGATAATCAAAGAAAATTTTTTTTTAGCTCCAACAAAACACATCTTACTGCTAATTAGACTCAAAAAAATTTTTAAGTTCATCAAAGTCAGTAAAATTCATAAGAGTTGAAAATATCGATTAGGGGTGAGTTTGAAGGGTTGCTGATGTTCGGTAATCAGAGAAAATCTTTTTTTGAGGGTCAACAAAAAACATCTTATTGCTGATTAGGCTCAAAAAAAATTATTAAGTTCATCAAAGTCAGTAAAAGTCATAAGAGTTGAAAATATCGATTAGGGGTGAGTTTAGAGGGTTGATGATGTTCGATAATCAAAGAAAATTTTTTTTGAGCTCCAACAAAACACATCTAACTGCTAATTAGACTCAAAAAAATTATTAAGTTCATCAAAGTCAGTAAAATTCATAAGAGTTGAAAATATCGTTAAGGGGTGAGTTTGAAGGGTTGATGATGTTCGGTAATCAAAGATTCTCTTTTTTTGAGGTCCAACAAAAAACATCTTATTGCTAATTAGGCTTAAAAAAGATTATTAGGTTCATCAAAGTCAGTAAATGTCATAAGAGTTGAAAATATCGATTAGGGGTGAGTTTGAAGGGTTGCTGATGTTCGGTAATCAGAGAAAATCTTTTTTTGAGGGTCAACAAAAAACATCTTATTGCTGATTAGGCTCAAAAAAAATTATTAAGTTCATCAAAGTCAGTAAAAGTCATAAGAGTTGAAAATATCGATTAGGGGTGAGTTTGAAGGGTTGATGATGTTCGGTAATCAAAGAAAATCTTTTTTTGAGGTTCAAGAAAAAACATCTTATTGATGATTAGGCTTAAAAAAATTGATTTAGTTCATGAAAGTCAGTAAAAGTCATAAGAGTTGAAAATATCGATTAGGGGTGAGTTTGAAGGGTTGATGATGTTCGGTAATCAAAGAAAATCTTTTTTTGAGGTTCAACAAAAAACATCTTATTGCTGATTAGGCTCAAAAAAAATTATTAAGTTCATCAAAGTCAGTAAAAGTCATAAGAGTTGAAAATGTCGATTAGGGGTGAGTTTAGAGGGTTTGATGATGTTCGGTAATCAAAGAAAATCTTTTGTTGAGGTCCAACAAAAAACATCTTATTGCTAATTAGGCCCAAAAAAAATTATTAAGTTCATCAAAGTCAGTAAAAGTCATAGGAGTTGAAAATATCGATTAGGGGTGAGTTTGAAGGGTTAATGATGTTCGATAATCAAATAAAATCTTTGTTTGAGGTCCAACAAAAAACATCTTATTGCTAATTAGGCTCAAAAAAAATTATTAAGTTCATCAAAGTCAGTAAAAGTCATAAGAGTTGAAAATATCGATTAGGGGTGAGTTTGAAGGGTTGCTGATGTTCGGTAATCAGATAAAATATTTTGTTGAGGTCCAACAAAAAACATCTCATTGCTAATTAGGCTCAAAAAAAATTATTAAGTTTATCACAATCAGTAGAAGTCATAAGAGTTGAAAATATCGATTAGGGGTGAGTTTAGAGGGTTGATGATGTTCGGTAATCAAAGAAAATTTTTTTTGAGCTCCAACAAAACACATCTTACTGCTAATTAGACTCAAAAAAATTATTAAGTTCATCAAAGTCAGTAAAAGTCATAAGAGTTGAAAATATCGATTAGGGGTGAGTTTAGAGGGTTGATGATGTTCGATAATCAAAGAAAATTTTTTTTGAGCTCCAACAAAACACATCTTACTGCTAATTAGACTCAAAAAAATTATTAAGTTCATCAAAGTCAGTAAAATTCATGAGAGATGAAAATATCGTTAAGGGGTGAGTTTGAAGGGTTGATGATGTTCGGTAATCAAAGAAAATCTTTTTTTGAGGTCCAACAAAAAACATCTTATTGCTAATTAGGCTTAAAAAAATTATTAGGTTGATCAAAGTCAGTAAATGTCATAAGAGTTGAAAATATCGATTAGGGGTGAGTTTGAAGGGTTGCTGATGTTCGGTAATCAGAGAAAATCTTTTTTTGAGGGTCAACAAAAAACATCTTATTGCTGATTAGGCTCAAAAAAAATTATTAAGTTCATCAAAGTCAGTAAAAGTCATAAGAGTTGAAAATATCGATTAGGGGTGAGTTTAGAGGGTTGATGATGTTCGATAATCAAAGAAAATTTTTTTTGAGCTCCAACAAAACACATCTTACTGCTAATTAGACTCAAAAAAATTATTAAGTTCATCAAAGTCAGTAAAATTCATAAGAGTTAAAAATATCGATTAGGGGTGAGTTTGAAGGGTTGCTGATGTTCGGTAATCAGAGAAAATCTTTTGTTGAGGTCCAACAAAAAACATCTCATTGCTAGTTAGGTTTAAAAAAAATTATTAAGTTTATCAAAATCAGTAAAAGTCAGAAGAGTTGAAAATATCGATTAGGGGTGAGTTTAGAGGGTTGATGATGTTCGGTAATCAAAGAAAAATTTTTTTGAGCTCCAACAAAACACATCTTACTGCTAATTAGACTCAAAAAAATTATTAAGTTCATCAAAGTAAGTAAAATTCATAAGAGTTGAAAATATCGATCAGGGGTGAGTTTGAAGGGTTGATGATGTTCGGTAATCAAAGAAAATTCTTTTTGAGATCCAACAATAAACATCTTATTGCTAATTAGGCTCAAAAAAAATTATTAAGTTTATCAAATGCAGTAAAAGTCATAAGAGTTGAAAATATCGATTAGGGGTGAGTTTAGAGGGTTGATGATGTTCGATAATCAAAGAAAATTTTTTTTGAGCTCCAGCAAAACACATCTAACTGCTAATTAGACTCAAAAAAATTATTAAGTTCATCAAAGTCAGTAAAATTCATAAGAGTTGAAAATATCGTTAAGGGGTGAGTTTGAAGGGTTGATGATGTTCGGTAATCAAAGATTCTCTTTTTTTGAGGTCCAACAAAAAACATCTTATTGCTAATTAGGCTCAAAAAAATTATTAGGTTCATCAAAGTCAGTAAATGTCATAAGAGTTGAAAATATCGATTAGGGGTGAGTTTGAAGTGTTGCTGATGTTCGGTAATCAGAGAAAATCTTTTTTTGAGGGTCAACAAAAAACATCTTATTGCTGATTAGGCTCAAAAAAAATTATTAAGTTCATCAAAGTCAGTAAAAGTCATAAGAGTTGAAAATATCGATTAGGGGTGAGTTTGAAGGGTTGATGATGTTCGGTAATCAAAGAAAATCTTTTTTTGAGGTTCAAGAAAAAACATCTTATTGATGATTAGGCTTAAAAAAATTGATTTAGTTCATGAAAGTCAGTAAAAGTCATAAGAGTTGAAAATATCGATTAGGGGTGAGTTTGAAGGGTTGATGATGTTCGGTAATCAAAGAAAATCTTTTTTTGAGGTTCAAGAAAAAACATCTTATTAATGATTAGGCTTAAAAAAATTGATTTAGTTCATCAAAGTCAGTAAAAGCCATAAGGGTTGAAAATATCGATTAGGGGTGAGTTTGAAGGTTTGATGATGTTCGGTAATCAAAGAAAATCTTTTGTTGAGGTCCAACAAAAAACATCTTATTGCTAATTAGGCTCAAAAAAAATTATTAAGTTCATCAAAGTCAGTAAAAGTCATAGGAGTTGAAAATATCGATTAGGGGTGAGTTTGAAGGGTTAATGATGTTCGATAATCAAATAAAATCTTTGTTTGAGGTCCAACAAAAAACATCTTATTGCTGATTAGGTTAAAAAAAAATTATTAAGTTCATCAAAGTCAGTAAAAGTCATAAGAGTTGAAAATATCGATTAGGAGTGAGTTTGAAGGGTTGATGATGTTCGGTAATCAGAGAAAATCTTTTTTTGAGGGTCAACAAAAAACATCTTATTGCTGATTAGGCTAAAAAAAAATTATTAAGTTCATCAAAGTCAGTAAAAGTCATAAGAGTTGAAAATATCGATTAGGGGTGAGTTTAGAGGGTTGATGATGTTCGATAATCAAAGAAAATTTTTATTGTGCTCCAACAAAACACATCTTACTGCTAATTAGACTCAAAAAAATTATTAAGTTCATCAAAGTCAGTAAAATTCATAAGAGTTGAAAATATCGTTAAGGGGTGAGTTTGAAGGGTTGATGATGTTCGGTAATCAAAGAAAATCTTTTTTTGAGGTCCAAAAAAAAACATCTTATTGCTAATTAGGCTCAAAAAAATTATTAGGTTCATCAAAGTCAGTAAAAGTCATAAGAGTTGAAAATATCGATAAGGGGTGAATTTAAAGGGTTCATGATGTTCGGTAATCAAAGAAAATCTTTGTTTGAGGTCCAACAAAAAACATCTTATTGCTGATTAGGCTCAAAAAAAATTATTAAGTTTATCAAAGTCAGTAAAAGTCATAAGAGTTGAAAATATCGATTAGGGGTGAGTTTAGAGGGTTGATGATGTTCGGTAATCAAAGAAAAATTTTTTTGAGCTCCAACAAAACACATCTTACTGCTAATTAGACTCAAAAAAATTATTAAGTTCATCAAAGTCAGTAAAATTCATAAGAGTTGAAAATATCGATCAGGGGTGAGTTTGAAGGGTTAATGATGTTCGGTAATCAGAGAAAATCTTTTTTTGAGGGTCAACAAAAAACATCTTATTGCTGATTAGGCTCAAAAAAAATTATTAAGTTCATTAAAGTCAGTAAAAGTCATAAGAGTTGAAAATATCGATTAGGGGTGAGTTTAGAGGGTTGATGATGTTCGGTAATCAAAGAAAATTTTTTTTGAGCTCCAACAAAACACATCTTACTGCTAATTATACTCAAAAAAATTATTAAGTTCATCAAAGTCAGTAAAATTCATAAGAGTTGAAAATATCGATCAGGGGTGAGTTTGAAGGGTTGATGATGTTCGGTAATCAAAGAAAATTCTTTTTGAGATCCAACAAAAAACATCTTATTGCTAATTAGGCTCAAAAAAAATTATTAAGTTTATCAAATTCAGTAAAAGTCATAAGAGTTGAAAATATCGATTAGGGGTGAGTTTAGAGGTTTGATGATGTTCGGTAATCAAAGTAAATTTTTTTTGAGCTCCAACAAAACACATCTTACTGCTAATTAGACTCAAAAAAATTATTAAGTTTATCAAAGTCAGTAAAATTCATAAGAGTTGAAAATATCGATCAGGGGTGAGGTTGAAGGGTTGATGATGTTCGGTAATCAAAGAAAATTCTTTTTGAGATCCAACAAAAAACATCTTATTGCTAATTAGGCTCAAAAAAAATTATTAAGTTCATCAAAGTCAGTAAAAGTCATAAGAGTTGAAAATATCGATTAGGGGTGAGTTTGAAGGGTTGCTGATGTTCGGTAATCAGATAAAATATTTTGTTGAGGTCCAACAAAAAACATCTCATTGCTAATTAGGCTCAAAAAAAATTATTAAGTTTATCAAAGTCAGTAAAATTCATAAGAGTTGAAAATATCGATCAGGGGTGAGGTTGAAGGGTTGATGATGTTCGGTAATCAAAGAAAATCTTTTTTTGAGGTCCAAAAAAAAACATCTTATTGCTAATTAGGCTCAAAAAAATTATTAGGTTCATCAAAGTCAGTAAAAGTCATAAGAGTTGAAAATATCGATAAGGGGTGAATTTAAAGGGTTCATGATGTTCGGTAATCAAAGAAAATCTTTGTTTGAGGTCCAACAAAAAACATCTTATTGCTGATTAGGCTCAAAAAAAATTATTAAGTTTATCAAAGTCAGTAAAAGTCATAAGAGTTGAAAATATCGATTAGGGGTGAGTTTAGAGGGTTGATGATGTTCGGTAATCAAAGAAAAATTTTTTTGAGCTCCAACAAAACACATCTTACTGCTAATTAGACTCAAAAAAATTATTAAGTTCATCAAAGTCAGTAAAATTCATAAGAGTTGAAAATATCGATCAGGGGTGAGTTTGAAGGGTTAATGATGTTCGGTAATCAGAGAAAATCTTTTTTTGAGGGTCAACAAAAAACATCTTATTGCTGATTAGGCTCAAAAAAAATTATTAAGTTCATTAAAGTCAGTAAAAGTCATAAGAGTTGAAAATATCGATTAGGGGTGAGTTTAGAGGGTTGATGATGTTCGGTAATCAAAGAAAATTTTTTTTGAGCTCCAACAAAACACATCTTACTGCTAATTATACTCAAAAAAATTATTAAGTTCATCAAAGTCAGTAAAATTCATAAGAGTTGAAAATATCGATCAGGGGTGAGTTTGAAGGGTTGATGATGTTCGGTAATCAAAGAAAATTCTTTTTGAGATCCAACAAAAAACATCTTATTGCTAATTAGGCTCAAAAAAAATTATTAAGTTTATCAAATTCAGTAAAAGTCATAAGAGTTGAAAATATCGATTAGGGGTGAGTTTAGAGGTTTGATGATGTTCGGTAATCAAAGTAAATTTTTTTTGAGCTCCAACAAAACACATCTTACTGCTAATTAGACTCAAAAAAATTATTAAGTTTATCAAAGTCAGTAAAATTCATAAGAGTTGAAAATATCGATCAGGGGTGAGGTTGAAGGGTTGATGATGTTCGGTAATCAAAGAAAATTCTTTTTGAGATCCAACAAAAAACATCTTATTGCTAATTAGGCTCAAAAAAAATTATTAAGTTCATCAAAGTCAGTAAAAGTCATAAGAGTTGAAAATATCGATTAGGGGTGAGTTTGAAGGGTTGCTGATGTTCGGTAATCAGATAAAATATTTTGTTGAGGTCCAACAAAAAACATCTCATTGCTAATTAGGCTCAAAAAAAATTATTAAGTTTATCAAAGTCAGTAAAATTCATAAGAGTTGAAAATATCGATCAGGGGTGAGGTTGAAGGGTTGATGATGTTCGGTAATCAAAGAAAATTCTTTTTGAGATCCAACAAAAAACATCTTATTGCTAATTAGGCTCAAAAAAAATTATTAAGTTCATGAAAGTCAGTAAAAGTCATAAGAGTTGAAAATATCGATTAGGGGTGAGTTTGAAGGGTTGCTGATGTTCGGTAATCAGATAAAATATTTTGTTGAGGTCCAACAAAAAACATCTCATTGCTAATTAGGCTCAAAAAAAATTATTAAGTTTATCAAAATCAGTAGAAGTCATAAGAGTTGAAAATATCGATTAGGGGTGAGTTTAGAGGGTTGATGATGTTCAATAATCAAAGAAAATTTTTTTTGAGCTCCAAAAAAACACATCTTACTGCTAATTTGACTCAAAAAAATTATTAAGTTCATCAAAGTCAGTAAAAGTCATAAGAGTTGAAAATATCGATTAGGGGTGAGTTTAGAGGGTTGATGATGTTCGATAATCAAAGAAAATTTTTTTTGAGCTCCAACAAAACACATCTTACTGCTAATTAGACTCAAAAAAATTATTAAGTTCATCAAAGTCAGTAAAATTCATAAGAGTTGAAAATATCGATCAGGGGTGAGTTTGAAGGGTTGATGATGTTCAGTAATCAAAGAAAATTCTTTTTGAGATCCAACAAAAAACATCTTATTGCTAATTAGGCTCAAAAAAAATTATTAAGTTTATCAAATTCAGTAAAAGTCATAAGAAATGAAAATATCGATTAGGGGTGAGTTTAGAGGGTTGATGATGTTCGGTAATCAAAGTAAATTTTTTTTGAGCTCCAACAAAACACATCTTACTGCTAATTAGACTCAAAAAAATTATTAAGTTTATCAAAGTCAGTAAAATTCATAAGAGTTGAAAATATCGATCAGGGGTGAGGTTGAAGGGTTGATGATGTTCGGTAATCAAAGAAAATTCTTTTTGAGATCCAACAAAAAACATCTTATTGCTAATTAGGCTCAAAAAAAATTATTAAGTTCATCAAAGTCAGTAAAAGTCATAAGAGTTGAAAATATCGATTAGGGGTGAGTTTGAAGGGTTGCTGATGTTCGGTAATCAGATAAAATATTTTGTTGAGGTCCAACAAAAAACATCTCATTGCTAATTAGGCTCAAAAAAAATTATTAAGTTTATCAAAATCAGTAGAAGTCATAAGAGTTGAAAATATCGATTAGGGGTGAGTTTAGAGGGTTGATGATGTTCGGTAATCAAAGAAAATTTTTTTTGAGCTCCAACAAAACACATCTTACTGCTAATTAGACTCAAAAAAGTTATTAAGTTCATCAAAGTCAGTAAAAGTCATAAGAGTTGAAAATATCGATTAGGGGTGAGTTTAGAGGGTTGATGATGTTCGATAATCAAAGAAAATTTTTTTTGAGCTCCAACAAAACACATCTTACTGCTAATTAGACTCAAAAAAATTATTAAGTTCATCAAAGTCAGTAAAATTCATAAGAGTTGAAAATATCGTTAAGGGGTGAGTTTGAAGGGTTGATGATGTTCGGTAATCAAAGAAAATCTTTTTTTGAGGTCCAACAAAAAACATCTTATTGCTAATTAGGCTTAAAAAAATTATTAGGTTCATCAAAGTCAGTAAATGTCATAAGAGTTGAAAATATCGATTAGGGGTGAGTTTGAAGGGTTGCTGATGTTCGGTAATCAGAGAAAATCTTTTTTTGAGGGTCAACAAAAAACATCTCATTGCTAATTAGGCTAAAAAAAAATTATTAAGTTCATCAAAGTCAGTAAAAGTCATAAGAGTTGAAAATATCGATTATGGGTGAGTTTAAAGGGTTGATGATGTTCGGTAATCAAAGAAAATCTTTTTTTGAGGTTTAAGAAAAAACATCTTATTGATGATTAGGCTTAAAAAAATTGATTTAGTTCATCAAAGTCAGTAAAAGTCATAAGAGTTGAAAATATCGATTAGGGGTGAGTTTGAAGGGTTAATGATGTTTGGTAATTAAAGAAAATTTTTTTTGAGCTCCAACAAAACACATCTTACTACTAATTAGACTCAAAAAAATTATTAAGTTCATCAAAGTCAGTAAAATTCATAAGAGTTGAAAATATCGTTAAGGGGTGAGTTTGAAGGGTTGATGATGTTCGGCAATCAAAGAAAATCTTTTTTTAAGGTCCAACAAAAAACATGTTATTGCTAATTGGGCTCAAAAAAAATTATTAGGTTCATCAAAGTCAGTGAAAGTCATAAGAGTTGAAAATATCGATTAGGGGTGAGTTTGAAGGGTTGCTGATGTTCGGTAATCAGAGAAAATCTTTTTTTGAGCTCCAACAAAACACATCTTACTGCTAATTAGACTCAAAAAAGTTATTAAGTTCATCAAAGTCAGTAAAAGTCATAAGAGTTGAAAATATCGATTAGGGGTGAGTTTAGAGGGTTGATGATGTTCGATAATCAAAGAAAATTTTTTTTGAGCTCCAACAAAACACATCTTACTGCTAATTAGACTCAAAAAAATTATTAAGTTCATCAAAGTCAGTAAAATTCATAAGAGTTGAAAATATCGTTAAGGGGTGAGTTTGAAGGGTTGATGATGTTCGGTAATCAAAGAAAATCTTTTTTTGAGGTCCAACAAAAAACATCTTATTGCTAATTAGGCTTAAAAAAATTATTAGGTTCATCAAAGTCAGTAAATGTCATAAGAGTTGAAAATATCGATTAGGGGTGAGTTTGAAGGGTTGCTGATGTTCGGTAATCAGAGAAAATCTTTTTTTGAGGGTCAACAAAAAACATCTCATTGCTAATTAGGCTAAAAAAAAATTATTAAGTTCATCAAAGTCAGTAAAAGTCATAAGAGTTGAAAATATCGATTATGGGTGAGTTTAAAGGGTTGATGATGTTCGGTAATCAAAGAAAATCTTTTTTTGAGGTTTAAGAAAAAACATCTTATTGATGATTAGGCTTAAAAAAATTGATTTAGTTCATCAAAGTCAGTAAAAGTCATAAGAGTTGAAAATATCGATTAGGGGTGAGTTTGAAGGGTTGATGATGTTTGGTAATTAAAGAAAATTTTTTTTGAGCTCCAACAAAACACATCTTACTACTAATTAGACTCAAAAAAATTATTAAGTTCATCAAAGTCAGTAAAATTCATAAGAGTTGAAAATATCGTTAAGGGGTGAGTTTGAAGGGTTGATGATGTTCGGCAATCAAAGAAAATCTTTTTTTAAGGTCCAACAAAAAACATGTTATTGCTAATTGGGCTCAAAAAAAATTATTAGGTTCATCAAAGTCAGTGAAAGTCATAAGAGTTGAAAATATCGATTAGGGGTGAGTTTGAAGGGTTGCTGATGTTCGGTAATCAGAGAAAATCTTTTTTTGAGGTTCAACAAAAAACATCTTATTGATGATTAGGCTCAAAAAAAATTATTAAGTTCATCAAAGTCAGTAAAAGTCATAAGAGTTGAAAATATCGATTAGGGGTGAGTTTGAAGGGTTGATGATGTTCGGTAATCAAAGAAAATCTTTTTTTGAGGTTCAAGAAAAAACATCTTATTGATGATTAGGCTCAAAAAAATTGATTTAGTTCATCAAAGTCAGTAAAAGCCATAAGGGTTGAAAATATCGATTAGGGGTGAGTTAGAAGGGTTGATGATGTTCGGTGATTGACGTAAATTATTTTTTCAGGTTTAATAAAAAACATCTTACTGTCGATCAGGATCGAAAAAAATTAATTAGTCCATGAATGTCAGTAAAAGCCATGAGATTTGAAAATATTGATTAGGGGTGAGTTTGAAGGGTTGATGATGTTCGGGGATTGAAGTAAATTATTTTTTGAGGTTAAAAAAAACATCTTATTGCTGATTACGCTCAAAAAAATTGATTAAGTTGATCAAAGTCAGTAAAAGCTATGAGGGTTGAAAATATCGATTAGTGGTGGGTTTGAAGGGTGGATGATGTTCGGGTAATTTTTTTTTTTTCTGTGGATGTCTAGAAAGTGTTTTTTTTTATTTTTGTGACTTATTTATGTTCAACATAAAAGAAATTGTAAAAACTAACATTTATGACATGCGTTAATTGGTCTTGTATTAGAACGTGAATTTTTCTATTTTTTTTATCTTAATTGTAATTTATCTGAAAAAGTTTTGATTTTTAAGTATTTTGCTATATAAGTTTTTTGTTTGGGAGTCTTTGAACTACAAAATACTGAAGTACTGGCCAATTTAACCGGGCCCAAAATTCAATGCTTTGTGTGCGGGGTCCTTTAACGTCATTTTGTCGTCAAATTACGAGTAAATTTTGATGGCGGATTTTTCAAGTGGGTACGTAGAGAATTGTAGAAAGCCTAGTGTTCTACATGAACTTTGTAAACAGTGTAACATAACCTCTTTATTTCATACATTTTTAATATTATGTAGAAGAAATTGTCCTTTGAAAGTTGTTTAAGCAAAAAGTAAAGCTTTAATATACTTTCTACCGCACCTGCACAAAAACTTCGTGTTTTTGTTCGCCTCAAGCAATGCATAATATACTCATTTAGCAATATTTAAGGATTCTAATGTTAATAATATCATTGTCTGCAACACGTGAATTTAATAAATGTTGTCAAGATGTCGAGGTGCAGATTTTTCGTACGAATAGTCACGGCCATTAAATATAATATACAGGTACAGTCTTTATCAAAACTGTGGTCATGTGACATCTTCTATGGCCAACTTCAGTAAGCGGCCACTAAACTCGAGTTCAAAAAATAAAGGTTATGTTATATGTATCCCGATCATTTAGTCACGTGACTTTACGTATTATACGTACCCATCCCCGGTTCACACTCGGTCTAGTGATCAAACCATAGACATATTCTGGAAATCGATTCAAATCGATTTGTGAAATTTGAGGTTAACTTCCTCGAAGATGTTGTCAGAAAACCACCTAGACATCGTTGGGGCACTTAAGTAATTCCTAGAAGTCGAGTTATAAAATTAAAGGTTAACTTTTCCTTAGATGTTGTGGGAAAGTCACCTAGACATCGTTGGAACGTTTAGGTAATTTCTGGAAGTATATTTATAAAATTTGAGGTTAACTACTCCGAAGATGTTATACGAAAATCACGTGGACATCGTTGGGGCACTTGAGTAATTTCTGAAAGTCGATTAATAAAATTACAGGTTAACTTCCCCGAAGACATTGTGAAAAAATCACCTAGACACCGTTGGGGCACTTGGGTAATTTCTGGAAGTCGATTAATAAAATTACAGGTTAATTTCTCCGAAGACGTTGTGAAAAAATCACCATGAATATCGTTGGGATGCTTAGGTGATTTCTGAAAGTCAATTTATATAATTTGAGGTAAACTACTCCAAAGATGTTGTGAGAAAAGCAGCTGGACATCGTTGGTGTACTTAGGTAATTTCTGGAAGTCGATTTATAAAATTATAGGTTAACATCCCCGAAGATCTAGTGAGATAATCACCTGGATATCGTTGGGACGCTCAGGTAATTTCTGGAAGTATATTTATAAAATTTGAGATTAACTACTCCGAAGATGTTGGACGAAAATCAATTCGAAATCGTTGGGGCAATTGGGTAATTTCTGGAAGTCTATTTGTGAAATTTGAGGTTAATTTTCCCGAAGATGTTGTGAGAAAACCACTTGGACATCGTTGGGGTACTTAGGTAATTTCTGGAAGTCAAGTTATAAAATTACAGGTTAACTTCTCCGATGACGTTGTGAAAAAATCACCTAGACACCGTTGGGGCACTTGCGTAATGTCTGGAAGTCTATTTGTGGAATTTGAGATTAACTTCCCCGAAGATGTTGTAAGAAAACCACCTGGACATCGATGGGGCACTTCGGTTATTTCTGGAAGTCGATTTATAAAATTAACAATAAGGTTAACATCCCCGAAAACGTTGTGAGATAATCACCTGCGGATATCGTTGGGACGCTTAGGTAATTTCTGGAAGTATATTAATAAAATTTGAGGTTAACTACTCCAAAGATGTTGTTCGAAAATCACCTGGACATCGTTGGGGCAATTGGGTAATTTATTGAAGTCGATTTATAAAATTACAGGTTAACTTCTCCGAAGACGTTGTGAAAAAATCACCTAGACACCGTTGGGGCACTTGGGTAATGTCTGGAAGTCTATTTGTGGAATTTGAGATTAACTTCCCCGAAGATATTGTAAGAAAACCACCTGGACGTCGATAGGGCACTTCGGTTATTTCTGGAAGTCGTTTTGCGAAATTGAGGGTTAACTTCCCCGCAGATGTGGAGAGAAATCGTTTTGGATATTGATGGGTACTTGGGTACTTTCGTAATGTGGATTTTTCAAATTTGTGGTTAAGTTTCCCGAAAAAAATTAGGGACATCAATTAATTACGTAAGTGTCCCTGGGGGAGGGATCAAAAATCTCTAAATAACCATACGTCGGGTAAGGGCGGGGGGGGGGGAGTCTTATGTTTTCCTACCTGGGAAGGGGTGGTGTAAAGTTTGCCAAAGTCATCCTTACGTGATTTTCAAATGGTCCTTTAAGCCATAAATTCGAAGTTCTTAGGGGTTAGGGGAATAGCACCCCCCCCCCCCACCCCCTAGCCTGATCAGCCTTTTGACACGCTTAATCGCCTTTAGAAATAAAAGTCATGTAGTTTTGTTTCACAGAACTAATAGTTAGATACATAATAGACATTTGTAAAAGAACAATTGACTCTTACTCTGTGAAGTTTTTGAATGAGCTGAATTTGCATCATTTTGATCAGATTTGTTTCTCAATCTGATGTGCAACGCTTTTTGAGACACCAGATTTACTGTGAAATTATTAAAAAGTTACAGGTCTGTAACTCAATTAGATGAAAAATTGCAAATTAACAATATTAATTTGATTAAACAATATCTGTTTATTATTAATGTTAATCTTCTGTAGGCTTCAATAGGTGCAAATTTATGAAAAAGTTACAACTCTTTAGCTCTATTAGATGAAAAATTGCAAATAAACAATATTAATTTGTTTAAACAATTTTTATAATTCTATATTTTAGTTTTTTTCAAATACTAGGATTTACTAAACTTAAATATTTGCAATATTAGAAAAAAGTTACAACTCTTTTGCTCTATTAGATTAAAAGTTTCAAATAAAGAATATTAATTTGTTTAAACAAATTAAAAAATACATTCAACAATTGTTAATAACTAATTTTTATGTAATTAAAGGAAATTTTAGTGGAAAATGTTGTAAAAAGTCGTAATGAATATTTTTTAACGATCTTACACGTTTTTTTGGTTTATGAAGATTTTTTATGGTCCTTTAGAAAATAGTTAATAATAAAAAATTTGTTGAATAAATTATTAGATCTTATTCTTTAAAGTTTTCTAAGGAAAAACAGCTTTTTCTGATCGATAAATGTTAATTTCTTCCATTCATGCACAAAAACTCACGTTTTTGTTCGCGTGAGCCATGGTTGAAAATCAAAGTTTTAAGGTGAGATGACGTCAGAGGGGAAAAAAGACTCAAGACAGTGAAACTCGTATTCGCACTCGTTTCACTCGTGCTTCAAATCGTTCATCGAACATTGTGCTCGTCAAAAAACTCGAGTTTTTTACCCTGGGTGCATAATATACTATTTCATGCATTTTATATCAATTCTATGAAAAAGTTTTTTTCCCCATGCATTTTGCATGGGAAACTTTGAGCGCTTTCACTGAATTTCATGAATTTTGAAATTAAAATGAATGGAAATTGCAATAAATAAAGCCAGGTTGACGATAAGTTTAGTATTAAAACTATTATTTAGTAACAGTTTACTTATTTAAAAAAAGTGGGAAGCCTAGGTTGGCCCCAACTGGCGCCCACTTACAAACTGAGAAATACTGAGAAGTTTTCTACACGGGAACAACTTTCTAAGTAGTAAGAACTACTTTTGTAGTTATTTTAACTACTTTTTCAAAGTCAATATAATTTTTTAAAGTCGGTTGGGAACCTATTGAATTACTCCAGGTAGTTAAAAAGTAGTCAAATCTACTACATTTTCTTAGTGTACAGTGTATTGACAAAAGAAACAAGAAAACTGGAAAAGTGAAATGTATGCTGATATAAAAAAAAGCTAAGTAAAAAATTATAAATTAATTATTAAATTAATGAATGAAAAATGTTATTGTTTTGTCAACACTGTAAAACGATTAATAATATTTTTGATTTATATAATATAAATATTGTTAATTTAACTAGATTATTTAAAATAAAAAGTGTTTAAATTTTCCATTTGATTAGTCTAGATAAATTTAATCAACAAATATTATGTAGTTTGAATAAAGAAAATAATAAAATATATATAAAGTAAAAATTTATGTTAAGTACTTTAAATTTCTCGAATAAACTGCAATTTTCAATTTAACTTTTAAATTTTTTTTTTGTCATACCTTATAAATCAAATAGTTTATAATGAAAAAGGGTAAGTGAATTTATATATTGAAAATGTATGTTATTTAGTACTTATCTTAAGCTATTCTTTAAATTTACATTTTCGTTTCTTTTGACATGTTTAATTAAATTATTAAATATATGATAAATACCTATGTTTTGATTAAATAAAATACACATATATATATATATATATATATAAAGTGTAAATATATTTTACTTTACATTTGTTGAATAAACTGCGTTTTTCAATCTAAGTTTCAAATTCTATTTTTTGTTACTAATTTTTATAAATTTAATATTTTATAATTCAGAAAGGTTAAACTAATTTATATCAATATTTTTAGTATAGGTAGCTTATTAAATCTTATTTCGTTAGTACGTTTGCAGTATGGAATTGAATAAATATAGAGGAGAGTAGTCAGAGTTGGATGTAGTTTTGACTTTTCTCTATAACTTCTCCTGTAGGCCGAATTTTGCGATGTATCTTATATTATTGGAAAGTTCTACTAAAATGCAATGTTTTTGCTAGACATTGCAAAAAATTTGGACCAAAAGTTTCGGAGTTATAGGCAATTAAAAAAAAAAAGGTAGTCAGAGTTGAACACGGTAGTCAGAGTTGGGTCACTGTAGAAAATTAATGAAATATGAAGATAAATAATTAAAAATGACAATATTTTTGCCTTCGCATGATAGAATGGCACTCAAATACATTTGAAAATGACAAAAGGAAACATGAAATTGAAATAAATCATATTTCCTCTTGTATCGCAAAATTGATCTGAAAGTGAAAAAGTATTACCAAAAATTTGAATTTTCTTTCTTTTCAATAGAAATGAAGTTTTTGACACCTTTTTAAGTTAACGAATTCATTTTCATTGCAAAAATGCTTCAGAATTGCAATATTTTGGGTGTACCAACCTTGACTCAAGCGTCGTTTAGCTTCATATCACACACACACTATGAACGCTTTATACAAACACCAAATTACGTTCCACATTTTCGTATAACATCTTAATGAACAATTTTAGTCAACTTAATTTGTCTTTAGCATATTTCTTCTACATTTAATTATCTAATTTTGAAACTACAAAAACGTTTTTTGTTTAGCGTATAACACGAACTCGATTAATACGTCTATATAGTTCGCACACTTTACTGCAATCCATCTAAAAAGTTTGCTTCAACTCTGACTACTGTCCAACTCTGACAACTCTCCCCTACTTAAGAAAATTAAGTTGTAGAGTAATTTTAGTATCAATACTAAAAGTAGTAAGGTTTTAATATTAATTAAATTTGTAACTTAATAATAATTGAATAGATTAAAATTTTGATTAATAAAAGTCTACATGGATGTATACTTAAACTAATTTAAAATATAATAAAGGTTATATATAAAATTAAATTGTGCCATTCAAAAAAAAAAAAATTGTATTAAGTAAAAATTAAAATTGTTCAATTTTACTAAATATATTATTATTATAACTTGATTAAATCTTTCTTAATTCTAAAGTATTTTATTTATGAGAATGTGTTCCAAAAAAGAGAATCTGGAAATTAAATTCAAAGTTACAGTTTATTTAACTAATTAAAAGTAATATAAAGTTGTATTTTATATTATATATATCTTTATTGTCTTTATTCAAAATTCATAATATTTATTGGATTAATCAAACCACAAAGAAAAATGTTATGTAAACGTTTTTTTTTCAATGATCCAGTTAAAATAATATTTATACTAATCAAGAATATTATTAATTGTTTTACAATGTTTAAGAAACAATTAATAATATTTTTTATTTAGTAATTTAATAATAAATTAATAATTTTTTAATTACCCTTTTTCTCATTTCAGCATACATTATTCACGTTTCCAGTTTTTTTCTTTCTTCTGTCACCTCACTGCACTATTTAGTCTTCGTTCTTTTAGTTTTTTACACTTTAATTTAATTATTTATTTTTAGTTTATTAATTTCATAAACTGTTAAAATTCTATTAACCCTAAATTCGCGACGATTTCAAAATATAAACAATGATCATAATAATCACAAAGGCAAACTGACATTTCACAAAAAAATTTGAAAATCGAACTTGCGTTTTCGTTTTCGTTTTCGGTTTCGTTTTCAAAATTACGTGATAAGGGCCCAGGTGTATTTATGGGTAACGCAATTGTCACAAATAATAATCAGGGAAAAGCATATATTAAAGTCGCGAATACTCACTCCGAACCAATTACAGTTCAAATACCTAGAATAAAATTACAAGAATTCGAAGAATTTAAAGAAATGCAAAATGAAGTTAAACAAATAATACCACAAAAATCTAAAATCAATTGCGATTCAGTCGAAAAACTTTTAGATAGTTTCTTTTCTACCTCAGTTTCAAATCATGAACAATATGCTTTTAAAAAGATTTCAGGTAAAGAAAGAGTTGAACAAATTTTAGATTTACTTCGCTTGGATTATTTAAGACCGGAAGAGTTAAAACATGTAGAAGCTTTAATTAAAAAATATTTTAATAGATTTCATTTTCCAGGTGAATATCTTACGGCTACAAACGTTTTAGAACATAATATTCCGACTAAAGATGAAGAACCTGTATTCACGCGTCAATATCGATTTCCACTTGTACATACAGAAGAACTTTTAAGACAAACAAATGAATTAATTGAAAATAAAATCATTAAACCCTCCCAATCTCCGTATAATACTCCAGTTTGGATTGTACCAAAGAAAGATGATTCGCAAGGTAATAAAAAATGGCGAATGGTACTCAATTTTCGTAAATTAAATGAAAAAACTATTACTGACTTTTTTCCATTGCCTAATATAAATGAAGTTCTTGAAACTCTCGGGAATGCGCAATACTTTTCTGTTTTTGACTTAGCTTCCGGTTTTCATCAAATTAAAATGAGTGCAAAAGATTCTCATAAAACTGCTTTCTCTACACCTTATGGTCATTATGAATTTGATCGTATGCCATTCGGACTTAAAAATGCTCCAAGTGGTTTTCAAAGGTTAATGAACTCGTGTCTATCTGGATTAATTGGAACGGAACTCTTTGTTTATTTAGATGATGTCGTTATTTTTGCAAATACTTTAGAATAACATCAAATAAAATTTGATAATTTTATGAATCGTTTAGAAGCAGCAAATTTAAAATTACAGCCAGATAAATGTGAATTTTTTTGACCAGAAGTTGTTTATTTAGGACACATTATTGATAAAGATGGTGTAAGACCAGATACAAAAAAGCTTTCTGCAGTCAGAAATTTTCCGATTCCGAAAACTGTTAAAAACATTAAACAATTTTTAGGTTTAGCAGGTTATTATCGACGTTTTATTGAAAAATTTTCAAAAAAATCAGGAACTTTAACTCAAATATTAAAGAAAGATATGCCTTTTAAGTGGGGCGATAAACAACAAAAAGCTTTTGAAATTTCAAAAGATGAACTTTGGGAAGAACCTTTATTAATAAGACCTGATTTTGACAAACCATTTATATTAACCACTGACGCTTCGGGTTTTGCAATAGGTGCAATTTTGTCTCAAGGCGAGAAAGGTCTGGGGTGGGTTGAATGTCTCTAAATACGAATCTAAAGTATGATTTACAAAATCTAAAATGGCTGGTATTAGTATAAAAGTAACGTTTAATTTTTTTGAAAGTCTAAATCTAATGTATTCTAATGATGCTTATTTCTAAACTAAAAAAATATTTGAAACTCTAAAATAGCAACTTTATTTGTGGCAAAAACAAATATTGTAGAAAAAGACAAATTATTTGTTTACAAAATGTAAAAATTGTTAATCTCCATCTGTAGAAACGTCTGTGGTAGTCAAGTAAATAAAAGAATTTTAAGGGGTTGCTGATAATGAATCTAAGGTCATATTGACAATATGGTAATTTACAGTTTTCGATTGTCAAAATGTAAATTTGACAATATATTCGTAGTCATCGACACTAAAAACCTTCTTGCTGCTATATGCATAAAAACAGTTGATTTGACAGCTGTCAACTGTCAATTATAATATTTGACATTATATTGGTACTCAGCAACCCCGATAATGCTTGCACTGCAATTTTAATAAAGATTAATTGCTTTTCTGCAAAGTTGGCAGTTGATTTGACAGCTGTCAACTATAAAATTATCAATTTGACAATAAATTCGTAATTAGCGACCTCGAAAATCCTTAGAATCGTAAGGCATTAGTTTATATTTACATCCAATTTTGCTCAGATATGAAAAGATTAAGTGAAATTCGTAAATGTTTTCATAAAATTTGTCTAAAATACGCAAAAGTAGATTGGGGCAACTTTTTTTTACGAATTCTGTTAAAGAAATGTCTAATCTATAATTCAAAAAAAAACTTTATCGGGCAACATGGGGCAATTAACTTTTTTCTTTAATTTATATTATTATTAAAAGTTATTTTTCTTTATTTTTTATTAAAAACTTTAGTTAATAATGATGGAATAATTTTTTTTTTGGACTTACAATATCAAAATATAATGTACTTACTTCCACCTAAAGGATCTATTTTACTGATATTAATTTTAACTTCATGTTATTTTTTAAACACACAATTACTAAAACACTTATTTTTTTAACAAAAGGAAGCGGATAGTATGCTTAAAAATGACAATCTTCAACTTCTTAGTACGGGTCGAAAAAATACATTAGGGTTTTTTGACCAACAGCATTATAATCTTTGATCCTTCTTCAATCAAACTAGTTGGATACAATATCTGAAAATAAAACTTTATTTTTTGACTTTTGGACAGCTTTTTGGACTTTGGTCCCACTGTGCAGCGCGATGCGGCGCATGCATAAAGATGTGGATGTAAAAATATCTTATTTAAATTTGCAATGGTTGGAAATACTTTAGCTAGATATTATTTAATGTAGGATTGTAAAACCTTCCTATTAAAAAAAAATTAGCACTCTACCTTTATTTTTCTGAATGATATTTATTTGTTTTTTAATTTTTTAAAAATATTTATTTATAAATCATAAAATTATCCAAAATACTTCATATAGAGCTCGTTTGGTGCGCATTTTGATAAGCTTCAAAGTGGTGTATTCAGAATTGCCGTAACTTAATTTTTTTGTAAATTATTTCAATTTTTA
The DNA here is from genome assembly GCA_037103525.1 of Ganaspis brasiliensis. Lineage (NCBI taxonomy): Eukaryota > Metazoa > Arthropoda > Insecta > Hymenoptera > Figitidae > Ganaspis > Ganaspis brasiliensis. Next base: position 194,079 of record JAZKLR010000381.1, on the reverse strand, counting down.
TAAATTTTTATTAATTAATTAATTAATAATTCGAAAACAACAAAAAACGTCATTTTGTTCTTTAGGTATGTTTAAAGTACACAACTTGATCTTTATTTTAAGACAAAAAAAAAGAAAAAAAAGAGTCCATTTTCAAAAAAAAGTCAAAAAATTTTTAATTTAAAAAAAAGGGTTAAATTTCGATTTTAAAAAAAATAGTTTTTCACCTTGTGAAAGAGCAGGAAAAAACCTTTTTAAAAACATACAGGTGAAAATTCTTTTCGTTTCGTTATTTAGCGGCTACGATTTTTTGAAAAACTCAATGTTCTTACTTTACCCAAATCTTCAACCACCTCCCCCCTCTACAATTTTAAATTAAATTGCATAATATTTGGTGGTTAATATACTTACCCATAGCACTAAAGTTTGTGCAAATATTAGTCCGATTCAAGAACTTTTAATTTTGACGCTGGACACTTGAGAAAATTTGCTTCATATGTATAAGTATATATGCGCGTAATTTGAGCCCGCAATAACCACGTGCGTTGACTTATAACAACGTGCTTATATTTTTAAAGGTACAACATCTCTAGTGTCATATAGTGATAATTTAATTAAAATTTGTATTTCTTGAATTAACGGTATTACCATTATTATTATTACTATTATTATTAATATTAATATTAATATTGTTATAAAAATAATAATAATTATCATTATTATTATTAATGTCTTAAGTGAAATCTGTATTATGCGTGTATAAAAGATTGGGTGTAGAGAAGGTTGTGTAATAACCGGAGTAAAGAAGGATATTTCTTCGCTCTTCGTCGCGTTTTCTTCTTAATCTCTTCTTTGTCTTTTTCTTACGCGGTCAGGTACATCGAGTATAGCGGTGCGGGTGCACTACCCAGCACGCATACAAGCATGAATTTCCCATGAAATCCTCAATGTAGTTATCTTCTGCATTGTGGAGTGTCGCACAATGCATATGTTCCTTTTCCTTCTTCTATGTTTTCTTTTCTAGTCTACTTCAATACATAGTTCTCAAAAGAGAACAATGTTGGCAGATATAATTGAATTATGTCTTATTCTCTTGACTTGTTACAAAATTAGACTTATGAGGATCAAGTCTGCAAAATAGAATTTATAGAATCTATAAACAAATTAGCGAGAATCCTTGCAGACCAACAATTCCTATGAAACCCAAGAAGGGCACAAGTCATATGGGAGATAAACGTTCTAATAAATCCAACAAAGAAAAGAGATATGGAAATTTTAGATATCGAGACAATTATAACCTAATGATTTAATCATCCTGTACCCACACCCAACAACCCCTTAAACCCCTGATTTATTCCCATCTTATTGCATCTCGGACACTTCCTAGAAGCAGAAGCTCGCGAGGTGTCAATGCCTATTCATTCTCGGTTGATCGATGACATCAATAAAGGACTTGATACGATTGTCTAACTGCTGGTACTAATTTTCACTCCAATTTAAAATAGTAATTTTTAAAAATTGGAAACATTTAAAAAAGCTCAATTTTTGCTAATTGATGAATCGCGATAGATTTTCGTCGAGCCAAGTAGTGAATCGGGTAGTGCCAAGTTTGAGTAATTGTTATCTGTTGAATCTGGATAGATTTTCGCAAAGCCAGATGACAATTTAACAAAAAAGGCCGTCAGTGAGCTGTTTTCCATTTCCTTATTTTTGGGCGGACGTTAAAAAAGTTTTAAATACTCAAAATCAGCTGAGTTCTAAATGGGGATAAAAAAGTAAAAAAGATACTTACTTCTTGCTTCACCGGTCAGTAGTGTATCTGTGCCGGATTCTAGATTCGCGTAGTAGACGGAGCGCGTAATCGCTTATTCTTTCTACCCTCTTCTGCCCGACGGAAGCGCAGAAGGTAAAAAGAGGCATCCTCATTTCCTCTCAAGCTTTCAGGCAGTAATTTAAAGATAATTCGTGAGTACGAAATATCTGTATTGTTCGAATTTTATAAAGAGTAATTGCTAACGATACATGATTTTATAAACAAACAAGTATTTATTTTATGCTACACAAATTATTTAAACTGTAATATTTTAACATTTTTAAATTGAATAAAATTAAGAAAAAGAGAATTTAATTAACAGAATTTACTGTTGTCATTATTGTAGTTTTTTGAAACAACAATTCATCAATTTGTCTTTCGTCTTCTATCGGCGATTTCAGTTTATTTAAACCTACATTAAAAATAAAAATAAAACTATTCCATTACTGCAATAGTAATAGATTAGTTCCTTCGGCAAACAAGGTAAACAAGATATTTTTTTGAACAGGATTAGAACAAAGAAATAAATTTCAAAATTAAAATGTATCAAATTAAATAAATAATTTCATGACCGTTCGTAACAGTTACATTAAAGAGAAATAATTCTAGTCCTTTCATTTAAGAAAATTAATTTATTAAACTAAAAGCAAAAGATAATTGTGAAATAAAAAAAAAATGATCTTTTTCTTATTTATATTTATTTTACACCGGTTCAATCCCTTTCATTGAAGATCTGGAGGTCTGAAACTGTTGTACACTACCAAGTCTTCGACGTTCATATTTCTTTTTTTTTGAGATTTTCGAATTTCATTTAAAAAAAACCTCTGGCTGTAGCGAGGTCACGGAGACAGCCATCCATGTAACTTAACCACGCTTTAGATCGCGTGACTCCGTAAGCGCATGGCCAGAGTTTTTTTTTCTAAATAATTATAATAGTTTATGAAAATGACCCCTTATATTTCGTCAGGTTATCGTTTTTCCTACAGATCCTATAAAAAATTGTATATTTGATTATATCATGTACTTTCGTTTGAAATCCAAATCCTAAAAATCTGTTTTCTAACCTGTCCTGTAACTGTTTTTCATTCTTTCATTACGTAAAATAACTAATTAATTTTTTAAATTTTTATTTATATGAAACCAAATCGTAGAAATGCATATGTGACGCTCCGCGAGAGAAGAAACCTATCGCTGATAAACCAAACTTTAAAAGACGGACGGCCAAAGAGGAGGAAGAAAAAATATTGCAAAATAAATCTACTCCTTCTGCAGATCGCTTGTTTCACATGAAAACTTAAAGAAAATGGTAACAATACTATCAAATAGTTGTTACAGAAATATAATAGTAATGACATGGAACTGAACTTTTTTTTTGTACACATGCAATTTTCACAAAAATAATTTTTTTTCAAGTAAAAAGTTTTCTTTTTTCAAACTTTTTTCACATGTGATTTAGTGCCAGTGGATCAAAATTGAGATTTAACTTATTAGAAGGCGTAATAACTAAACACATGACACCTTAATTATAAATCTACAGATTCTGTTCAAAAATTGGAAAAATTAAGGGACAAAATATTTTTACAGGTTCTAAGTATGAAAAAGGTATTATGAAGTTCAATATAAACCTAAATTGTTCATAAATATAGACACTTTGTACTTGAAAAATGCTGAGTTATAAAAATTATATTTTCACCGAAAATTAATAAATTAAAGTTAACATTTTGCAAAAGGGACACGCCACGGAGCTGAAATTTCAGCAGTTATAGTGCAATATAATAAAAATTATAATATATACATTTATGTATATTTGGTTTTCAGTTACTCTCATATATACCTTTAAAAATCACTGAAACACTTTAGAATATATTTTTAATTTAGGTGTATTTTTTTAACGACGCAAAGTAAGCCAGTTACGTAAGAAACGTTTATATATATTATTATTCCAATTACATAGGACGCTTGAGAATAACTTAAAAATTATCTTTTAGAATAAAAAAAGAAAATTGATTTTTCACGCGATAGGATTCTTTCGCGGAGCGTCACATATAATGACTTGTACAAAAGTGCATTTTAATGTTTCAAAATTGTATATAATACAATTCAATAAATAGTTTTACCGATCTATTAAATAACCTTTCAATTTTATAGCATCTGCATTCGAACGTATGTGAATACTCAGTTTATAATAACAAAAGCAGGTGTTATTGATTCAAAAGCATATTGCATCATCTAAAATATATAGGTATTTGTACAAACTCGAAATACTATTTATTAATATAACATTTTTTTATTTATATTAATTACTATATTTATTTGAAACCATATAAAATAACTTTAAATTAAGTATTTCTCAGTCCAACGAAAATCGTCTAGAGCCGGTTGCTCGATGATGAGAAAGAAACCTGAAATTAATATATAACATTCTAGTACACAATTTAATTACCATTTAAGGTTTAATATTGCTGAAAATATCTTAGTTCTTTATAAACAGCTTTTTAAAAGCGTCGATAGATTTCAGGGTTATGAATGATCTATTTTACAACGAAGTAGTAAAAGCCGTTATAAAATGAAAAATATATGTAATATGTATTTTTTATGATACATATTCACATAACTGAACTGAATGAATGTATATTGTTTGAAAATTAATCACCTAAATACTTAAATTGTGATTTTTTCTTCTTCGCACAGTGTTTAAATCTCCTTTTTCTTTTATGAATATCTTCTGTGGAGAAAAATGAAAATATAAAAATCCTTTTGAGTTTTGTTAATATTACAATGATAAACATATTCAGCGAAAAAAACCTAACGGGTTTTGTCTCTAAACTAATTTATTTAACTTTAAAAATTAAGTGAAACTAACCTGGTTTTCAATGGAATTTTGTTTTGATTTTAGAGTTGCAGTTAATCCCTTAAAATTTCCCATGAACTTCAAACCTAACATAAAAACAAAATTCCATTGAAAACCAGGTTAGTTACACTTAATTTTTAAAGTTAAATAAATTACTTTAGGGACAAAACCCATTAGGTTTTTTTCGCTAAATATGTTTATAATTGTAATATTAACAAAACTCAAAAGGATTTTTATATTTCCATTTTTCTCCACAGAAGATATTCATAAAAGAAAAAGGAGATTTAAGGGGTAATACTACTTTGTAAATTTTTTTATCCACTTTTTTTTATTGTCTTAAATGCTTCACTGAAAAAAATATTTCCGTGGAACTGCGATAATTATGGGCAGATTGGCAATATTTTATTGCTGTTTTGGGAACTGCCATACGTATTGATGTTTTAGCCATACGGCTGTGTGAAACCGCGAGTCATATTGTAAGGTTAGGTAAAATGGACAGTGGCGCACGGATGCATTATGTCAAACTCCTACATAACCTGTCAACCATACTCAAATGTCTAATCTCATCACAGTATTTTTTTCAGTGTTCCTTGCCCATTCAGAAATGGTATTCAAAAGCGTTTATGTATGAAAAAAATTTTTAAATGGTCCAAAAGTCGATTTTTGTTGTGAAGTCATATTATGCCAATTTGCATGTAATTTGAGAATATGCTCAATTACTCGGTATATCAATTTTTAGTTTTTTTCGCGGCTTAACAAATGTTGTCGGCAGTTAAAACTTATGACCTTTTAGTTTTTTATTGAATAAAAGTCTGGAGTACTCGAGCTCTTATGATAGAAAAATACAATTTTGGAATATTTCAGTACTTGAAACTTTGAAAGCGTTCTTCTCAAAACTATATTTTTCAAGTCGGGCGACACATTAGCGCCTACAATTTTTAACCGATCTTGCTCAAATTTTAACTGTAGCTTCATAATGACATTTTCAAGTGAACTACGTAGGATTTTTTCGAAAAATTAAAATTTGCCAATTCTGTGGTTGATTTTCAAGCAATTTTTCTATCAAAATTCGTATTTGTTCTTAATATTGACGCCATTTTTTTTTTAAATAGATATTTCTTAAAAATCCTACGTATTTCAGTAGCTTTTAGCATCTTGTTTCAAAATAATTTTGTGTTTTTGTTCTAGTTTAAAAATTACGACCTGTAGTATGTCGCCCGTGTAAGGTCCTCGAAGATAAGGGGTTTAAACTAATCAGCCACTGTGTCGCCATTTTTATTTTAAAAAAATGTTTTAATGTATTTTTACATACTTTAAGCTATGTTTTTTTATATGTAAAAACCCAGACCCTAATAAATTTTATAGCTTTGTTACAAAAAATTCAGAAAAATGACTATACTTTTACTGCGCGCAAGGTATAGTATTACCCCTTAAACACTGTGCGAAGAAGAAAAAATCACAATTTAAGTATTTAGGTGAGTAATTTTCAAACAATATACATTTATTCAGTTATGTTATGTGAGTATGTATCATAAAAAATACATATTACATATATTTTTCATTTTATAACGGCTTTTACTACTTCGTTGAAAATGGACCATTCATCCCTGCCGATAGGAAATACCTAAAAAATGACTGGCTAAAATGACTAAATGAATGCAGTCATTTTTGAGGTACGATTTGAATGATTCCGTGCTTAGAAAATGTCCAACGAAAAAGGGATCAAAAGGTTAATTTATGGCTATTTATGACCGTAAATTCTAAACCCTGAAGAATTTTATTATGCTTTTACCCTCTCATAAAATGAAAGGTTCTTTTACAGTCCTTTTTTCAATTCTAAATTATTTATATTATTTATTGCAAAATTATACTCGTTTTTCAATAATTTAGTTATTTATATGTTTATATGAATAAGATATATTCTTTTGAAACAAAATTCAAAAATGATATCAGATTTTTAATATCTTCTATTGTTTACGAGTTAAGCTACTATTCTTTTAATTGTAAGGCTTTTACCGAAAATTTTACATCTCCGTAATTGTCAGAAATTACAGATTCTAAATTTAAAAAAACCAAAGTTCTAACTTAAAAAATAGAAAAATTTTATTTATTAAGAAATAAATTTTTTCAACACTACATTTTTTGCATTTGAGATGTTGAAAAAGGGAGGAGCTATGTCGTAAAACTTTCAAACATCTGGAGTGGATTAAAAATCAGAAATAAAAATTTCTCTAATTTTGTAATTATAAATTTATAAATTGAGAATTTGCATTCTACGTCTTTCAACGATTATGTGTATCTAATTATAATAATTGATTGACATTTAATTTTATTCATTTTGAGAAAATTTTTTGATATTTATAATCGTGAAAAACGAAAGATTTATAATTTTTTAATTTACAATTTCAAATTTACAAATTGCAAAATTTTTGAGTCATAAAACTTTTAGGTTACCGAAGCCATAAATGAAAAAATATCCTGGTAGGCATTTATATATTCCAGTTCATCGCATTTATGATCCTATTAAAAATTAAATAAGTACTTCCGAAATTAAAACAGAGTACCTACTCGGAGCAAAAAGTGGAACCTGGCATTGTTAGAGTAAAAATGACTAAAAAATGTCGTACCAGTCATATTTTGGATATATTTTAGGTATATCCTATTGGCAGGGATAACCCTGAAATCTATTGACTCTTTTAAAAAGCCGTTTAAAAAGAACTAAGATATTTTCAGCAATATAAAACCTTAAATGGTAATTAAATTGTGTACTAGAATGTTATATATAAATTTAAAGTTTTTTTCTCATTATCGAGCAACCGGCTCTAGACGATTTTCGTTGGACTGACCCATAAAAAAATTGAATTCCATAGCATTGGCGCTATTGATTCAACAGTTTCTTGTTCTCAGTGTACTCAGAAGCATTTGGATGTATATTTGGCTCGATCCGTTCTACCTATACGAACTATTTCACATGATTTTATAAAAAAATTCCACAGTCCTTTGTCACATAATTTGTTGTAGTTTTTCACACGCATAATATTTATTTCTTATATTCTAATTTCACATGTCGATATAAGAAGACACTGAATTTGCATATAAATATATTAAGGGGCCATGCACAAATTACGTAAGCCATTAGGGGGGGAGGGTTTGATGAAATCTTACGGTATCTTACTTGGTGGTGAGGGGGGGGGGTCCTGCAAAATCTTACGTAAGAATATGTAAAGTTTCTTGTCATAATATAGACTATAAATATCATGGGTTGACGCTACTAAACAAATTATTCAATGTGATTGGCTTTCATTGGTGTAGTTTCCATGGGCAGAGCCAATCATATTTAAGTATTAATTCTATGTTTAAGTCGACTTGTCCTTCTTACATATGCAATTTCTATGATCGTCAGTTAAATCTTCTGTGATATCTAGCTGAACAGCTGTTTATTGTTATTTATGTGAATAATATTTAAAATCGTTTTTTAACTGATAAAAATGGGCACTAAAATTGGTGATCTGCACATAAAGTGGCAGAAGGCATTTCGCAATGCAAATATGGATTTATTAGGAGCAACCTGTCAAAAGAAGGGTAATGAGATATGGTCCGAAGTAAAAAAAGATACCAAAAGCTTTGAGGAAGTAGAAAAGATTATTAATACAAAAATTGATGTTTTGGAAACCAAAAAGTTTGAAAAAAAGAATGCGTATTCGTTATTTTTCATAAAAGTAAAAAAAATCTAATTATATAAAAAATGATACACATGTTCCTGAGCTTCTGATTAATTAAAAGAAAAATTCATATCTTTTTATATTATTAAAATTGTAAAGTAATAAAAATTTCAATTTATAAAAACAAACGTTGTAAGTAGAAATCAAAATTATATAAGCTATACATTTAAAATTAAAATAATATTTTGAGGTTATGCTATTGTAACGTTCAAATCAAGTTTAAAACTTTGGAGTGAAAAGGCCACTTGTTTGTTATTTTACTTAATTTGCGAGATTAAAAATGTTCATTAGTTTATAATTAATTTTTTAATTATATCCTATGCTTTTTATTTAGTTTTTAAAAGTGTTTTTTGAATTAAATAGGCAGCAAAAAAGGCAACTGTGACATCAACTAATATTGAAAATGATTTGGAGGCATTTAATACGACAGATAATACTGGTACTTCAATTTCTGCTAAGGAAACTTCTGTTATTAATTTGGATGAAGACATAAGCAATAATACTTTTGATCTCGATAATGCTGCAAAAGAAGTACACGATTTATCAAGAAAATATGAAACTCCTACTCAAGATCTATTAAAAAAAGAACTTGTTCTCCTTAACACACAAAAAAATAATTTCGTAGCAGCTTCTAATTCAGGATTTCATGGCCTGCATAAAAATAAAATTAAAAAAATCAATAAAACTATTAAAAAAAAAAGAAACGAAACTTTGGAGAGCTCAAAATAATGCAAAATATCAAAAAGTATTTAGACAAAAGCGAAGTGAAGCTTTCAAGCAAATAGTAGCTTTAAATTCTGAAGCGAAAAAAGTTCTTCATCTTCATGAAGAACCAAATCGGCCCAGACTTGAAAATGAAGATTTACTGCTAGAAACAATTATCGATCTAGTCATTTTTAATAGTGCAGCTAATAGTAGACGGAGAACAGAAATGATTTGCACATATCGTACTTTAGATAGCTTGCACAAAGCAATAACGGACAAGGGTTTTCAAATTTCTAGAACTGGCCTATATCTTCGACTATTACCGAAAAATAGTATTACTAATGAGGGAAAAAACGACATGTTCGCACTGCTCCGGTATGAATATTTAAAAGATTTTTTTTTTTTTTGTAACATTCATTTTGCTAACATATTTTTTTAAAGGTAAAATTGTGCAAGGCTCAAAATGATGAGCATACAAAACATCCTGATGGGAAATTTTGTATTTCTACAATTAAAAATTTAGAAAACTTGGCTTCATTACTTGGTCCTAAACAGGTAATCTTTTTGAGCCAAGATGATAAAGCAAAAATTCCATTAGGATTGACTGCAGCGAAAATACAAGCTTTGATGATGATGCATTTAGATTATCGTGTAACTCTTTCGGACCATGATTTTGTGATAGCTAGTAAACATAAATTGACGCCTTCAGTTTATTCTACTATGTTAATTATTGAAAACGGTATGGGCTCACCTGATGCTATTTCTTATTCTGGACCCACTTACATCGGTATACGAAGTCTTAAACACTCCTCCTCCAACGCTGGTACTCACGCACAAGATTTCGAGAGACTTTTGAATTTAGATTGTTTTAAAAATTTCGTCAAAACCAGTGGCGGTTTGTTGAAACCTATCTTGATAATTTCTGCAGACGGCGGACCCGATGAAAACCCAAGGTCAAAAAGACTTTAACTTAATTAATAAATAAGAGTATAAATAAAATAAATTATTAATTGGATTTGTTCTTAATTTCAGATCAATTTGCTATAATGATCTGATATTGTCATATCATTTGCTATAAAACATTTTCAACAGTACGATTTGGATGCGATATTCGTCGTGACAAATGCTCCAGGACGATCTGCATTTAATCGTATGGAACGACGCATGGCACCCTTAAGTTCTCAATTGGCTGGTTCGATTTTGCCACATGACACGTATGGTTCCCATCTTGATTCCAAAGGCTTGACGATTAATAAGGAAAAAGAAGTTCAAAATTTTAAGGTTGCTGGAGAGACTCTTGCAGAAGTCTGGAGCTCGCTCGTCATAGATAACTACCCGTTGTTGATGAATTTATTGAACCAGGAAAAGAACCTGAAATGCCGTTACCTGTCAGTCCACTCTGGTATAGTATTCACGTACGGGAGTCACAATATGCTCTTCAAATAGTGAAATGCAGAGATACTTCTTGTTGTAAACCTCCGAGAAGCAGTCTATTTTCAGTGTTATCGAACGGATTTCTTCCTCCACCTTGTCCAATTCAGCAGTCAGAACTAAATCTTGTAGTTTCAAAGCATTCACAAGGACTCGAAAACTCAAAATTTCTGGATCTTTTTCAACTGCTTTCGCTAAAACTTGATATACCGCTTCCAAAAGGAATAGAAATTATGCCTTACGACATGTACTGCCCTACAGTGGCTAATGAATTAATTGGTCGTATTTCTCAAAGTTCTAAGTTATATTTTGCATCGAAGAAAGCTGCCGAAAACCATGCAAAATCATTAGGACATGTGAAATCAACTCAGAAAACCTCTGCTAAACAAAAGGTGGCACGTGTTTTAGCCAGTAGAGAAAAAGAAGTCCTATGTGTGTTGAAAAATAATTCTACATCGAAGTAGACATTGAATGGTTATGCGAAAGTAACGTTGAAAAAGGTAGTGATATATTAATCACTGATTCTTCACTGCAGCAGAAATTCGTTCTACTAAAAAATGGGCTGAAAGCGAATTTTGTATTGAAAACCACAGTCTTGTATTATTTAATAGTTTTATGAATGTCTACTGTTTTGTAATTTTCTATACAAATTATTTAAGAGTTATTCTAATTAAAAGAAAATACGTTTTGTTGAACGTTGATTTTTTGTTAAATTTAAAAGAGGGATTTAACTGATATGTTTTTAAGACTGTAATGAAAGTCACTAAAAATTAATAATCTACGTTATGTACCTTTAAAAATATTGCAATTTAACTGATAGATATGTCTTTAAGACTGTAATGAAAGTCACTAAAAATTAATAATCTACGTTAAGCACCTTCAAACATATTGCAATTTAGCTGAAAGGTATGTCTTTAAGACTAATGAAAGTCACTTTAAATTAATAATCTATTTTATGTACGCTTAAACATACCATAAATGTTTTATCTAATAAAAATTGTACTTCAATGATATTAAAAAAATAATTTTAAAACATTTTTTTGGCCAAAATTAAGAAAAAATGGATCTTAGTAAGATTTCGGGGTAGGGGGGAGGGTCAAGAAAAATCTTACGGTGTCTTACGATAAGGTGGGGGGGGGGTAAAAAACCATAAAAAGTGGCTTACGTAATTTGTGCACGGCCCCTAACTTATTATGACATTTCTTTATTTTCCCTTAAATTAAACGATTTTATACTAAAATTTGACAGAACTTTATCATTTAATAAAATAATCTGTCTCTCAGTGTAGTTTGTAATTTTCATATTATTTCTGTACATTAACAATATTGAGTATAGATAACAGCAATTTGAAAACATCATGCTATTGATTCAAAAACTGCAGTTTTTCATTTAAAATTATATGCTTATATACTAATAAAACAGTCATTGACGTAATATAACATAACGAATTCAATAGGATAAGGATATTTGTTTCAAAAACATTTTTTTCAGTATAATCATAGATAATTTTTTTATTACTCTTTAGTATCTTTCTATTGAAATATTCTTCTTTGCATACTCGTTTTTTTATTATTATTTTGACGAGATCTATCATAATGTTTACGTTCGTTTTCATAATTATCATCCATAGAGTCAGTTTCATCAACTACTTCTGCATCATTTTCATCATTATCGTCAGTATTATCATCATTAGGATCATCTAGTTTATCATTATTATCGATACTGTAATTATCGTCACCATTGTTATCATCATTATCATGAATATGATAATGATCGTCATCATCATCACCATCATTATTATCATCATCATCATCATCATCATCATCATCATCATCATCATCATTATCATCATCATCATCATCATCAACATCATCATCGACATTCTGATCATGCTCATAATTAGTATTATCAGCTTCAGTAGAAACATTTGCATTGTTATTATAATTATTATTGTTATTTTCAATATTAGGATCTTCATCATCTTCTTCGGTATTTAATTCTTCGCCTTTTTTTTTATTTAGTTGATGTTGACCTTTGTCACTGTTATTTTCAGCAAAGTCACTAATACCAAAATTAGATTCTTTAACGCTATTTTTTTTATTGTAGCTAATAGAAATATTTAACTGTGGTTTAGACTTTGTTTTTAAATGCTTCTTTGTATCAAAACTAATCGAATTCAAACTTTCAACCGGCATAATTGAACATAACTTATTTTTTGTATCTTGTTTATTAATATTTACTTTGTTTATTATAGACTCACAACCTATTTTATTCAAAACATTGTCTTGTGTAGCATTCGTTGTATATTTATGTCCGTCATTTAAACTTGAAAGATCAATAACTTCAGTTTCAGAATTGTCATAATTTTCAATATAACTTAAGGGTGGTTTAACAGTCATTTTATCAACATTATCAATATTACTGCTGGAGCTGATTATGATATTTTCATTATTATTGACAATTGGTAACTGAGTTGTAATTTCAGAATGCATGTTAGATACCATGTAATGTGTACTAGTCGTCAAGAATGGAATTGTGAATGTCGGTGAAGAGAAAGTAGAGGTACTAAGTTTTGGTTTGTTTGTGGAGGATTCACTTTCACTTGTAAATATGTCAAACAGGGCATTCAAACCTAATAAGTCGTCCTCATCATCGTCATCATCTTCCTCAGCTGGTATTGATACAGCGTTCACTCCATGAGCATTCACATTATCATCATTACTTTCATAGTTTTCGTCATCGCTATCATCATCATCATCATCATCATCATCATCATTATCATCATCATCATCATCACTTTCATCATTAGCCTCAGCAGCACCATCTTCGTCATCATTTCCTAATCCAAAAATATCGTCAGAATCATCGTTACCTGAATCTGAAACTACTACAGGAAGAGGTTCTGCTGGACGAAGCTTCAAACCATCAGGGCCAAATCTGTAACAAGATATTATTTTGGTTTAATATACACAGAAAAAAATAATAGCAAGTAAATAGAAACTCTCGATTACAATTCAGAGTTTGATTAGCATCTAAGAAGTCTTCTCATCTCACAGTTACGATCGCATGACGTTATGTTATGCCTTGGAACTCAGAACGAACGAAATAATAATAAAATTGATAAATTATTATAATATGTTAGATTATCTGTTTGTCTGTCTGTAGACTAAAATTTTGGGATCGGATACCTTGAGTAAAAATTGTCGTATCAACTTTATCTTTGGCGCACTTTTTCTAGGTACAAAAACACAGGTCGAGTTCTATCAAAGGTACAACATTTTTAAAAATAAAAAAAATTTCAATTTTCAAAAAAAAAAAAATTTATTTTTTTGTTAAAGTACAATTAAAAACGAACAAATTTTGTTTATAAGTTTCCGATATAACGTAAACCCAAAAAGATATGAATTTTTTAAGTTTTACAGTTGTATCCGAGTTTTGCTTGGTTGTAAAGGGGGTAGGGGGGGATCCGTCAGCAAACTGTTGACGCATTCTCATCTTGCTCGACTCGAGTAGAAATTAACAAGAAACTAACCATTTAACTGCTAAAAACCTTAAAAATTCTCAAAATACACGTTATACATGCAAAAAATTGAACATAAAGTGGGTAAATCATATACAGAAACTCTATTATTTTTCAAAAAAATGAATAACCTACCACTTCTTTCTTCCTATTTACTTTAATTCATCACCTCTAATAAAACTGCATATAAAAATATTGACTTTTCCAGGAATTTTTTGAAATTTTGAAAAAATCATTTTTATATTCTCATCCTAAATAAGAATTTGTACGATTTTGGACTTTTGTTAATTCACACATTTCTCAACGTTTTGAGACTTCTTGATTCCGAGAAAATAAGTTTTACGAAAGTGTCTATCTGTATATCTGTTTATACCAACGTTAGTAATAAGTTGACTGAACATGAAATTTATCTGACGCATGCGCTGCCTCTTTACTTGCACATCTGATGTTTGACTGCAATTTGTAAACAGTGCTTCACGTTAAATGAAAAATCATTTTTTCTAATACCTTTGTAAAAGTTTTATTTTATTAAAAGAGTGCTAATTACAAAGTGACAACATTGCGACATTTTTTAATAAGATTTTTCTTATTTTTGAGAAGTTATTCATGTCTTGAAGATTTCATTAATTTATTATATTTTGGTGAGTTATACTACATGGTTAAAATTGTAGAAGAGAGGGCCCCAAGTTGGACACCCTTTCGATTTATTGCTGTAGAATCCAAACCAAATAAAATATATTAAAATGTTTTATACTGGATAAAAGTACAATTTATAAGATAACTTATGGTCACATGGATAAAATTTTATTTTTAACATTAACATTTTTAAAGCATTTATTCTAATTGTTAAAATTTTTGGTCTAAAAAAAAGTGTCCCCAAGATGGACACCTTCTTAAAAGTCTCTGAAAATTGTAGTAAATAAAAAATGGACATCGTGTAACATTTCTTAAACTAATTTTCAATCATTTTACGGAGTTAGTAATACAATGTCGAAAAATATCGATATAACAAATTCCCTAACGATAACATCATATTTTGTGATGGAAAATAAAAAATTTTAATTAATTAACTCAAAAAATCATTGAAAAAAGTGTAAAATCGAAAATATGCAAATAAATACATTGATATTTGAGGCCTGTCCATGTTAGGGTTCATGACACCATTTTTTAATCCCCAGTAAAAATATATATACGAACACTGAATTAGTAAAACCATTTTATGATATTATACGATAAATAAAGAATATTATAACGTTAAGTACTCATTCTAAATCATAAATTTAAGTAACTTTATCAACTTAAGAAAAACTGTTACAAAACTTTTTTAGACACAAAATTACGTGGCATGTAAAGAAGAAAAACTAACTGCTTTTCTTTTTTCAAATGTGCATCAAAATCTTCGTCTAGACAAACAACAAAAATGACAAAAAGCAAAAGGCGCAGTCACCTTAAACAACAATTTTATACGAAATGTCCATCTTGGGGCTCTGCCCATCTTGGGGCCCACTCCCCTAATATTTATAAAATTTTGTAGGTATGTTTATTTTGCAGTGTTTATCAACATTTTGTTTTTTTTATTTACAGAAAATACTTATTTTGATTAATTTAATTACACATAACCCATTACTATAGCGTGCACGTATTTTATTTTTATTATTCCACTACATTCCCCGATTATATCAACCTGGTTTCAATGTTACAAGAACTATTTCTTGGTTATAGCAACCAGCTTTTAATGTTACGATAACTACGTTATTTTAGTTTCTACAACTCTAATATATGGTTTATACAACCGGTTTATCGACAGTCGAGTTGTAGTGATCTGCACAGGTCGATTACCGACAGTGCATATCATTATAGCTCAAAGTCTTTACCTTACATTGAAGTTATCTCACAGCCATAAAAAACAGCCTTAACCAACTGAGCTAACTCCGTAGTTGATTTTCTATTATTCTGGTTAGCTTTACCAGAATTTCCGGTTACAATAACCAGAAAATCATATTAAATAGGGCTTAACCAGAATTCCGGTTATTTAACCGGACTGTTTTTTCAGTATTAAATCTAATCTTAACAAATCAAGCAAACCTGACAATTCATACTCCAGTTTCGGATTTAGCGCGAAAAACTACATGGAAATACACTAGTGTCGTGTCTCGGCCATTACACTTTTTTTTTGTGTGCCTTTGTAATTTATTATACTGCACGCAAATAAAGTGTCTATTATTTAAAAAAAACATAGTTATACTATTAAGAAAAAGTGTGTTTAAAGTATTAATACTTACTGATGTAAAAGAGTAGTCTTACTCAATCATGGAATTATATCGAGGCAGGAGTCAACTAATATCAATAAGTTCAAACAGAAATTTTAGTGTTTTTTAATAACATTTAGGTGCAACAATCCTTTGCTTTAAGAATTTGAGTAACTGAAATTTTTCTTTTCGCTCCAGTATATCGCTTATTCCGGAAAGAATTAGTATCGATTCCGAAACGCGAGTGCCGTGAAGAGAATGTATTTCTTAAGGGCGTAGAACTTTAAGGCAAAGAAAGGTTTATCTTTTATCTTTGGAATATGAAATAATAAAAGCAAAAATTGATCGAAGTGCGACGACGTCCCTCGCGCGCCCTGTGGGTTTTCTTAATTTAAAAATGATAATCTTTTTCTTTTGTTAACACTTTTTAGCAGTTACAAAAAACCCAAATTTTTCGTGTCTTGGCAAAAGTTTTCTAAATTCATTAGGTTCAAAGCAGCCCTGTCTGGCTCTTACTAAAATTACTGAAAATATATGACCCCCCATTTGATAGTTCCAAAACTGTCCATGTAAAGTTCGCTGCAGCTCTTTCGGCTGGTTTTAACATTAATGATTATGCCTTTTTTGATATTTTTTAAAAAAAAAGTCTAGAAAAAAGTGTTTTTTGATAAAAATAAGTGTACTTAAATCAATGTACTTGTTTAATCTGAGGTTGAGAAGTAAGCAGAATATTTAAAATATTATTTTAAGTTATTAATTTTTATTTAAAAGTTTGCCAAGTTAGCAGTAAAATATCCAAAATATTCTTTTATTTTTTAATTCATTATTAAGTGGTTTATTAAGTGGTTTTGTTAAAGAACGTAAAGAGTTTAAAAAAATTATTTTTTGAAAATGTAAAGTGGAGTGAATGTCCCGTGCGGGGTTACTGGACTTTCATCGGGCGAGTCTCCGGGTGGTGCTCAGGGGAAATGCCTCCTAGATATAGGACAGAACGTGTGCTTAAAAACGGAATACACCAGGTAGGCCCCTCTTCGGAGAGGGGGTCCTATCGTTGATTCCAATCGGGTAAAAACCCCGGTGGTCAACAATGGCTTTATGGATTCTGGAAAAAGCCAAAGTCACGGAACTTATAACGTTTTTGGATTGGATTTGGAGGTGGAAATTAATTTAATTGAATCAGGGCCTAACAATAGTTCAAAACCACCTGGCGCAGAGGTACCAGGACAGAACTTGATCCTGTTGACAGCCGATCCGCAGTGCCTTTCTCGAAGAGGCAGTAACGAAAGCATTAGCAGAAGCGTTAGCGCCTTCAACAATGATTCGGCAACTAAAGATCATCAATGCCAAGAGAAAAGAAACACGTGCGTATAACTGAGAGGAAAAGAGGCTACCTTCTTTTCTGAAATGGCAACTTAACTGTGCGAGATGCTAAAAGCCTGCACGGTTCGGCGGAATGTAAGATAGGAAGTCCAGGAAGGACTTTAGTCATTCAAGGAGTGGCTGTCTGCTTTAAGAACGAAGCATGAGCAAGCAGACAGGGCAGATGTTGCTCTTCCCATGTCCCTTCAGAAGCCTTGTCCTGGAATTCGAAAATCGAAAGCGATCGCAGGAGGACCGAAGCTCCCTTATTCATGAAAGAGCAAAGAAGAAGTCGAAGGACAAAAAGTCGTCTGCTGTTAAGGGGAAACGCGCACCAAAGACGACTACTCCCTAGTTGCGACTGCGGTCGACACTTGAACCTCAGGATTTACGAAGGCTCTTGCCGAAGTTTTGTCAAACAATCAACAACCGCAAAAGCTCCCTCTGCGTCTACTTCCTCCTGAAAAGGTAGAATTCTAGGTCTTTAAAGACAGGAGAAAGGAGGAACGCTTGAGGAAAAAACAGAGAAGGAAAAGGAAAAGGAAGTCAGAGAATGAGCGGAAAAGGTCTATGCTGAGATTCTGAAGGGTCTCAAAAAGTCTTTAAAACCAGAAGATTGTGGAGCTAAGGTTTTATGGACAAGAAGAACCGTAAACAACAAAGGTCTCCTCATCTTTAAGAATGGAGATGAAACCTCAAAATTAGCGAGTGCTCTAACCCTTGCCCTGCAAGACAGAGCCAGGGTTACAGCCCCCGTTAACAAAAAAACTTTGGAGATCAAGGACCTTGATGAGCCAACTTCAACGGGAGACGTCATTGAGGCCCTGAAGGATAAGTTAGGTCAAACCAACCCGGAAACGACAGTCAAACTTGTTTCACGATTCCGTGGAGCAAAAATGGCGTAAGTTCGTTTGCCCGAGGCAGAGGCCCAAACTCTGCTAAAGATGGTCAAAACCCGAGTTAGCTGAATAAATGCTTTACTTAAGGAGCATGTGGAGGTACCCAGGTGCCAAAACTGGCTCGGATATGGTTACTCTGTCAGTACTTGCAAATGCCCCGAGAGGTTTAAAAACTATCGGAGATGCGGCAAGCCGTGTCACTTGGCGAAGAACTTCGTCGAGCCCAAGTGCATCAGCTGCACAGATTTAAAAAAGAAATCCGTCAGTAATGTTTGCCAAATATACAAGGAGCAACTGCAGAAACTAAAACAGGCAAATGCTTAAAGTTTCTGCAGTTTAACCTGCACACAGCGAAGAAGGCCCAGGACCTGATGTTAGTATTAGCCAGTAAGAAGAGGATCGACGTTTTGTTCTGTAGCGCGCAAAACAAAAGAAGCGATCTCGCTCACTGGTACCAGGATTTATCAGGAAAGGCAGCCATTCAGGTCTTAATTCCCGATTTGTAAGTAGACAAGTTTCTGGAGAAGAGCACTGGGTTTGGCTGGGTGGAAATTTCAAGTATACGTATGTATAGCTGATACTTCTCACCTAACGACCAACTGACAGCCTTCCAAGCGGAGATAGATGAACTCGAGTCGAGCCTGCGAGAATCCAGGCTGGATGTCCTTGTCACAGGTGACTATAATGCAAAGTCGCCAGACTGGAGCGAGACAAGGCTCAACAATAGAGGAATCTTAATCGCAGGAATAGTCTCCAGCAACAACCTGATGGTTGTCAACAGGAGCCAAAAGTTGATGTTTAGGAGAGACCATAATATCGAATCAAACCTTAAAGCAGGTTTTCACATCTGACGCAAAAAATGTGGAGTGAATATCATTGCCTGGAAAACAAGTCAAAATAATGTAAAAGACTTCGACACATTATCATTTTTAGGTTATGATTTGACAATAAAATCAATAAAACACTAAAAAATCATTTATTTTTTGTGCTGCTTTTAGCTATGTATTATAAATAACTAGCAAAATTAGCGCGCGTCCAGGCGCACGTGAACTTTTCTTGTTCTATAGGTCATTATGAAAAAATTATTGAAAAAAATGTTGACCGATAAATATGAAAATCTCTTATTTGTCAATTATAAAAAGAATTTGATAATGTAACTTTACAAAATCTTATTAACTAAGAATTTTCACAACATCTTTCTTTAAATGAGCATAATTGCATTATGCACATTTTAAAAAATAAGCTTATTTTATTGGAATATAATTGATCAGTATTTTATTTTTTATCGCTGCGATCTAGGATCTGTCATTTTGATTTTTTTTAATGATTTCAGAATCATAATCTGCAATCATGAAGACCCTTAGAAGCAATTTTTAAATAAATTGATTAATTTTGCTTCCTGATAGAGAAAGTTTTGAGACTAATATTATAGATTTTTGAAAAATACTCGAAATCGATTCATAGGGACATATCCCTTAGGGGCCATCCATAAATTACGAGAGACGTTTTTTCGGTAATTTGAACCCCCGCTCCCCCACGTAAGATTTTTTACATACATTAGCGCCATTTTTTCTATTGGTCGTAAGATTTCCTGGACCCCCCTCCCCCTAAAAGTGTTACGTAATTTATGGATGGCCCCTTATCTAAAAACGAATAGATTAATTTATGTAAATTTTATAATTAATCAAATAATCACAAGATAATTCATATTATTTCATTTTTTTTGCATTTAATATTTTTTCATAACAGTTTTTCCAATTAAATTTGATAGTATTAATTTTTTGATTCCTCAATCAGGAATCAAATTATTTTGCTTATATGGAAGCGAAGTGTCCATGAAATGAACATTTTTTAAAAATAACGTGAGATTTGAAATCAGCGAGCTGGAAAATACCCTGTAATCCACTTTCAATGAAATTGATCATTTTGTTATTCTCTATGTCCGCCCTTTTGGGTCCGTCATTTTGAATTTTTTGACATTATCTTCATATTCGTAATTTGCAACCAGAAAAACCTTAAGTACCAAGTCGCAATAACTTATATTACATAGAAAAATGCGTGCAAGTATGTGTTGAACCTCTAATAAGGTTATAATAATAAATTCCAATAAGGAATTAAAAAAAAATTAATGGGTTATGTTTCCTGTTCTGAAATGTTCACAGTTATAATAGAATCTTACACAGAGAGAAAATTATAGTAATGAGTAATATAACGATGTTCATGGTAACCTTAATGTTACAAATACGGACAGCTATCTAAATAGTAACAGTTAACACCAAGATTATACGGAGTAACATCTTGATAGTACCAGCTAGAATAACAATATTCTTGTAATATCTTTGATGGTAGCCTGTAGCATAATTATAGTACCGTGTAACATAACCTTGTTAAGATCAAAATATTACTATCCGTTTCTCTTAGTATAAATAAAGATTTGTCTTAAATTTATCAAGCCCTGCTATATAAATGTTTGTGTGAAAAATACTATCTTAATCATGCTGAATTTACAATAATTATAAATTAACATTTTTAATTTGCTCATTACGTAACGTTTTTATGCAAATTTAAAGTTTTTAATATTGTTTTGTAACACATGCACGAAATACACCCTATTCCGTGCATGTGAAGCATGTGCGAGTGAATCAATTCCAGAACTCACCCAGAATTAAAATTCTTGTACAGTTGCGCATGCGCATTGGCTTTTAAATTTTATTTGTACTGACGCGCATGCGCACAGGCGTATTGCTCAGTTCGATCAATACCCAATTCAATATGGCCGCCATATTGTCGTCTGCTTTTTATTGATGTTTTGGTGTTTTATTGATCTTTCGTTTTGGGTATATTTTAAGTGTCACAAAGAAAATTTATAAAATGAGTCAGTCTGCAGAAAAACATTCAGATTTAACTCCACCAGATATACGTGAACAAGCTGAAAAAACAACGCAAAATTTGTTATCAACAAAATCTGAAGATAAATATCAGGCAGTTTATCGAGAATTTGTGTCTTGGAAAGAATCAAAAAGTGCGAAATCGATGTCTGAAAATGTATTTTAGCTTATTTTATCGAAATGTCTAAAAAACTAAAACCAACAACTTTACGGACTCGATTTTCAATGCTCAAAAGCACTGTAAGAATAAACAATTATATTGATATTAGCTCCTACTTAAAATTACAGGCATTTTTATAAAAGGGATCTGTTGGATATAAAAGTAAAAAGTCAAAAGTTCTCACATCTGTAGAAACCTCAAATTTTTTTAATGAAGCTCCTGATCATCAGTATTTAGCAACCAAGGTAAGGTTATGTGTTGCAATAGATTCCTATAATATTAAGAATAAATTAAAAAGTTATGTTCCTTAAGTTCTGAACGTTTATTGAAAAGAAACTTTTATTCCAGGAAAGTATTTTGAAAATTAACTTTTTTTAATGCAAAATATAAAAAAAGAATTTAATTCTTAAAATATTTTAATTAACTTTTTTGTGTTTAAAATATTACTTTTGGTCAAATATAAATTTAAAAAATGCCAAAACAATAATTTTGTTTATTTAAAGTTTTAGAATTCTCAATTATTTATAAAAGGTTAAATTATCTATGAATAAGAAACATTTTCTATTTATCTCTTGATAAAAACATTATATTTTTGAAGCTCTATCTTATATTTATTTCTGCAAACATTTTATGCAATTTGTTTCTGACTATTTCAAGGTTATGTTCGTTATTTTAAATTAATTTACTAAATTTTAATTCAAATACAGTTATAATTAAATGAAATAGTGGAATAAAATATTTAATCTTTTCATAATAAAAATTTGAATTGTTATGTTTTAAATCTACTTTTAATTTTTTAAAATAAATTTTTTTTGTTTTTTAAAGGATGCTTTAATTTTTGGAATAATTGGCGCTCTTAGAAAAGGAGAATTGTGTGGAATTACAACATCGAATATACAAGACTGTGGTGACCATTTGTTGATTAAAATTCCTGAAACTAAAACACACATTGACCGAAAATTCCAGGCCTGACGAGAGGAGGGGGGGTAGAGGGGACTATTTACCCCGGGCCCGGGCTACTGAGGGGGGTCCGGATATCGAAGGTATGAAAAAATTATTTCCTTATTAATCTTATAAATAACTTGTGTGGAAAATTCTCAGGTTGGTCATAATATAACAAGGTTTCTAGTGGGATACTGGTGGGGCTAATTATATAAAAAATTTGCTTAAAATTTACAAAAATTTCGAATAAAGGCTAGATTCTATTATTCTATTATTCACTAAAATAAAATTCTTTAAGACCCGATTTATTATAGGTAATTAAAATTATTTCCTTATTAATCTTATAAATAACTTGTGTGGAAAATTCTCAGGTTGGTCATAATATAACAAGGTTTCTAGTGGGATACTGGTGGGGCTAATTATATAAAAAATTTGCTTAAAATTTACAAAAATTTCGAATAAAGGCTAGATTCTATTATTCTATTATTCACTAAAATAAAATTCTTTAAGACCCGATTTATTATAGGTAATTAAAGTCTGATCTATTACGATGAAAATGAGCGCTCTCAAAATTTGAATAAGTGAAAATTCACTTATATTGAGTGAAATGTCACTTATTGTAAGTGTATATGCACTTATGGAAAGAGTGGAAGACTTATTGACATCTATGTGATATATTTGACACAAAGATAAGTTATTTGTGATAAATAGAAATATCTTTGTCCCACAGCCAACTAACTTTTTATTGGTTTAAATTAAAAAAAATTATTTAAATTAAATAAGAATTTATAAGTAAAAAAGTTAGTACACCGAAAAAATTAATTCAGTCATTTTTACATAACTATTTAGGACTGTCGGATACAGCCATTTACTGGACTTGGTTCTGCACATGGAAAAAATAAATTCAGTGAATTTTATAGAACTGTTTTGGAATAGCGTAATCACAACCTTTTATGGATCTTAGTTTTGTAAAACTTGGCAAACATTGAGGACAAACTCTAGAAAAGTCGTAGAATTCATCCTTTAATTAAGATTGCTGTGACAATGAACAAAGTTTGCTGTGATAAGCAATATTAGAAAAAAAATTTAAATTTACTCTCACAGCAAACTTTTTTACTCTCACAGCAAATTTGTTCGTTGTCCCTATATTTGCAAACTTATTTTAACGTGACAGTGAATACTTTACTGCCACAGATAAAAAAAAATGTTGGAAATTTTTTTTTAACTTTCTCTGAATATTCTAAGAATATTCTAGGAATATTGGACGCAGAAATTTCCTGAAAATTAGAAATACAAGAACCTTCTCTGCATATTAGGTTTGAATATTCGGGAAATATCTACAAATATACAGGGAAAATCCAGGGAATTTCCGGTGCTGTGTGTCAATTTTTGTATTCTTTGCGTAGAGCCACAGTTAGCAAGAAAATTGGATTATAGAGCTTTTATAGGTACCATTATTTCTAAAATAGCACGAAAAAGTCTTTTTTAACTCAATATAAATGAAAAAAAAAATTATTTTTATTTACTTCATATAGTTCACCCACATTTATTTATATAAAAAATAGAATAAAAATAATAATTATTATTTAATTGTCAGTTGTTATCATTATTATTTAATACCTACTTAAAATTGATTTAAAATTTTTTTTACAAAAAATGTATATGGGCCCGCAAAAATTTGGTCCCGGGCCCGGATTTTCTCTCGGCGGCCATGGAAAATTCACAGTTGACGGTGCATATTATTACAGTTTTTTTTTAAAAATATGAATCCTTTCGGCCGAAGAATACAGAATCAAATCGATTCTTTTTAAATTACCAAAATGGTAAATGTACTAATCAAGTCATTGGAATTAACAAGTTCGGTGCAATGCCAAAATCGATTGCTGAGTATTTAAAATTACCAAATGCTGAATTGTATATTAAGAATTGAAGATATTTATCAGAATGAAAATGATGACGACGATGAAGATGATGAAGATGTTACAAATGTGAATACATCAAATAATTTTCATTATGTATGGATCAAGGATTTATCTCGCCTTGTGAGTAGTCAATTATCTTCACAAAATGGGAAAAAATATATGTGTGATCGATGTCTTCATTATTTTATAAGTGAAGAAAGGTTATCTAGTCATGAAGGTGAATGTCAGAAATTAAATGAGTGTAAAGTAATTCTTCCTAAACCGGGTGATAACCTAAACCAAATTAAAAAATTAAATATATAATGTATTTTGATGCGAACAATCTTTATGGATGGGGTATGATGCAACCACTTCCATATGGTGGATTTGAGTGGCTTCCTGTTTTGAATAACAGTTTTGATTTTAATATTCCTGATGACTCACCTATTGGGTACATTTTAGAAGTAGATCTTGAATATCCTAAAGAATTACATGATAGTCATAGTGATTTTCCTTTTTGTTCGGAACACTCAAACCCACCAACAACAACAACAGCGTCAAAGCAAACTAAGCTTCTAACCACTCTTTCACATAAACTCAAATATATTATTCATTATCGAGCGTTAAAACAAGCTCTTTCAAATGGTCTAACACTAGTAAAAATTCACAGAGTACTTAAATTCAATCAAAATACTTGGCTCAAGTCTTACATCGACTTTAATACTTCCATGAGAAAAGACGCTAAAAATGAATTTGAAAAAAATCTCTTTAAATTAATGAATAATGCAGTTTACGGCAAAACTATGGAGAATGTGCGAAATCATGTTGATGTGAAACTTGTTACTTGTTATAAACAAACCTATATACATTGGACTTGCAATACTGGATTTATCCAAGACACTTATGTATGATTTTCATTATGAATACATGTTAAAAAAATATGGTAAAAATTGTAAGTTGTTGTACACTGACACTGCTAGTTTTATTTATGAATTAAAGTGTAGAGATATTTATAGTGATATGAATGATGATATTGATAAGTTTGACACATCAGATTATGCGAAAGATAATGTATATAATATTCCTCAAGTTAACAAGAAAAAAGTTGGATTAATGAAAGATGAATGTAATGGAGCGATAATTACTGAACTTGTTGGCCTGAGAAGTAAAATGTATAGCATTCGAGTTAACGGACAAGATTTTGTAAAAAAAGCTAAAGGTGTAAAAGCAGGTGTGGTGAATAAAACTATTAACTTTGATGATTATGTGGAATGTCTGCAGAAATCTAGAATTCAAATGAGAACGCAACATATAATTAGATCTCGACTACATCAAGTAGAAACTGTAAAACAATTTAAAATAGCATTAAGTCCCTTTAATGATAAACGCTTCTTATTGCCTAAAAGTACAGATACCCTTGCTTGGGGTCATTATAAAATTACAGAAAGAAACTGAATTGAATTAGTGTATAGATAATTATATTATATAACCTGTACATATGAAGGAGGTTTAAAAAATAAACAACATTTTATAGTTAAAACTGTTCTTACTTTATTTATTACTACCTTATATTGTATACATTTTTTGAATTAAAACAATAATATTTTGTTTCTAAGTAGAATATAAATGTAAAACTAATAAATAAATATGAAAAATAAAATCATTACATATTTGCTTAATATAACTTTTTGGAATGTTAAATTTAACTTTTTCAAAAGTTAACTTTAACTTTTCCAAAAGTTAACTTAAACTTTTTCAAAAGTTAACTTTAACTTTTTTTAAAAGTTACCTTTAACTCTTATGGAAATTACATGTTAATTTCATTTAACTTTTCCAAAAGTTAACTTTTCAAAAAGTTAACTTTTAACTTTTCAAAGAGTTAACTTTAACTTTTCAAAAAGTTAACTTTAACTTTTCCAAAATGTTACTTTAAATTTCTGATTTTTGTATCCAACTATTGTGTGAGTGGTCAAATCCAAGCCATTTTACATAGACTTTATCATGATGTTGTTTGAGAACTTTTTCTACGAGATAGACATCTGGATATTTTACTTTGGAGATTTCTTCTTCGTAGAAGCCGCCTTCGATTGGTTGATCCTGATAATCCTTTAGTTTATACGTTACTGGGTTTGTTGATTTAACTGCAGTGATAGTAAATATTTCAGTTGTCCAGTTGGGTGTATATCCTTTACTGAAAACATTCTTATACTTGCTTACACGAACTCGATTACCAACTTTGAATTTTATTTTCTTAAATGAAATTTTCCTTTCTTTAGATATACTTTTTAACAGCATACTTTTATCATCTTTTTTGACATCTTTTGGTTTCATGCCAATAGTACGATGTTTTTTGTTATTATACTGTGAAACGAGAGATGGTAAAATATTTATCCATTTATAATTTCCTTGCAAGTTGAATTGTGGCCTCATCATATTCTTCAGTGTGCGGTTGAATCTTTCAACAATTGAAGCTTTTAAATTACTATAGGTTGAATATAATATGATTTTATAAGATTTCATTAAACTCTCGAATTGAGAATTATAAAATTCTTTGCCTCTATCAGTATGCAATTTTTTTGGAACACGTCCTTTTAAAAGTATAGATTTCATAGCAATAGAAACATCTTTTCCACATTTACTTTTGACTGGAATAGCCCATGCATACTTTGAGAATATATCTATTACTGTGAGTATATATTTAAAACCATTATTAACTTTAGAATGAGGTATCATTTCAACTAAATCTGCTTGCCATGTTTCATCCATCCCCCGTATTTGTACCTTACGACGTTGATAATTTCGCCTAGCTTTTTTATGTAATTCTGTAACTACTACTAATTTTTTATCATTCATTTTCAATGAGTTTTTCAAACATCTGAATACATCAATGATTAACAAGATACTGATCTCAATTTTTCTAGTGTACTATTAATATATGATTTGAGCTTCACGTAATTCCTCAATGATTAACATAATTTCATTATTATGACTAGGATTACCAGCCTGTTGTGATGCTATCAGTAATCGTAAACGGTCTACAAGCTCGTTTGGATCATCCCAATAAATATAGTCTGGATAAGTTTCTCTTTTCACAATCATAGACTGTGGTAAACGATTTATTTTCTGTAAAGAATTTCCTGTTTTTGTGAAAAGCTTTGCAATAACATTAGTATATTTAGAACTCTTGTTAATGCGCATTTGTTTGCTTGGACTGTAACTCTTTTTATGTGCATTAGTAGTAAAAACAATTTCCTTATAGTTTGCTAAGTCATTTGAACTTATGGAAGCTTGATCTGGTTGTTGTCTGAATAGAAGTTCTAATAATCCACAAGTTTTTGAATATTTTTTCTTTCCAACTAAATTAATGTATGGACCTTCAAAATCAATTTTTGTATTACCAATTATGAATACTGCTTTCTGTTTTTATTCAACATTTGTATAAATTTATTTGTTAATTTATAAGATTCTTCATCCGTTACATCTGTATTAGATATATTATCTTTTTCAAAAGTAATATCATCAGACTCTTGATTCTTTGATTCATTAAACAAATTTTCATTCTTAATATTATGCACATTAGATTCTTTACTAAAAGCATCATAGAAATCCACTTGATTCTCTGATTCATTAAACAAATTTTAATTTTTAATTTTATTCATATTAGATTCTTCACTAAAAGCATCATAGAAATCTTTTTGGGATAAATCAAATGGCACAGTTTCACTAATAGCAGTCTTAAAAGATGCATAATAGTCTTCTTCTTTTTCTTCTTTTTTCCTAAAATGTTTAACTTTGACAGGTGTATGAGTTACAGCAACCAATTTTTCTAATGGAGTAGCTAATGGTTGAAAAGTTTCTCTTAACATATTTTCAGCATTTTCTCTACCGCTTTTAAGTATTTGATGTTTTCGTCGAATAGCTTCACTTGCCTTCACAACCTGATGAAGTGTTTCTAACTCTTTTCGATACATGTTTATGTATTAAAGTCTAAAATTGTACTAATGTATTTCTCTGGAAACATATATTATTTATAAATGAATGAAGCAGTCAAATCCTTTTCTATATCTTCCTTCATTCAAATTTCTATCTTTGTCAATAACTACAAATCCATATCTATCAGAATTCCAACATGTAGAACATAAATCTCGAAATTGATTGTACGTCATATCAGTATTTACATGATCATTATAAACATGCTTAAGGTTTCTATCATCCTGTTTAAAAAGCACAAGTAAGTTAACATTATCTCTAACTAAATGTTTAGGAATATGAGCATATGTTTGACACAGATAAAAACTATCAACGTTAACATGTCTACCCATACAAAAGAAGGCTCTTACATTGTCTTGTTTCTCACAAGCAATATCATCAAAAATAAAGATTGAATTTGACTTAGCATCTTTAGGTGAAACCACTTCCTCATGCTCACTATATGGAAAGTATTCGATTCCATCAACTTTACTCAATACTTTTTCTAGAAATTTATATTTAGGCTGTTGTAATGACTTTGAGTATAAATAAATATTCTCAAAGCTCAAGCCATTCGGATGTATAATCAGAGAAAGAAGAGCATTTGTTTTTCCACAATTTGATGGACCGCAAAATATGATATGTATGCTAATTTTCAATCATCTTACTATGGAAGAGATTCCGAACCTATACTAAGTAGATCAACTTTTAAATCATTGGCACCTTTAATTGTTATTGACTGCTCAAAACAAAACGAGTTCCTAAAGCAGACATCAGTCGATGTACGTTTGGAATTTGAAACCAGAAGTAATATACCTGAGGAGACAACTACATACTGCTTAGTCATACATGATCGCATTGTGCAATATAAGCCAATCAGTGGTATTGTCAAGAAGCTGTAAAAAGTGGAGGGGTGTGACTCTAGGGTATATAAGTAGTGTTCCAGAGTAGAATTTTTATTTCTGTCCGAAGATGGAGTTCATAGTAGACGTTTAAGGCTTTAAAAAACCATACAATGAATTCATCTTCAAGGAGCTGGTGATACTACCTCTAGAAGAAGATGCTCAACTTATGGTGTTCTTGTTCGAACCACCCTGCAGCTGGAGTTCACTTCCTGGAAGATATAAGAGTGAAAATCTATGGTTGATGCACAACTATCATGGCATCAAGTGGACATCTGGAGATATTTCCAATGAAGAATTACAACTTATACTTCATGAGCAATTATCCGACGCACGGACAGTCTATGTTAAAGGTTTGGAGAAGAAGAGATATCTTGAACGCTATATTGATAATGTTATAAATCTAGAAGATATTAATTGTCCTTCATTTAAAAAACTTGTAAAAATATCAGCTCATATATGTACACATCATACTCTATTCAGAAGTAATTGTGCCGTAAATAATGCTATTATGTTAAGAAATTGGTTTCTAAATCCTCTTAATAGATCTATTGAAAAAAGTGTACCAATGGGTGTAGATGAAATAGATTTAATTAAAGAGTACTCTACTGTAACTAGTAATAATTCTACTGATAACCTCAAAAACTACTATGAGCAATCTAAATTTTGTTTTGAATAAAGAAATAAATGAATTTATATATTTAATAGTTTGTGTTTTCAATTACATACCTCTCCTTACTATACTATTATATTATTATTATTAAGTAATTAAAAAGTAATTAGTAAGTAAAAATTAATTAAAAAGTAATTAAAAAGTAATTAAAAAGTCATTAAAAGTAATTAAAAAGTCATTAAAAAGTCATTAAAAAGTGAAAAGTCATTAAAAAGTCATTAATGACTCGAACACCCCAAAGTCGGGGTGTGATATCTCGGGGTGCGTCAACTCGGGGAGTTAGTACTCGTGCGCAATATTTGCCATAAATAACTATTACTAGAAGTGGGGTTATCCCTCCCTATACATAGGCGCATGCGCAGTGTACCTAATTTTTACTGCGCACACTCAATAAAAGAAGTGGGGTATTTAAGATAAGTGGGGATTTTACAGTATAAAAAGTGGTTCACAACTCTGTTTTCTCAGACATCTTCGTCTCAGTGTCCCGCCAGAGTCATTTCCAGGTCACCATCTCCAGGTCACCATCTCCAGGTCACCATCTCCGGATCAAGCCAGAGTCATCTTAAGGACTTCTTCTGCGATTGAAACCAGAGTAATCTCAAGGACATCTTCTGCGAGTGAAAGCACAGTGACCTATACATAACCTAAAGGTCTTCCTCAAGCCATAATCATCTCCAGGATACCTGCAGGTCATCTTCTGAGAAAGCAACATGGAGCAAATTCAACAAATCAACGTTGTTGGACGTATTGATCCATTCCTACCTTCGAAGAAATTATCCGACTTGGAAGTGAACAATACCTATGCTGTGACACATGTGCGACAAGTAAAGACGAAATATGGACTTCGAATTGTTGTCGAATTAGAGGAAAGTTATAATGTTTTCTTACCACCAAGGTTTGTGTCTATTTTTGATGAAAATAATGATGCCTTTTGTGCATTGAAAAAAGCAGCAGGTGAAAAGAAATTATTGTTAAGATATCTTGGTGGTCCGTTTAATAATATTGAATTTAATGAAAATCTTTGAAATAGATATATTTAAGATGTGTGTGATAAAATACTTGTATAAAATTTTATATATTGAATATTAATGATACAATTTTTATAATAAATTTAAAACAAATAAAATGTTTCATTTCTTTTTTACATTGCCTAACCCACAGCTACGAATAATTAAAATAAATGGTTATTAATACCTAAGAAATACATTTTATAATATACAGTAAGGATTTGCCAAAGATGGTCATAGGTCTAAACCTATTTTAATTTTTGTATGTTAGCGGGTTGCATCTTACAGGGATATTTAAGCTTCGTAATGTTCTGCTTTCGAAAATCCTTACTGTATAAATTTTAAATTCTGGTGATACATATTATAAATATTTATTTACTTTTTACTTATTTACAAAAATACATAAAATATGGTAAATCAATAGAAATATATTTAATATAATATATACTATACATATGGGTCATTCCATACGAAAAGGCAAATGGCTGAGTCCACTCGTAGTTTTAACCAATTTTAAAGATATATAGCTCAAAATTTAGCATTTTTTATAAGGAATCGAATCCCGTGTGGTACTTTTTGAAATATTCAAAATGGCGGCTACCACAGCTGGATATATAACCAAACTTTTTGAATTTCTGGGTTTAAGCGATTATTACTTTTATTATCTCAGATTAAAATTGCTCAAAACAAATTTTTCTTATGTTTTTGAGATCCCCGAGACAAAAAAATATGACTAAATAATCATAAATAAAAAATTCAAGATGGCGGATCCAAAATGGCGGTCAAATTTTTAAAATGGATTTTAAAAATTGGATTTAACTGAAACTTGTTACTCGGGGGTTTTTGAGGTCGTTGATTACGAATATCATCTCAAAATTTAAAAATTCAAAATGGCGGATCCAATATGGCGGACAATATTTTGAAAATTGATCGGATTTCTATGAAACTTGTTAATCGGGGGTTTTTGAGGTCGCTGATTTCGAATCTAATGTCAAAATTTAAAAATTCAAAATGGCGGATCCAATATGGAGGACGAATTTTTTAAAATTGGTCGGATTTGTCCGAAACGTGTTACTCGGGTGTTTTTGGGGTCGCAGATTACGAATCTAATGTCAAAGTTTAAAAATTAAAAATGGTGGATATAAAATGGCGAAAAATGTGTCAAGAGACGTAGCCTTTCAACTGCCATCAGTATTTAATTCTTGTTTATTGTACACCTCTTTTGAATTTTCTAATTTTGACATCAGATTCGTAGTCAGCGACCTCAAAAACCCCCTAGTAACAAGTTTAAAACGAATCCGACGGATTTAGAGAAATTCGTCCGCCATATTGGATCCGCCATTATGAATTTTGAAAAAATAATTTCAGATTCGTAATCTGCTACCCAAAAAAACCCCGAGTAACAAGTTTCAAACGAAACTGAAAAATTTGAAAAAATTCGTCCGCCATATTGGATCCGCCATTTTGAATTTTGAAAAACTGACTTTAGATTCGTAATCTGCGACCCCAAAAACCCCCGAGAAATAAGTTTCAAGCGAATTAGACCAATTTAAAAAAATTCGTCCGCCATATTGGATCCGCCATTTTGAATTTTGAAAAACTGACTTCAAAATTCGTCATCTGCAACCCCAAAAACCCCCGAGCAACTAGTTTCAAGCGAATCCGACCAATTTTAAAAAATTCGTCCTCCATATTGGATCCGCCATTTTGAATTTTTAAATTTTGACATTAGATTCGAAATCAGCGACCTCAAAAACCCCCGATTAACAAGTTTCATAGAAATCCGATCAATTTTCAAAATATTGTCCGCCATATTGGATCCGCCATTTTGAATTTTTAAATTTTGAGATCATATTCGTAATCAGCGACCTCAAAAACCCCCGAGTAACAAGTTTCAGTTAAATCCAATAGCATTTTAAAAATTTGACCGCCATTTTGGATCCGCCATCTTGAATTTTTTATTTATGATTATTTAGTCATATTTTTTTGTCTCGGGGATCTCAAAAACATAAGAAAAATTTGTTTTGAGCAATTTTAATTCGAGATAATAAAAGTAATAATCGCTTAAACCCAGAAATTCAAAAAGTTTGGTTATATATCCAGCTGTGGTAGCCGCCATTTTGAATATTTCAAAAAGTACCACACGGCATTCGATTCCTTATAAAAAATGCTAAATTTTGAGCTATATATCTTTAAAATTGGTTAAAACTACGAGTGGACTTAGCCATTTGCCTTTTCGTATGGAATGACCCATATATATATAAATATACATATAAGAACTATATTAAAAAAAATATAAGGTTATAAATCTAAATTTCAAGATATTGGTGAATTTAATTCATTGACATAAATCTTTAATCAAAAAGACAACTATCAAGAATGTCATCACTAGAACTACATTTTACTGCTACATTCGCTTCATCAAAGGACTGTGATGCTATAGGAGACAACATTGGAGATGGTGCTCGAATTCGTTGAAACTGAATACACTCCATTTCACTATTTCCGATCTGAAGAAAAACATGAAAACAAAAAGCTGTACAATCTATTTCTTTTTTTTTTTTACTTATGAAGTTGAATACAATTAGAAAAAAGCATTCTTACCTCTCCGTCTTCCAACTCCTCTGCTGGACTGACTGCTGCTGGTGCTGCTGCTACTGCTGGTGCTGCTGGTGCTGCTACTACTGCTGCTGCTGCTGCTGCTGTTACTGCAGTTGTTACTACAGTTGTTACTGCTGTTATTGCAGCTGTTGTTTTTTGTTTTTTCCTCCCCTTAGTTGAGCTTCCTGACTCCCTCTATAAGGTAAAATTTTTTATTAAAATTTGTATATCAAAAATCAGAAGCAACAATATTAAACTTTTTAAAATAATAATTGTCATACTATCATTGAATAATATTACCTTTCTTTTTCCTCTCCGTGAGGAGTGATCATTTGCATAACGATCCCTATGATCCCTATGATCATATCGCCTTCTTCTTTCCGTTGAAGGTCCTTGAGACCTTGCTCGCGATGTTGATTTTCCTCTCATCATCCCTCCTGATGTTGATTTTCCTCTCATCATCCCTCGTGATGTTGAGGGTCCTCTACATATCCCTCCTGATGTTGAGGGTTCTCTCGAGAAACCTCTTGACCTTGCTCGCGATGTTGACGGCCTTCTTCTATCTTCACTAGAAGAACTTCTTGATTCCCTCTGTCAAAAAACAAAAAAAATAATTAATATTAAAGATATTTCAAAATTAAAAGAAATAGATTAAAATTAAATTATAAAGTAATACCTTTCTTTTTTCAGATGTAGATAGTCTCTTTGTTGCTTCAGATTTTGGAATTCTCGTTCGTGCTGGTGGTGGTGGTGTTTCTAGTAATAAAATTGTTTTTTTTTTGTTTTGTGTTGTTGGTTTTAATGATGTTGGTGATTTCAGTTGACTTGTTTTTATTACTTTTTGCGTGGTTGGTTTCGATAATGCTTGTGTTTGTTTAATTGATGTTGGTTTACTTATTGTTCTTTCCTTCTGTGGTGTTCGTGTTGGTGATTCTGGTTGACATGTTTTTATTGCTTTTTGCGCGGTTGGTTTCGACAATGCTTGTGTTTGTTTAATTGATGTTGGTTCACTTATTGTTCTTTCCTTCTGTGGTGTTCGTGTTGGTGATTCTAGTTGACATGTTTTTATTGCTTTTTGCGCGGTTGGTTTCGACAATACTTGTGTTTGTTTAATTGATGTTGGTTCACTTATTGTTCTTTCCTTCTGTGTTGTTAGTGTTGGTGATCCTGGTGCTGCTGGTGATGTTAGTGATGCTGATGTTTCTAATGGTGTTTTTGGTTTCATTGTTGCTGATATTGTTATTGGTGATGATGTTGTTCTTATGATCGTTGATTCAGAATTTATTGTTGATGTTGCTGCTGTCATTGTTAGTGTTGTTCCTGTCATTATCATTCCTGTAGTCGGCGTGGCTTCTATTTCTAATTCTCGTGTTTCTATGATTGGCGGCTGAGCCAATATTTCACGTCTGACTTCAGTAACTTGTAAACCAATCTGTGTAAATCAAAATATTTTGTTTAATAGTATGTGTGTGTGTGTGTGTATGTGTGTATATTTCAAAATTTAAAAAGAAAAGAGAAAAAACTGTACTTACATCGAGAAGAAAAGCAGGAATTGTCTGTCTTCTCCACGATTCTTCAAAGTAAAAATGCGGCACTTTTAACTTCATTACTTTTCTCCTGGGGTCATTCAAATAACTTTGCTTTGCACTAAGATACATAATTTAAAATATTTAGTCTTTAACTAAAAATTCTTTAAAATACTTAG
Source organism: Ganaspis brasiliensis (assembly GCA_037103525.1). Lineage (NCBI taxonomy): Eukaryota > Metazoa > Arthropoda > Insecta > Hymenoptera > Figitidae > Ganaspis > Ganaspis brasiliensis. The sequence goes on along the minus strand of JAZKLR010000381.1, from coordinate 158,803 downwards.
ACGCGAAAACGGTATTCACTTGTACTGATCAAACGTTAGAGAACTATTAGTCACAGTTGATGACTCATCCTAGAAAAAATGCTACCCCTAGCGCCCTCTTTTCATTTTTCTTTTTCAGCAATTGATTTCTTTTTTATTAAAACAAAATTCATATAAATTAAACTTTTAAAATATACAACTTCATTTTGATTTGAATTTGAGTTTAGATATAACCGAATTAGAGCATATATGACAGTAGAGCCAACATATGTGACTCTATCTGACTGCTGATTGGTTGTTTCCTTTAGCATGAAAAATTGTTATTTTAAAATACCTTTTTTTTTTTTTTTTAATAGAAAGTTTAATTTCATAAAATCATAAATTTTTTATGAATAACTTTTATGCTACTAACTTATTTAAATAAATGTATATATTAATAATAATAACACAGCCCCACAAAAAAAAAAGTGTCATGTACTGTTGACCGGAATACCTTAGCCCTATGTATTTTGACGCGCTGAACACGAATCCGAAGTCCATTTTGCTCCATCACGTCAGGATTTTTTTCTAACCTCAAAAAACATGTCGGATTTTGAGAGGTAGGCGTTTTTTAAAAAAATTTATGGATTTACTTCAAACTTGGTATCTGGGGGTTTTTTGGATCGCTGATTATGAATCTGAAGTTAGATTTTCAAAATTCAAAATGGCGGATCCAATATGGCGGACGAATTTTGAAAAAATTTGAAGATTTACTTCAAACTTGGTATCTGCGGGTTTTTTGGGTCGCTGATTACGAATCTGAAGTTAGATTTTTAAAATTCAAAATGGCGGATCCAATATGGCGGACGAATTTTTAAAAAATTTGAAGATTTATCAGGAATAAGATGCAGAATGGAACAATGTACTTTCTTATTTGGCTTCTGCACCAAACATATCCAATCTGTTACCAAGGAATATTTTATGATAAAATTGTAATAGAAGTCATATTTGAAAATGTGAGAAACTCGCTTCGAAATCACACTCAGCAACTTAAAAACCTGAAGATACCAAATTTCATAAAAATTTCGAAAATATGACGTCAGATTCGCAATCAGCGACCCAAAAAACCCCCAGATACCAAATTTGAAGTAAATCTTCAAATTTTTTCAAAATTCGTCCGCCATATTGGATCCGCCATTTTGAATTTTAAAAATCTAACTTCAGATTCGTAATCAGCGACCCAAAAAACCCCCAGATACCAAGTTTGAAGTAAATCCATAAATTTTTTTAAAAAATCGCCTACCTCTCAAAATTCGACATGTTTTTTGAGGTTAGAAAAAAATCCTGACGTGATGGAGCAAAATGGACTTCGGATTCGTGTTCAGCGCGTCAAAATACATAGGGCTAGGGTATTCCGGTCAAAAGTACATGACACTTTTTTTTTTGTGGGGCTGTGTAATTAACATACACATGGAAAGCAGACGACAAGACTATTCAGCGCCATAGTTGGGAAAAAGCGGAACTTTGAAGCAATATTTCCAATGATCTATCACTCAGTGATCAATATTTTACCTACTGAAATCTGCATTACCAACACCAAGTAGTACACCAACGAAGCGAGAATGAAATCTGCATTACCAACACAAAGTAATACACCAACGAAGTGAGAATGAGATCTGCATCACCAACGAAGTAATAGTGAACAACAACGAATACTAGACTTATTATTCACAAAAGTTGTTACTAACTACATCTATGCATATAAGGGTATCTAATCAAAAATAACTATGTGAGTATTCCTTTTTTTTTTCTTCTTTTTTATCATTTTATTCCTTTTTTTATTAATTTACATAAACATATATACAAATTCTGTAGGTGTGTATGAATGCGTGTGAAAGTGTTAAAGTGTTAATGTTTGCGTAAAAGTGTAAATAATTTTTTCAATTTTCATGACGATGTCTGTGACACCGTCTATGTCGATGACAGTGATGGTGGCGATGACGATTTCGACAGCAATGACGTTGACAGTGGCGGTGGTGGCTACAGTTTCTATGACGATGACGATGACGTTGCTGCCGACGTTTACATCGCTCACATTTCTTACAACTCTCAGCACTATCATCAGTCTGAGTGGCTACGTTACGCCGCGCATTGCACCTTTGCAACCTCGCCATAAACAAATGTGCTAGCTGAAACAATTTAATAAATTAACATATGTACAATGTGTTAAAATAAGAAAAGAATACATGTATAATTTATTAAAAATAATGTGACATTTACCTCTTGTGGATTCATGTTCACAAAATCCTCCAAGGGAAGACCAAACAGTTTCTCAATTTCCCAACATGATACGGGAACGTTGAAAAATGTTAGGATGTTTGGATCCCTTTCCTCTTCCTCTTCCTCTTGGACAGCATGGTTGGCCGCATGGTTGGCTGACGCCTCCTTACCTCTATCACATCCTAAGTCTCCATTAGTAGGAGTTGGAGATGGTGGCCGACTAGGAGATGGGGATAGTGGTCCACTCAGCAAGTAGAATCCAGGTGCTATGCTAACGCTCTCTTCGTTGCCGTCCGCCACACACCCCCCCTCCACATCATCCATGGGCTCATAGAACAGAGTTTCAGCCTCACTGTCCACTTCCTCCTTCACTGAATGCAGTTCCTGGATCTCCGATGAGGCAATCTTATTCTGCTCATGCTTCCGGTCTAGGAACAGACTTCCACTACTTGTAGTTAAAGATAATCGAGCCCCCTCCACGTAGGTTATCATCGATAACCAAATTCTCCTCATCACTATCCAAAGGAGTGTAGTCTCCCTCCACCTCTTCTCTCTCTTCGCACACTTCCTGAGCCACCGCCACGTTCTCAAGCTCTGCAACGTCCTGGGGCTCCACCAATTCCCACCAAGGCTTCGGCTGCTACTGGTTCTGGTCCATTCTGCTTCCTTCGGGGTGACAAGTTGACTGGAGATCCTTCTTGTTGAGTAGCTTCGTGATGTTATGCACCTTGCATCCTTGAGCCCTTTATATAGTCATTTACACCGATACATACATTCTCAAAAAACGTGCGCTCAAACTTACCCTTACACAGATTTACACATTTAAACAGGCTCAGGAGATCGAACGCACACAGATGCAGCGCACCTTTCTCTTTTAGGCTAGACTTTTTTCGCGCCACTCACATGTTGATCTACAGATCAATAACTTACCTTAAGACCGGTTACCGTTCGAGGGGTAATATCCATCGAGCAAGCAAGTAATCTGCATTATTGACACAAGGTAACACACACGCGAAATCTGCATTACAGACCGACGGTAATTTATCAACAAAACCGCTAAAAATACACTGCAGGTAACTGACTAGGGCGCCACCTGGTGGCGAAAATCGACACTGTGCGCTGGAACTCTCATAGCTCTACTACTCCGGTGGGGCAGATAAAAAAAGTTTACCTGCTTTTTTATTTTTACAAAAAAGTTCAATTTCTTAATATGATCAAATTTTACTGATTCAATCAATTTTCTTTGCTTAAAGCACTTTAAACACTACAATATCTGTTTTAGATTTATTAGTTTAATAAATATTTACACTTTCACTATTATTTTGACAGATGTAAACATGCTCAGGGTTGTATAGGAGACTGCAGTGACACGCAGAGGTGGGTAGTCTTCACCTGATTTCAAGTGATCGATGATCGTCATAGAACTGAAATAATATTATAATAATTATTATTGTTAAAGAAATAGCAATTACCGTATGGCCTTCGGCCGTGCGGAATAATTTCCTTCCGACCAGCGTGAAAAAAGAGAGAGAGAGAGGAGGACAAACCAAGGGTGGGGGGGGGGGGGGGTGCCACTAAACAGACTGATATAAAATACGCCAACCCCACGTATTAGTGGCACCCCAACCCCCCCCCCCCCTAGCTTGTCCCCATCACTCCTTTTTCTCAAGCTGGTCAAGAGGAAAACATTCCTTCGGCCGTGCGGTAATTGATGTTTCTCTGACAATAATAATTATTATTATATTCTTTAGGTTCTATGACTGCCATGGGTCAAAAACTGTGTAAAACTGGTTGTAAATTCAAAGTATGGTAGACTATCAGTATGAAGAATTTCTAAATCAGGGTGAAGTCAGATACATATGATTAAGGGATCAGATGGAAATAGAATAAACCAATCAAATAATTGCTCACATTGGAATGTATTTCCTGATTAGTCTATTCTATGCCCACATTGGAATGTATTTCCTGATTGGTCTATTCTATGCCTCTTATTCCGTAACCACTGCATCTGACTTCACCCTTTCGTAAACATGAATAACTTGGAAAAGCGTATTACTACCCACCTCTGCGTGTCACTGCAGTCTCCTGTACAACCCTAAGCATATTTACATCTGTCAAAATAATAATGAAAATGTAAATATTTATTATACTAATAAATCTAAAACAGATATTTTAATGTTTAAGGCCGTTGGAGACACAGAGTCCGCAGAGAATCTGTAGGGGGGAGCAGTGGTTCTCAAAGACTGCCCCCATGCGTTTTGAAGACTTAGGAATTTTTCGCGACAAAGTCCAACACTTTTCCCACAAAAGAACATCGTACTGCAAATTCTATTGAAATAAAGATTCAGAAAAATACTTACTTTTGATAAATCAAGTGTTTCCTGAGCTTAAGTGTCTCAAAGAAATTTGTGTGATGAAAACAACCTCCAATGATGTTCCAAGTTTGGCAATTTTTTCCAATAAAACCCGACACTTTTTCCGAAAATGAAAATCGCACTGCACATTTAAATTTATTTAGCACTTTTTCACTTATTTTGTTTTTGGCTTATAAGTTTTTAAATCGCGTCAGTCTCTCGAGAAAATACAAAATCACTTGACACTTCACTCACTGATTCGGACTTTGACAATTTTTTTCTGCAAAATCCGACACTTTTTCCGCAAATGGTCATCGTAGTGTAAATTTAAATTTAATTAGCACTTTTTTATTTCTTTTGTTTTTGGTATTTGAGTTTTTAAATCGCGTCAATCTCTCGAGAAAAGTAAATTTTTTTCAATTTCATCAATGAAAATGTCAAACAATGTAGCAGAATATAGTTTGTCGTGCGCTGTTCTGATACGGCATTTTCGGGTACTAATTCACACGGCGCCGCCTTTGAAATTATAGACAGTACATTATATTCATTATATTAATCAACCTATTTATAAAATTCAATGTTTAGATATTAATTGTAAAAATTTAATATAAAGAATTAATGTCAAGTTCCAAACATAATTTTGCTAACTTTTTACAAAAAATAAAAGTTGTTTGTTATTTCAAGTGAAATTAGCTCTATTGAAAAGACGCATTTAAAATACTTTAAACCATTCAAATGCAATAGGTACATAATTTATTGTAAATCATGCATTAATAATTTCTAAACAATTAAAATATTTTTTAAAATCTAAGAGTTAAAGGAAAAACAGTAGGGCTTATTTAGTTTATCAGAAGAATGCAACCTGACTTACAGAGGAGATCGGAAATAGATATTGTATAGGAACTGAAATAAGTGTTTCTTTTAATTTTTTAAAATTAAATAAAAACAGAGCATTCGATAAATATTTTATACATAACGTAAAAATTAAAGAAATAATTAAAACGCAAGGAAGGACTAAAAAAATAGTGTAATATCAAGAAAATTAAATGAGCAGGAAGAAAATGGAGAAATGTTTTTTTCTTAATCTAACAAACTGTAAAAAATGTAAAAAGTAAAAAAGAGTAAGTAAGTAAGTTTGTAAAAAATCTCTCAAGAAATAGACAAGATGTGAAAAGAAATTGAATAAATTTACAAAAAAATAAGTGTATTTACTTTTAAAAATATAGAAATAATTATTAAAATTAACGTAATAAAAAGTTTAATGAATGTATAAATAAGAAAACTGTGTAATATAATATTAAATAATTTTTATAAAAAGAAGAAAATTAAAGAAAATCCTAAAAAGAAAAGAGACAAATACCAAAAAAAAATATCAAAAATACCTAAACGGAGAAAAAATCTTAAAATGTTGTAAAAATAATAAATTATAATATAAAAATTAAAGTAAAATCTCTTCAAAACCTTGTAAGAATATTACCAAAGGAAGGATTATTGTGAATATGGAAAATAATTAATATTATTGAATTAAGATGCATTGAAATTTAAATTAATTTAAATTTAAAAGTTGGAACAAATCGGAATATGAGTTCATTGACGTTTGGAATTTATATAACTTTTAATGACTTGAAGATATACAAATCTAATATTATTTTTTTCTAACTTCATACCAAAAATTTGTAAATTGTAGGTATTTTGATCATCTGTATTAGTACAATTTTTTCAATTTTATAACGAATAAAATATTGAAATTTTCAAGATTTATCCACAAATTTCTGTTTTTTTTATGATTTGCGATATTTTACATGCTATATTGGACATCCGGAGAATTGAAAAGTTTTATTTTATTTAAATCAATAACAGCCCTGGTTTTAGATTACATTTATTTTATTTATTTCATGCAATCTATACATATCTCCTTGATGAATAATTTGATCTCTGTTTCCGAACTTCTATGTAAGTCGGGTTGCCTTCTTTCTCTGCACTAAATAAACCATAAGGATTTATGATGTAACTCTTAGATTTTAAGAAATAATTTAGCAAAATAAAAATAAAATATTTTCCTACATAAATTTTAATTTGTTAATTTTAAATTATCCAATTCTTTATTACAATATTAAATATAATAAACAAATTAATAATGTTCTAAAACAAGTATTAAAGTAATAATTTTCTTATTTCTTAAAAATAAAAGAGAGAATTTTTGTTACATAATATAAATATTATATAATTTTTTTTTAATATATTGAATGTTTTAAAAATAAAATAAATTAGTTCAAAAATGATATTAGATTGAACTACATATTTTTTAAAAATAAAATGTAAAAAACTACTTGGTAAATAAATTATATTTACTTATTTAATTTTGAATCATACATTTTTTAAACCACGTTTTTTTTTCTTATAAAAAAAGAGATATACATTTGTCTGTAGAGCATGAAATACATACAATTTATTGACGACATTTTCAGAAAAAGCTGTCTCAAATTCGACCAATTTGGATGAAAATTCTAAACATGAAATTTAAATTTCTAAAATATTTGTTAACATGCCCAAGTTATTAAATATTTAACAAAATAGATATATAAGAACGATTTATTTTTCTAGAAAGTGCAAAATTTGCATTTTACAAAACTTTTTAAACGAAATTTGTAGAAAAATTTAATTTTTATTCGGTTAATACGCACAAAATTTCATATTTGGGATCTAAATTTGTTAAATATTTGATAACATGCCCAAGTTATTCAATATTTAACAAAATAGATCTATAAGAACGATTTAGCTTTCGAGAAAGTGCAAAATTCGCAGTTTACAAAACTTTCTCCACGAAATTTGTAGAAAAATTTAATTCTTCTTCGGTCAATAAGCAAAAAGTTTCTTATTTCTGATCTAAATTTGTTTAATATTTAATAACATGCACAAGTTATTGAATATTTAACAAAATAGACCAATAAGAACGATTTACCTATCGTGAAAGTGAAAAATTCACATTTTACAAAACTTTTTACACGAACTTTGTAGAAAAATGTACTTTATATTCGGTCAATATGCAAAAAATTTATTATTTCTGATCTAAATTTGTTAAATATTCGATAACATGCCCACGTTATTGAATATTTAACAAATTAGATGTATAAAATATTTATCGAATGCTCTGTTTTTATTTAATTTTAAAAAATTAAAAGGAACACTTATTTCAGTTCCTATACAATATCTATTTCCGATCTCCTCTGTAAGTCGGGTTGCATTCTTCTGATAAACTAAATAAGCCCTACTGTTTTTCCTTCAACTCTTAGATTTTAAAAAATATTTAAATTGTTTAGAAATTATTAATGCATGATTTACAATAAATTATGTACCTGTTGCATTTGAATGGTTTAAAGTAGTTTAAATGCGTCTTTTCAATAGAGCTAAATTCACTTGAAATAACAAACAACTTTTATTTTTTGTAAAAAGTTAACAAAATTATGTTTGGAACTTGACATTAATTCTTTATATTAAATTTTTACAATTAATATCTAAACATTGAATTTTATAAATAGGTTGATTAATATAATGAATATAATGTATTGTCTATAATTTTAAAGGCGGCGACGTGTGAATTAGTACCCGAAAATGCCGTATCAGAACAGCGCACGACAAACTATATTCTGATACATTGTTTGACATTTTTATTGATAAAATTGAAAAAAATTTACTTTTCTCGAGAGATTGACGCGATTTAAAAACTCAAATACCAAAAACAAAAGAAGTGAAAAAGTGCTAATTAAATTTAAATTTACACTACGATGACCATTTGCGGAAAAAGTGTCGGATTTTGCAGAAAAAAATTGTCAAAGTCCGAATCAGTGAGTGAAGTGTCAAGTGATTTTTTATTTTCTCGAGAGACTGACGCAATTTAAAAACTCATAAACCAAAAACGAAATAAGTGAAAAAGTGCTAATTAAATTTAAATGTGCAGTACGATTTTCATTCTCGGAAAAAGTGTCGGGTTTTATTAGAAAAAATTGTCAAAGTCCGAATTATAATATGTATAATTTCAAAGGCGGCGCCGTGTGAATTATTACCTGAAAATGACGTATCAGAACAGCGCACGACAAACTATATTCTGCTACATTGTTTGACATTTTCATTGATGAAATTGAAAAAAATTTACTTTTCTCGAGAGATTGACGCGATTTAAAAACTCAAATACTAAAAACAAAAGAAGTGAAAAAGTGCTAATTAAATTTAAATTTACACTACGATGACCATTTGCGGAAAAAGTGTCGGATTTTGCAGAAAAAAATTGTCAAAGTGGGAATCAGTGAGTGAAGTGTCAAGTGATTTTGTATTTCCTGGAGAGACTGACGCGATTTAAAAACTCAAATGCCAAAAACAAAATAAGTGAAAAAGTGCTAATTAAATTTAAATGTGCAGTACGATTTTCATTTTCGGAAAAAGTGTCGGGTTTTATTGGAAAAAATTGCCAAACTTGGAACATCATTGGAGGTTGTTTTCATCACACGAATTTCCTCAAGACACTAAAGCTCAGGAAACACTTGATTTATCAAAAGTAAGTATTTTTCTGAATCTTTATTTCAATAGAATTTGCAGTACGATGTTCTTTTGTGTGAAAAGTGTTGGACTTTGTCGCGAAAAATCCTAAGTCTTCAAAACGCATGGGGACAGTCTTTGAGAACCACTGCACCCCCCTACAGATTCTCTGCGGACTCTGTGTCTCCAACGGCCTTAAAGTGCTTTAAGCAAAGAAAATTGATTAAATCAGTAAAATTTGATCATATTAAAAAATTGAACTTTTTTGTAAAAATAAAAAAGCAGGTAAACTTTTTTAATCTTCCCCACCGGATTATTCATTTTGGTGCTAAAACAGACCACTTACACTTGGTCCCGATAAAAAAACTTGAAAATTCGGAAAAGCCGCTTATCTGGATAATCGTTTTGACAACCTTAAAAATTTTTTTACCCACATTAAATGTTATTAAATTTTATCACTATTTTTTTTATCTATGGCCGCCATCTTGGATCCGACATATTGGATTTTTTAAAACAACGTAATATTCTTAATCAGTGATAAAAAAATTCCACAAGAACTAACATTCTAATCAATTGATTAATCTCATATATTCTATGAACGACATCTTGGATACAACATATTAAAATTTGTAAAAATATGGTCAGAATCGTAATCAAACCCTGATAAAACGGCGGGACCTAACGTGGACCTCTAAAGTACCCGCTAGGTCCCGTTGTACAGGCTTTGGTGACGTTAGGTGGACCTAACCTGTCGTTAAGTCCTCCTTACGTCCCACCGTTTTGTCAGGGAAGACCAGAAAAATGTACTTGCCAAGTTTCAATAAGACATATTGAATGCAAAAATATATTGGTGGATATTTCAAAATAAGAAAATAGAAATAGAAAACACATAAGAAGGACCAATCATATTATTCCTTTAAAAGAATAAAGCTTCACCTTTTTTGACCCCAACTAAAGCGTGGCATCTGATAGATTATAATAAGTAATAGCCAGACAGGATTTTGTAATCCAGACAGGATCGTCAAAACAAAGAAATAGGTTATGTAGGACACTTACATTCTAAAACTCCAAACTTAAAGGTTAAACTGAGTTTGTTTGATTAAATTAAATTTAAGAAAAGGGTATTCTACTAATATTCTTCTTTTTTAATGTAAAAAAGCCACAGATTTAACATTTAGCCAAGTTTTGTCAACAATAAGAAATTTCTCAAATCAACTTTTGTTCTCATTGGTGGATATTTTAAAATAAGAGAATAGAAATAGAAAACACATAAGCAGGACCAATCACATCCCAGATAGCACCGATACTTCCAGGAAGTTTCCTGGAAGTTACCCGTAGCAAACTGGGTAGTTACCAGTGGTAACTTCCTGGAAACTTCTCTTATGTACAACAATGTCCGCGCTTGGAAACTACCCTTAGTAACTTCCTGGTAACTTCCTGGAAACTTCCCTGAAGATTTCCTGGAAACTTCCATTTGAGACTTCCTGGAAACTTCCCGTGGTAACTTCCATGAAGTTTTCGTGGAAACTTCCAGGAAGTTAGCCTGAAGTTTCCAAATATTATTTAATTTTTTTCGAATAAAATTATTGTTTAAAAAGGTTAAAAAATAAAGGGATCTTTATATTTTGCTTTGTCGTTAAATAAAAAATTAAATATAAAAAAAAAACCTGGTCGGTTGAAGGTCAGCGGACTCGAACCCTTGTCCACCCAGCGGGAGGGTAAACTCGAGGTCTCGAGCAGCTGCTGGGAAAGTGCGCCTTAACGAGTTCGACCAAATCGCCACTGACAACAGTTTACATGAAACCAATTGATACCCAGAACCAAAAAATCTATTTTTCTGAGAGGCATATTACAAAAGATAAATATACGAGGTTTAATGATTCGTATAATATATAATTCCTTATACGGAATAAATACACAATTACATGAGTCGTTGCAGATGAACGGGATAATAATCTCTCGTATTCATATGAGTTTTTTCAGGGATTTTAACAAACTAATACTACTCTAATTACCAAAGAAACGAATAATAATTCATTTTTCAAGTAAAACCAATGGCCCAAGCAGCACGTAATATTAAGCGAATACCACAGTGATATCATATTGTAATATTGGTAATATTACGGGGTGATATTGACGTGATATTGAAATGTCCGCCTTAAGGTAATATTACAAGTAATATTACAGTGATATTGAGGTAATATTACAAATTTATTTTAAATCAAATAAATTATTTTAAAAAATATTGGGCCCACACGGGGTTCGAACACGCAAGGTTCGACTCGGCATGAATACGCCTTGTACCTCTCGGCCATCCAGCTCTTGGAATCTATTTTAGAAAACGTTCTTCATGTATTACCTTTAAGTCCTTTTGGTAAAATATGAAGAACAATTTCTGAAATAGATTCCAAGAGCTGGATGGCCGAGAGGTACAAGGCGCATTCATGCCGAGTTGAACCTTGTGTGTTCAAACCCCGTGTGAGCCAAATATTTTTTAAAATAATTTATTTGATTTAAAATAAATTTGTAATATTACCTCAATATCACTGTAATATTACTTGTAATATTACCTTGAGGCGGACATTTCAATATCACGTCAATATCACTGTAATATCACCCCGTAATATTACCAATATTACAATATGATATCACTGTGATACTCATGTAATATTACGTGCTGCTTGGGGGTTTTTTATAAAAGAAATTCATAGTTACAGAAAAAAAACCATGATTTTTACGTAAAGTTTGGAAGAAGTAAAAAGTATTTTGCCCTGCTTTACCAACATTGCATATTGATTGAATCCGGTTCGTTTTTCAATATATATTAATATTACCTAATTAATGAGTAATATTAATTATTATTAATGCCAATAATAATTTTACTCTTAATCTTCTAATAAAAAATAATAATAAAATATAAATAATAAAATAATAAAAAAAAAATAATAATAAAAATCAAACCCAAATACAATAAGTGAAATAAAAAAAAATTGTAAAAATTAAATTAATTTTAAATTTTTATCAATTTAAAACTAAAAATCCTCATAAAGTCATATCTAAGCACAAAAGAAATAAAAAAATAAGAAAAATGAAATTGATATTTAAATTGTTAAGGATCAAATTTAATTTGAAATAATTTTGTTAAAACTTGATTACAAATATCAATAGGCATTAATATTTTCTTAAGAAAGAATTAGATTTATTAAAATTTTCAGATACTTCACAATTATAACATCTTAATACTGCGTCGAAAAAATTAATAAATTTTTAAATACTGATTTTTTTATTTAAAACTGATTTTGTTTATGGTTTTCTTCAATAAAAACTTAATTGCGATTATCGAAAGGTAACAAATTAATTTTTCACGAAATATTACGATTTCCTAAAATCCTCAATATTTTAACATTTTTTTACTTTAAACGTCGAATAAAAAATTTTACAATATTTTAAAAACTATGCATTTTTTTCATTTCATTGTCACGTCCCCGTGACTTATTGAGTTCAGATGCCAATGAACTTTACAAATATCATACTACATTCTTGAATTTTTCTAAAAATCAATACTTGAATCTTGACGAGTTTGAGAATTTGGGATTTGGTAAATGACCGAGGGGAGCTAAGACAGATTTATGAGATCAAACTCTCCCCTTGTCTAAATAATATTTGTTCTTTCGAAGGTTTAATTGACCAACCGGATGCGGATATGCAACCCTCAGGTGTAGCACCCTTTTTCGCGTGGGATGTATGATTTTCCCTGCGTTTTTCATGAAACCCACGCTAAATCCTGGAAGGGATGAAAATACAGAGAACCGAGGTTTCTTTAATAATTAAGCAAAACCAAAAATCAGTTCCTCAGCTACCATCACCGGAGTCGCAACGAAGTTTCTTAAGCTCCGCGAATATTGTATCTCCCCAGTATCGGTCTCGTAACGCGCCAATATAAATCTTATATCTCGCCAACATTATATCTATCAGTCATTGTTGGTCGAGTTAAATAATCAAATTCTACTCCATAATTATATGGAATTGATTTGTTTAATTGTGACTCCGAGGAACTCGCTATAATCGAACTTGTCATTTTTAAATAGTTCTTGCTTCACCACGGTCACCTCCGGTTCACTTTCTGTAAAGATTGACTGGTAGCATAGTCTACAATTCTAAGTCTTATATTCAAACATAGTTCTCACACTTATCGTAACATATTTCTGCGGTTAATATTGTCAATTCGTACTGTGTCGGTTGCGAATAATTATTTACGTGTTGTAGCGAGTAAGAAACTTTTCATAATATTATAATTATAAAATTGGAGTACTGTTGGTATAGAGATTAAGTGAAACTGTGAATCTAGTGAAGGTGTAAGAACTCCTGACATAATTTGTCAGTAACAATTTCCAATCCTTTAACCCTTTAACAATTTAAATCCTTCTAACCCTTGACTTTAATCCTTGTGTCAAAAAAAAAACAGTAAACAGTTTATTGAACAGTAAAATTGTAAATCATCGAGCCAGCTGTCTTCGATCGTTCACCAATTACTTGAGGAAGGACCAGGTTTCACCTTCGTGCTGATATATATAAACATGCTATTGGGATAGTGGAGAACAACACCTACGCACTGCCTTACTTCATTTGAATTAAGTCGCGGCCTATTTCTATTTTTCTCCCGGAGAGCACAAACCTGCGAAGCTAATAAATTTCATCGACCCTTCTTTCTACACATCTTGAACGATCACTCTGTATATTCAGAGAATTCAACTGAGACATTTTTCAACTAATAAACACAGTAAGTTAAGAATTTTACTCGGCTTTTATCACGAGCAAAATAATTTCCCTAGCTAAATATCATTCATTGTTTCAGTGAATGACGATTTCTTAAAACAACCAAGGATACAAAACAAGAGATTTCTCCTCTCATCTTCCTTCTCTTACTCCTTAAAAATTGTATTCAATAAAATAAATGTTTGAGAATTATATAATCCAATTGATGCTTGTTCAGTGGACTTTCTTTTCCCTGTTCCCTTAGTTCAAAGTGCGTTGGCTTTGTAAATGAATCAGGGGTAAAATATTAAAATAGATAGATTTGTAACTTGCGAATGTCCGTTCCGGACGTAACATCATCAAGAAAGTTCTCGATTATTTGGAATCTTTAATTAATCCAAATTTTTCATATTAAAATTAGAATAAAAATTTTGTAAATTTTTGTAAAATTATAAAAATATCAAAAACTAGTTTGGTTTATAGTCTTCTTTAATATAAACTTTATTGCGAATGTCAAGCGCCAAAACATTAAAATTTTATAAAAAAAATTGTCAATTAATTGAAATCTTCAATTCCTCAAAATTCTTCATTTAAAATGTAGAATAAAAATTTTGTTAATTTTTTTAAAATTTTATAAATATCAGAAACTTGTTTAGTTTATAGTCTTCTTTAATATTATCTTTATTGCGGTTGTCTAGCGGCAAAACACTAAACTTGTATCAAAAAAATTGTCGATTAATTGAAATCTTCAATTCTTCAAAAATTTTCATCTAAAATGTAGAATAAAAATTTTGTCAATTTTTTTAAAATTTTATAAATATCACAAACTAGTTTGGTTTATAGTTTTCTTCAATATAAACTTTATTGCGAATGTTTAGCGGCAAAACTTTAAAATTTAATAAAAAAAATTGTTGATTAATTAAAATTTTCAATTTAACAAAATTTTTCATATTCAATTTAGAATAAAAATTTTGTCAATTTTTTAAAAATTTTATAAATATTAAAAAGTTGTTTGGTTTATAGTATTTTTTAATATAAACTTTATTGCGAATGTCTAGTGCAAAAACATTAAAATTTAATAAAAAAAATTGTCGATTAATTGAAATTTTCAATTTAACAAAATTTTTTAAATTCAAGTTAGAATAAGAATTTTGTAAATTTTTTTAAAATTATATAAATATCAAACACTAGTTTGGTTTATAGCCTTTTTTAATATAAACTTTAATGCGATTGTCTAGTGGCAAAAGATGAATTTCATCAAAAAAAATCTCGATTAATTAAAACCTTCAATTCTTGAAGATTTTTCATCTAAAATTCAATATAAAAAATTCTAAAAAATTGAAGATTTCAATTATTCCACAATTTTCTTGAAAAAATTTATATATTACCGCTGGACAAAAGCAATAAAGATAATAGTAAAGAAGACTATAAACTACACAAGTTTCTGATATTTATAAAATTTTAAAAAAATTAACAAAATTTTTATTCTACATTTTAAATGAAGAATTGAAGATTTCAATTAATCGACAATTTTTTTGATACAATTTTAGTGTTTTGCCGCTAGACAATCGCAATAAAGATAATATAGTCTTCTTTACTATTATCTTTATTGCTATTGTCCAGCGGTAATATATAAATTTTTTCAAGAAAATTGTGGAATAATTGAAATCTTCAATTTTTTAGAATTTTTTATATTGAATTTTTTATATTGAATTTTAGATGAAAAATCTTCAAGAATTGAAGGTTTTAATTAATCGAGAATTTTTTTGATAAAATTCATCTTTTGCCACTAGACAATCGCATTAAAGTTTATATTAAAAAAGGCTATAAACCAAACTAGTGTTTGATATTTATATAATTTAAAAAAAATTTACAAAATTCTTATTCTAACTTGAATATAAAAAATTTTGTTAAATTGAAAATTTCAATTAATCGACAATTTTTTTTATTAAATTTTAATGTTTTGGCACTAGACATTCGCAATAAAGTTTATATTAAAAAATACTATAAACCAAACAAGTTTTTGATATTTATAAAATTTTAAAAAAATTGACAAAATTTTTATTCTAAATTGAATATGAAAAATTTTGTTAAATTGAAAATTTTAATTAATCAACAATTTTTTTTATTAAATTTTAAAGTTTTGCCACTAAACATTCGCAATAAAGTTTATATTGAAGAAAACTATAAACCAAACTAGTTTGTGATATTTATAAAATTTTAAAAAAATTGACAAAATTTTTATTCTACATTTTAGATGAAAATTTTTGAAGAATTGAAGATTTCAATTAATCGACAATTTTTTTGATACAATTTTAGTGTTTTGCCGCTAGACAATCGCCATAAAGATAATATTAAAGAAGACTATAAACTAAACAAGTTTCTGATATTTATAAAATTTTAAAAAAATTAACAAAATTTTTATTCTACATTTTAAATGAAGAATTTTGAAGAATTGAAGATTTCAATTAATCGACAATTTTTTTTATAAAATTTTAATGTTTTGGCGCTTGACATTCGCAATAAAGTTTATATTAAAGAAGACTATAAACCAAACTAGTTTTTGATATTTTTATAATTTTACAAAAATTTACAAAATTTTTATTCTAATTTTAATATGAAAAATTTGGATTAATTAAAGATTCCACATAATCGAGAACTTTCTTGATGAAATGAATCTTTTGCCATAGACAATTGCAATAAAGTTTTTATCAAAGAAGGCTTTAAACGAAACCACTTTTTAATATTTCCATAGTTTTTAAAATATTGTCAAATTTTTTATTCGACGTTTAAAGTAAAAAAATGTAAAAATATTGAAGATTTTAGGAAATCGTAATATTTCGGGAAAAATTAATTTGTTACCTTTCGATAATCGCAATTAAGTTTTTATTAAAGAAAACCATAAACAAAATCAGTTTTTAATAAAAAAATCAGTATTTAAAAATTTATTAATTTTTTCGACGCAGTATTTAAGATGTTATAATTGTGAAGTATCAGAAAATTTTAATAAATCTAATTCTTTCTTAAAAAAATAATAATGCCTATTGATATTTGTAATCAAGTTTTAACAAAACTATTTCAAATTTAATTTTCAAATTAAATTTAATCCTTAACAATTTAAATATCAATTTCAATTTTCTTATTTTTTTATTTCTTTTGTGCTTAGATATGACTTTATGAGGATTTTTAGTTTTAAATTGATAAAAATTTTAAATTAATTTAATTTTAAAAATTTTTTTTTATTTCATTTATTGTATTTGGGTTTGATTTTGATTTTTATTTTTTTTTTATTATTTTATTATTTATATTTTATTATTATTTTTTATTAGAAGATTAAGAGTAAAATTATTATTTGCATTAATAATAATTAATATTACTCATTAAGAAGGTAATATTAATATATATTGAAAAACGAACCGGATTCAATCAATATGCAATGTTGGTAAAGTAGGGCAAAATACTTTTTACTTCTTTCAAACTTTAGGTAAAAATCATGGTTTTTTTTCTGAAACTATGAATTTCTTTTATAAAAACCCATTGGTTTTACTTGAAAAATGGATTATTATTCGTTTCTTTGGTAATTAGAGTAGTATTAGTTTGTTAAAATCCCTAAAAAAAATCATACGAATACGAGAGATTATTATCCCGTTCATCTGCAACGACTCATGTAATTGTGTATTTATTCCGTATAAGGAATTATATATTATACGAATCATTAAACCTCGTATATTTATCTTTTGTAATATGCCTCTCAGAAAAATAGATTTTTTGGTTCTGGGTATCAATTGGTTTCATGTAAACTGTTGTCAGTGGCAATTTGGTCGAACGCGTTAAGGCGCACTTTCCCAGCAGCTGCTCAAGACCTCGAGTTTACCCTCCCGCTGGGTGGACAAGGGTTCGAGTCCGCTGACCTTCAACCGACCAGGTTTTTTTTTTATTTAATTTTTTATTTAACGACAAAGCATAATATAAAGATCCCTTTATTTTTTTAACCTTTTTAAACAATAATTTTATTCGAAAAAAATTAAATAATTTTTGGAAACTTAAGGCTAACTTCCTGGAAGTTTCCACGAAAACTTCATGGAAGTTACCACGGGAAGTTTCCAGGAAGTCTCAATTGGAAGTTTCCAGGAAATCTCCAGGGAAGTTTCCAGGAAGTTACCAGGAAGTTACCAAGGGTAGTTTCCAAGCGCGGACATTGTTGTACATAAGAGAAGTTACCACGGGTAACTACCCAGTTTGCCACGGGTAACTTCCAGGAAACTTCCTGGAAGTATCGGTGCTATCTGGGTTTATTCCTTTAAAAGAATAAAGCTCCAACTTTTTTGACCCCATCTAAAGCGTGGCATCTGATAGATTATAATAAGTAATTAAATATATATTTATTTATTTATTATTATGTATGATGCACTGAAAAAATGTATTTAATTTAATAAAATAACCAACTAAAATTAATATAATATTCAACAACACTGGTCGACACCGAAAATGATTTAGGGATCGGATAGTGATATTATTATAGATTTTTGATCACTGAACACGAATTTGACCTCGAAAACTGTCCATCACGCAAAGATTTTTAGAAAAACGAATTTAAAGTCTCAAAAAAGCCTGTTTTAGCCCTACTTCGATCACATGTAGATCACATCATTAGTGATCGTGAGGTGATAGAAGTCTCTACTTAGTCTTAAATTCGAGCTTAAACATTCGTTTAACAGAATCAAATTAAAGAAACCCTGAAACAATTCAAAACTTTCATGTAGCATTACTTTTTCATGTGCGCGCGCACTCTACTTGCACCTATAGAGCGGTATACAGAGGCCCACTTATTTATAATTTTTAGTTATGGAATTTACTTTTTTTGAGGTCCCTGATTACGAAGCTGGGTTAAAATTTTTAAAATTCAAAATGGCGGATCTATAATGGCGGACATAATATTTTGAAAATTTATGGGTTTTATTGTAACTTGGTATTTGGCGCTTTTTGAGGTCCCTGATTACGATTCTAGATTCTAGTGTCAAAATTTAATAATCCATTAAAGAGATCGTGAAATAAAGTAAAAAATTTAATAAAAAAAACATACATGGGTAGCTTGTTCCTTCAATTAGATGTTTTTTTAGGACACTATTTTATTGGATGGGTTAACTTCACCATTTATTTAATCGCAGTGTGAAATAATAATTCTGTTTAATTGATTCTCATCTGCAGATTGTAGCATATATTAATTTGTGAAAAATTGGCAAAATTTCTTGTACAACCCTATTCACGAAGAATAAGAATGTAAAAATTTTGTTCGTTTTTTAGCAATTCTTTTTTTATAATGGTTTATCAGTATTAATTCCCATGTAGAAAATTGAAAAATTACTTTTGAAAAAACTTATCCGTGATAAAAAAGATAGTCACGTGTTCTGTTGGTTTTTTTAATAGCGATTCTTTTGTGTTTAACGGTTTAGTATTAATTTTTATATTAAAAAAAATGCAAAATTTATTGAAAAAACCTATGCATGAAAAAAAAGAAACTCACATGTTTCGTTTGTGATTTGTAATGAGCGATTCTATTTTGTTTAACGATTCAGTATTTATTCTATCAGTCTTGTTTACAATTAAGCATGTACCTTTTTTGTTTTTCCATTATAAAAAAAGATTTTTGAAAGGACTAGAAAAATATTTTTCGTATTTTTTTTTTATTTAATATTGTCTCTGACATTACAAATAGTTCTTTTCAGGACTACACTTCTGTAGATTATTCAAATTGAAAATGGCTTCCGTTTCCGGTACCGATGAGTAGTTGACGTATTTTGTGAAGGGGAGATAGTTTTTTGAAAATCTGTTAATATTAAGTATGGGGTGGGTAGTGTAGTGATTGGTGAGTATAGAGTAAATGGATGTGAGTTGAATGAAAAAAGTGTATGTGGAAGTAGGTGTGAAATGAATGGTAAAAAGACGTGAGAAAGGAGGCAAAATTGTGAGGTTAGGATAAAAGCGTGTTGAGTGAGAGTGAGAGAGCGAGAGAGTGACAAAGATAAAAGTAGTGCTTCTGGGCAGATAAGGTAGAACTTGACAATGTCGAATAAAGAGGAAAGCAATGACGCAAGTGGTAAAGGCGGGAATGAGTCTAATGCGCGAAAATTTAAAAAGGGATTGGACAGGAAAAATTTTGAATGCAAGGATTGTCAAGTTTTACTAAGTCTAATCAAAAGAACAATGAAGGAAAATGATGAGCAGTTTGATGAAGCATGGGATGAAATGGAGGAAATTAGGAAACTGGAGAAAAAGAGGTTTAAGCAAATTGAGGGATTACGAAAGGCAATGAAAGCAATTTTATAGAGGGTTGAACAGTGGGCGGCAAGTTGGGATAGGGAGACAGAAAATATGTGGAAGAGAATGGAGGAATTAGAGAAAGATATAATAGAGAGTGAGGAGAGTAGGAAGAGAGAGTTCGTAGAAAGGGAGAGGGTAACATTAAAGGAAAGAGTAGAAGAAAGGGTGGGGAGTAGAGAAAAAGCAGATGACGATCTAAGAATCAAAATGGGGGAATTATCGATGAGAGTAGAAGTTATGGAGAAGGAGAAAAGAAAAAGAAATATTGTTATTAAAGATATGAAAGTAGAGTGGAGAAAAGGCAAAGAGGAGGTAGAAAAACTTTTGCCAAGAATTGGAGCTAAAGTTAGGATCAAGAACGTTAAGGGAGTAAGAGGAGAGGATGTGGAAAAACCGAAATTGTGGATTGTAAAATTAGAAGATGAGAATGCTAGGATGGAAGTAATGAGATTAAAATGTAGGTTGAAAGGAAGTGTAGAGAGAATAGATATTGATAGAATATGGAGAGAGAGAGAGAAGAATAAAATGGCTGCTGGAACAAAAAGCGTGGGTGGAAAGAAGAAACGGAAGGGTAGAGTGGATAAAGAAAGTGTCTGGGTGGATGGAGTGGAATGGATGGTGAAAGAGGATACAGAAGGGGTTATCAAAGTGGGATTGGAAATAGGTTAGGAGAGGAAGGGAGAAGGTAAAAAGAGCAAGAAAAAGGAAGAAAGTGTGTTAGTGGCTAAATGGAGATGTTTGTAGGATCGGATGAGAAATGTATGGAGAGAAATGAGTGAATGGTTAGGATTAGAATGGGTGATATGAGTGATAAAGGAAAGAGTAAAAATAGAGTTTTATAAAAGGGTGGGCGATGAGGTGGATAAACCCTGATAGGGTAAAAGGAACAGGAAACGAAAGCCCAGGCACTTGGCAGTTAGTTAAGTAAAATATTATAAGAGCGACGATTAGGTTAAGTTAATTATGTATTTAAAGTTAATTTTAAGGAAGGATAAATGTAAGCGTTGTTGTACTTAATTTGTATTTGAATGTAAAGGGAGCGGAGGCCCTCGAACCCGTAAGGGATGAGTAACTAAATTATATATTCAAATTGAAAAGTACAGCTTGAGTTGACAGTTGAATATTAATTTTGTCACCAATTCTTTACAATTTTCATTCTTTTAACAGTCCTTCTTAGGACTACAATCTTTATCTGTTTGCTAAAATTACATCCTAACTTTATCTACTTAAGAGATTTTGCCAAAATCCAACTTCAAGTAACGAATATGATGCGTTTCACGTCAACTGTCCAGCCAAAAAAAAAATTGTTTTTAATCCTTTCCTAATTTTTGTTAATAGTTGTCTTATAGGTAAGTAATTTATTAGCCAAACATTTTTGGATAATATAAAAAATTGCCCGAGAGGGAGGGGGTTAAAGTTTTGAACTTTTTGTTAAGACGCTCTCATTTGTTTATTTATTATTATAATTTATTTACTTATCCCTTACGAGTTCGAGGGCCTCCGCTCCCTTTACATTCAAATACAAATTAAGTACAACAACGCTTACATTTATCTTTTCTTAAACTTAACTTTTAATACATAATCAACTTAACCTAATCGCCGCTCTTCTAATATTTTACTTAACTAACTGCCAAGTGCCTGGGCTTCCGTTTCCTGTTCCTTTCTTTTTCCTTTTCAGGGTTAATCTACCTCTTCGGCCACCCTTTTATTAAAACCCTATTTCTCACTCTTTCCTTTATCATTCTTATCTCACATTCTAAACATACCCATTCACTCATCATTTTCATATATTCCTCTTCCAATCCTCCCAACATTTCCATTCATCCACTAACCCAGTTACTTCTTTTCAATTGCTCTTTTTACCTTCTCCCTTCCTCTTCTAAACCTATTTCCGGTCCATTTTGATAACCCCTTGTGCATCCTCTTTCACCAGCCATTCCACTCCATCCACCCAAACACTTTCTCTATTCACTTTCACCACTCTTCCGTTTCTTCTTTCCACCCACGCTTTTTGCTCGAGCAGCCATTTTATCCTTTTCTCTCTCCATGTTCTATCAACATCTATTCTCTCCATACTTCCTTTCAACCTACTTTTTAATCTCATTACTTCCATCCTAGCATTCTCATCTTCTAATTCCACAATCCACAATTTCGGTTTTTCCATATCCTCTCCTCTCACACCCTTAACGCTCTTGATCTTAACTTTCGCCCCAATTCTTAACAACAGTTTTCCTACCTCCTCTCTGCCTTCTCTCCATCCTACCTTCATACCTTTAATCACAATATTTCTTTTTCTCTTATCCTTCTCCATCACTTCTACTCTCATCGCTAATTCCCCCATTTTTATTTTTTAATCGTCATCTACTTTTTCTCTACTCCCCTCTTTTTCTTCTACTCCTACATTTAATGTTACCCTCTCCCTTTCTACATATTCTTTCGTCCTTCTCTTCTCACTCTCTTTTATTTCTTTTTTTAACTCCTCCATACTTTTCCACATATCTTCTTTCTCCTCTTCCCACCTTACCTCCCACTTTTCAATCATCTCTAACATCGCTTTCATTGCCTTTCGTAATCCCTTAATCTGTTTAAACCTTTTTTTGTCTAATTTCCTAATATCGTTTATTTCATCCCAAACTTCATCTAAGTACTCATCGTTCTTCTTTACTGTTCTTTTAATTAGCCTAAG
Organism: Ganaspis brasiliensis; assembly: GCA_037103525.1. Taxonomy (NCBI): domain Eukaryota; kingdom Metazoa; phylum Arthropoda; class Insecta; order Hymenoptera; family Figitidae; genus Ganaspis; species Ganaspis brasiliensis. The sequence goes on along the minus strand of JAZKLR010000381.1, from coordinate 135,916 downwards.
TAAAACTTGACAATCCTTACATTCAACACTTTTCCCGTCAAATTCCTTTTAAAATTTTCGCGACTTAGACTCATTCCCGCTTTTTCCACTTGCATCATTGCTTTCCTCTTTATTCGACATTGTCAAGTTCTACCTTATCGACACTCTATCACTCTCTCTATACTATATACCTCTGACTTACTTCGCATGCCGTCACCATACATGCATGTGAGGTTACACCATACGTAACCTCACAATTTTTTTTCTTTTTTGCCGCTTTTTATACACTTCATTCATTTAATTACCTCTTCATCCACTCTTTTCATTCACACCCTCGCACTTCACTCTACACTTACCAATCACTCCACAGCCCACCCTTCAGTTATTATTTATAAATTTTTCACAAAACTATTTCCCTCTCACAAACGCGTCAACTACTTATCGGTACCGGAAACGGAAGCCATTTTTTTATTTATTAAGCTTAAAAAATGCTAAAAAAAGTTTTTGGTACTTGATTTTTCTAGATTTTTTTATCAGCTTTTTTCCTACAAATGTGTAATTTTCAAATAACCGTTTTTTTTGTTTTTGAGAAATTTAATGTTGAAGTTAGCGCGCTACGTCAAGGCGAAGTCTCACTCTACTGCCCCGCTTGTTGCAGTGCCCTGTTTGCATCATTACGTGGATATTTAATTATTCTTACCCTTAATTAAACTTTTTTCTGCATGTTACAGTGCTGAGACTGACATGAAAACAATTAAGTGACTGCACTATAGTTCTTTTATTTATTTTTTTATGTTTAAATTTTTTTGGTAATTTTTTGATATTGCTTTCTCAGAGAGAAATTATTGTTTTACCTCCACAGAATCGATTGAGACGTTCTAAAATATCTTGACATATTTTGAACTCAGGATGTCAAAAATGATGTTTTTTAAAATGTCTTGCTTATGTGTGTATGTACTTATGTGTGTTAAAATTATGTTAGGCGCTATATTTTGAAAACAATAATAGTTAATTTTGAAAATGTAGATATTTTTTAAAAACAGTAAAAATCAGCTTATTTTTTTTTTTTTATCTTTTAAAAATGCATCCGTTAAGCTTAATTGTTTTAATGTCAGTCTCAGCACTGTAACATGCAGAAAAAAGTTTAATTAAGGGTAAGAATAATTAAATATCCACGTAATGATGCAAACAGGGCAACAGATCATTTTACCAATTGTTTCTTTTGTGCAATAAATATTTGCGGGTTTTCTGGGAAAAACAAAAGTAACATCGAATACCCAAATGTGCCTTCTGCAACTTACCCACAAAATCACAACAAATTCTTACCAATACCAATACCACCAAAATCTCTCGAAGAAAACAATTTATTTTTAGATGAATTTAATAAATTACAATCAATAGATTCTAATTTAAGTGAGGATGGTGAAGAGCCAAATGTTGGTCTCGATTTTCAGTATGAAAGCACATCTGCTAAACCACATCCTATGAATCAAAATAAACTGAATGATTTATTTAGAGACCTCAATTTATCGAAAGATTTGAGTGATTTACTTGCTTCAAGATTAAATTGCGGTAATGGTAGCGATGAGCATGGTGAGAACAACGCTTTCAAGAAAATGGAGACCCTCAATTCTTGCTGATTACTGCTTGGGTTTGCTAAAAGAAAGTGATTGCAGTTACTCTAGAAAGTCTAAAAAAAACTTTGGAAGTCAACCGAATAAAAGGCATGTCCAGGAACATGAAAATACATAAAGTATCGTCATTAGGGACATCAAAAACGTTCAAATACCAAATTTCAATTAAATACAGACATTTACAAAACATTATGTCCGCCATTTTGGACCCGCGTTTTTGAATTATTAAATTTTGACCCCAGATTCGGAATCAGGGACCTTAAAAACCGCCAAGTACCAAGTGTCAATAAAATCCATAAATTTTCAAAACTTTATGTCCGCTATTTTGAATCCACCATTTTAAATTTTTAAATTTTTACCCCAGATTCGTAATCAGGAACCTCAAAAAACGTAAATTCCATAACTAGAAATCATAAATAAGTGGGCCTCTGTATACTGCTCTATAAGTGCGAGTAGAGTGCGCGCGCACATGAAAAAGTGATGTTACATTAAAATTTTACATTAATTTAGGGTTTTTTCAATTTGATTTTGTTAAATGGAGGTTTAAGCTTGAATTTAAGCCTAAGTAGAGACTTCTATCACCGCACGATCACTAATGATGTGATCTACATGTGATCGATGTAGGGCTGAAACAGGATTTTTTGATACTTTAAATCCGTTTTTCTTAAAATCTCTGCGTGATACTTTTCAAATTCAGATTCGCGTTCATCGATGAAAAATCTATAAGAATATCATGGTCCCATACTTAAATCAGAAAAAAAGTCATTTTTTGTCGACCTGTGATAATTATTGTTTCTGTCAATTAAATGGTTCAAGATTTAAATACTGAAATTATTGGTTTAAATTCAATTTATATGATTTAAGAAAAAGTGTTTGATAGAAATAAATATTTATTTAATAATAGAATTTGATGATAATTTTTATTGGCTATGTGGACAATTGCAATAGTAGCAGATTCTAGAGCCAATATGTAAAAAATCTTAAAAGCGTTAAAAAAATATTGCGATAAACATTTTTTAGAAATAAATTTAAAAAAAACGCAAATCATTATTTTTAAAAAAGGTCACGCGCATAATTATAAGTATGGTCGATTCTTTTATAGTGACAAACAGGAGGTTGAGATAGTGTCTAGCTATGAATATCTAGGAGTACCTTTTTTGAACTCTGCAACTTTTATAAATGCCACCAATTCTGCTGTTAGTAAGAGAAACTTGGCGGTGTGAGCGAAGGTATCGCTGATAAACAGAGTAAATTTAAATGTCTGGGACCCGGTAAATAAACTTTTTACAAGCTTAGTTAAAAGCACTGTATTCTATGTAATACAGATTTTGGGGCTAAGATACCTGGAATAAATCGAAAAATACAAACTTCCTTTTACAAAAAGTTATTATCATTACCAATTAATACCGCGGGTTATGTGTTGAGAAACGAATTGAGAATTCTCAAATTATCTGCCACCATTTTCAAGCTAACTTTAAATATGATTGAAAAGATTCTTTTAATGAGCGATAACCGTTATCCAAAGATTTGTTTTCTACGTCATAAAAATATGACTCAGACAAAAAAATCGTCGAAAATATAATTGGTGTGCACTAGTGGGACAATGGTTCGAACTTATAGAGGAGGAATCCGAGTAGCAAACCCTTACGATAAATAATTTACAAGCAAAAAAAAGTATCGAGACAGAAAAATATGAAAATCTATTATTTACTAACGACTTAAATAGAATTTGCAAAACTGAATCACGACGAATTCTGCCACATCTAACATGTGTAAAGTTCCGCTAAAATATTTGCAATTAAAAATACCAATAGACATTCAAATTCGGGTTTTAAGCAAAATTTGTTTAAAAACAAATAAAGATTTGTTTTACCACATTGTTATAATATGCTTACATTATTCAAAAGAGAGAAGTAAATATATAGGTCCTTCATCAATTAAAGATAGAATTTTGAACGCTTTTATAAATGTATTAGAATGTCTGAAAATCAACATAGAACAAATAAATTATTATAATATACTAGTAAATCACGGTCATCTGAAGTAATTTTTTTTTCTTTATTGTGTATAATTATATATTAAACATCTTTTCATTTATATATTTATTTAAATTATTTCAAAACCTATTCATACTTCATTCTTTAAATTTTTATCGATTATTTTAAATGTAATTTAATTTGAAGTTGCGAATAAAAGTTATCACTAATTTGTTTTTTTAATTTCTAAAAAATAATTTTTAACATTTTCTTACATTTTTTCTTACTGGAAAAAATAATTACATCTCTAAAAATTTATTTATTTTAATTTATTTATTTATGTACATTTATTTTTATTAAAAACATTTTTTTCTAGACTTTTTTTTAAAATAATTTCAAAAAAGTCATAATGAATAATGTTGAAACCAGGCGGAAGGGCTACAGCGCACTCAACATGGACAGTTTTGAATCTATCTAATTGGGGGTCATATATTTTCCCCATACGATTTACACGAAATCGTGGCAGTCAAATAGGTCTAATATGTGATTGGAAACAGGTCTACTTTTAAAAACATAGAATTTTGAAAATTTATACACCGGAACCTCCGAACTTTAGACTACGTGATAGTGGGGATTGGCAGAGTAGGGAAGCGGGAACGGGTAAAAGTAGCGACGGTCAATGGAGAACAAAGGTCAAAGTGTCCACTCTGAACATTAGATACCAGGACCAAACAGTCTAAAGCTTTGAAGTTCCAATGTAACTAGAAAATTTGGTCACGTATACAAAAATAAAAAAAATACATATATCTAATATTTTTTATAAGAAACAAATAAAAAATAGATCCAATCGAATTAAAATGTGGACTGTAAATTTGGTATGGAACCGACTCTTTGTTTTAAAGTAATAAATTTTTGAGAATGTCAAACCTATTCATACTTATATATACACTGCCGCTCAATAAATTAAGATACAAAACTTTTCATAATGTGTGACCTGGACTGTGAAAAGGGGGCTTACGTGTCAAAAAATCATTTTTCACTTTTATGCCGATTCTGATATACTTTGAGTTGCTCTTTCACGTGGTGCAAACCAAAAAGTCATAACTTGTCAAAAACATTATTAAAACTAAAGCTAAAGAAGATGCGATAATAAAATGTGTTTTTTAAAATCCTGGAAAAGGAAAATACAATAGTTTGTCAGATAGAGTGGAAGAAACAGCAGCTTTAATTGCATTTTTTATAAAAAATGGACCATCCCCCCCCTGATCTTCCAAACTATTAAACTTAGAGGGCTCAAATTTGGTACACAAATGTCTTGTTATGTGTAGTTTACAGGAAAATTATAGAGAAGGTAGCGGCCATAGCGGTATCAAGGGTATAGCCAGAGTTTTCAGCACAAGTACCTAGAAAACGGTCAAAAATCTTGTTATTTCCTTGACAATGCTATGACCAATCCTTCCAATCCCGTTCTCTATAATTTTCCTGTAATCTGCACTTAAAAATACATATGTGTGCCAAATTTGACCTTTCCAAGTCAAATAGTTTGGCGTCTAGGGGGGATACGATTTTTGTCTGCGGACATACGAATCTCGTCATAAGGGTTCCGTTTGTACACCTTGTGTACGGAACCCTAAAAATGATAAAAAACGCTTTTAAACTATGCAAGGGTCCAAAATATTGGGCCATACATTTTCTTAGCACTGGCAGAGGGCATGATACGCGAGAACTCGCAATCGAGTAGGCGCAGAGCGTCTATAACTGTCCACGATTCGTACGTTTGAGATACCGTTCTCTTCCCGACGCACCAGTCGGAGGATCGAGCCGGCAAGCAGGGAGGTAATATAGCTTCACTGCAGACCGTAAGTATAACTGGCAAAACCGGGGACGTTGTTAAAACTCTAGCGAAACCAGCTTATCTTTCTCTTTCTCTCTGGGCTCGTTTTTTAAACACCTGAGGACATTTTTTGCCGTTTTCATTGGATCAGTTTACGTAGTACTACTGCTGATCATATTCTCTCGGTAAACGCTGTCCAGCTATCGAGAGAATTTTTTCGAGTTAGTGCACGCTGTCAAGCTGCTGATCTCTCTATATTTCTATGTATTATTATTCACGCACTTTGCCATATCCTTCCCAAAAAGTAGCATTGTAATATTATAATCCTGCTAAAAATTCGTTCGTGTTGAAGTATTTTTGATCAAAGCCAATACCTGAAAATTATAAAGAAAAAGATTAGATTATTTTGTAATTAAAAAGAACTATTTTTTATTTGTTTCACTTACCTTCTATGATTATTTCCGCTGACGCCGCACCTAAAAACAAAGAAGAAGATTAGTTTTTTTTTGTAACAAAAAAAAAAAGTTAAATTATTTCTTTTACTGTTTTACTTATCTCAGTGAAGATAACTCTTCGCTATTGTGATCTATTAGAAAGAATTATTTATTTATTATTAAAGTGTAAGGGATTACACTTCTTTTATTGAAAGTATAGTGTTCGTCGAAAAAGATACTTTTGAACGATGTTTAGAGACATTTATATCGTTTAATTATACTTACCGTTATTTACTGATACCTGAGAGGTATAATTCATTACTGTACCTCAAGAACTACACGTCTATCCATGATATTTTAAATCAACATTTAAACGTTTATTTAAAATTTGTGTTTTCACTGACTATTCCTTAAGTGCACTATCCTAATATTATAATATGTAAAAAAATCCTTATTATGCTTAAGACGAACCGTTACAATTGGCGTCCAACGTGGGGCTTGAGGGATAAATTGTTACTAAAAACATTATTGTTAAAAGAAGTAAACAAAATGTCAGAAAGCATCGAGTTACAACTTGAGAGGAAAAGAAGACTCGAACTTAATGTAAAAACAGAAGACATCATGACCCTAAAGAATCCAAGAATATCAATACAGCGAAAGGCGCCAGGAATCAAGAAACTGCCAAGATCTCCAAGACTTTTGACGAATAACTTCGAAATAAGCTACCAGTAGGAATTAATAGACGTTAAAAGAGAGATTCAAAAACGGTATACATTCAGTGTCAAAAAGCAAAGACACTTATCGATCCACTATCAAGTTAACAGGGAGGGTGCAGCTTGAATTCTCAGAGACCGCAAGTTAAACGTTTAACACGACAAGTGGACTTAGAGAGACACAAAATAAATATGGGAAAATCAACTATTCCTGAAAACACACCAAGGCCGGTAAATGATAAGACGAAGGATTCTTTCGACAAAATAAGAAGCGTTTTGAAGAGATTCCGCGAAGAACAACTAGCTTTGTGGAAGCATCCAGAGAACTTGGAGAAACCCATCTTAGATAGAAAAAAATATAAATGGAAAATGTTAAGGTTGGACTTAATGGAAAGCGCCAAATGAGTCCACACAAAAATGAGGAGATTACCTTTGAAAAGCTGAGGAAAGACTTGGAGTCATTCTGCCAAAGACTTTCAAACCAGCCTTCGCATATGGGAATCCCAGGAGAGAATAGAAATAGATTGCCCCTGGATGTTGGAAAGGTCGAAACTCCACCAATGGATTTTATAGCAGACAACCCCATATCTAGAGAAAAACACCAACGAAGTCAAAGTGAAACAGGCGAACTGAAGGGAAAGAGGATTCAAAGGCTAGGTCCCGGAAGATTAATAAGTCACAAGGCAGGACATCCGAAGGACATCCAGACTACAAAGTTGGAAAATCCATCTCCGGATATAGATCAACATGAAGCTTACGCACCGTATTCAAATGACGAGGGAAGTTCGGTGAATGCGGATAGCAAGATAGATATTACCGAATTAGATATATCCCTTCCTAATCTCAATCATAACCTAGAAGATTTCAAACCATACCTGGAGAATTTGACATTCGAACTTTGTCGTGACAATTCTGATGAAACACCGAAAATTAAAATTTTTCTAAACAGGTTAAATCAAAGCATAAAGGACTTTGAAGTGAACCTGTTAGGAAAATTAATTTCTCTCTACAAGGGAGAAAAAATATCAATGGACCCAACGGATGCTACAAATCCTGCAAAATTTCTACGATATCTCAGATTTTTTAAGGGTCTACTGGAAGAAAACGCCAGTAAGAGTCAAGTCGTGCCGTCTCACCTGTACCTCCTAAGGAATGGATATCGGATCCTTGACTTCCTGGATTCCACGACACCCGGAAAAGTGACTTCACCACCTGATCGGGATAAAAAACCGGCGGAGAACGCTGAGCCAATAGAATCCAAAAAGATAGAAAAAAACGACTTACCAGACCCAAGGAAATCTTGAATAAAGAGTGGAGATTAATAATGGGGAGGGTGTCACTGTGGAGCCAAAGCAGTGCTCATATCCCGTTATTTCAGTCTATGTTCAGAAAATTCCATTAAAGGCACTACTCGATAGCCTACTCTTCTGGTCGGAGATTCCTCCGGACTCCACGCGTTTTTTATCGTCCCTGGATTATCAATGGAGTGCATTATTGGGGCGGATATCCTAAGCGAGACAGAAGGTATTTTCAATCTGAGGAAAGGTTAGCTGTTCAAGAATCTATAACAGGAAGGAAAAGTGGCGAACTAAGCTAGGGACTTTATTTCGCAAACAAGAAGAAAAAGATTACCCTAGTCCGTCTACCGAAGATAATATGATATATTTTGGCGGAGTTCAAAAGAAGCAATCAAACCTTTACAAAAATAGGGGGGGCTTTGCAACGATCCAAAATATAGTGCGATACATTTTGTTCGCGAGCTTGAATTCAGACCACCACGTGAGAGCTAGAGAGAGAGCGGGGGCCGTGAGATAGAAAAGAGCCGACGAAATGGAGGGGAGATGCGTGAGCAAGGTGAACGCGGAATAGTGCTTCTTAGCACTGGCAGAGGGCATGATACGCGAGAACTCGCAATCGAGTTGGCGCAAAGCGTCTATAATTGTCCACGATTCGTACGTTTGAGATACCGTTCTCTTCCCGACGCACCAGTCGGAGGATCGAGCCGGCAAGCAGAGAGGTAATATAGCATCACTGCAGACCGTAAGTATAATTGGCACAGCCGGGCGCGGTATTCAAATTCCGGCGAAACCAGCTTATCTTTCTCTTTCTCTCTGGGCTCGTTTTTTAAACACCTGAGGACATTTTTTGCCGTTTTCATTGGATCAGTTTACGTAGTACTACTGCTGATCATATTCTCTCGGTAAACGCTGTCCAGCTATCGAGAGAATTTTTTCGAGTTAGTGCACGCTGTCCAGCCGCTGATCTCTCTATATTTCTATGTATTATTATTCACGCACTTTGCCATATCCTTCCCAAAAGTAGCATTGTAATATAATAATCCTGCTGAAAATTCGTTCGTGTTGAAGTATTTTTGATCAAAGCCAGTACCTGAAAATTATAAAGAAAAAGATTAGATTAACTTGTAATTAAAAAGCACTATTTTTTTATTTGTTTCACTTATCTTCGATGATTATTTCCGTCGACGCCGCACCTCAAAATAGAGAAGATGATTAGTTTATTTTTTAATAACCAAGAACTATTCTTGATTAGTTATACTTACCTTCGATGTTTATTTCCGCCGACGTCGCACCTAAAAATAAAGCAGAATATTAAGTTTTTTTTTAATTAGAAAGAACTAGTTTTGAGATGTTTTACTTACCTCCGATAATTATTTCCGCCGACGCCGCACCTAAAAACAAAAAAAGAAAATTAGTTTTTTTTTTGTAACAAAAGAAAAAAGTTAAATTATTTCTTTTACTGTTTTACTTATCTCAGTGAAGATAACTCTTCGCTATCGGGATCTATTAAAAAAAATTATTTATTTATTATTAAAGTGTAAGGGATTACATTTACTTTATTGAAAGTATAGTGTTCGTCGAAAAAGATACTTTTGAACGATGTTTAGAGACATTTATATCGTCTGATTATACTTACCGTTGTTTACTGATACCTGAAAGGTATAATTCATTACTGTACCTCAAGAACCATACGACTATCAATGATATTTTAAATAAACTTTGTAACGGTGCGTTACAATATTTAGGGAATTAGGGACGATTGTCGTCGTCAATTTCCGAAAAGGGCCGAGCGACAATCGTCGTTTTCAGAAACCTATACGAGATCGCGATCGACGGAGTTAGTATTCTGTAACCCGTGTGATTGAACAAGTGCACTCGTAAACGATCTTTCTGGTGGTGTCCGAAGTCCAGTTAATTATTCGAACAAGGTTCCCCGGTATTGTAATCCAGAAATCCTTGGAATATATTCAATTGTAAGTTGATTGGTTATCAAATATAATATTTAAATTTATTTGAATGTGTCCTCAATTTCCCTCAACTTCCCCTTCCTGAAAATATAACCCTTATCATCCGGGCAAAAGGGTTATACCTGGCGCCCAACGTCAAAATACGAATTAATGTACTGATTAATTTTTTTTAATTCCAAAAATCCATTAATGAGAGTCCAAAAGTCCGTCCAAAATCCTTGTCCCAGAAAACAGGTGAAAATGTTGAAAGAATGTGAAAAGTATGAATGAAAATTAATTTAATTTTAATGATAAATGGAAAATTTATAATGTTTAAATTAAGGTATTAGGAAAATAGGAAAATAAAGGGAATAAAAGAAATAAAAATTGCGATAAACGGAAGAAAAAGTCGGTTGAAAATATAAAAAGTGTAAGAGAGTGAAGAAAAAAGAAATAAATAAAAAGAAAAATAGTGAAAAAAGAGTGAAAACTAGAAAAAAGTGAATTTATTGAAGATTGAAGAAAACGTGGTCGCGAAAAATTTTAAAGTTAACGAAATTAGAGAAGGTCGCGTATGTTTACGAGAAGTGCCGGTTGATCTGATAACGATCAGCTGAACGAAAATAAAACGAATTCCAGAGAGAAATGAAATAAAATTAAAACGAAATATAGAAATAAAATAAAATTTAGAAATTTAGAAAGAAAAAAAAAAAAATATATAAAATGTTAATGATTTTTAATAAATAAGTAAAGAGGAAAAAGTTTAAAAGTAGTAAATTGGAAATATTTAAAACGAAAAACGGAAAAAAAAATAAAAATAAAAATAAAATAGAAGAAATTGTATAAAAACAGTTAATAAATAAATTTTAGAAAATTGTGGGTTTAAAATTAAATGAAAAATGAAGAAAAAGTAAAAGTTTAGATCGTAGAAATTAAAATTTTTTCTTATAAAATTAAGAAAATTTTAATTTGGGATAAGAATAGTGTAAAAATTAAAAAGTTTAAGAAAAAATTTAAAAATAAATTTAGTGGAAAATAATAAAATGAAAGATGAAAGAAAAGAATTAAAATGTAGAAAGAAAAGAGAACCTTTTTTTTACTGAAAAATAAGAAATTTGTATTTGTAAAAGAGGAAAAAAGTGAAAATTTAAAATAAAAATAAATAATTAAATTTAGTGGAAAAATTTTATAAAATAGTTAATGGTGAAAAAAGTTTTAAATTAAAATTTGGAATTTAAGAAAATTTTGAAAGAATAATTGAAAGTAATAGTAGGGTTCAAGTGTCGACAACTGAAGGTCAAGGTCGTTGATTAAATTTGAAAATAAAATTAGTTTGGAAAGAAGAAATGAATAAATATAGAAACGAACGAAAAGATTTTAGAATATTTTAAATTAGATTTTATTTTATTTCCAGGAAAGGTGATTAAATGTAAAAAATTTATTTTAGATAAAAGTGACAGATTTTAGAAAGAAGTGAAAAATAATTTATTGTAAAAAAGTGAATAAAGTTATCGGTAATTTCGGGAAATGAAAATTAGTGAAAATAGGTAGAAATTTTGAAAATTGACAGAATTTTCAAAAGTGAAAATTTTTACTAGAATAAAATTTTATAAAAGTGAAGAGAAAGTGAAATTGATTGGAATGAGTAAATTTTCTTACAATTCGACAAATTGTGGAAAATTTAATTTTATTATAATCGATAATTTTCGGAAAATTTAAATTAGTGAAAGATAACGGATTTTTGAAAATTGACAGAATTTTCAGAAGTGAATATTTTATTTCGAATAAAATTTTGGTACGCGTAGAGAAAGTGGAATTTAATAAAATAAATTGATTTTCTTACAATTTAACAAATTGGGGAAAATTTATGTTGTTATATTAGCGTTTAGAAAAATAAAATTAGAATGGCCAATAAACGTCGATTGAGACCAAGAAAGGGGGAAAAACAAGAAGAAAGCCCCAAAAATAGTGAAAATATAGGAAGTAATGAAAATTTAGAAAATAGACGCGAGGAACAAAACGCGGAATTTCAAGAAAATATAAATAAGAATGATAGTGATGAAAGTGATAGTTCGAAAACAGATGGTTTTTCGGATTTTTCTGAAATGGCAAATAATTTCAGACGGGAAAACATAGAATTTGAAAGTAGTAGAAAAGAAAAGGAAAGTTTAGAACAAATGAAATTTTTAAAAGAAAGTGTAGAAAGAAAGGATCGTTTAATTAGGGAATTAATGAAAATAATTCCGCGAAGTGAATTAAGGGAATTAAAGTTAAATGAAACGGCACCTCAGGAATCGGACACGAGAAAAAACCAGTTTAGAAAATTTTCGGTACCAGGAAAATTTTGTAGTGATAAAGAGAGTAGGAAAGATAACGAAGGTTCAAAGTTATCAGAAGCAAGATTACCGGTTGAAGTAATCGATTTAGAAAAGGAAGAATGTGAAAAGAAAAGTGTTAGAAATTTAGGCGCGAATAAAAAAATATTCACGGAAAAGGATAAACGACTAGGATATAAAGAAACGGAAAAAAGTTTCAATAGTCGGTACGACGGTAGCAGTCGGGAAACGTATGAAGTAAATTCTTTCATTGGGACGAATGAAAGATTATACAAAGAAAGAAAAGAATTATTAGCGTATGATGAATTTTTAAATCGTGAAAAAGAAAAAATTAGAAGGGAAAATAAATTATTAGAAGAAGAACATAGGCAAATGGTAAAAGAAAAGTATAAACCGGTAAAAAATAATTCTTTAAAGACGGATAAATTATATGAACAGGAAAAATTAGAAGAAAATTTAGGAAGTAATTTACGATCGGAAAAAGTTTCAAGGGAAAATCAAAATAATTTTGGAAAACAAAATTTTGGTTTTAATTATGATTGTCCGAAAGATGATAATAGAAATAAACGAGGAGGTGATTTTCGATATGACAAATCGAATCAAGCTCCAAAGTATAGGTCAAATCAGGAAAAAGAAAGCGAAAATATTGGAAATAAATTTCAGAAAGATAACTTGTATGGAAATTTAGGAAAAAATTCAAATGAGAATAGGTATTTTAGAGAAAGTAGGCAGCGATATCCTGTTTTTGAAGGAACAGAAGGAAATCAGGAAAATAGAAATATTTTGACGAATATTTCTGGTACAATGTTTCCTTTTGGCATGGTTCAGACACCGTTTCAAATCATGTCAAATTGGCCGGTACGATTTCGTAACAGCAAAGTAGATAGTCCAGCACAACTTCTGGAAGACTTGTTCAGATTCAAGAAAGGATATCACATATCAAATTGTGATATGCTTGAGAATTTGGATGCAGTTTTTGCAGAGGAAGCTTTGGAATGGTATAAAATTTCCAAATATGGCTGGAGATCGTTGGAAGATTTTAGTGAGAAATTCATCAGTGTATTTCTGGATGAAAGGTATTTCGAAGAAATTTCCAACAAGATTAAATTTCAAAATCAGAAAGAGGATCAGGATATTCATTCTTTTCTGACTGAAATTAGGAAGCTGTTTATGAAATTGTTTCCGAGAAAATCTTTAGAATGGGAACTTCGCAGAGCTTACGAAAATTTGAGAATTGAGTATAAGTTATATATTAGAAGAAGAGACTTTGAAACTTTTGAAGAGTTAGAAAGATTAGGAAAAGAATTTGAAACTGAAATAGCAAAATCGAGAATAAGAGGACAAATTTTAGATGTGTCAACGGATAAAAAACGAAAAGTAGAGGAAAAACAGCAAAGTTTAGGAATTCAACAGAAAAGAGAAAATGAAAATTTTAGAAGTTTTGGAAGAGGAAGAAAAGTTTTTACTAACTTTCCGAATTTCCAAAATTTTAATAGATTTTCAAACTTTAGAAATAATTATCAGAATAACAGGCCGAGAATAACATTTCCGGAAGAAAATTTTTCTAATACTGGAACAGGACAATCGAGGCAAAAAGCGATTGAAATGAGTACAAATAGAAATGAGAAAATTTCTGAAGAAAAACAGAAAATGGAGAGTAGGCATCCAAGCGCGCAGGAAGCAGAGAATCCAAATTCTGATTTTACGAATCAGAAAAATGGAAAATGTTATTTGTGTAAACAAATAGGGCATTTTAAACGAGAATGTCCGAGGTTAGAAATGAAAGTAAAAAATTTTGAAAAACCGCAAATTAAATGTTATTTATGTAATGAGGTAGGCCATTTTAAAAGAGAATGTCCATTGTTGAATCAGGGAAACGAATAAAGGGGGTGCTTGAGACGCAGGTATCCCCAAGAGAAAGTTTTTTACCAGAGATAGACACTATAGAAAATGGAGATAATAGATTTTTTGTAAAAGTAGATTTTGAGGATAATGAATTTACAGTTTTAATAGATTCTGGAGCAACACATTCATATTTGGGTGGAAAATTTATAGAAATGTTAAAATCGTATAGTGTACAAATTATTCCAATGAATGTTAAAAAAGTGAAAGTTGCAAATGAAAATTTAATGGATATGTTAGGAAAAGTAGAAATACCAATTACTATTGGTAATTTGAAGAAAAACCTAACATTTCGAATTGTTCCTGGTTTAGGAAGAAAAGCATATATAGGAGACGATATGTTGAAAAGATTAGGAATGGGGAATGATTATGGAATTGAGAAATGGTGGCTGAAAGATTTACCACAAGTTCGGTATAAAATGAACTTTGGAGAATTTGAAAATCTAGAAACACCAATAAAGGAAGAAATAAAATATAAAGAAGTAGCAACTCAAACGGGATGGTCAAGTACACAGAGAGGAAATGAGAAATTAAATGATCCAGAAAAATCTATAAATAAAAATTTACAGTTTAAAAAATTCAAAGATTTTGGAAATAGAAAATCAAAAGAAGAAAAATTAAAAGATAATTTAGGTAAAAGAATTATTTTAAATGAAAAGAAAAAGGAAATTCCGAAATTAATGGAGATTAAATTCAACAATAGATTCGAAATACTGAATACGATAATTGGGTGTGATGAGTCAGATCGGGACTCGATTGACTCATCTAATGACTCGGTTAGTAGGTCAGTAGGACGAAACAGAGATAAGAAGAAAATAAAAGAAAGACAGAATACTATACAGGAAAATAAAAATAATTCGAGAAATGAGAAATCATCAAATATTGTGAATTTAAAAGCCAGAAAAGAATTCAAATTTAAAAAGCCTTTGAATATAAATTGGATTAATTTTAAAAATAGAGCAATTTTAAATAACAATATGACTGGAAAAATGTTGAATGAAAATAAAATTGAAGAAAATTTTGAATTATTGGATGGAATTGTTGAGCTTACGGAAAGTCAACAGGAAAGATTGGATAAATTAATAAAAGAAAAAAGACTTGTTATTAATGGAAAGCACCCTGGTACTACGATGACAGAACATGTGATAGATGTTCAAGGTCATGAACCTGTAAAGCAGAGATATTATCACGTTTCCCCCAAGATTAAAGAAGAAATCTGCAAAGAAATTGATCGCATGCTGGATGAGGATATCATCGAGCCAAGCAGCAGTGATTGGTCCAATCCAATAGTCATGATAAAAAAGCAAAATGGATCGTATAGGTTTTGTTTAGATTTTCGTAAAGTGAATAATATTACGAAAAAAGACCTATATCCAGTCCCCCTGATGGCTGAAATTTTGGATATGCTACGAGCAGCCAAATACATATCCAAAATTGATTTGAAAGCAGCATATAACCAAATTCCACTAAGTAAAGATTCCAAAGCAATAACAGCCTTTATTGTTCCCGGAAAAGGCATGTATCAATTTAAGAAGATGCCTTTTGGATTGTGCAATGCCCCTGCAACTTTCCAAAGGCTTATGGACAGGATTATTTCCCCAGAATTAAAACCACATGTTTTTTGTTATCTAGACGATATAGTCATAGTGTCGAAGACGTTCGACGAACATATGTATTATATCGAGCTAGTGTTAGAAAGACTAAAACAGGCAAGTTTGGAGATCAATGTGGAGAAGTGCGAATTTGGCTGTGCTGAAATCAAGTATTTAGGTTTTGTCGTGAATGAGAAAGGTCTGCAGATAGACAACGACAAAATAAAACCCATAAAAGAATTTCCGACACCAAAAACGGTCAAACAGCTATAAAGATTTATAGGATTAGCATCATGGTATAGGAGATTTATACCACATTTTTCTGAAATTATTGAACCACTTCAGAAGCTTTTGAGGAAAAAGAATTCTTGGAAGTGGGGAAATGAACAAGATGAGGCGATGAAAAAGATAGTTACGTTGTTGACTACAGCTCCTATCTTAAGTGCGCCGAATTTTGAAGAAAAATTTCAGCTGGAAACTGACGCAAGCAATTCAGGTTTAGGTGCAGTTTTAAGCCAAGTAATTGATGGAAAAACTGTGGTAATTGCTTATGCGAGCAAGAATATGAGTGAAGCTGAAAGAAGGTATACAGTTTCAGAGAAAGAATGCTTAGCTGTAGTTTGGGCTATCAAAAAGTTTAGACCGTATTTGGAAGGCTACAATTTCACTGTAGTAACAGATCATCGAGCGCTTCTGTGGTTACACAATTTGAAAAATCCAACAGGTAGATTGGCAAGGTGGGCATTGGGATTATTGGAATATAATTATGAGATGGTGTATAGAAAAGGAATATCTCATGTAGTTCCAGATGCCTTGTCAAGGATTAATGACCAGGAAAATTGGGAACAAATGTTGGAAGAAATTGTGGAAATGGACCAAAAGGATAGTTGGTATGAAGCGAAGATGAAAGCAGTCAAAAACAAGCCATTTGAAAATGAAAATTGGAGAATTCGAGATGGACAGTTGTATTTCCACAGACTGGATCCATTAAAATCGGATTTGCTACCGGAAACTAACCCTTGGAAATTAGTTATTCCAGAAAGTTTAAGAAAGCAAGTGATGCTGGAAAACCATGACAACATACAGGCAGGACACATGGGTAGAGAAAAGACGTACCACAGAATAGCAGATAATTATTTCTGGCCTGGAATGTATTCTGATGTACTAAAACACGTGAAAATGTGTGAAATTTGCCAGAGGATAAAGGCAAATAACCAACCAAAGATCGGATTGATGGGAAAACGCATTATTGAGGAACCATGGACGATGGTTGCCACAGATATAATGGGACCGTTACCACAATCTAAAAATCGCAACAGATACATTTTAGTATTTGTAGATCTGTTTACAAAATGGGTGGAAATAGTTCCCATTAAAAAGGCCGACGGGAAAACAATTGAGAGTGAATTTCACAAGAAAGTGATTTCCAGGTGGGGAACACCTCGAATTCTCTTATCAGACAATGGGACGGAATTTGTCAATAAGTCGATAAGAGAATTGGCTCAAAAGTTTGGCATTCGGCATATGACAACGCCGAAATATTATCCACAGGCAAACCCGACGGAAAGATACAACAGATCAATAAAAACTGCGATTTAAATGTAGCGAATGAAAAACAGGCTGATAGATATGATGGAAATCGGCGAAAAATCGAATACAATGTTGGTGATTTAGTGTTGAAAAAAGACAGAACATTATCGAATAAAGCTTCGGGAATTGCGCAGAAATTAAGAAAAGATTACGAAGGTCTATATAAGATTGTAAAAAAGATTTCTTCGACAGTGTACGAACTGAGGAAAATAAGAGGAAAATCAGTAGGTAATTGGAATATAAATGATTTACGGAAATATTATGGTAAATGATCAGGGAAAAATTAGAGAATGAATGTGAGAGAATGTCTTTTTTATTGTACTAATAAAAGATAATGTAGTAAAACAATTTTTGTATATTTTGATTTCAGATGGAAAGTTGGAACGAGAAATTTGAAAAAGAAAAGAGGGAAATAGTAAAAAGAGATAGAGAAATCTTTGAAAGAAAGATACAGATGTTGGAATGGGAAATTTCAGAAAGGAAAGGAGAATTGAGAGAGAAAGAAGAAGAGTTAATTCAAATGAAAAGAGTACTAAGAGAGATTAAACTAACCGAAGAAGAATTGGAAAGAGGAAAAAATTATGAGAACGTAGAAGAGGCAGCAGGAGGATTAGGAATTCTAACCTTAGGAGAAGAATGGGATGAATCCGAAGAGGAAGAGGAATCCGAACAGGAAGAGGAATCCGAAGAGGAAGAGGAATCCGAAGAGGGAGAGGAGTTCGAAGAGGAGCAAGTAAAGCCGAAGAGAATTTGGACGTGGGAAAAAGAACAAGAAATTTTCTTCGAAATGAAAGAGCATAGATTAAAAAGGCAAGATAGATTAGAAGAAGAAGCAAGAGAACAGAAGGAGGAAATTGATAGACAATGGCAGGAATATAGAGAAAGAACATTAGCAGACATTCAACTCTTGACTACAAAACAAAAGTTAAAAGAGAAAAGGGAAAAAATGAACGAAAGAGTGATGCCTTTGTATCATGAAAAGAACTCGTCAACTACTTCTTCAGACTCAGAAGAAAAATCAAAGTAGAAGAATGAGAAAATAGAAAATTATATTTTTTTGTTTAGGAGAAAGAGAAAATTATATTTTTACTTATGGGAAAAAGAAAATTATATTTTTTTGTTTAGGAGAAAAAGAAAATTATATTTTTGGTTATAAGAAAAAGAAAATTATATTTTTAGTTTTGAGAAAAGAAAATGATAATTTTGGTTGATTTTGAAATGTGTGATAGAATTTTAAGTTAAGTTAGAAAAAAGAAATAATATTTTTTAGTTAATTTGGAAAAAGAAAATTTTTTTTGGTTTGTTAATAATTGAGTTAAGGATTTGTAATTTTTTTAATCTTCCAAGAATAAGATTGGAAGTGGATGATAATAAAAATTAGACAAAAAGTAAAGGTTGTATTTATTTTGTGAACTACAAAATGACAGAATCTTTTGACTTTATTTTTTATTTTTTATTTAATTTTGTGGAATTTGCGTTTTTAATTTATTGTTTCAGATGGTTGAAAGGATAGTATCGTGGAAATGTCGTTTTTGTGGAAAAGCTGTCATCAAGCAGTTGTACTTATTCCACGATGAGTTTTGCGAGGAAAGGAGAGTCCAAGGAAAATTAAAATTGTTGACGCCAAGTAAGGACGGATCCAGATTTAAACCAGCCAATTGGGCACAGAAGAAGGAGAAAATTGAGAAAATTTTAGAAAAAACTATTTTTGATAAGAAATTTTTTTTAAAAAATTTAAGTAAAGAAAATGATATTAGGAATGAGAGCGAATTTTTAGTTTTAGATACAGATTACGACGAATTGTCTGATTTGTAAACCTCGTCCCAAATGGGGGAGGGGGGGTGTAACGGTGTGTTACAAATATTTAGGGAATTAGGGACGATTGTCGTCGGCAATTTCCGAAAAGGGCCGAGCGACAATCGTCATTTTCAGAAACCTATACGAGATCGCGATCGACGGAGTTAGTATTCTGTAACCCGTGTGATTGAACAAGTGCTCTCGTAAACGATCTTTCTGGTGGTGTCCGAAGTCCAGTTAATTATTCGAACGAGGTTCCCCGGTATTGTAATCCAGAAATCCTTGGAATATATTCAATTGTAAGTTGATTGGTTATCAAATATAATATTTAAATTTATTTGAATGTGTCCTCAATTTCCCTCATCTTCCCCTTCCTGAAAATATAACCCTTATCATCCGGGCAAAAGGGTTATAACTTTTAAACGTTCATTCAAAATTTGTGTTTTCACTGACTATTCTTTGAGTGCACTATCCTAATATTATAATACGTAAAAAAATCTTTATTGAGCTTAAAACGAACCTTTACAACTCCTTGCTCGGGGTTTTTAGTGTCGCTGATTACAAATCCGGTGTCAGTTTCTTAAAATTCAAAATGTCGGATTCAATTTGTCGGACAAAAAATTAAAAGCTTATTGGATTTGCCTAAAACTGGCTACTGGGAGGTTTTTGGGGTTGCTGAGTATGAATTTAGCATCTAGTTTTTAGAATTCAAAATAGCGGAACCAATAGTACGGCCTTTAAAAAATGTGAACACCAAAAACCACTGTGTAACAAGTTTTAAGCCGTATAGACGTGCAGACGTATCAATTTTGACTTCGATGAAGATTAACTCTCTCTTTCAAATGTTAAAAACCAGAAGGTCATAATTTATTAAAATATTTATTAAAATTAAATAAAATGAAAAGTCACAAATTAGGAAAAAAATTGTGTCACCAAGATTAGACCATAAATAAGCAAATGACACAGAAGTCTTGATAATGTGAATTATAGTTTCCGAGAAATTAGTACGCAACGGTACTCCAATTTCTTAAACTCGGAGTAAAACGCTGTCACGTCAGAAGACAGCCAGCGCGATAATAATTATAATATTTGTAAACTTACTTGTTTATTGTTATTCGTTTAGTAATTCGAATGTAGCAACTTACGCAAAAAACCTTTAATGTGAGGATAAAATATAAGAAACTGGATACGAGTGTCAACAACAATGATGATTTTGACAATCGGATAAAGGCGCTTGAAACTCGATAATTGGAACTTATTTGAAGTTGTAGATTACACAATTCATTGAATTTGCTTAAAACCAGTTTTAAACAAATCCGTTAAAATATTTTTTTTTCTCCGACATTTTGAATTTGCCATTTTAATATTTACTGGTTATATAATAATAGTTTATTTATTTTCAATTTGCAGAATTAATTTATTTTTATTGAAAATGAAATTATTCTTGAATATTACATTATTACTGTTATTGTTTAAGTTCTTGACGCAAAATGAATAGTAAGAATTCCGTCAGTTCAGATAAATTATACATATACAGTATCTTATACAATTAAACACAAACTTAAATAACAAGACAAGGCAAGAACGGGTCCAGAAACTGAGTTTAAAGGGGCATCGAGCGCCCCCTTTGCCCCTCCATGGTGGATCCGCCAATGACTTACGGCGAGGTTGATATTTAAAACTTACTTACATGCATATGTAAACTTACAAGTTTATATTGTGAATTAAACTAATGATGTTTCTTGAAAAGTTTAAATACCTGAAAATATTTTCTTACGTGTATTGAGAATTATAAGTAACTAACCTGAAACAACTAATACGTAAACTTGCTTCTAGATCTGTAGCGGACTGCAATTCTAAACCAAGACAGGCTTTGAAATAACGATCATTTTCCCTTTGAATTGAATATATTCTTCCACAAAATCTAGAAAAACCTCCTGGCAGTGGAACGCATACTGGTTTTGGATGCTTTCCTATAATAATTTAAAAATTTATTTTTAAGAGGTAACATTTATTATAATTTTTTTAACACTAATAACAGGCTTGCAAAATTCGAAATATTTTTCTTATTTTTCAAACCGGAGTGATTTTTTCCGTCTTTATTTTGCTTATGTGGGATTTTAATTCTCTTTTAGCGTTTGAATTGAGATTATATGTGACGGTCGACGAGAAATCATGGATCATGCATGGGGTGAACGTTTAACGAGTTTAATGATGCAGCAAAGCATTGAAACCAATTTAACATGCTTACGCTTCTTGCCTTGACAGTGGGGAAAAATTATCCTGTTGATAATAAAACTGCGAATTGAACTATCATCGAGGATTTTTGAATTTGGTTTGGATTTTTGATCGATCCTTATTGGTTAGGGTTTTCTGAAAAATGAGTTTGTGACATTAAATTTGTGAATAGCGATCCCGAAATCCCCGATAACGGTGTTTCAAAACGATTTCTTGAAAAAAAATTAAAAACTTATGAATTTTTTTAATAAAAAACTTCATTTTTCCCTGCATTTTCAATGGGAAATTTCAATCGAATGCTTTAATCTATCAAGTTGCAATTTTACAGAATTTTTTTTATACTGAAACCAAACTAGGGGGTTTTGTAAACAAAATGAAGAAGTCGACTTTTTTACGGACACCCAAGTGCTTATGCCCGATTCAGGTCGGGCAGTCATTTTTTATGATCAAATTTAGCTAAGCTTAATAATTCACTATGAACATGAACTCCGAATGTGTAATAATTCTGTTGTAAATGGAATAATTACAATATCAGTAATTCAATTAATTAGCGTTTATTCGAAATCCATTATTCACTATGTTCGAAATCAAATTCTAGTTTATACAGCCATGTAATTTAGTTGCCTATAATTAAGAGATTTCGTTCGTCTCAAGTATAGCTAGAATACAGATAGAGCTAGTCTATCGCTCAATGTCATTAAATTAGCATCACCAGCCAAATTATTTTAAAGCAATTTGTATAAATTCCGTTATACAAGTGATTGTATAATTATCAATTTTCGACTTATAAACAAATAAACAAATTATGTCTAACTCAAACAAACTCCCAATCCTAGAACATTTGGTCCTTCGAGCCGGATCGGTGGTGCATTTTAAATTAAATTGCAGTGAACTAAGGTGCAGTGAAAAGTGCAGTGCAGTGCCTGGAAAAGTGATGAACCTTGCCAAAACTGTTTCTTAACATAAAATATTCTCTACTTAACTACATCATCTGGAAGAGAAAATTTTGCTGAAACATTAAAGTTCTGTCTTGGATTTATTTTTAATTTTTAATTAACAATTCAATTCTGGATTTTATTTCGATAATAATTAAGACCATTAAAATTATCTCCAATTCGAAATTTATCATCGTCAACTTCTGCTATTGTTTCCTTTTGATTGACCTCGACATAAGTGTTCCTATATACAAATTCTTCGGCGATTATTTTCTATACTTGTGTGCTACTAATTCTCTACTCACACACTAGTATCACATTTTCGCATCGCTAAAGGATAATTATATGACACTTATACTACTGTGAAGCCGCCTGACTAATGCCAACTACTATCACTTCACTGTCAACCTTCTTGCACTACTACATCTGCATACTCGCCTGTACATGCAATAGCAGCTGCGAGCGACAGACTCTGATGCCTTTTACAGTTAATAAAAGGCTTATTACATAAAAAAATTATTGGATTTTTGAAATTCAAGTTTTGGACTTTGAACTTTGATAATTGGTTTCTACTTGAACTCATAACCACTACCATTGGATTGCACCTGCAAATGATTGCAACGAATTACTGACGTATATTAAAAACAATTTGAAACTGCTGCCCTTTGACCACTGTCTTTCCCATCAGTAAATTTCAGTACAACACACCTCAGATTCTACAGTCACAACATCGGTTTCAACTCCTCGACTTGTTATGTGAGTTCGTTCCATATTAACAAATTGTGAACTTCATTCATTATGAACTCTATTCGACGCACATCATGAACTAGTACTTATGAATGATAAAAACTAGCTAATTTTAAATTTTCTAATCTTAAAGTAGTACATGCGCTCTAACTAGTTATTTAATTGAAAATTTGATTTATAAACTTAGAACTCAATGTTCTCGAATTTGCTACAGTAACTATCTTGCTTAAAG
The DNA here is from genome assembly GCA_037103525.1 of Ganaspis brasiliensis. Lineage (NCBI taxonomy): Eukaryota > Metazoa > Arthropoda > Insecta > Hymenoptera > Figitidae > Ganaspis > Ganaspis brasiliensis. Next base: position 112,733 of record JAZKLR010000381.1, on the reverse strand, counting down.
GATCTAAACGTAATTATTTAATTATTATTTTAATAATCTCGAAATACAAAATATGTGCAAAGGTATTAAATTTAGAACTCAATTTTTAAACTTGAAATTTATTTAAATTGATCTTGCATTATCAATTTGGCTTCAAATAATTTAAACGTAATTTTTTGAATTTTTTTCTTTTTGACACTTTAATTGAATAGCGTATTGGCTATTTTATGGATTTCTGTTTCAAACAAACTAAAATTATAAATGTAAGAGAGTACGCCATAGATGGTCAACTATTTACATTCTATTATTAATTTACATTGATATAGTAACCTCTATAACTCCGCATGTGGTAACCTTGATTTATTATATTTATTGAAATTTTAGTTTTTTTCGGATTAAAGCTGTTTTTTCTTTAACTCAGACCTCGTTTATTGCTAAAATGGTACCTCCTAATTTACAAAGTGTTATAGCATCTCAAATAATCATTGCTGGTCACATTTCTAAAGCGTTTTTAAATTTTCAAAAACTCGGGAATGCTGCTATGACTGTGAGGGCATGCGAAGCAAGATTAGAAAATTTAGAAAAGAAATGAGATACATTTTAGGTACAGCATGAAATAATCTTGACTCTTGGTACACATGAATCCACTGCAGAATTAGACAATATTAAAAATAATTGGATTTTGATAGCTAAAGAACAATATCCTACACAAACGGGCAACTTCCTTGATAGATTAAAATCTTATTATCAAGCTTTATCCCGTAACACCTAATCTTCTACCTAGAATCAAAGATCCATAACTGAAAGTTTTTTTGGTGATTATCTTGAGTGGGCTAATTTTACAGATTTAATTTTAGATGCATGACAATAATTTTAAACGAGCTTGATCACCTTTGACAAAGCAGTACCAAAACTTAAGAATGTTAGTAAACGTTCAAATTTGTATTCTCTGTAAACTAAAGTCTACGAAATAAAAATTAGTAACTGAACTAAAGGAACTGTTTAACCATACCGATTATGCAATTGGTAATCTTACAGCGCTAAACTGAGCAGTAGATCAGTGGAATGATTGGTTAGTCTACGTCACTGTTCAAAGATTAGATCCTCAAACTCGAAGAGATTGGAAAAACTCTCTAGGGGCATCCACGAATCCACCAGATTTTAAACTATTAAAAAATTTTTATCTACACGCATTCGTACTCTAGAAACCTTGTCTAACTGTTCTAATATACCAAATCCACATATTCGAACAGCCAATACTCTTAATAAATCTGATAAACCTAATAAATCGATGAAGCCTCATCCTGACATTAATTCACCTTCAAATGCACAAAAAAAATCACACCAATGTCCTTGTAAGCAAGAACATTATCTAGGAGCATGTACAGAATTTAAGAGTAAATCGATACCACAAAGGATGGACTTCGTTCGCTCCAATTGCTTTCAAAGACATCACTCTCTGCTGCATGACCCGGTTAGGGTAAAATCTTATATAAAACCTTCTGAAGCGGACGGTAACTCGGATACTTCCTTGAACCAAAAAACTGTTCCTTCTAAAAGTACGGTTACAGAATATGTAATTGATACTTTAGTGACCAGACACACCCCTAGGCTCTTAGGCACTGCTGTGGTTAGGGTTTCATCAGGGAATGGAATGTCCACCTCAGCTAGAGCCTTATTAGATCCGTGTGCAGAATGCAACTTTATTTCGGAGTCTCTCACTCAACGACTCAAATTACCTAGAAAGTCTACCAACTTAAATATCTCGGGGATAGGAGCAACTTCCGCTGTAAATTCGAGAGGTTCTGTAAAACTTATAGTTTCGCCTCGTCATAATAACACTTCCTTTAATTTTCAGACTTCTGCCCTAGTGCTAACAGGATTTACAGAATATCTGCCTCCTAAATGTCCCTTTTCAAATGACTGGCATCGACTTGCCGAAATTAAATTAGCTGACCCCAAATTGGACTCAGGGCAACCTGTTAAGCTGCTACTTGGATGTAAGGCCTATGCTGTCATGATTCGACCAGGATTTAAAACTGGTTCTCATTCTCCAACTATTGCTCAGCAGCCAGCTCTGGGCTGGATTCTGACAAGTTCTGCTGAAAAAACCTTAAACTCTTGCAGCAGAGATTCAATTCCATCCCATCCTGTTATTAGTCTGCCTTTTGTAGTTCAAAACAATCTACCTCAGAATCTTCAGCGATTTTAGGAGCAAAAGGAGATTTTGCAGCCCCCCTCATCCTTCTTAACAGAAGAGGAGCAGGATTGTGAGAAATTCTTTTCTGATACTCATTCTCGCACAGCATTTGGAAGATATACGGTACGCCAGCCTTTTAAGGGCAATCCTGAATCTTTAGGTAAATCACGAATTCATGCTCTACGCACTCTTAAAGGCATAGAGCGTAGGTTCAATTATGATCCTTTATTGTACGATTCATACAATAAATTTTTGAATGAGTTCTCTGATCTTAAGCACATGGAGCCAGCTTCTACGAAACTTGAACATAATGCTTGTTACTACTTGCCTCACCATGGCCTTTTAAAAAATACTAGTACAACAACCAAGTTACGTGTAGTTTTTAACGGCTCACAACGTTCTTCTACAGAAGTCTCTCTTAATGAACTCCTACTCACAGGCCCAAAACACTAATCTCATATATCAGACATCCTTTTACGATGGCGCACAGTGGGGCCAAAGTCCAAAAAGCTGTCCAAAAGTCAAAAAATAAAGTTTTATTTTCAGAAATTGTATCCAACTAGTTTGATTGAAGAAGGATTTAAGATTATAATGCTGTTGGTCAAAAAACCCTTATGTATTTTTTCGACCCGTACTAAGAAGTTGAAGACTGTCATTTTTAAGCATACTATCCGCTTCCTTTTGTTAAAAAAATAAGTGTTTTAGTAATTGTGTGTTTAAAAAAGAACATGAAGTTAAAATTAATATCAGTAAAATAGATCCTTTAGGTGGAAGTAAGTACATTATATTTTGATATTGTAAGTCCAAAAAAAAAAAATTTATTCCATCATTATTAACTAAAGTTTTTAATAAAAAATAAAGAAAAATAACTTTTAATAATAATATAAATTAAAGGAAAAAGTTAATTGCCCGATGTTGCCCGATAAAGTTTTTTTTTAAATTATAGATTAGACATTTCTTTAACAGAATTCGTAAAAAAAAGTTGCCCCAATCTGCTTTTGCGTATTTTAGACAAATTTTATGAAAACATTTACGAAATTCACTTAATCTTTTCACATCTGAGCAAAATTGGATGTAAATATAAACTAATGCCTTACGATTCTAAGGATTTTCGAGGTCGCTAATTACGAATTAATTGTCAAATTGATAATTTTATAGTTGACAGCTGTCAAATCAACTGTCAACTTTGCAGAAAAGCAATTAATCTTAATAAAAATTTTAGGGCAAGCATTATCGGGGTTGCTGAGTACCAATATAATGTCAAATATTATAATTGACAGTTGACAGCTGTCAAGTCAACTGTTTTTATGCATATAGCAGCAAGAAGGTTTTTAGTGTCGATGACTAGGAATATATTGTCAAATTTACATTTTGACAATCGAAAACTGTAAATTACCATATTGTCAATATGACCTTAGAGTCATTACACAGCCCCAAAAAAAAAAAAGTGTCATGTACTTTTGACCGGAATACCCTAGCCCTATGTATTTTGACGCGCTGAACACGAATCCGAAGTCCATTTTGCTCCATCACGTCAGGATTCTTTTCTAACCTCAAAAAACATGTCGAATTTTGAGAGGTAGGCGATTTTTTAAAAAAATTTATGGATTTACTTCAAACTTGGTATCTGGGGGTTTTTTGGGTCGCTGATTACGAATCTGAAGTTAGATTTTCAAAATTTAAAATGGTGGATCCAATATGGCTGACGAATTTTGAAAAAATTTGAAGATTTACTTCAAACTTGGTATCTGGGGGTTTTTTGGGTCGCTGATTGCGAATCTGACGTCATAATTTCGAAATTTTTATGAAATTCGGTATCTTCAGGTTTTTAAGTTGCTGAGTGTGATTTCGAAGCGAGTTTCTCACATTTTCAAATATGACTTCTATTTCAATTTTATCATAAAATATTCCTTGGTAACAGATTGGATATGTTTGGTGCAGAAGCCAAATAAGAAAGTACATTGTTCCATTCTGCATCTTATTCCTGATAAATCTTCAAATTTTTTAAAAATTCGTCCGTTATATTGGATCCGCCATTTTGAATTTTGAAAATCTAACTTCAGATTCGTAATCAGCGACCCAAAAAACCCCCAGATACCAAGTTTGAAGTAAATCTTCAAATTTTTTCAAAATTCGTCCGCCATATTGGATCCGCCATTTTGAATTTTGAAAATCTAACTTTAGATTCATAATCAGCGACCCAAAAAACCCCCAGATACCAAGTTTGAAGTAAATCCATACATTTTTTTAAAAAATCGCCTACCTCTCAAAATCCGACATGTTTTTTGAGGTTAGAAAAAAATCCTGACGTGATGGAGCAAAATGGACTTCGGATTCGTGTTCAGCGCGTCAAAATACATAGGGCTAAGGTATTCCGGTCAAAAGTACATGACACTTTTTTTTTGTGGGGCTGTGTTATCAGCAACCCCTTAAAATTCTTTTATTTACTTGACTACTACAGACATTTCTACAGATGGAGATTAACAATTTTTACATTTTGTAAACAAATAATTTGTCTTTTTTTTAAATATTTGTTTTTGTTACAAATAAAGTTGCTATTTTAGAGTTTTAAATATTTTTTTAGTTTAGAAATAAGCATCATTAGAATACATTAGATTTAGACTTTCAAAAAAATTAAACGTTACTTTTATACAAATACTAGCCATTTTAGATTTTGTAAATCATACTTTAGATTCGTATTTAGAGACATTCAACCCACCCCAGACCAAATTTCATGAATTTAAAAAAAACTTTTGTAGGTTGACCGCCATATCGGATCACCCTCTTTAATAAAGTGAAACAGACATTAGATTCATAATAAAGTACCTCAAAACTCCCTTGAAACACAAATTCATGATTATGAAAAGGAAATTTTTGTAATATTTTAGCCAGATTGGATCCGCCATTTTGAATTTTGTGAAACAGACTTCAGATTCGTAATCAGAGACCTCAAAAACCTTCTGAAACCCCATTTCATAGAAATTAAAATAAAATTTTTGTATTTCGTCCACCATATTGGATCCGGTTTTTTGAATTTTGTAAAACAGACTTTAGATTCGTAATCAGCGACCTCAAAAACCTCCTGAAACCCAATTTCATGAACATTAAAATAAAATGTTTGTATTTTGTCCGCCATATTTGATCCGCCATTTTGAATTTTGTGAAACCGACTTCAGATTCGTAATCAGCGACCTCAAAAACCCCTTTATACCTGTCCCTCCGAAAATAGGAAATAGATTTGATATTTTGGCCAGCTTTTTGGCATTTGGCCCCACTTTGCGGAATAGCTTTTGGCGCCACGGGGGGTTCGGGGGGTTACCTCCAGATTGGGGCTAGGGTGAAACCCGGGCGGGGTAAAACTAAATCTAAAGCTATTTATTATATAACTTTAAGCAATTGATATTTTGAGGTTAGGTTAAATGTCAACAATGTCGATTACTGGTAGGTAATACCGAGTTACACCAAATTAAAAGCTCTAATGACACCGCGAACTCAAATTAATCTTTCAAGAGGCCCTTTTTCAGATGCAAATTATTCCATCAGAAGTATGAAATTTTTTAAAACGTGATACAGTCGAACCTGGATAAGTGAAAAACCTCTATAAGTGACGGCTCTCGCCAGGTCCCGTCATTTTACCATGTAAAAACCTCTATAAGTGACACTTCTGTAAGTGACCGGTCATTTTTTTGGCTAGACCTCTATAAGTGAAAGAAACTTTTCTCGAACCTCTGTAAGTGAAAATACTCTCCTTCATTTTTCTCGACTAGACCTCTATAAGTGACAGAAACGTCTCTCGGACCTCTATAAGTGAAAATCTCTGCTGCATTTCAATTACCTATAGGGCAGTAGAACTAAATAAGCAATCAATAAAATTACAATAGATAAAGCGGAACAAAGGCGATCTGTTGAAATAATAATAATTAGTATCTAGGAACGGTTCACCGATTTTTTGAATTTTCGACGAAAATTGATAAATCTGTTTTTGACAAAATTTATGAACTTAAGAAGCTTGTAAACATTAGTACAATTCAAAAACAAACAAAACTGACAGATTTCTTTCAATCAATTAATTAATATTCATGTATTACTTTTTGATAAAATTTTCTTTGAATAAAATATTCAATTAATTAAATTTCGTATTACTTGTAGATTAACAAAACCTCTATAAGTGACAGTGGCCGCTCTTCGACCTCCATAAGTGAAAACCTCTATAAGTGAAAAACCTCTATAAGTGCCAAAAAATTCTCGGTCCCTTGGAATGTCACTTATCCAGGTTCGACTGTATATGCATAAAATACATGCGATACGCGACAGCTGATATTCTAGAAACATCTATGGTGAGAAACGAATAATTAGGCTGGCGGGAATGTTTAACTGGAGAGAGAAACTATGCGTAAAATTTTTTTCAGTACACAAGTGCATAAAAAAACTGCAGTTTATTCGAGTTTTGGACACAAACTGTTGCAGAAAACACATTATATTTTAAGAATACAACATAATAAACAGATACTTTAGTCAATTAGAAATTTAATTACTTTTTTTTAATAGTAGTTGCTAGTGATTTATTCCATTACTTAAATCTACAAACATAAATAACCTTTTTTCAAAAACGGCTCCGGCGATTATTTTAATTTTTCTTGAAAAATACTCGGGAAGGTCCCCAGTATTGAAATCAAGAGGAAAATCCCATTTCGCTTGACCTTTAGTCTGAAGTTGGTTCAAGCACACCGTGAATACCTTTCTCATAAATTAAATTTAATTAAACAAACTCACTTTAACCATCAAGTTTGCAGTTTTAGGATTTGAGTGTCCTACATAACCTATTTCTTTGTTTTGACGATCCTATCTGGCCATTACTTATTATAATCTATGAGTTGACAAGCTTTAGTTGCTGCAAAAAAAGGTAGAGCTTTATACTTTTAAGGGAATAATGTGATTAGACCTACTTATTTGTCTTCTAATTCTTTTCTCTTATTTAAAAATATGCATCAGTAAGAAGAAAAGTTAATTTTAAAATTCGCTATTGTTGCCAAAACGTGGCTAAGTGTTTAATTTTATGGCTTTTTTCATTAAAAAAAAAATTAAATATAATACTTTTCTCTTAAATTGAATTTAATTAAACAAACTCACTTTAACCATCAACTTTGAATTTTTCGGATTTTAGTGTCCTACATAACCAATTTCTTTGTTTTGACGATCCTATCTGGCTATTAATATTTTAATCTATGAGATGCCACGCTTTAGTTGGTGCAAAAAGAGGTAAAGCTTTATTCTTGTAAGGGAATAATGTGGTTGGTCCTTCTTATGTGTCTTCTAATTCTGTTCTCTTATTTAGCAATATCCACCAATAAGAACTAAAAATGATTTCAAAAATTTATTATTGTTGCTAAGACATGGCTAAGTGTTTAATTCTATGGCTTTTTTACAAAAAAAAAAAAGAATTTTAATAGATTACCTTTCTGTTAAATTAAATTTAATTAAACAAACCCACTTTACCCATCAAGTCATCAGAAATGACATCGGAAATGATATCAGAATTTGAGACCATAAATGATAACATTTCCGACGTCGTTTCCGATGTCATTTCCGACGTCATTTTCGATGTTACATTTATGTCACATTTTCACAATTAATAATAATATCATTTTTATTGAAATTATTTCTGCTTAAGGTAGAATTGATACGAAAAGGAAAAAGAAGGAAATAAGGAAAAGTGAACTCTTTATAATATATTGTGGGACTCGTGCAATAAAAGGTTGTTTATATTATTGCACTATAATTTCTTTGGAATCCGCTATTTAAGCCACGAAAAGTTCACAAATATTTTATACAGCACAAAACAAAACGCTTTTTTGCACTATTCAAAAGAAAACTTAAAAAATCACGCATAACAAACAAAAATGTACATGTCAGCATCAGCATCGTACACCATGATCGCCATATTTGTAAGAAAGAAGAAGGGATATGATAACCCATGAAAACTTTCTGGACACTTCTCGTGGTAATTTTCACGGGCCTGAAGTTTCCAAAAATTATTAAATTGTTTTGCGAATAAAATTATAGTTTAAAAAGTTTCAAAAAATAAAGGGAACTTTATATTTTGCTTTGTCGTGAAATAAAAAATTGAATATAAAAAAGAAAAAATCTAGGTTCCTTGAAGGTCAGCGGACTCAAACCCCCGTCCACCCAGCTGCAGGGTAAACTCGAGGTCTCGAGCAGCTGCAGGGATGTGCGCCTTAACGCGTTCGACCAAATCGCCACTGACAACGTTTTACATGATATCAATTGACATCCAGAACCAAGAAAACCAATTTTCTGAGCGGCATATTACAAAAGATAATTATACGAGGTTTAATGATTCGTATAATATGTAATTCCTTACATAAAATAAATACACAATCACATAAATCGACAGCAGATGAACGGGATCATAATCTCTCGTATACGTTTGAGTTTTGTAGGGATTTTAACAAACTAATACTACTCTAATTAACAAAGAAACGAATAATAATTCATTTCTCAAGTAAAATAAATGGTTTTTCATTAAAAAAAATTCATATTTACAGGAAAAAAAAAATGATTTTTACCTAAAGTTTGGAAGTTGTGAAAAGTATTTTGCCATACTTTAACTACATTGCATTAATTAATTAATTAATTAATGAGTAATATTAATTATTATTAATGCAAATAATAATTTTACTCTTAATTTTCTAATAAAAAATTATAAAAATTAACTCTTTACAATTCTTGATATCGAAATAAATGCGAATATCTTAAAAATAGCAGAAAAATTGTATATTTAATTTAAAAAAAAGTTTAACAATAAATTAAATGGAATTGAATTTTTTTCAAATATCAATTATTAAATCAAAATAAATAAATTTATAGTTAAATTTAACTAAATTTAGAATTAAAAAATAAAAGGATAAACATAATTAATTAAACACTATATAATATTTAAACACAAACAAAACTAAATATAGAATTGTAGAATGTTAAAATGTTAAAATCAAATAAATCAAATTTCAAAGTAAACCTAAAGTTTGTCACTTAGATATTTTTTTGTTTAAAATCAGTTACGTTTGAAAAAATGTATCTTTAAATTAAAATTGGAGTCTACTTTCATAAAAGTTAATTTAACTGCATTGACAGAAACTAAATTAATTAAAATATAGTTAACCCAAAATATTGGACTAAAATTTCATACACTAAAATTTTTAGTAAAATTTAATTTAATTCTATCAATATAAATTAACTTGGAATGATCTTGTGATTAAATTAATTGGTATTTAGATCATTGGAAATTGAGATCATTAAAACTAAATTACATTTAAAGATTTAAACTTTTCAAAATAAAAATTTTCTGTGTAAATATAAATTTCATTTTATTTCAAATTCTATTTGGTCCAATTTTTATTGATTCAAATTGTAGTCTTAATTATTATTTTTAAAATTTGGACTGATTAAAACTTTAATATACAATGCAATTTTTTTGTACCATTAGAAGTTTTTATAAAATGGGTAATGTTTAAAATAATTTAAATATGTATTATTGGATTTTGAAAATATGTAAAGCTTATAATAGTTAAAATTTGTATTAATTAAAATTTTTATTAATGCAAATTTTAAGAATTAAAAGTTTAAAATAACTTTGTAATTCCTATACTAATTAAAGTTTAAATCAATTTAAAACCGTATAAATAATATTAAGTTTATATATGTTAGTTTGTAAATGTAGGAGATTAAAATAATTAGGTATTTAAAAAAATTTAATATTAATCTTAAGACTTTAATAAATAAAAATTTGAATTAATCGAAGTTAAAATAAATTTGATTCAATGCCTATTGATATTTGTAATTAAATTTTAACAAAACTATTTCAAATTTAATTTTTAAATTAAATTTGATCCTTTACAATTCAAATATCATTTTTAATTTTCTGATTTTTTTTATTTCTTCTGTGTTTAGAAATAACTTTATGAGAATTTTTATTAATAAATTGATAAAGAAATAAAATAAATTTAATTTTTTACATTTTTTTTTATTTGACTTATTGTATTTGGGTTTAAGGATTATAATTTTTACTATAGCAACATTAACGCGCGCCCAAGCGCGTGACAAACTTTCGATTGTTGATGGTCATTTGAAACTATAAATTTTTACCAATTTAAATAATTTAAATTACGAAATTGAAGAATATATCTAAAAAAATGACGAAAATAATTGATAGTTGAAAAAAAAATTCGAAAAATGACTACTTAATTACACAATTGAAAGGAATAGTTTAAAAAATTAAACAATGAATATTAAATTTAAACAAAATAGTTGAAAAATTATAGGAATAACTGTTGGAAATAAATGGAAATTAAACAACCTGATTGGATATCGAAAAAAATAATTGGAATAGAAAAAAAATCGGGCAAGTTCGAGTTACACTCGCACTAAAATCGAGGGTTCCGTACACAAAACAAAATAATTTTTAATATATTTGATGCTATTAAATATATAATATATAAATATATTATACATATTATAGATAATATAATATATAATGAATTTTTTTTATAAAAAATGGACCACCCCCCCCCCTCCCTATCTTCCAAAATATTTTACTTAGAGAGTTCAAATTTTGTACAGGAATGTATTGTCAGGTGTAAATTACATAAAAATTATAGAGAACGTGATGGTGATTGCGCTGTCAACGAATAATCCAGAGATTTTAGCAAATATCCATAAAAAATACTCAAAAATAATTTTATTTCCTTAACAACGCTATGATCAACTTCTACAATCATGTTCTCTACCATTTTTCTGTAATCTACAAGTGAAATTACTTTTGTGTACCAAATTTTAACTCTCTAAGTCAAATTGTTTAGAAGTTATGGGAGGGGGGATACGGTCATTTTTAGCATTTTTTTTAAATCGTTGGTTTTTGCTTAAAAACACTATCATAACGATCTGCAACAAAGTTCTCTACAGTTTTTTTGTAATCTATATGGCAAACTACATATGTATAATAAATTTCAGCACTTTAAGTACAATAATTTGGCAGATATGGAGGTGGCATTGTACACTTTTAGTGCATTTTTGCTAAAAAAATGACCGTATCCACCCCCCTTATCTTCCAAACTATTTGACTTAGGATGCTGAAATTTAGTACACGTATGAAGATTTACGTGTAGATTACAGGAAAATTATAGAGAAAATGATGATTATAGCGCTGTCAAAGTTATAACACTAAACTATGGCCCATATGTTAAAAAAATGCTCAAAAATATTGTTATTTCCTTGACAACGCTATTTTCAACACATACAATCATGTTCTCTATAATTTTCCTGTAATCTATACGTGAAAATACATTTGTGTACAAAATTTGAACTCTCTAAGTCCAATAGTTTGGAAGTTCAGGGGGGGGGGAGACGACCATTTTTTAGCATTTTTTTAAAAAAATCGTTTTTTTTCCTGAAAAACGCTATGATAACAGCCTGCAACAAGGTTTTCTATAGTTTTTCTGTAATCAACACATCAAACTACTTATGTGTACCAAATTTCAGCACTCTAAGTACAATAATTTGGCAGATAAAGGGCAGGAATGGTACAAATTAAACGCATTTTTTCGAAAAAATGACCGTATTCCCCTCTTATCTGCCAAAATATTTGACTTAGAGAGTTCAAATTTGGTACAAAAATGTAGTTTCATATGTAGATTACAGAAAAATTATAGAGATTGTTGTGGTGATAGCGCTGTCAAAGAAATGGCAAAAGTTTTCAGCCAAAAAATATCAAAATTTCTCAAAAATCTTGTTATTTTCTTGACAACGCTTCGATCAACCCCTAGAATCATGTTCTCTATAATTTTCCTTTTATCTACACGTGAAAATACATATGTGGGCCAAATTTGAACTTTCTAAGTCAAATAGTTTGGCGGCTAGGGGGGGGGGGATACGATTTTCGACAAAGTCTTGCCAATAGGGTTCCGTGCGTACACTTGTGGTGTACGGAACCCTAAAAAGTAATAAAAAGCTAAGGAAATAAATTGAAAATTTAAGAGTTGAATTAAAATTTGAGAAACTAATTGATAACTGAAACAAAAATTATATAATGACGAAAGTATTTAACAATTAAAAACAAAGTTAAAAAAATGTCTAGATTAATATACACAACCGAACAAATTAATTTAAAAAATCAAAGAATAATTAAAAAATTTTAAGGTAATAATTGAAAATTAAAAAATTTGTATAGGAAATAATTAAAAATTGCAGAAAATAATTAATAATTGAAGGAAATAGTTGAAAAATGATAAGAATAATTGAAAAATTGAAGAAAATATGTCAAAAATGACAAGAATTATTGTCAATTGAAAACAAAATTCAAAACTTGACTAGATTAATAGGAACATAAAAATTGAAAAACATTGAATTGTTTCTGGTCATTTACAATTATAAATTTTTGCAAGTACAAATAAGATTAATAATTTAATAAAATTTGTTATTTAAATAAACTTAATATTTTAGATAAATATGACTTTTATTCTATACAAATTAAAATCGCACCTGTCTTCAAGAAATAAACAAATAAGTAAAAGTATATAAAAAAATGTTTGAAAAGAGCACGAAATTTTTAATTTTATATTTAAAAAAGAAAAAATAATAAAAACAAAATAAATAAAAGGAGAAAATAGCGTGGGTAGATACATTAAAAAAAGTTGAAATATTTTTGTTGAGAGAATAGTTTTTGAACAAAATGTATTCAAACTTCTATACTCTATAAATTTGAAACAGCGAAAATTCGCTGTTTAACCAACCCAAAGTATACAGCTGTTTCAAAACACCGTATATACGCTGATCAAAAAGCGATTTTTTCACTGAATAACAGCGAAATTCACTAATTCACCAGCGTATATACGCTGTTTTAAAACAGCTGTATACTTTGCGCAGTTTCAAATTTAGAGAGTAACTTATGCGAACTTCAATAGTTCCAAACTTCTATCGAAGATTATTTCTATTCTTCAAAAGTTCTAACAACTCAAGTTTTAATTTTTTTAAATTTAAAATAGTTCCAAACTTAAAATAGTTGCAACCAAATGTTGAATCAAATTTATTTTAACTTCGATTAATTCAAATTTTTATTTATTAAAGTCTTAAGATTAATATTTAATTTTTTTAAATACCTAATTATTTTAGTCTCCTACATTTACAAACTAACATATATAAACTTAATATTATTTATACGGTTTTAAATTGATTTAAACTTTAATTAGTATAGGAATTACAAAGTTATTTTAAACTTTTAGTTCTTAAAATTTTAATTAATAAAAATTTTAACTATTATAAGCTTTACATATTTTCAAAATCCAATAATACATATTTAAATTATTTTAAATATTATAATTTTAAATATATAAAAACTTCTAATTGTACAAAAAAATTGCATTGTATATTAAAGTTTTAATCAGTCTAAATTTTGAAAATAATAATTTAGACTACAATTTGAATCAATAAAAATTGGACCAAATAGAATTTGAAATTAAGTAAAATTTATATTTACACAAAAAAATTTTAATTTTGAAAAGTTTATATGTAATTTAGTTTTAACCTGACCTTCAAGGAACCTAGATTTTTTCTTTTTTATATTCCATTTTTTATTTCACGACAAAGCAAAATATAAAGTTCCCTTTATTTTTTGAAGCTTTTTAAACTATAATTTTATTCGCAAAACAATTAAATAATTTTTGGAAACTTTAGGCCCGTGGAAATTACCACGAGAAGTGTCCAGAAAGTTTCCATGGGTTACTTCTAGGAAAATTCCTGGAAATATCGGTGCTATCTGGAATGTCATAAAAATTACGTTAAAAATTACGTTAAAAATTACGTTAGAAATTACGTTAAAAAAGACGTACAAAAAGACGTCAAAAATGACGTCCTCCGATATCCCAATTCCGGACGTAATTTTTGACGTCATATTTTACTAAATAAATTACATACTTTTTTACGTATTTTCGTACGTAAAAATTTACGTCATTCTGACGTCAAAATTGACGTACTATTTGACGTCGGAATTTTTAAGTGAGTACATAACCTATTTCTTTGATTTGACGATCCTATCTGGCTATTACTTATTATTATCTGTGAAATGCCACGCTTTTGTTAGGGCAAAAAAAGGTGGAGCTTTATTCTTTTAAGGAAATAATGTGATTGGTCCTTCTTATGTGTCTTCTAATTCTATTCTCTTATTTGGCAATATCCACCAATAAGAACAAAAGTTGTTTTAAAAATTCCTTATTGTTGCCAAAACGTGGCTAAATACATGCTTTTTTTATGTCCTAAGTGCGTCTTCTTTTAACCTATACATTCCTAAAAGTTTATATTTATCATACCTTCTTGAAACTTGGCACCTATATTTTTTCTGGTCTCTGATTACGAATTTTACCTTATTTCTACAAGTTTTAATATGGTGTATCCAAGATGGAGTTTATAGGATACATGAGATTAATGAAATGATTTGAATGTTGGTTCTAGTGGAATTTTTTTTATCACTAATTAAGAATCTTCTTTTCTATTTTGATTTAGTTAAAATCGTCGGCTGTTAGGAAAACTATGCATTTTCAAACAGAGAAATGAAGAACGTACTTCTTTAATAATTTAATTGTAAACGTGCTATATCAGAAAAACAAAACCAAAATGTGTCATTCTATGTAATATAAGTTATTGCAATTTTGTACTAAAGTTTTTTCAGATTGCATATTAGGAATATAAAGTTAATGTCAAAAAATTCAAAAATCGGTGTTTTCCAGCTCGCTGATTTTAAATATCACGTAATTTTTAAAAAATATCCATTTGAAATAATAAGAAAAGAAAATATTTATTATCTTGTGATTTTTTTATGAATTATAAAATTTACATAAATCCATCTATTCGTTTTTAGATAAAGAATATGTTCCTATGAATCGATTTCGAGTATTTTTCATAAATCTTTAATATTGATCTCAAAACTTTCTCTATCAGAAAGCAAAATTAATAAATTTATTTAAAAATTGCTTCTAAGGGTCTTCATGATTGCAGATTATGAATCTGAAATCATGAAAACAAAATCAAAATGACAGATCCTAGATCGCAGCCATAAAAAATAAAATACTGATGAATTATATTCCAATAAAATAAGCTTATTTTTTAAAATGTGCATAATGCAATTATGCTCATTTAAAGCAAGATGTTGTGAAGATTCTAAGTAAATAAAATTTTAGAATTACATTATCCAATTCTCTTTATAATTGACAAATAAGGGATTTTCATATTTATCCTTCAACATTTCTTTCAATAAACTTTTTATAATCATGTATAAAAATTAGGGTTGTGCAAAAAGCTGGAAATGTCGAGCCGAGCAGTTTTTTTTCGGGCCGAGTCGAGCCGCGTTCGAGCTTTGCTCGCGCCGGGTTCGAGCTAGCTAGAGCCCGAAAAATTTGTCGAGTACTCGAAAAATTTCGAGCCCTGGACCAAAATTTTAAGAACTCAACCTAACATAACATAATTGGGTCCCCTAATTTACCAAGCAATACATACATGCGCAGTAGTGTTCCACGTACTAAATACATGCGCATTAGTGTTCCAAGCACCAAACACATGCGCAGTAGTGTTTCCTGCACTAAATACATGCGCACAAGTTTTCTACACATTAAATACATGCGCACTAGTGTTTAATGCACTAAATACATGCGCCATAGTTTCCTATGCACTAAATACATGCGCACTGGTTTTCAACGCACTAAATACTATTGCACAATTTTCTACGTACAGTATATATTTAGTGCATGGAACTCTACTGCGCATGTATTTAGTGCGTAGAAAAATAGTGCCCGCGTATTTAGTGTGTAGAAAACTAGTGCTCATGTATTTGGTGCTTGGAAAAATAGTGCGCACGTATTTAGTTTGTAGAGCATTAGTGCGCATGTATTTAGTGCGTAGAAAACTAGTGCGCATGTATTTAGTGCATAGAAAACTAGTGCGCATGTGTTTGGTGGGTGGAACACTACTGCGCATGTATTTAGTGCGTATAAAGCTAGTGCGCATGTATTTAGTGCGTGGAACATTAGTGCGCAAGTGGTTGGTGCGTGGAACTCTACTGCGCATGTATTTAGTGCGTGGAACACTATTGCGCACGTATTTAGTGTGTGGAGCATTAGTGTTTATGTATTTAGTGCACAGAAAACTAGTGTTCATGTATTTAGTGCATAGGAAACTAGTGCGCAAGTGTTTGGTCGGTGGAACACTACTGCGCATGTATTTAGTGCGTAGAAAGCTAGTGCGCATGTATTTAGTGCGGGGAACACTACTGCGCATGTGTTTGGTGCTTGGAACACTAGTGCGCATTTGTTTGGAGCTTGAAACTGTACTGCGCTTGTAGAAACATTTGGGTCTTGTTCATGGCCCGAAATTTTGGGGCTCCCGAATCATTCGAGACCTCGTCTACTTTCGAGTGCTCGAATAATTTCGGGTATTTTAGAAAGCCCGGCTGGAACCCGACTCGGCTCGAGCCCGACGAAGGCGAGTGGAGCTCGGCTCGGCTCGAAGACTGTTAGGCTCGGCTCGGCTCGGTCGGGCTTCGAGTTTCGAGCTTTTTGCACATCCCTAATAAAAAAAGAAAAGTTCACGCGTGCCTGGGCGCGCGCTAATTTTGCTAGTTGAAAATAATGTACATGTTGGCAAGATGTTGATACTGCCTTCAACATTTATAGGATTATCTCGTAACATGTTAAAACAACATCAATATGCAATGACCATTACCTAAGTTAAAAGGAGAGATGTGAAAGAGAAACGAATAACAAATATAGAAAGTGTAAATAGTGACAGAATATAAATGTTTGTCAGAAAAAACATGTGGAAAATGCGTCAAATTCTATTGAAGTAGTAAAAGAAAGTATTAATCATAAAATATTAGAAACAATAGTAGTAAGAAGATATTTTTTAGCAATGCTAATGAGAAAAGTAAAAAAACTAAAGCAGAATATCAGAAAGAATATAGTGAAATGATGAAATTAAAACGAAAAAGAGTTGAAAACAAAGAAACAGAAATCTCAGTTATGAAAAATGTATGTTTAAGAAGTGAAACAGATTTACATTTTTCTAAAAAAAAAACACATTGATAGTGCTGTTAAAGAAGAAAAGAGAGATAATAATTCTGAAAAATTAATAATTTCTTGCGATTGTAATGAGACAAGTAAAAAAAGTCGTGCAGAATATCAAAAAATTTTGAAAGTCAGATAAAAAATTTTAAAGAAGTAAGAGGAGATGATAAGAATGAGAAATTACAAAGAATAGTAAGCCAGACAAAAATTGTTAACACCTCTAATCAGAAAATTAAAAAAAAGTAGAGCAGAATGTAAAAAAAGATATAGTCAAAGATTGAAATTGAAACCAGAAGTGTGCCATGATCAGGATGAAAATAATGAAATACTATATTCAAAAGATATGCAGGAGAAAGATGTAAGAATTTGTGGTGAGAAAATGAAAAAAGTCACGCAAAACAACAAAAACAATAACGTAAAAGATTAAAATTAAAAAGATTAATGTTATAAGGAACATTATCTTAGTACACTGTATTTTTGTTTGCAAAAGATGCAAGACTAAACATTTTGAGAAAGAAAAAGTTAAAAAAAATTAACTTATAATTATTGTTGCAGTCATGGTGGTGTATCGTTGCTTTCAGAAAAATACCCTCATGAATTAAGAAAATTGTTAGATGGATCTCATAAGATATCTGTCTATTGTAGGAATAAGATAAGACTTCACAATAATTCATTTGCTTTTGCATCTCAAAATGTCAATGTAGTTAATATCAATAATAGAAGGGGTGACCATTTTGATAAATAATTCAAGGTCGAATTTATGATCAAATCAACAATTTCCTATTTCCTGAAATTGATAATGATCCATCTTTTGGTCCATTATTCCTGTTAGATCTAGAGGAAGCAATTTGCTATATATTAAACAAACATGACAACTTATATGTGGATATATTATTTAGTTTTGACAAATTATTGAGAGATTGTAACGCATATACAAAGTTTTTTTTGATGATGTCTGAAATCATTGAAATGGAAACTGCGTTAGCAAAAAAGAAATAATGAAGAAATTCTAGAATTACAACTAATGTTTACTTTAAAAACAGGATTGGATAAAGGAAGGTACAATTTTTAAAGGTATAATGAAGTTGCTGCTATTTTTAATATGAATACTGAAGGTTTAATACCAGAGTCTTAAGTAACGATTTATAATACATCGATTAAACAATTGCAATCGGTTAGTCATTCAGATCCAAACGTTGAACCTTAGATATATCCTATACTTTATCCACTAGGAAGCAAGGGTTAAAGTCTCGATATGATTCGTACTGACAGTGACAAACCAACCAGGAAGCTAACTGTGTCCAGATCTGCTTATATAAAATATAAAATGAGAGTAAGAGATCATGCCTTTAATCAGTTTTTATATGGTAGAAGAATGTTTCAGCAATGGTTCGTTGATAATTATGTCAAAGTTAAAAAAGTTAGTTTAAATTTTTGTAAAAATATTCAAACAAAATTAAGAAGTGAAACTTACAAAGGATTAATTGATCATTTAGATAATCAAGAAATTAAAAATATTGTACCTGTTGGCAAGATGTTGATACTGCCCTCAACATTTATAAGATCATCTCGTAACATGTTAAAACAATATCAATATGCAATGACGATTATGTAGTTTTTCAGGGTAGACCAGATTTATTTATTACAATGACATGTAGTTCAAAATGGAAAAAAAATTAAGTAAATTTATTACTTAATCAGTCAGCTTCTGATAATATTAAGAGCTGAGAGTGTTGACCGGTAAACGTTTTAAAGTAAAATTTTTAAATTGTATTAGGTATATCATAATTTTTTATTATTATTCCTTATATTCTTCATTTTATTCTTTATTTTATTTAATTAATTTTTTAATTAATCAAAATTTTCAAATTGTTATACACGATGAATCAAAAATCACATAATTTTTAACTTATTGCAATGTCTACTTATCATTAATTTTCTTTTTAGGGTTCCGTACACCACAAGTGTACGCAAGGAACCCTATTGGCAAGACTTTGTCGAAAATCGTATCCTCCCCTATAGCCGCCAAACTATTTGACTTAAAAAGTTCAAATTTGGCCCACATATGTATTTTCACGTGTAGATGAACTGGAAAATTATAGAGAACATAGCGTTGTCAAGAAAATAGCAAGATTTTTGAGAAATTTTGATATTTTTTGGCTGAAAACTTTTGCCATTTCTTTGACAGCGCTATCACCACAACAATCTCTATAATTTTTCTGTAATCTACACATGATACTACATTTTTGTACCAAATTTGAACTCTCTAATTCAAATATTTTGGCAGATAAGAGGGGAATACGGTCATTTTTTCGAAAAAATGCGTTTAATTTGTACAATTCCTGCCCTTTATCTGCCAAATTATTGTACTTAGAGTGCTGAAATTTGGTACACATATGTAGTTTGACGTGAAGATTACAGAAAAACTATAGAAAACCTTTTTGCAGGCTGTTATCATAGCGTTTTTCATAAAAAAAACGATTTTTTTTAAAAAATGCTAAAAAATGGTCGTATCCCCCCCCCCCTGAACTTCCAAACTATAAGACTTAAAGAATTCAAATTTGGTACACAAATGTATTTTCACGTATAGATTACAGGAAAATTATAGAGAACATGATTGTATGTGTTGAACATAGCGTTGTCAAGGAAATAACAATATTTTTGAGCATTTTTTTAACATATGGGCCATAGTTTAGTGTTATAACTTTGACAGCACTATAATCATCACTTTCTCTATAATTTTCCTGTAATCTACACGTAAATCTACATACGTGTACCAAATTTCAGCATCCTAAGTCAAATAGTTTGGAAGATAAGGGGGGGGGGGATACGGTCATTTTTTTTCACGTGTAGATTACAGAAAAATGGTAGAGAACATGATTGTAGAAGTTGATCATAGCGTTGTTAAGGAAATAAAATTATTTTTGAGTATTTTTTATGGTTCTCTTTATTTTACGTTCTCTATCATTTTTATGTAATTTACACCTAAAAATACATTCCTGTACAAAATTTAAACACTCTAAGTAAAATATTTAGGAAGATAGGGGGGGGGTGGTCCATTTTGTATAAAAAATTAATTATAATATATTTATATATTTAATAGTATCAAATATATTAAAAATTATTTTGTTTTGTGTACGGAACCCTCGATTTTAGTGCGAGTGTAACTCGAACTTTCCCGATTTTTTTTTATTATATTATGTATTTCTTTTATTTCACATAATTATATATAAATGAAACATTATTTTAAGAAATAATAAAATTTGGCGTGCGCTTTAGCGCGCGATTTTTTTCTAGTTCATGAAAAAAAACGTATCTATTTTTTTTTAACTTAATTGATATTTAGAGGTGTACCCTTTTGCGAATCCTCATATGGGAACCAATTAGGAACATATATGGATTTCTATATTTGGGAATCCACATGGGAATCCATATAAGATTCCCTATGGGATCCTATAGGAAACCATATGGTGTTAAGTAGTGGGTACCCATATAGGTTCCCATATAGAAACCTATATGGGTTCCTATTTGTTATGTAATCTCATATCGTATCATATTGCATATGTTGTCTCATATGCAAGACATTCTATTTGTCTTGCAATCGCATTTGGGAACCTATATGTTTTTGCATGGGATTCGAAATAGTTTCCCATATAGGATCCTATTGGTCTTTGCTAAACACGAATTATTAAATTATGAGAATTTAACTGTATCAATATTGAATTGATATTTTTACTTAATAAATTCTTAATAAATTCTTAATAAATCAATAATAAAGTTTATCTAAAAAAATCACGTTAACCGCTCTATCTAACGCTTCCCTTCGGTCAATAAAAATTATAAAGGTAGTGGATCTTTCTCAAAATTATTATTATTCAATAATTCAAATATTGTATTCTGAAACAAGGTTATCCACATAGCAGGAAATAGGATTACTTTCTTTGAAGGATTATTTGAAGTAAACACAAACAATATTCTTTTAATTTTCTATTTAAGATCCATCTATAAAATCATTTCTATTACATTTAAAACATTCAAATTCCTTTATTTCAATAAATATTTCTTCATAATCGTTCTCTTTTTATAATTCTTTAAACTAAACTCATTCACAAATTTTTTAACTACTTTGCACTTTTCAATGTCGATGTCTTTCATATAATATATTTCAATGTATTCAATCAATTAATTTTTACTCACCAAAAATTACTTTGCAAAATCTTTTCAGTAGTTTTATATCTCTTTTGAAATTTCTTCAACAATCTTTTTAATTATCTCTTTTATTCTTTTAACAACCTTTCAATTTAATTTTAAATAAACAATAATCTGCCACTATAAATTTCACGACTCTAATTTCAATGTAAATATACTTGTTTAATAAAACAAACTCTAAACTCAGTATCTTGACAACAAGAATCTTTGTTACAACAAACTAATAGAACAAATACTTTTGTCAAAACTTTACTTTCTCACACAAAGAAAGGCCTTTCTATCCAGAAAGGCCAAGATTTCATCTGAAAATGCCTTTTTATACTCTGAGAATCCATTTAAATCTTCCTTACAACAATAATCATGTTTGTTTATTTATGTAAACTTATAAAATAAGTTCCGTGTTTAAAAGATCTGAAATTTATCTTACACAGAAGATTTCATTACCTCTTTTTCAGTTTTGAGTAATGTATATAAAATACAAGTTGAAATATTGCTAATCCCATTGAAGACATACGTATTGCATAATGTCTTAAATACTAATTTAACAGGCAACAATTAATTGAGCAATCAGTTTGACATTTTAAATCGTTCAAATTAAATAACGTTTCCCTGATATCATGTAATTATTGACAAATTATATGTTATAAAAAATACGTAATATCTCATTATTGAATAATAAAGAAAATTGTTAAAGAATCTCTCCTCAAGAAATTTAATCTTAAAAGCCCAGTATACAAAACCATGTTAAAAAACAACTCATTTGATCAATGTGCATTTTTACATATTATTCGATTTTTGCTGATTAAATTTTCCTTATTTGTTTTTTTAAATCATGCAATATAATTATTTAGTGTTTATTTATTAACAATTGTCAATATGCATATTGTTCAACCTTTTCATTTAAAAGTCTTTCCATATTTTATAACAAAAATCAAAGGATTTAGGTCAAAAACAAAGATTTATTCTTCCAATTTGAACAATACTTTAAAGAAAAATAACATTCTCTATAATGCAACATCCTCAATTTATGTTTATCCATTTCTTATTGTAGGTTATTTACCACTAATAAAAGAACTTCAATAAAATTCCTTTGACTTTTGTTATAAAATTAAAATAAAGAACATATTGAAATAGAAATTATCTTTACTAGTTATAACAATTAAAGAAAAAAAATAGATATAATGATAAGTAACGAAGATGATCGTTACAAATGCCCCCCTTCTATAGACTGTCGTCCCTTGACAGCTTAATAAACTCTACAATTGTATAATATAGTTCTTGCGTATTTATTCTTTACTTCTTCCCTAATTCTTCTGGATGATGTTAAATCGTGAACACTTAGGTTTTACATAATTTTGTAGTTTAAAAACATATCTCGCTGAAAGTTGTGAAAAATTTTGAGAATTCTGAATTTAAAATTGGTTTCTATTTTTATTATATATTTTTTATACATAATCTGATTTCTATATGTATCACTAATAGTATAAGAAACTACTTTACTATTTGTTTTTTTAACATAAAGTAAAATGACTTAGAAAACAGAACATAAAATAATAATACCATTAATTATATCAGAAAAATAATAAATAAAACTCTAAATTTAAAAATACGCACACGTTCCTGTTCTAATAAAATCAAATAAAATCAAAATAAAGAGTCAGATATAACCTTTATGTAGTTTTGATATATAAAAAAAAGTTCAAACAGAACGTAAATATATATGAAACGAAATGAGAATATTATAAATAAAAAAATATATATATATTCAACCTAGTTCTCATTCTTCCTCCCTTTTAGATATAACTGTAGTCCTCTGGCAGTTGCTATTAAAAATAAAAATAAATAATTAATTTTTAAAATTTTTTTTAAAAATTTGATGTTTCCACTCTTTTTTAGAAATTTTTTTTTTGAAAATTGATTTATTTTCCACTCACTTTTGGAAAAAAAACTTTTGAAAATTAACATTATTTAGTTAATTACATATCCCTTTTAGTATTTCCTAAAATAAAATATTAGTTGAAAAAAATAATAGAATCAAATTATTAATAAAATAAGAGTTATTTAACAAAAGTAAGGACAGACGGCTCTCGCCAGGTCCCGTCATTTTACCATGTAAAAACCTCTATAAGTGACACTTCTGTAAGTGACCGGTCATTTTTTTGGCTAGACCTCTATAAGTGAAAGAAACTTTTCTCGAACCTCTGTAAGTGAAAATACTCTCCTTCATTTTTCTCGACTAGACCTCTATAAGTGACAGAAACGTCTCTCGGACCTCTATAAGTGAAAATCTCTGCTGCATTTCAATTACCTATAGGGCAGTAGAACTAAATAAGCAATCAATAAAATTACAATAGATAAAGCGGAACAAAGGCGATCTGTTGAAATAATAATAATTAGTATCTAGGAACGGTTCACCGATTTTTTGAATTTTCGACGAAAATTGATAAATCTGTTTTTGACAAAATTTATGAACTTAAGAAGCTTGTAAACATTAGTACAATTCAAAAACAAACAAAACTGACAGATTTCTTTCAATCAATTAATTAATATTCATGTATTACTTTTTGATAAAATTTTCTTTGAATAAAATATTCAATTAATTAAATTTCGTATTACTTGTAGATTAACAAAACCTCTATAAGTGACAGTGGCCGCTCTTCGACCTCCATAAGTGAAAACCTCTATAAGTGAAAAACCTCTATAAGTGCCAAAAAATTCTCGGTCCCTTGGAATGTCACTTATCCAGGTTCGACTGTATATGCATAAAATACATGCGATACGCGACAGCTGATATTCTAGAAACATCTATGGTGAGAAACGAATAATTAGGCTGGCGGGAATGTTTAACTGGAGAGAGAAACTATGCGTAAAATTTTTTTCAGTACACAAGTGCATAAAAAAACTGCAGTTTATTCGAGTTTTGGACACAAACTGTTGCAGAAAACACATTATATTTTAAGAATACAACATAATAAACAGATACTTTAGTCAATTAGAAATTTAATTACTTTTTTTTAATAGTAGTTGCTAGTGATTTATTCCATTACTTAAATCTACAAACATAAATAACCTTTTTTCAAAAACGGCTCCGGCGATTATTTTAATTTTTCTTGAAAAATACTCGGGAAGGTCCCCAGTATTGAAATCAAGAGGAAAATCCCATTTCGCTTGACCTTTAGTCTGAAGTTGGTTCAAGCACACCGTGAATACCTTTCTCATAAATTAAATTTAATTAAACAAACTCACTTTAACCATCAAGTTTGCAGTTTTAGGATTTGAGTGTCCTACATAACCTATTTCTTTGTTTTGACGATCCTATCTGGCCATTACTTATTATAATCTATGAGTTGACAAGCTTTAGTTGCTGCAAAAAAAGGTAGAGCTTTATACTTTTAAGGGAATAATGTGATTAGACCTACTTATTTGTCTTCTAATTCTTTTCTCTTATTTAAAAATATGCATCAGTAAGAAGAAAAGTTAATTTTAAAATTCGCTATTGTTGCCAAAACGTGGCTAAGTGTTTAATTTTATGGCTTTTTTCATTAAAAAAAAAATTAAATATAATACTTTTCTCTTAAATTGAATTTAATTAAACAAACTCACTTTAACCATCAACTTTGAATTTTTCGGATTTTAGTGTCCTACATAACCAATTTCTTTGTTTTGACGATCCTATCTGGCTATTAATATTTTAATCTATGAGATGCCACGCTTTAGTTGGTGCAAAAAGAGGTAAAGCTTTATTCTTGTAAGGGAATAATGTGGTTGGTCCTTCTTATGTGTCTTCTAATTCTGTTCTCTTATTTAGCAATATCCACCAATAAGAACTAAAAATGATTTCAAAAATTTATTATTGTTGCTAAGACATGGCTAAGTGTTTAATTCTATGGCTTTTTTACAAAAAAAAAAAAGAATTTTAATAGATTACCTTTCTGTTAAATTAAATTTAATTAAACAAACCCACTTTACCCATCAAGTCATCAGAAATGACATCGGAAATGATATCAGAATTTGAGACCATAAATGATAACATTTCCGACGTCGTTTCCGATGTCATTTCCGACGTCATTTTCGATGTTACATTTATGTCACATTTTCACAATTAATAATAATATCATTTTTATTGAAATTATTTCTGCTTAAGGTAGAATTGATACGAAAAGGAAAAAGAAGGAAATAAGGAAAAGTGAACTCTTTATAATATATTGTGGGACTCGTGCAATAAAAGGTTGTTTATATTATTGCACTATAATTTCTTTGGAATCCGCTATTTAAGCCACGAAAAGTTCACAAATATTTTATACAGCACAAAACAAAACGCTTTTTTGCACTATTCAAAAGAAAACTTAAAAAATCACGCATAACAAACAAAAATGTACATGTCAGCATCAGCATCGTACACCATGATCGCCATATTTGTAAGAAAGAAGAAGGGATATGATAACCCATGAAAACTTTCTGGACACTTCTCGTGGTAATTTTCACGGGCCTGAAGTTTCCAAAAATTATTAAATTGTTTTGCGAATAAAATTATAGTTTAAAAAGTTTCAAAAAATAAAGGGAACTTTATATTTTGCTTTGTCGTGAAATAAAAAATTGAATATAAAAAAGAAAAAATCTAGGTTCCTTGAAGGTCAGCGGACTCAAACCCCCGTCCACCCAGCTGCAGGGTAAACTCGAGGTCTCGAGCAGCTGCAGGGATGTGCGCCTTAACGCGTTCGACCAAATCGCCACTGACAACGTTTTACATGATATCAATTGACATCCAGAACCAAGAAAACCAATTTTCTGAGCGGCATATTACAAAAGATAATTATACGAGGTTTAATGATTCGTATAATATGTAATTCCTTACATAAAATAAATACACAATCACATAAATCGACAGCAGATGAACGGGATCATAATCTCTCGTATACGTTTGAGTTTTGTAGGGATTTTAACAAACTAATACTACTCTAATTAACAAAGAAACGAATAATAATTCATTTCTCAAGTAAAATAAATGGTTTTTCATTAAAAAAAATTCATATTTACAGGAAAAAAAAAATGATTTTTACCTAAAGTTTGGAAGTTGTGAAAAGTATTTTGCCATACTTTAACTACATTGCATTAATTAATTAATTAATTAATGAGTAATATTAATTATTATTAATGCAAATAATAATTTTACTCTTAATTTTCTAATAAAAAATTATAAAAATTAACTCTTTACAATTCTTGATATCGAAATAAATGCGAATATCTTAAAAATAGCAGAAAAATTGTATATTTAATTTAAAAAAAAGTTTAACAATAAATTAAATGGAATTGAATTTTTTTCAAATATCAATTATTAAATCAAAATAAATAAATTTATAGTTAAATTTAACTAAATTTAGAATTAAAAAATAAAAGGATAAACATAATTAATTAAACACTATATAATATTTAAACACAAACAAAACTAAATATAGAATTGTAGAATGTTAAAATGTTAAAATCAAATAAATCAAATTTCAAAGTAAACCTAAAGTTTGTCACTTAGATATTTTTTTGTTTAAAATCAGTTACGTTTGAAAAAATGTATCTTTAAATTAAAATTGGAGTCTACTTTCATAAAAGTTAATTTAACTGCATTGACAGAAACTAAATTAATTAAAATATAGTTAACCCAAAATATTGGACTAAAATTTCATACACTAAAATTTTTAGTAAAATTTAATTTAATTCTATCAATATAAATTAACTTGGAATGATCTTGTGATTAAATTAATTGGTATTTAGATCATTGGAAATTGAGATCATTAAAACTAAATTACATTTAAAGATTTAAACTTTTCAAAATAAAAATTTTCTGTGTAAATATAAATTTCATTTTATTTCAAATTCTATTTGGTCCAATTTTTATTGATTCAAATTGTAGTCTTAATTATTATTTTTAAAATTTGGACTGATTAAAACTTTAATATACAATGCAATTTTTTTGTACCATTAGAAGTTTTTATAAAATGGGTAATGTTTAAAATAATTTAAATATGTATTATTGGATTTTGAAAATATGTAAAGCTTATAATAGTTAAAATTTGTATTAATTAAAATTTTTATTAATGCAAATTTTAAGAATTAAAAGTTTAAAATAACTTTGTAATTCCTATACTAATTAAAGTTTAAATCAATTTAAAACCGTATAAATAATATTAAGTTTATATATGTTAGTTTGTAAATGTAGGAGATTAAAATAATTAGGTATTTAAAAAAATTTAATATTAATCTTAAGACTTTAATAAATAAAAATTTGAATTAATCGAAGTTAAAATAAATTTGATTCAATGCCTATTGATATTTGTAATTAAATTTTAACAAAACTATTTCAAATTTAATTTTTAAATTAAATTTGATCCTTTACAATTCAAATATCATTTTTAATTTTCTGATTTTTTTTATTTCTTCTGTGTTTAGAAATAACTTTATGAGAATTTTTATTAATAAATTGATAAAGAAATAAAATAAATTTAATTTTTTACATTTTTTTTTATTTGACTTATTGTATTTGGGTTTAAGGATTATAATTTTTACTATAGCAACATTAACGCGCGCCCAAGCGCGTGACAAACTTTCGATTGTTGATGGTCATTTGAAACTATAAATTTTTACCAATTTAAATAATTTAAATTACGAAATTGAAGAATATATCTAAAAAAATGACGAAAATAATTGATAGTTGAAAAAAAAATTCGAAAAATGACTACTTAATTACACAATTGAAAGGAATAGTTTAAAAAATTAAACAATGAATATTAAATTTAAACAAAATAGTTGAAAAATTATAGGAATAACTGTTGGAAATAAATGGAAATTAAACAACCTGATTGGATATCGAAAAAAATAATTGGAATAGAAAAAAAATCGGGCAAGTTCGAGTTACACTCGCACTAAAATCGAGGGTTCCGTACACAAAACAAAATAATTTTTAATATATTTGATGCTATTAAATATATAATATATAAATATATTATACATATTATAGATAATATAATATATAATGAATTTTTTTTATAAAAAATGGACCACCCCCCCCCCTCCCTATCTTCCAAAATATTTTACTTAGAGAGTTCAAATTTTGTACAGGAATGTATTGTCAGGTGTAAATTACATAAAAATTATAGAGAACGTGATGGTGATTGCGCTGTCAACGAATAATCCAGAGATTTTAGCAAATATCCATAAAAAATACTCAAAAATAATTTTATTTCCTTAACAACGCTATGATCAACTTCTACAATCATGTTCTCTACCATTTTTCTGTAATCTACAAGTGAAATTACTTTTGTGTACCAAATTTTAACTCTCTAAGTCAAATTGTTTAGAAGTTATGGGAGGGGGGATACGGTCATTTTTAGCATTTTTTTTAAATCGTTGGTTTTTGCTTAAAAACACTATCATAACGATCTGCAACAAAGTTCTCTACAGTTTTTTTGTAATCTATATGGCAAACTACATATGTATAATAAATTTCAGCACTTTAAGTACAATAATTTGGCAGATATGGAGGTGGCATTGTACACTTTTAGTGCATTTTTGCTAAAAAAATGACCGTATCCACCCCCCTTATC
Organism: Ganaspis brasiliensis; assembly: GCA_037103525.1. NCBI lineage: Eukaryota > Metazoa > Arthropoda > Insecta > Hymenoptera > Figitidae > Ganaspis > Ganaspis brasiliensis. The sequence goes on along the minus strand of JAZKLR010000381.1, from coordinate 83,628 downwards.
TTCCAAACTATTTGACTTAGGATGCTGAAATTTAGTACACGTATGAAGATTTACGTGTAGATTACAGGAAAATTATAGAGAAAATGATGATTATAGCGCTGTCAAAGTTATAACACTAAACTATGGCCCATATGTTAAAAAAATGCTCAAAAATATTGTTATTTCCTTGACAACGCTATTTTCAACACATACAATCATGTTCTCTATAATTTTCCTGTAATCTATACGTGAAAATACATTTGTGTACAAAATTTGAACTCTCTAAGTCCAATAGTTTGGAAGTTCAGGGGGGGGGGAGACGACCATTTTTTAGCATTTTTTTAAAAAAATCGTTTTTTTTCCTGAAAAACGCTATGATAACAGCCTGCAACAAGGTTTTCTATAGTTTTTCTGTAATCAACACATCAAACTACTTATGTGTACCAAATTTCAGCACTCTAAGTACAATAATTTGGCAGATAAAGGGCAGGAATGGTACAAATTAAACGCATTTTTTCGAAAAAATGACCGTATTCCCCTCTTATCTGCCAAAATATTTGACTTAGAGAGTTCAAATTTGGTACAAAAATGTAGTTTCATATGTAGATTACAGAAAAATTATAGAGATTGTTGTGGTGATAGCGCTGTCAAAGAAATGGCAAAAGTTTTCAGCCAAAAAATATCAAAATTTCTCAAAAATCTTGTTATTTTCTTGACAACGCTTCGATCAACCCCTAGAATCATGTTCTCTATAATTTTCCTTTTATCTACACGTGAAAATACATATGTGGGCCAAATTTGAACTTTCTAAGTCAAATAGTTTGGCGGCTAGGGGGGGGGGGATACGATTTTCGACAAAGTCTTGCCAATAGGGTTCCGTGCGTACACTTGTGGTGTACGGAACCCTAAAAAGTAATAAAAAGCTAAGGAAATAAATTGAAAATTTAAGAGTTGAATTAAAATTTGAGAAACTAATTGATAACTGAAACAAAAATTATATAATGACGAAAGTATTTAACAATTAAAAACAAAGTTAAAAAAATGTCTAGATTAATATACACAACCGAACAAATTAATTTAAAAAATCAAAGAATAATTAAAAAATTTTAAGGTAATAATTGAAAATTAAAAAATTTGTATAGGAAATAATTAAAAATTGCAGAAAATAATTAATAATTGAAGGAAATAGTTGAAAAATGATAAGAATAATTGAAAAATTGAAGAAAATATGTCAAAAATGACAAGAATTATTGTCAATTGAAAACAAAATTCAAAACTTGACTAGATTAATAGGAACATAAAAATTGAAAAACATTGAATTGTTTCTGGTCATTTACAATTATAAATTTTTGCAAGTACAAATAAGATTAATAATTTAATAAAATTTGTTATTTAAATAAACTTAATATTTTAGATAAATATGACTTTTATTCTATACAAATTAAAATCGCACCTGTCTTCAAGAAATAAACAAATAAGTAAAAGTATATAAAAAAATGTTTGAAAAGAGCACGAAATTTTTAATTTTATATTTAAAAAAGAAAAAATAATAAAAACAAAATAAATAAAAGGAGAAAATAGCGTGGGTAGATACATTAAAAAAAGTTGAAATATTTTTGTTGAGAGAATAGTTTTTGAACAAAATGTATTCAAACTTCTATACTCTATAAATTTGAAACAGCGAAAATTCGCTGTTTAACCAACCCAAAGTATACAGCTGTTTCAAAACACCGTATATACGCTGATCAAAAAGCGATTTTTTCACTGAATAACAGCGAAATTCACTAATTCACCAGCGTATATACGCTGTTTTAAAACAGCTGTATACTTTGCGCAGTTTCAAATTTAGAGAGTAACTTATGCGAACTTCAATAGTTCCAAACTTCTATCGAAGATTATTTCTATTCTTCAAAAGTTCTAACAACTCAAGTTTTAATTTTTTTAAATTTAAAATAGTTCCAAACTTAAAATAGTTGCAACCAAATGTTGAATCAAATTTATTTTAACTTCGATTAATTCAAATTTTTATTTATTAAAGTCTTAAGATTAATATTTAATTTTTTTAAATACCTAATTATTTTAGTCTCCTACATTTACAAACTAACATATATAAACTTAATATTATTTATACGGTTTTAAATTGATTTAAACTTTAATTAGTATAGGAATTACAAAGTTATTTTAAACTTTTAGTTCTTAAAATTTTAATTAATAAAAATTTTAACTATTATAAGCTTTACATATTTTCAAAATCCAATAATACATATTTAAATTATTTTAAATATTATAATTTTAAATATATAAAAACTTCTAATTGTACAAAAAAATTGCATTGTATATTAAAGTTTTAATCAGTCTAAATTTTGAAAATAATAATTTAGACTACAATTTGAATCAATAAAAATTGGACCAAATAGAATTTGAAATTAAGTAAAATTTATATTTACACAAAAAAATTTTAATTTTGAAAAGTTTATATGTAATTTAGTTTTAACCTGACCTTCAAGGAACCTAGATTTTTTCTTTTTTATATTCCATTTTTTATTTCACGACAAAGCAAAATATAAAGTTCCCTTTATTTTTTGAAGCTTTTTAAACTATAATTTTATTCGCAAAACAATTAAATAATTTTTGGAAACTTTAGGCCCGTGGAAATTACCACGAGAAGTGTCCAGAAAGTTTCCATGGGTTACTTCTAGGAAAATTCCTGGAAATATCGGTGCTATCTGGAATGTCATAAAAATTACGTTAAAAATTACGTTAAAAATTACGTTAGAAATTACGTTAAAAAAGACGTACAAAAAGACGTCAAAAATGACGTCCTCCGATATCCCAATTCCGGACGTAATTTTTGACGTCATATTTTACTAAATAAATTACATACTTTTTTACGTATTTTCGTACGTAAAAATTTACGTCATTCTGACGTCAAAATTGACGTACTATTTGACGTCGGAATTTTTAAGTGAGTACATAACCTATTTCTTTGATTTGACGATCCTATCTGGCTATTACTTATTATTATCTGTGAAATGCCACGCTTTTGTTAGGGCAAAAAAAGGTGGAGCTTTATTCTTTTAAGGAAATAATGTGATTGGTCCTTCTTATGTGTCTTCTAATTCTATTCTCTTATTTGGCAATATCCACCAATAAGAACAAAAGTTGTTTTAAAAATTCCTTATTGTTGCCAAAACGTGGCTAAATACATGCTTTTTTTATGTCCTAAGTGCGTCTTCTTTTAACCTATACATTCCTAAAAGTTTATATTTATCATACCTTCTTGAAACTTGGCACCTATATTTTTTCTGGTCTCTGATTACGAATTTTACCTTATTTCTACAAGTTTTAATATGGTGTATCCAAGATGGAGTTTATAGGATACATGAGATTAATGAAATGATTTGAATGTTGGTTCTAGTGGAATTTTTTTTATCACTAATTAAGAATCTTCTTTTCTATTTTGATTTAGTTAAAATCGTCGGCTGTTAGGAAAACTATGCATTTTCAAACAGAGAAATGAAGAACGTACTTCTTTAATAATTTAATTGTAAACGTGCTATATCAGAAAAACAAAACCAAAATGTGTCATTCTATGTAATATAAGTTATTGCAATTTTGTACTAAAGTTTTTTCAGATTGCATATTAGGAATATAAAGTTAATGTCAAAAAATTCAAAAATCGGTGTTTTCCAGCTCGCTGATTTTAAATATCACGTAATTTTTAAAAAATATCCATTTGAAATAATAAGAAAAGAAAATATTTATTATCTTGTGATTTTTTTATGAATTATAAAATTTACATAAATCCATCTATTCGTTTTTAGATAAAGAATATGTTCCTATGAATCGATTTCGAGTATTTTTCATAAATCTTTAATATTGATCTCAAAACTTTCTCTATCAGAAAGCAAAATTAATAAATTTATTTAAAAATTGCTTCTAAGGGTCTTCATGATTGCAGATTATGAATCTGAAATCATGAAAACAAAATCAAAATGACAGATCCTAGATCGCAGCCATAAAAAATAAAATACTGATGAATTATATTCCAATAAAATAAGCTTATTTTTTAAAATGTGCATAATGCAATTATGCTCATTTAAAGCAAGATGTTGTGAAGATTCTAAGTAAATAAAATTTTAGAATTACATTATCCAATTCTCTTTATAATTGACAAATAAGGGATTTTCATATTTATCCTTCAACATTTCTTTCAATAAACTTTTTATAATCATGTATAAAAATTAGGGTTGTGCAAAAAGCTGGAAATGTCGAGCCGAGCAGTTTTTTTTCGGGCCGAGTCGAGCCGCGTTCGAGCTTTGCTCGCGCCGGGTTCGAGCTAGCTAGAGCCCGAAAAATTTGTCGAGTACTCGAAAAATTTCGAGCCCTGGACCAAAATTTTAAGAACTCAACCTAACATAACATAATTGGGTCCCCTAATTTACCAAGCAATACATACATGCGCAGTAGTGTTCCACGTACTAAATACATGCGCATTAGTGTTCCAAGCACCAAACACATGCGCAGTAGTGTTTCCTGCACTAAATACATGCGCACAAGTTTTCTACACATTAAATACATGCGCACTAGTGTTTAATGCACTAAATACATGCGCCATAGTTTCCTATGCACTAAATACATGCGCACTGGTTTTCAACGCACTAAATACTATTGCACAATTTTCTACGTACAGTATATATTTAGTGCATGGAACTCTACTGCGCATGTATTTAGTGCGTAGAAAAATAGTGCCCGCGTATTTAGTGTGTAGAAAACTAGTGCTCATGTATTTGGTGCTTGGAAAAATAGTGCGCACGTATTTAGTTTGTAGAGCATTAGTGCGCATGTATTTAGTGCGTAGAAAACTAGTGCGCATGTATTTAGTGCATAGAAAACTAGTGCGCATGTGTTTGGTGGGTGGAACACTACTGCGCATGTATTTAGTGCGTATAAAGCTAGTGCGCATGTATTTAGTGCGTGGAACATTAGTGCGCAAGTGGTTGGTGCGTGGAACTCTACTGCGCATGTATTTAGTGCGTGGAACACTATTGCGCACGTATTTAGTGTGTGGAGCATTAGTGTTTATGTATTTAGTGCACAGAAAACTAGTGTTCATGTATTTAGTGCATAGGAAACTAGTGCGCAAGTGTTTGGTCGGTGGAACACTACTGCGCATGTATTTAGTGCGTAGAAAGCTAGTGCGCATGTATTTAGTGCGGGGAACACTACTGCGCATGTGTTTGGTGCTTGGAACACTAGTGCGCATTTGTTTGGAGCTTGAAACTGTACTGCGCTTGTAGAAACATTTGGGTCTTGTTCATGGCCCGAAATTTTGGGGCTCCCGAATCATTCGAGACCTCGTCTACTTTCGAGTGCTCGAATAATTTCGGGTATTTTAGAAAGCCCGGCTGGAACCCGACTCGGCTCGAGCCCGACGAAGGCGAGTGGAGCTCGGCTCGGCTCGAAGACTGTTAGGCTCGGCTCGGCTCGGTCGGGCTTCGAGTTTCGAGCTTTTTGCACATCCCTAATAAAAAAAGAAAAGTTCACGCGTGCCTGGGCGCGCGCTAATTTTGCTAGTTGAAAATAATGTACATGTTGGCAAGATGTTGATACTGCCTTCAACATTTATAGGATTATCTCGTAACATGTTAAAACAACATCAATATGCAATGACCATTACCTAAGTTAAAAGGAGAGATGTGAAAGAGAAACGAATAACAAATATAGAAAGTGTAAATAGTGACAGAATATAAATGTTTGTCAGAAAAAACATGTGGAAAATGCGTCAAATTCTATTGAAGTAGTAAAAGAAAGTATTAATCATAAAATATTAGAAACAATAGTAGTAAGAAGATATTTTTTAGCAATGCTAATGAGAAAAGTAAAAAAACTAAAGCAGAATATCAGAAAGAATATAGTGAAATGATGAAATTAAAACGAAAAAGAGTTGAAAACAAAGAAACAGAAATCTCAGTTATGAAAAATGTATGTTTAAGAAGTGAAACAGATTTACATTTTTCTAAAAAAAAAACACATTGATAGTGCTGTTAAAGAAGAAAAGAGAGATAATAATTCTGAAAAATTAATAATTTCTTGCGATTGTAATGAGACAAGTAAAAAAAGTCGTGCAGAATATCAAAAAATTTTGAAAGTCAGATAAAAAATTTTAAAGAAGTAAGAGGAGATGATAAGAATGAGAAATTACAAAGAATAGTAAGCCAGACAAAAATTGTTAACACCTCTAATCAGAAAATTAAAAAAAAGTAGAGCAGAATGTAAAAAAAGATATAGTCAAAGATTGAAATTGAAACCAGAAGTGTGCCATGATCAGGATGAAAATAATGAAATACTATATTCAAAAGATATGCAGGAGAAAGATGTAAGAATTTGTGGTGAGAAAATGAAAAAAGTCACGCAAAACAACAAAAACAATAACGTAAAAGATTAAAATTAAAAAGATTAATGTTATAAGGAACATTATCTTAGTACACTGTATTTTTGTTTGCAAAAGATGCAAGACTAAACATTTTGAGAAAGAAAAAGTTAAAAAAAATTAACTTATAATTATTGTTGCAGTCATGGTGGTGTATCGTTGCTTTCAGAAAAATACCCTCATGAATTAAGAAAATTGTTAGATGGATCTCATAAGATATCTGTCTATTGTAGGAATAAGATAAGACTTCACAATAATTCATTTGCTTTTGCATCTCAAAATGTCAATGTAGTTAATATCAATAATAGAAGGGGTGACCATTTTGATAAATAATTCAAGGTCGAATTTATGATCAAATCAACAATTTCCTATTTCCTGAAATTGATAATGATCCATCTTTTGGTCCATTATTCCTGTTAGATCTAGAGGAAGCAATTTGCTATATATTAAACAAACATGACAACTTATATGTGGATATATTATTTAGTTTTGACAAATTATTGAGAGATTGTAACGCATATACAAAGTTTTTTTTGATGATGTCTGAAATCATTGAAATGGAAACTGCGTTAGCAAAAAAGAAATAATGAAGAAATTCTAGAATTACAACTAATGTTTACTTTAAAAACAGGATTGGATAAAGGAAGGTACAATTTTTAAAGGTATAATGAAGTTGCTGCTATTTTTAATATGAATACTGAAGGTTTAATACCAGAGTCTTAAGTAACGATTTATAATACATCGATTAAACAATTGCAATCGGTTAGTCATTCAGATCCAAACGTTGAACCTTAGATATATCCTATACTTTATCCACTAGGAAGCAAGGGTTAAAGTCTCGATATGATTCGTACTGACAGTGACAAACCAACCAGGAAGCTAACTGTGTCCAGATCTGCTTATATAAAATATAAAATGAGAGTAAGAGATCATGCCTTTAATCAGTTTTTATATGGTAGAAGAATGTTTCAGCAATGGTTCGTTGATAATTATGTCAAAGTTAAAAAAGTTAGTTTAAATTTTTGTAAAAATATTCAAACAAAATTAAGAAGTGAAACTTACAAAGGATTAATTGATCATTTAGATAATCAAGAAATTAAAAATATTGTACCTGTTGGCAAGATGTTGATACTGCCCTCAACATTTATAAGATCATCTCGTAACATGTTAAAACAATATCAATATGCAATGACGATTATGTAGTTTTTCAGGGTAGACCAGATTTATTTATTACAATGACATGTAGTTCAAAATGGAAAAAAAATTAAGTAAATTTATTACTTAATCAGTCAGCTTCTGATAATATTAAGAGCTGAGAGTGTTGACCGGTAAACGTTTTAAAGTAAAATTTTTAAATTGTATTAGGTATATCATAATTTTTTATTATTATTCCTTATATTCTTCATTTTATTCTTTATTTTATTTAATTAATTTTTTAATTAATCAAAATTTTCAAATTGTTATACACGATGAATCAAAAATCACATAATTTTTAACTTATTGCAATGTCTACTTATCATTAATTTTCTTTTTAGGGTTCCGTACACCACAAGTGTACGCAAGGAACCCTATTGGCAAGACTTTGTCGAAAATCGTATCCTCCCCTATAGCCGCCAAACTATTTGACTTAAAAAGTTCAAATTTGGCCCACATATGTATTTTCACGTGTAGATGAACTGGAAAATTATAGAGAACATAGCGTTGTCAAGAAAATAGCAAGATTTTTGAGAAATTTTGATATTTTTTGGCTGAAAACTTTTGCCATTTCTTTGACAGCGCTATCACCACAACAATCTCTATAATTTTTCTGTAATCTACACATGATACTACATTTTTGTACCAAATTTGAACTCTCTAATTCAAATATTTTGGCAGATAAGAGGGGAATACGGTCATTTTTTCGAAAAAATGCGTTTAATTTGTACAATTCCTGCCCTTTATCTGCCAAATTATTGTACTTAGAGTGCTGAAATTTGGTACACATATGTAGTTTGACGTGAAGATTACAGAAAAACTATAGAAAACCTTTTTGCAGGCTGTTATCATAGCGTTTTTCATAAAAAAAACGATTTTTTTTAAAAAATGCTAAAAAATGGTCGTATCCCCCCCCCCCTGAACTTCCAAACTATAAGACTTAAAGAATTCAAATTTGGTACACAAATGTATTTTCACGTATAGATTACAGGAAAATTATAGAGAACATGATTGTATGTGTTGAACATAGCGTTGTCAAGGAAATAACAATATTTTTGAGCATTTTTTTAACATATGGGCCATAGTTTAGTGTTATAACTTTGACAGCACTATAATCATCACTTTCTCTATAATTTTCCTGTAATCTACACGTAAATCTACATACGTGTACCAAATTTCAGCATCCTAAGTCAAATAGTTTGGAAGATAAGGGGGGGGGGGATACGGTCATTTTTTTTCACGTGTAGATTACAGAAAAATGGTAGAGAACATGATTGTAGAAGTTGATCATAGCGTTGTTAAGGAAATAAAATTATTTTTGAGTATTTTTTATGGTTCTCTTTATTTTACGTTCTCTATCATTTTTATGTAATTTACACCTAAAAATACATTCCTGTACAAAATTTAAACACTCTAAGTAAAATATTTAGGAAGATAGGGGGGGGGTGGTCCATTTTGTATAAAAAATTAATTATAATATATTTATATATTTAATAGTATCAAATATATTAAAAATTATTTTGTTTTGTGTACGGAACCCTCGATTTTAGTGCGAGTGTAACTCGAACTTTCCCGATTTTTTTTTATTATATTATGTATTTCTTTTATTTCACATAATTATATATAAATGAAACATTATTTTAAGAAATAATAAAATTTGGCGTGCGCTTTAGCGCGCGATTTTTTTCTAGTTCATGAAAAAAAACGTATCTATTTTTTTTTAACTTAATTGATATTTAGAGGTGTACCCTTTTGCGAATCCTCATATGGGAACCAATTAGGAACATATATGGATTTCTATATTTGGGAATCCACATGGGAATCCATATAAGATTCCCTATGGGATCCTATAGGAAACCATATGGTGTTAAGTAGTGGGTACCCATATAGGTTCCCATATAGAAACCTATATGGGTTCCTATTTGTTATGTAATCTCATATCGTATCATATTGCATATGTTGTCTCATATGCAAGACATTCTATTTGTCTTGCAATCGCATTTGGGAACCTATATGTTTTTGCATGGGATTCGAAATAGTTTCCCATATAGGATCCTATTGGTCTTTGCTAAACACGAATTATTAAATTATGAGAATTTAACTGTATCAATATTGAATTGATATTTTTACTTAATAAATTCTTAATAAATTCTTAATAAATCAATAATAAAGTTTATCTAAAAAAATCACGTTAACCGCTCTATCTAACGCTTCCCTTCGGTCAATAAAAATTATAAAGGTAGTGGATCTTTCTCAAAATTATTATTATTCAATAATTCAAATATTGTATTCTGAAACAAGGTTATCCACATAGCAGGAAATAGGATTACTTTCTTTGAAGGATTATTTGAAGTAAACACAAACAATATTCTTTTAATTTTCTATTTAAGATCCATCTATAAAATCATTTCTATTACATTTAAAACATTCAAATTCCTTTATTTCAATAAATATTTCTTCATAATCGTTCTCTTTTTATAATTCTTTAAACTAAACTCATTCACAAATTTTTTAACTACTTTGCACTTTTCAATGTCGATGTCTTTCATATAATATATTTCAATGTATTCAATCAATTAATTTTTACTCACCAAAAATTACTTTGCAAAATCTTTTCAGTAGTTTTATATCTCTTTTGAAATTTCTTCAACAATCTTTTTAATTATCTCTTTTATTCTTTTAACAACCTTTCAATTTAATTTTAAATAAACAATAATCTGCCACTATAAATTTCACGACTCTAATTTCAATGTAAATATACTTGTTTAATAAAACAAACTCTAAACTCAGTATCTTGACAACAAGAATCTTTGTTACAACAAACTAATAGAACAAATACTTTTGTCAAAACTTTACTTTCTCACACAAAGAAAGGCCTTTCTATCCAGAAAGGCCAAGATTTCATCTGAAAATGCCTTTTTATACTCTGAGAATCCATTTAAATCTTCCTTACAACAATAATCATGTTTGTTTATTTATGTAAACTTATAAAATAAGTTCCGTGTTTAAAAGATCTGAAATTTATCTTACACAGAAGATTTCATTACCTCTTTTTCAGTTTTGAGTAATGTATATAAAATACAAGTTGAAATATTGCTAATCCCATTGAAGACATACGTATTGCATAATGTCTTAAATACTAATTTAACAGGCAACAATTAATTGAGCAATCAGTTTGACATTTTAAATCGTTCAAATTAAATAACGTTTCCCTGATATCATGTAATTATTGACAAATTATATGTTATAAAAAATACGTAATATCTCATTATTGAATAATAAAGAAAATTGTTAAAGAATCTCTCCTCAAGAAATTTAATCTTAAAAGCCCAGTATACAAAACCATGTTAAAAAACAACTCATTTGATCAATGTGCATTTTTACATATTATTCGATTTTTGCTGATTAAATTTTCCTTATTTGTTTTTTTAAATCATGCAATATAATTATTTAGTGTTTATTTATTAACAATTGTCAATATGCATATTGTTCAACCTTTTCATTTAAAAGTCTTTCCATATTTTATAACAAAAATCAAAGGATTTAGGTCAAAAACAAAGATTTATTCTTCCAATTTGAACAATACTTTAAAGAAAAATAACATTCTCTATAATGCAACATCCTCAATTTATGTTTATCCATTTCTTATTGTAGGTTATTTACCACTAATAAAAGAACTTCAATAAAATTCCTTTGACTTTTGTTATAAAATTAAAATAAAGAACATATTGAAATAGAAATTATCTTTACTAGTTATAACAATTAAAGAAAAAAAATAGATATAATGATAAGTAACGAAGATGATCGTTACAAATGCCCCCCTTCTATAGACTGTCGTCCCTTGACAGCTTAATAAACTCTACAATTGTATAATATAGTTCTTGCGTATTTATTCTTTACTTCTTCCCTAATTCTTCTGGATGATGTTAAATCGTGAACACTTAGGTTTTACATAATTTTGTAGTTTAAAAACATATCTCGCTGAAAGTTGTGAAAAATTTTGAGAATTCTGAATTTAAAATTGGTTTCTATTTTTATTATATATTTTTTATACATAATCTGATTTCTATATGTATCACTAATAGTATAAGAAACTACTTTACTATTTGTTTTTTTAACATAAAGTAAAATGACTTAGAAAACAGAACATAAAATAATAATACCATTAATTATATCAGAAAAATAATAAATAAAACTCTAAATTTAAAAATACGCACACGTTCCTGTTCTAATAAAATCAAATAAAATCAAAATAAAGAGTCAGATATAACCTTTATGTAGTTTTGATATATAAAAAAAAGTTCAAACAGAACGTAAATATATATGAAACGAAATGAGAATATTATAAATAAAAAAATATATATATATTCAACCTAGTTCTCATTCTTCCTCCCTTTTAGATATAACTGTAGTCCTCTGGCAGTTGCTATTAAAAATAAAAATAAATAATTAATTTTTAAAATTTTTTTTAAAAATTTGATGTTTCCACTCTTTTTTAGAAATTTTTTTTTTGAAAATTGATTTATTTTCCACTCACTTTTGGAAAAAAAACTTTTGAAAATTAACATTATTTAGTTAATTACATATCCCTTTTAGTATTTCCTAAAATAAAATATTAGTTGAAAAAAATAATAGAATCAAATTATTAATAAAATAAGAGTTATTTAACAAAAGTAAGGACAGAAAAATAAAATAATAATTTTAATATTGTAATAAAAGAAGATTTTTATAAAATCATATATAATCAGAGAAAAAAAACGTACACACTCTTAAATAAAATAGTTAATGAACTAAAGCCATTAGTAAAAATACATTATATCTATTTTCATGTCTTATATATATACATTTTATATATATATATATATATTATAGACACTCTTTTATATAGAGCTACCACCCGTAGCAATCGTGTAAAGCTGGAGAATCGATTAAACAATGCATAGAGGTTTACGGTGATTCGAGTTACGTGGCTTCGTTTCTCGACATATTTTTCAAAGTCTTTATCGTCCAACGAAACAGGAGCTGGGAGCTTCTTCCTGCCGAAGAACTCGGAATCAACCATGATGGTCCAGTCCACCACAGGGTATGCTAAGCCAATTCGAAAAGACTCAGTCCGTGGAAGGCACAATCGTCCGAGTTGTTAAGTCCTGGAACTAGTCGCCACTGAGCATGTGGTAGCAGTTCGTGTATAAGGCAGACACGATTGTAGACATATTCCTTCCATTTGGACATATTAACTTTGCCAGCAATAAGGCAGCTGAGAGTTCAAGACGAGGGACAGTTTGTCGTTTAATATGAGCTACTTTGTTTTGGCGCAAAGTAACGAAGCACTGACTGAGCTATCGGTTTTAACACGTAAATATACGACAGTCGCTAAGCCCGCCAATGAGACATCAGAGAAACCATGGACTTCAATCTGTGCGTTAGGGGTAGAACCAACCCATCGTGGAATCTTGAAAGAGGAAAGATCAGGCAATTGTTGGATGAACAAAGACCACTGCCTTGCTACGTTCTGAGGAACAGTTTCATTCCAACCGAACTTAATGCTTCACAATTCCTGGTGTATGGATTTAGCCCAAAGAGTTACGGGGGCGATTAGACCAAGGGGGTCAAATATTTTGGCAATAGTGGAAAAAATCTGCCGTTTTGTGATAGGTGAAGTCAGAGACGGAGGGAAATGGAAGTTGTCGTCTGACGGTTGCCATAAAAGTCCAAGCGTTGGCACAGAAATGGACTCATCAAGATTTAAACTATCGAGAAGGGGTAAGTTATCGAAAGAGAATCTTTGCAAGACTTGCGGATGGTTCGTAGCCCATTTGTGCAACTGGAAACTGCCAGACTTGCATAGTTGATCCACCTGAATGGCGACGGATCGAGTTTCCACAATCGAGTCACCACCTTCAAGCACATCATCAACATACCGACCCTTACTTATAGCGGTGATGGCTAAAGGAAATCAATCTCCTTCGTCTATAATCATTTGATTTACAACGCGAGGAGCGAGAAAATGTCTGTCTGGAGTTCGGGCCAGAGTAAAGAATGTTATTTAAGGCGACACGGTTACTGGTCTTCTGAGAAATTTTGGTAGCCTTGAAGCAAATTATAGTTTGATGCGTATCGGCAAGTATTGCGATCAAAAATTTTTAAAGCATCTGAGCGAGATTCCCCAAGATTATGGGGTGAAGACCTAAAAGGTAATCTAACGCAGTATTTGCCTGATGGAAGACGGGTATAGGTCGATTAAAATAAGTTCTCGCAATCCTGGTCAAGAGTAGTGAGAGTCGGTTTAGTGAGAGCAACTTCTTCTTGGCGCCAAAAGCGCTCAAGTAGCTCATACAAATCTCTATCTGCTAAAGAATGATAAGAGTGAAGAGAAGCAGATGACAGGTTTTGTCCAGTTGGACCAGAAAGAATCCAGCCAAAGATGGTTGATTGAGCCATAGGACAATTTTCAGAACCCTTTTTTAATCCGGGTTGGATGATACGCACATATGTGCCAGAACCTAGAATAAAGTCAACAGGAGAGGGATCACAATAAGACGGGTCAGAAAGACATAGTCCGTTTAGATAGGGCCAAGACTGTGGAGAAATCTTGGAAATAGGAAGCAGCCTAGTGGGTTTTGATAATATCTCAGTGGAGACTGTGCAATGTATGTCAGCTTTAAGGGGGTTGACTCGTGTGACGACCACTTTTTCAACTGTTTTTTGGGATTTTTTTCTGAAGGGCGATTAAAACTTACAACTTTGAATTTTCTACCATAGATTTAGTAACTATTGAAGTAAATTCCGAAATTTTTTGAAGTCAAAATAATGAAAACTTTACGTGATACAGCGCGGGGAAGTAATTCATTTGAAAAAAATACAGCATTGGTCGCCACGATTCCGACCGTCTGAGTGGTCTAAAATAAAAAAATAAAAAATAATTTTAATCTGTGTCACTGTAGCTACGAGCTGAACTAGGATTATTTAAAAATATTAAAAAATAACATTTTTACGCGACTTTGAATTTTTATTTCTGAAAAAAAAACTCTATTTTGGGCCTGTTTTCTTGTATAAAAAAAACGACGTTACCTTTTTTAATTATCGTGGTTCAGTTTGTAGCCGCATATGTGCTGAAGATGCCCTATTTTCAAGGTGATCGATCAAATCGTTTTTGAAATATCATGGCGACGAGTTGAAAAAAAGTGGTTTCAAGAAAAGCGCATTTGAAAGCTCAAGTACGAAGAAGGCCGTGAATTTGGAACCATTACTGAAACAACTGTTATATTCAAAAATTTATTTTAGGAAACTAAAGGTTTTCTAAATGTATTTATTTCTTACTTATATAAATGTGTATGGAATAATAAAATTCGTGGATAAAAAACCAAAGCGAGAAAGCTTCAATACCAGTTGAAAGCTCGACCACGCGCTCGAACATCATGCGTTCTCACTGTAAAAACTTTTTAACAACGACAAATATGTCAAAATCGGTTACCCACATATTCTGCATATGTTATAGGTGCGATATATGAAAAATAAAAAAATTCGATTTTTCGATTTTATTACACGGATCAACCTCCTTAAACACTGATTGGAGTTTGAGAAATGTGGAACCTTTTGATTTACCGGATGGATGATCTCCAGCTCCGATAATTAGGACAGGAGAGCAAGCACAAGCACAACGCTAGTCTTTGATTGTAAATCAGAGTCGTGAATGGTTATATGGTGCTTCTTCCCACATTTAAGGCAGGGCATTTTATTCAGGGCATCTTATAGTCGGGTGTGACTGGGCGCATATGGGACATTTATAAGGTGACGATGAAGACGACTGGGTAGTCAGTCCCTTGAGGAAAAAGGATTTCGATTTCACGGAAGCATGAAAAGGCCCGCCAGAAGTGGATGCTCGATCGAGAGCTTGACGGGATCGCAGACGGCATAAGAGGAATTGATTTAGTTGTTTCCACGTAGGGTAGTTAGAGCTTGATCCTAATTCCAACTCCCATGCCCGAAAGGATGCTGGATCAAGAAATCGGTTTGTGAGGTTGATTAAGATCGAGTCCTAATGTTTTACGGGTTGATTAATCAGAATGCGTTTATTGTCATAAAATGCGACCACGTCATCCCAGGCTTTTGTAAAGTTATGACCGATTAGAGGGGTGTGCTTCAAGAGTGAAGCTGCAGCTCTATAAAGGCTTGTTTTAAGATATTACAGCTTCTCGATTGGAGACAAAGTATCATTGTTAATCACCAAGGCCGTAAACAAATCCTTGAAGCTCAACCAGTCATTCCGAGTGCCAACAAATTTAGGTAAATCTAAACGAGGAAGTCGATTGATTTGGGAATAAGTTGATTGGAGTAGTTCAAATCTGAGCACAGGGGCGTGATGGAAGAGGAGCAGTATCGATCGCGTCGAGAAGGTCACCCATTTTCTCGACGTTATCAAGAAATGAATCACGCGTAACCTTCGCGTAACCTAAATACTTTATCAGAAAAGTAATGATCATTTTTTATTTCCTGTTGTTCCGTAGCAGGCAAAAGGGCAAGGTCGATAACAAGGCTCTTGTGATGAATTCAAAGTTCTTCCCCGTCAGTATTAAGAGAGGATAGTCGAGTGTCGATTCGACGACGAAAGATATTCGACTCACCGACCCGGTAGAGATCAACAAGGGCAGCTTGGATTTGAGCAGCTAATGAATTTAGATGTGCCAAGGAGGCACGAAATTGACCACCTGTCCTCATGTTGACAAGCCGCGGTAATCTCACAACGTCAGAATCCCGAACGAGCTCCCAAAATAATGTATTGTTGTAAAAACATAAAAAATAAACGGATAAAGGAAAGCGAGGTTGGGAAGGTCACCTGCCTGTTATGGTCAACACAAGAACAAGTTCGCAATTAAAAATTAAGATAATTTATTTCAGACAGTAGGCATGACTTACATATAGATGCACAAGTTACAAAACCAAGAACAAACTACAAAAGCTAGAAAAAGTAGAGGTTCAGGAAACAGATGTGAAATTAGAGGCGATAAAGCTGGACTCATTTGATGAGGTCCACCGAGTGAGGCCAATGATTTGAAACAAGGTTGGTGAAAGCCCAGTCTAACATGTGAGCGATCACCCCGAAGCTGCTTAAACAAATTTAAAGGCCGTTCTACATGGGTGCCAAACTCAGCGTTGCGGCAATTTGTCGCCCTCCCACCATAGGTACCTTGTCGCCTGAATTTGAGGATAGTGCGTAAGGGGAAATTCAGGAACTGGTCATCTGTCAAAGTTTGCAGTGCCGGCAAGCGCATATTTTTTTTCTTGGTAGTCATAATAATTAATATTATTAATATATAGTGTAGCATAGTATATATATGTATATAGTAATACTAATAATTAATAACATTATTATTAATATTTTTAAAATTTAGATAATTTTTTTTATTTTATTCTTGATATTATATTAATTATTTTAACTAAAAATAACAATAAATAATTTTAGAAAATTATTTTTTTTTATGAATGATACATTTAAAAGAAAAACATTCATCAAGTTTGATCCTCACTTTTGATTAAATCGATGATTTTATTAAATTTAAGCAATTTTTTTTCTTTTAATTTTCTAAATTCATTAATAATTCATTTATCGTATCATATAAGGATTGTGTCATTTATTAAAACGTTTTCTTCATCGTCAATAAGTGTGGGCAAGGTTAAATATAAATAAAACTACATCTAATATCTAATATCTAAATATATCTAGTTAGATCAGACATCACATCAGGTGATATCTATCTAGATATAGACAGATATAATAGTAGATCTAATTATATTTAAATATATACATGTTCAATAATTGATTATATCTGATTATATCTGAATAGATCAAATCATATATCATTAGATCTGAAATGTATCTGATTATATCTATACAATATATCTGAATATATCTGAAACAAATATAATTACATCTGAACCCCCTTTTTCCCGGAAAAAAAATCTTTCTCGATATTGACGAAGCTGATGATGATTTATATATTGACGACGATAAAGAAAACGTTTTAATAAATGACACAACCCTTATAGGATACGAAAAATTAATTATTAATGAATTTAGAAAATTAAAAGAAAAAAAAATTACTTAAATTTAATAAAATCATCGATTTAATCAAAAGTGAGGATTAAACTTGATGAATTTTTTTTTTAAATGTATCATTCATAAAATAAAATAATTTTATAGAATTATTTATTGTTATTTTTAATTAAAATAATTAATAGGGGAGTGGGCCCCAAGATAGACAGGGCCCCAAGATGGACATTTCGTATAAAATTTTTATTTAAGGTGACAGCGCCTTACGCTTACTGTTATTTTTGTTGTTTGTACAGACAAACATTTTGATGCACATTTGAAGAAAAAAAAAACAGTTGGTTTTTCTTCTACACATACCACGTAATTTTGTGTCTATAAAAGTTTTGTAACAGTTTTTTCTCAAGTTGGTAAAGTTATTTAAATTTAGAATGAGATTTAGAATGAGTACTTAACGTTATAATATTCTTTATTTATCGTATAATAATATTCTAAAATGATTTTACTAATTCAGTATTTATATATATATTTTTACTGGGGATCAAAAAATGGTGTCATGTACCCTAAGATGGACAGGCCTAAAATCTCAATGTATTTTTTTGCATATTTTCGATTTTACACTTTTTTCAATAATTTTTTTAAGCCAATTAAGTAAAATTTTTTATTTTACACCATAAAATGTGATTTTGTCGTTAGAGAATTTATTATATTGATATTTTTCAATATTATATTACTTTTTACTGTTAAGCTATTAAATTGAAGTTTTTAGAAATTGTATTTCTTGATAAATTCCGTAAAATGATTAAAACTTAGTTCAAGAATTGTTACACGATGTTCATTTTTTATTTACTACCATTTTCAGAGACTTTTAAGAAGGTGTCCATCTTGAAGCCATTTTTTTTAGACCGAAAATTTTAGCAATTAGAAAAAATGCTTAAAAAAATGTTTATGTTCAAAATAAAATTTTATCTCTGTGGTCATAAGTTACCTTATAAATTGTACTTTCATCCGGTATAAAACATTTTAATAGATTTTATTCGGTTTGGATTCTACAGCAATAAATCGATAGGGTGTCCAACTTGGGGCCCTCTCCCCTATAATATCAAGAATAAAATAAAAAAAATTATTTAAATTTAAAAAAAAATAATAATGTTATTAATTATTATTATTACTATATACATATATGTATATACTATGCTACACTATATATTAATAATATTAATTATTATAACTACTAAGAAAAAAAATGCGCTTGTCGGCCCTGCAAACTTTGACAGATGACCAGTTCTTGAATTTCCCCTTACGCGCTATCTTCAAATTCAGGCGACAAGGTACCTATGGTGGGAGGGCGACAAATCGCCGCAACGCTGAGTTTGTCACCCATGTAGAATGGCCTTAAGAGTCTTGAGGAGGAAAGGCAGGATGGGGGGAGAGAACACAATATATTATAAAGAGGAAGATTAAAATTATAATAACTCAAATAAAAATAGGAAGTTTGTATACAAAATAAAGAAAAGTAAAGAACTAACTCAAAATACACGGGAAGTAAATTCAAAGAAGTATCCCTCACTGAAGCGAAGCCCCCTTTCTTAAGAAACTAGACTCAGCTGCCTGACTCGTGGACAAGATGAATCTCAAAAATGAAGGCAGCAGGCAGAGTTCTCGTTAAACGAAGAATTCCCAATGTATCCAGAAAGCTATGTTGACAGAAACTAAGAAGCCTGAAAGAGAAAACGGAACAGAGAGAATAGAAGGGAAGAAAACCCATTGGCGTAGGACGAAGAAAAGAAAGTGTTAAAGAAATCATTATGCGGACTATGCAAACTACAAAAACAATTTAAGGAAAAAAGGTGTTTTTTAAACATAGGGTCTGTTCTATAGTATGTTCATAGTTGTCAGGTTGTTCTTCTTATTTCTGTACGGTAATTTCTAGATATATACAATATAGTTGATATTCTTTAACCCCCTCTCGATCTGAATAGTATTATTGTGTATAGTTCTTAATCTTTCCTGCCAAATGTATGATACTCTTTGATGATCTTCAGCTATTTTATAGAAATTTTGAATCTCTGCTCGAACTATATAAGTTTGTTCCCCTACGAGATGTGATTTATTTCTTTGCTCTTCAATAAAAATCAATTAAATTCTGTTCATTATTTTTCACCTCCGTCGTAGGTAAGAACTCCTATTATAGGGCCTGCTATTTTACCAATAAAACCTAGCAATTGTGCTGGAATTTTTCGAATAGTTTTACTTAAAAGGTTTTGTTCAGAAAATAAACTAGAAAGTTTTAGTTCTTGTTTTGTTCTTTGTAATAATTTCCTCAATTATTGGAAGAGATAAAATATTCAAAAATTTCTTCATTCTGAATTTAGCTTTCTGTATGTAAAAAACACTAATTTTTGATTTTCTGTATATTTAAACTTAGTTTTTATCTTAAGATATCTATTCGATACTATTTTTAGCCAATTATCAGCTTCCTCATTTCCAATAATACCACTATGACCAAGTTCGTACATTAATTCAACTGTCATATCTGTCATATTATTTTTTATTTTTTAAAAGGCTTCTTTGCTATCTATCTCCCGTCTTCTACTATTTTTCCAACCATTTAATTCCCACTGTGGTAGCCATTTTTCTACCCCATCAATAGCAAATTTAGAATCAGAATAAATGAATTTTTATGTCAGTAAAGACATGTCCATAACCCTGATTATCTACCTGTAATTCATCCAAAGGATTCTGTCATATAAAAGCACTTTTTACTTGATCCTTATGTTTTCTAAATCTTTTCCTCTCGGCGTCAATTAATACCAAATTATTTTTTTTCTGTAATATCAACTACTTTATAGGGACCTTGATAATAAGGAAAAAATTTCCCTGTTCTAATTTCTTCTTTTACATCCTCCAAACCTCCTATTTTAATTTCTAGAGGTCTGGTAGAATTCAAATTCTTCATTTCTACGAATGAGTCTTGTGACTAATTCTTTCAAATAGGACTCATAAGTTTCCATTTTTTCTTCTGATGGAAAGGATCCTGGGGCTCTAGCTTTTATTTTATTTATTTATTTATTTAGAAATATTGAAAGTTCCTAGGGCTAATGAGCCCTTCAAGGAACAAGTATGTTGTAATACATTAGGTTTACAAACTAGTTAATACTTATAATATAATGTATAAAATAATATCATATAATATAATACTGAGCAATTAACAAACTTAATAATGAACTCAATAATAGACATTTGGTGAAAAGCGTTAACTTCAAATATAATTATTTTAACTACTCACGATATAGATAAAAAAAAATTAAAACAAAGAAGGAACAAAGGAACAGATTACCAATACGTAACCTGAAAGATTTCGTTGTTTCTTTCAAATAATAACTCAAAAAATAACCTTTTAAAGCTTGAGCTGTCGGGAGCTTTTCTTATATCAGCATCAAGTTTATTCCATAGCCTAGCACCCCTAACTATAAAAGACCTCTGCACATTGCAAGTACGGTGTGGTGGTATAATTAAGATGTTTTTTCTTTCCCTAAGCCTGTTATGTATTGAGTCACTTAGATTCTTGAACTCGAAAAAATTAAGCAAGTAATTAGGAGTCTCAGTTTTAAATATTGAAAAAAGTAAGTTGCCTATAAAAAATTTTCGACGAGTTGCGACATCTAGCAATCCAGATTTAATTCTATATTGCGTTATATGTTCAGATTTTGGAAGGTTATAAACAAAACGAATGCAAGCATTTAAGGATCTTTCGAGTTTTTGATTCAAGTCATTGCTGATATCATCATAAACCGGGCAACAATAATCAAAAAATGGAAGAATTAGTGATTTAACTAATAATAAACGTGTTGAAGTAGGTAATGAGTCTTTATTTCTACGTAGTTGTTGTAAAGTAATAAAAGTTTTACGTGAAATTTCAAAAACATGCTCTCTCCATGACAAAGTTCTGTTTAACAAGAGACCAAGATCCTTCACTGTTTCTCTAAATGCAATGGTCTTACCCCCTAAAAAAAGGGGTATCATATTATTTAATGTTTCGATAGAGGGTTGCCCAGATGCTGAAAGAACCATTGCCTGTGTTTTGTCTGAGTTAAGAGTAAGTCGATTATCGCTTGCCCATTGTTCGACATAATTAATATCAGTTTGAGCCATTTTCAGTAAATCAGACAAAGATGATAATGGACCGGACAGATATAATTTAAAATCATCAGCATACTTATGGAATTTACAATATTTTAAATGACTTCCAAGGTCTGAGATATATAAATTAAAAAGTAGAGAAGACAGTGAAGCACCTTGGGGGACACCACATCTAAGCCTATCCCACTCCGATTGATCGCCATTACTATTGACGCCTCTCTGAAATCTGTGTCTGAGGTACGACTCGAACCAGTCACATACCGATCTTGACAGTTTAAAACCGTGCAGTTTACGCATTAATAAAGTATGATCAACGGTTGGGAATGCTTTCGAAAAGTCAAAGAACACCACAACAGTGATATGTTTTTTACCTATTGCAAGTTTAACATCAGTCGTGAACTTCAGAGATGCCGTACAGGTACTGTGTTTAAAGCGGAACCCAGACTGTAGAGGCTCAAGCAGGTTATTTTTATTTAAAAAAGATGTCATTTGATTGCAAACAATTTTTTCCAAGGGCTTAGACAGGGTACAAAGTATTGAGATTTCTCTAAAATCAGTAATTTTCTTTGGATTAGATACTTTTGGAATAGGCCGTATATTGCTCATTTTCCAAATGTCCGGAAAAATCTTTGTCTGGAGAGAGCAGTTATAAATATGTAATAACACCGGAAATATAACTGGCATAGCCAGCTTAATCATTTTAATAGATATATAGTCAGGTCCAGTTGCATTGGTCTTAATAGCCATTATGCTTTTTAGTAGCGTATCTGGAGAAATATCTAAGAAAAAGAAATTATTTTCGTCAAAAACATCTAGATCACTTGAAAAACTCGCAAGAGTAGTGGAGAGAGGAGGCGAAGGATTATGTGTGAAAATCTTAAGATATTCCTGAGCATGAAAAATGCAATCAGTCGAATTTTTCTTATTCGGTAAAATGTTAATTTTTTTTAAAATATGCTAAATATTAACAGATTTGCTTTTCATCCAAAAACTACTTTAAACGGTGTAAATTTAGTAGCTTCATGAACTGAAGTAATGTATGCAAACATTGCATATTGTAAAAGTCTGTCTCAGTCATCCGAAGTTTTTGCATAATGTCTAAGAAATTAAGCTAATGCAGCATGACTTTTCTAATCCTTCATTTGATTGTTTTTAGTGAATTTTTTTATTTACAAGGTGTTTGACACGTGTTAAATTAGTATATTTAGACTTATATTTTTTGTAAATTTTTTTCTCATTACATCGTATTTAACACATGTTAAACTCGTATATTTTGATTTATAATTTTTAATAAATTTGATATCTTTCCCTTTCTTCAACACGTGTTAAACTCGTATATTCAGACTTACATTATTTAGTGAATTTTTTTATTTACGTTGTGTTTAACACGTGTTAAACTCCTACATTTAGACATATTTTTTATCAAATTGTTTTCCTTTCCCTCGTGTTTAACACGTGTTAAACTCGTATATTTTAACTTATATTTTTAGTGAATTTTTTTTGTTACATTGTGTTTGACCCGTGTTAAATTAGTATATTTAGATTTATATTTTTTAGTGACTTTTTTTCTCTTCACATTGTGTTTAACATGTGTTAAACTCGTATATTTAGATTTATAATTTTTAAAAAAATGTTTATCTTTCCCTTGTGTTTAACACGTGTTAAACTCGTATTCTTAGACTTATATTTTTAAGTGAATTTTTTTAATATACATCGTCTTTAACACGTGTTAAACTCGTATATTTAGACTTATATTTTTTAGTGAATTTTTTTGCTTTACATCGTTTTTAACTCGTGTTAAACTCGTATATCCAGACTTATATTTTTTAGTGAATTTTTTTTGTTACATCGTGTTTAACACATGTTAAACTCGTATATTTTGACTTATAATTTTTAATAAACCTTTTATCTTTCCCTCGTGTTTAACACGTGTTAAACTCGTACATTTAGACATATTTTTTAGTGAATTTTTTTCCTTTACATCGTGTTTAACACGTGTTAAACTCGTATATTCAAACTTATATTTTTTAGTGAATTTTTTTATTTAGGTCGTGTTTAACACGTGTTAAACTCGTACATTTAGACGTATTTTTTAGTGAATTTTTTTCCTTTACATCGTGTTTAACTCGTGTAAAACTCGTATATCCAGACTTATATTTTTTAGTGAATCTTTTTGTTACATCTTGTTTAACACATGTCAATCACGACAGTTCCAGGGTCCTTGGGTCTAAGGTTATGTTCGCAATTGAAATCTTCCGTGTCAGATACGTCTGAAGAATATGACCTTGTAGTTAAGCCACCATCGGATAAAGAGAAAAACGCTTCAAATTTGAATATACAGTCTCTGACGATTAACGAGATAACCTCCTCTAGGGTGTGCAAGAACCTGGGCGGCACTGGCGACGCGCACCTCTCGCGTATCGCTCTCTACTAACGTAATCTCTACGTCCTCTACTTACAGGAAAACCCTTGGTCTTCCTCGCTCAGTAACGACCATGGCGAGATGAGCCGCCTCTTGGCTTTTGCGATCGTTTTGACCTTTTACGTCTTCCTGAAGATTAATTGAAAATATCTCGATGAATTCTTTTCCTTTTTCTATCGTCCGAATTACCTGCCATATCGATTTATTGCTTTACTTTTATAGTAAACCTCTGCAATACACCAAAGTTTTAATTACACCATCCTGACTGTTGAATAGAAATTCTGCCGTCTCCGATCTTAAACCAGGAGATTAAAGGAACGAAAAGGTCAAATCAACGGACAATCCTACTTCATTTATGAGATTGTAGAGCTGCCCGTGAACAGATTTGCTCTTATGTTCCTGTAATAGAAGCGCATGTTCTGCTTCCTTGATACGGCCTTTGAGCATCAACGGGGGTAATGATGCTTATCCATTTTACATATTACTAGTATTATCTGGGAGACGAAGTTCATTCGCAGCTCTTTTGCCGCATGATATAAAAATGCCCCACAATTCGCATTTTCATGATGGTGAACAAAATTGTAGAAGATGATCTCTACTGTTCATAAATGAGAATGTAGCAGCCAAAACGATTCTACGATGAAAACACTCCAAGTTCAGTGCACCTCTTCCTTCCTGATCTCTGGTGTTAGGTGTCGGTTTATATTGAATTACATTACATTGAATGTTCTTTTAATCGGTTGTTTGGGAGGGATTAGAACTTCATTTGTAAGCCAATAAAAGAAGATTCCAGGCTGCGAGCGCCAGGCTGATGCGTTGGCAGTTTCATGCAAAAGGCTATTCTTCTGAACTCTCTTAATCTGGTTTGGCAACACTGTTCACTATAAAATCTTATTCAATAGCTCTAAGAAAGCATTCAACAACGTTCTTGACCACCGCTTAAGAACATCGGCGGCTATGAATGAGAACAGCAGTGCAAGAAACATAAAGATCGTCTCGAGTAAATGGATCACGTTCTAGCTTACCTTCCAGGACGGATGGAGTAGGAGCAGAACGAGTAAGTACAGCAAGAATGGGAAAGGTTGTTTTAGTGAGGTATTACCACAGCACGTGGTCGAGTCCCACACGAAGAAGTGCGTAAATAGATTTTTTTCTCTCCTAAGCTTATTTTGGTAAAAATAAATAATAATAACAATAATAATAATAATATACGTGAAACATCTGAAACACAAAGCGACTTTGAGGATCTCCAGCTCATTGGTGGCAACGCCATTAATCATCTTGGTCAAGGAGAAACATACGCATATCTTGGAATTCCACAAGCGGAGACTCAAGGTGTGCATCAGCTTCAAGATCATCTCCATACAAAATATCGTGGTCTACTCAGAAAAATTTGTTCGTCCAAATTATCTGGGAAGAATAAGATACAAGCCACAAATACATTAGTCATTCCTTTGCTTCTCTATACCTTTGAAGCAGTTAAGTGGAATGTGAATGAGCTGAAGATGCTAGACAGAGAATCTCGCAAGATGATGACAATCCATCGAAGTTATCATCCAAAGTCTTCCGTGCCTCGAATTTACCTTCCGCGTGATCGGGAAGAAAGAGGTCTACGGAACTTAGAGGGTCTTCATCGTAGAATCGTTTTGGCTGCTACATGCTCAACTATGAACAGTAGAGATTCTCTTTTACAATATGTTCACCATTATGAAATTACAAATTGTGGGGCATTCTTATATCATGCGTCAGAAAGAGCTGCGAATGAACTTCGTCTCTCATTTGACACTAGTAATGTACAACATGGATTAGCATCGTTACCACCATTCATACTTAAGGGCCATGTCAAGGAAGCAGAACATGTGCTTCTATTACACGAACATAAGAGCAAATCTGTTCACGGACAATTCTACAATCTCATAAATGAAGATGGGCCTTTTCACGTCAGAAATATCAGAGTTGTCAAAGGGTTCATCGATTTTCTTAAAACTTCGTGGTATTATACTGCTATATGAGAAACTTTTTCCCTCCAAATGATTTTTAAAAAAATTCAAAAGTTTAGAAGATACGCCATTTTAAATATCAACATTAATTTAACAAAATTGTTAATATCTCAAAATATTATAAAGATATTTTGATGAAACTTACACATATTTTAGTTAAAAATATGTACTTTTAAATGAAAATAAAGTCAATGAAAAAAAAAAAATTTTATAAAAAAAAATTGAAAAACAATTTTTAACTCAATTTTTTATTTACTTACTCCGCTCTGACAGTGGTTGCGACAGCAAAACGCGGCGTGGCGCGCTGCATTGCTAAGCTTCCACACTGCCGCGTCGCATTGAGTGGCATTGCCACGGCCGCTGCAACTACGCACGGTTGTACAAAAAGTCTTATATCTCGGGATCTAATAAAGTCTCCATCAAGTTTTTTCTTTCAAATTAAAGGTAAATTCATAAGGAATTTAAAAATATTAATAAAATTTCTGTCAGAGAGGAGTAGGTAAATAAAAAATAAGGTTAAAAATTGGTTTTTCATTTTTTTACATGAAAAAATTGTACAGAAAGTCTAATATCTCGGGACCTAATAAAGTCTCCATTAATTTTTTTTTAAATCAAAGGTAAATTCATAACGAATTTGAAAATATTAATAAAATTTCTGTCAGAGAAGAGTAAGTGAATAAAAAATTGAGTTAAAAATTGTTTTTTAATTTTTTTACATGAACATTTTTTTTTTTTCATTGACTTTATTTTCATTTAAAAGTACATATTTTTATCTAAAACATGAGTAAGTTTCATCAAAATATCTTAATAATATTTTGAGATATTAACAATTTTGTTAAATTAATGTTGATATATAAAATGGCGTATCTTCTAAAATTTTGAATTTTTTTAAAAATCATTTGGAGGGAAAAAGTTTTTTATATAGCAGTATAATACCACGAAGTTTCAAGAAAATCGATGAACCCTTTGACAACTCTGATATTTCTGACGTAAAAAGACCCAGTAGGATTGTCAGTTGGTTTGACCTTTTCGTTCCTTAAAGGAACGAAGAAAAAAAATTGTTAAAAATTGTTTTTTAAGATAGAAGACTGAAGGATTTCTATTCGCCTGTTAGGATGGTGTAATTAATACTTTGGTTGACCGTAGTCGTGTGATGCATATACCTGTCGACAATGACATCTGTCGTGCGTGTAAACAATGTGCGGAGATACTTAGTCATATTCTGAGTGCGTCTCCGAAGTACGCGTGTAACAGGTATGTGGAAAGACACAATGCTGCGCTTAAGGTGTTGTATTATCACCTTCGACACCAATATGGTATAGATAAAGAACCCATCTTGCCGTATGCCCAAGGAGATCAAGAGTCCGTAGTGAAAAATGACCAGTGTCAGATCTACTGGAACTTCTCTTTTTCCACCACTCATGGTATTACTGCCAATAAGCCTGATATAGTTCTCCAGGATTATAAAAGTAAAATCATTTGGGTAATTGAGTTCTCGGCCCCATCTGAGAACAACATCAATCGTAAGGAGGATGAGAAGCGGACCAAGTATCAAGAGCTCATGTTCGAATTGAGTCGAATGCACCCAGGTTATAGGGTCCGATTGAATGTTCTTTTAATCGGTTATTTGAGAGGGATTAATGCTTCATTTGTGAGACAATTAAAAAAGATTTCTGGCTGCGAGCGCCAGGCAGATGCATTGGCGGTTCGCATGTAGAAGGAAGCCCTTCTGAACTCTCTCAATCTGGTTCGGCAGCTCTGTTCACTTTAACATCTTATTCGGTAGCTCTAAAAAAGCATCCAACAACGGTCTCGACCACCGCTTAATAACACCGGCGTCTATGGGCGAGGACAACAGTGCAAGAAACATGAAAAACGCCTCCAGTAAGTGAATCACACTCTTGCTAAGCTTCCAGGATGGAGGGAGCAGGAACGGATGGAGTAAGTAAAGCAAGAATGGGAGAGGTTGTTTTAGTGCGGTATTACCACA
The DNA here is from genome assembly GCA_037103525.1 of Ganaspis brasiliensis. Classification (NCBI taxonomy): domain Eukaryota; kingdom Metazoa; phylum Arthropoda; class Insecta; order Hymenoptera; family Figitidae; genus Ganaspis; species Ganaspis brasiliensis. The sequence continues at coordinate 55,419 of JAZKLR010000381.1, read as the reverse complement.
GCACGTGGTCGAGTCCCACAGGAACAAGTGCGTTAATGGATTTTTTTATCTCCTTAACTTGTTTTGTAAAAAAAAAATAATAATAATAATATATAAGGGTCATTCCATACGAAAAGGCAAATGGCTGAGTCCACTCGTAGTTTTAACCAATTTTAAAGATATATAGCTCAAAATTTAGCATTTTTTATAAGCAATCGAATGCCGTGTGGTACTTTTTGAAATATTCAAAATGACGGCTACCACAGCTGGATATATAACCAAACTTTTTGAATTTCTGGGTTTAAGCGATTATTACTTTTATTATCTCGGATTAAAATTGCTCAAAACAAATTTTTCTTATGTTTTTGAGATCCCCGAGACAAAAAAATATGACTAAATAATCATAAATAAAAAATTCAAGATGGCGGATCCAAAATGGCGGTCAAATTTTTAAAATGCTATTTGATTTAACTGAAACTCGTTACTCGGGGGTTTTTGAGGTCGCTGATTACGAATATGATCTCAAAATTTAAAAATTCAAAATGGCGGATCCAATATGGCGGAAAATATTTTGAAAATTGATCGGATTTCTATGAAACTTGTTAATCGGGGGTTTTTGAGGTCACTGATTTCGAATCTAATGTCAAAATTTAAAAATTCAAAATGGCGGATCCAATATGGAGGACGAATTTTTTAAAATTGGTCGGATTTGTCCGAAACGTGTTACTCGGGGGTTTTTGGGGTCGCAGATTACGAATCTAATGTCAAAGTTTAAAAATTCAAAATGGCGGATCCAATATGGCGGACGAATTTTTTTAAATTGGTCTAATTCGCTTGAAACTTGTTTCTCGGGGGTTTTTGGGGTCGCAGATTATGAATCTAAAGTCAGTTTTTCAAAATTCAAAATGACGGATCCAATATGGCGGACAAATTTTTTTAAATTGGTCAGTTTCGTTTGAAACTTGTTACTCGGGGTTTTTTTGGGTAGCAGATTACGAATCTGAAATTATTTTTTCAAAATTCATAATGGCGGATCCAATATGGCGGACGAATTTCTCTAAATCCGTCGTATTCGTTTTAAACTTGTTACTAGGGGGTTTTTGAGGTCGCTGACTACGAATCTGATGTCAAAATTAGAAAATTCAAAAGAGGTGTACAATAAACAAGAATTAAATACTGATGGCAGTTGAAAGGCTACGTCTCTTGACACATTTTTCGCCATTTTATATCCACCATTTTTAATTTTTAAACTTTGACATTAGATTCGTAATCTGCGACCCCAAAAACCCCCGAGTAACACGTTTCGGACAAATCCGACCAATTTTAAAAAATTCGTCCTCCATATTGGATCCGCCATTTTGAATTTTTAAATTTTGACATTAGATTCGAAATCAGCGACCTCAAAAACCCCCGATTAACAAGTTTCATAGAAATCCGATCAATTTTCAAAATATTTTCCGCCATATTGGATCCGCCATTTTGAATTTTTAAATTTTGAGATCATATTCGTAATCAGCGACCTCAAAAACCCCCGAGTAAGAAGTTTCAGTTAAATCCAATAGCATTTTAAAAATTTGACCGCCATTTTGGATCCGCCATCTTGAATTTTTTATTTATGATTATTTAGTCATATTTTTTTGTCTCGGGGATCTCAAAAACATAAGAAAAATTTGTTTTGAGCAATTTTAATCCGAGATAATAAAAGTAATAATCGCTTAAACCCAGAAATTCAAAAAGTTTGGTTATATATCCAGCTGTGGTAGCCGCCATTTTGAATATTTCAAAAAGTACCACACGGCATTCGATTCCTTATAAAAAATGCTAAATTTTGAGCTATATATCTTTAAAATTGGTTAAAACTACGAGTGGACTCAGCCATTTGCCTTTTCGTATGGAATGACCCTTAAGTAGATGTTTTTGTTCATTTCGACCAAAATTGTGTAACTTAATAGAATAGTTGTTATTTTGTGTTTTTTGTTTTTTATCATAAATCAATTAGGACTTCGTTTTTGTATAATAATTATAATAATAATAATGTAAAAATAATTTTTTCTTATGTTTATAAAAAATAATTTTGGTTAAAAATCATCAAATTAACAATTTTAGTAGAAGATTGCAAAATGGTAATTATGCTACGTCGTCTGGTCCGAATAGATTAAATTGTAGTAATGCTAGTTGCTCGATTTTGTCAACAAATTATTAAAACGTTGGCGGGTAATGTTTCCGGGAAAGTTACCCGACAATCAGAAGGCTCCTTTAGAAAGGCTACTGTCCGAGGGTCTAACAAATGCGAATTCGGGGATTTGTGAACTATGTCAGTTAAGAAATTTGTCAAATTATAGTTCGAAGAGTTGAATGTTTTGACAAATGCGAATTTGGTGATATAAAAGTTCGACCAAATGTTAGTTTAGATAGTTAAGAGTTCTGTCAAATACGAGTTTGGGTACTTAAGAGTTTTGACAAATGCTAGTTCAGTTACTTGGAAGTTTGGACAAATTCGAATTCGGGCAATTGGAAGTTCAGACAATTGCGAGTTCTGGTAATTGACTTTTCGAACACTTGAATTTCGGTTAGTTGCGAGTTCGGTTATTTGGGTTTTGGAAGAAATGCTGGCGACCCTAAATTTACACAATTTTTAACAATTAATTTTAAAAATCTGGACCCTTTTGCCGGAAAAGGGTTTCTTTTTACTAAAGTGTGGGGAATATGAAATTTGGAAATTATTTTTTTATCACCGACAAACCTCTCCAAAAACGTGGAAATTTGATTTTTGTTTTAAAAATTAAACTGACAGACTCTTGGATAATAGGCAGAGTCCATCTGTGTCTCGCCGCACAGTAGGGCAGAATCGTGAAAACATGCCGGAAACCCTGAAATTAAATTGTTTTTATGGGTGTTTGATATACGTCTGATTTTATCTCAAATTTTTTAAAAGGACCCCGCACACTTTCTATTGTAAATGGCTCTCGGCGAATTTTTTTTATACTTGGCAATTTTGCAGTTCTTAACCTGTAGATTAAAAGTGTCAATAGACTTAATGTCAAAAAATGGACAGTTTTCGAGATACAGGGTCCAAAAGATGAAGAAATGCAAAATGTTGGGTAAAACAGCCAAAACTTCAATAAAACATAAATTTTGCATTTAAACAGAAAAAAGATGGTTAGAGGTTATTGAGTGTCGTTTATTACAAAACAAAGATTTTAAAAATTAAAAAAGGCATGGTTTTTAATCTGGGTAAACAAGGCTGGGTAACCCTTCTAGGGTAAGTAAAATCTAGCGCAAGATGCAACAGTCTTCAATCTACATGAACCATGGCTACTGACCTGAGAATCTTTATAAACAGAAATCAGGCAATTTTTCGGGTGGCGAAAAAATAGTAAAGAACAACATAATCTCCAGTCTGCCTAAATCATAGCTGTCAATCTTAGTATTTTTTCAAAAATAAAAAACTTTCGAATTTGGAAATTCTGGCTACTCAGTAGCCATGGTTTGGCAAGACTAAATAAAATGCCATTTTTACACAAACTTTTTCCATACTTAAAAATCCCTGCTTACTGAAAAAAAATACTATTAGCGGCAACGATATTATGGCTACAGATCAAACAATTATTTTTGCAGAAAGAAGTCCATTTCTAGCAAAGAAAAAGACTGTAGAAGACGACATTTTCATAAGTCTGGCCGAAAATTGGCTACTGACTTACGAATTTTTTTTAAGTAAAAATAGACAGTTTCTAGCGTGGGAAAGTCTGGCAAAACAAGACAAGGTCTTTAGAATGTCTAAACCATGGCTACTGACCTTATCATTTTTTACTAAAATTGATCTGTCTCTAGCGTAGAAAAAGTTTGGCAAAGGATGACAGGTCTTTAGTGTGGCTAAACCATAGCTACTGACTTAAGAATTTTTTGCTAAAATAAATCTTTTTGTAGCGTGGGAAAAGTCTATCTAAAGACGACCAGGTCTTTAGGATGGCTAAACCATGGCTACTGTCTTTAGAATTTTTTTGCTAAAATTAATCTGTTTCTAGCGTGGGAAAAGTCTGTCTAAAGACGACCAGGTCTTTAGGATGGCTAAACCATGGCTACTGTCATTAGAATTTTTTTGCTACAATTAATCTGTTTCTAGCGTGGAAAAGTTTGGCAAAAGACTACATGGTCAGTAGTATGGCTAAACACTGTCTACTGACTTAAAAATGTTTTTGCTAAAATTAATTTGTTTCTAGCGTGGGAAAAGTCTGTCTAAAGACGACCAGGTCTTTAGGATGGCTAAACCATGGCTACTGTCATTAGAATTTTTTTGCTACAATTAATCTGTTTCTAGCGTGGGAAAAGTCTGGCAAAAGATGTCAGGTCCTTAGTATGACGAAACCATGGCTACTGACCTTATTATTTTTTGCTAAAATTGATCAGTCTCTAGCGTAGGAAAAGTTTGGCAAAGGATGACAGGGCTTTAGTGTGGCTAAACCATAGCTACTGACTTTAGAATTTTTTTGCTAAAATTAATCTGTTTCTAGCGTGGAAAAGTTTGGCAAAAGACTACATGGTCAGTAGTATGGCTAAACACTGTCTACTGACTTTAGAATGTTTTTGCTAAAATTAATCTGTTTCTAGCGTGGAAAAAGTCTGTCTAAAGACGACCAGGTCTTTAGGATGGCTCAACCATGGCTACTGTCATTACAATTTTTTTGCTACAATTAATCTGTTTCTAGCGTGGGAAAAGTCTGGCAAAAGATGTCAGGTCTTTAGTATGACGAAACCATGGCTACTGACCTTATTATTTTTTGCTAAAATTGATCAGTCTCTAGCGTAGGAAAAGTTTGGCAAAGGATGACAGGGCTTTAGTGTGGCTAAACACTGTCTACTGACTTTAGAATGTTTTTGCTAAAATTAATCTGTCTCTAGCGTGGGAAAAATCTGACAAAAGACGACCAGGTCTTTAGGATGGCTAAACCATGGCTACTGTCTTTAGAATTTTTTTCCTAAAATTAATCTGTTTCTATCATGAAAAATGTCTGGCAAAAGATGTCTGGACTTTAGTATGACTAAACCATGGCTACTGACTTTAGAATTATTTTGCTAAAATTATTCTATTTCTAGCTTGGGAAAAGTCTGGCAAAGGACGACCAGGTCTTTAGTATGTCTAAACCATGGTTACTGACTCCATAATTCTTTTGCTAAAATTAATCTGTTTCTAGCGTAGGAAAAGTTTGGCAAAAGACTACATGGTCAGTAGTATGGCTAAACCATAGCTACTGACTTTAGAATTTTCGTGCTAAAATTAAGCTGTTTCTAGTGTGGGAAACGTCTGTCTAAAGACGACCAGGTCTTTAGGATGGCTAAACCATGGCTACTGTCTTTAGAATTTTTTTGCTAAAATTAATCTGTTTCTAGCGTGGGAAAAGTCTGTCTAAAGACGACCAGGTCTTTAGGATGGCTAAACCATGGCTACTGTGTTTAGAATTTTTTTGCTAAAATTAATATGTCTCTAGCGTGGAAAAAGTCTGGCAAAGGACGACCAGGTCTTTAGTATGGCTAAACCATGGCTACTGACTTTAGAATTTTCTTGCTAAAATTAATCTGTCTCTAGCGTGGAAAAAGTTTAGCAACGGACGACCAGGTCTTGAGGATGGCTAAACTATGGCTACTGACTTTATAATTTTTTTGCTAAAATTGATCTGTCTCTAGCGTGGGAAAAGTCTGGCAAAGAACGACCAGGTCGTTAGGATGGCTAAACCATGGCTACTGTCTTTAGAATTTTTTTGCTAAAATTAATCTGTTTCTAGCGTGGGAAAAGTCTGTCTAAAGACGACCAGGTCTTTAGGATGGCTAAACCATGGCTACTGTCATTAGAATTTTTTTGCTACAATTAATCTGTTTCTAGCGTGGAAAAAGTTTAGCAACGGACGACCAGGTCTTGAGGATGGCTAAACTATGGCTACTGACTTTATAATTTTTTTGCTAAAATTGATCTGTCTCTAGCGTGGGAAAAGTCTGGCAAAGAACGACCAGGTCCTTAGGATGTCTAAACCATGGCTACTGTCTTTAGAATTTTTTTGCTAAAATTAATCTGTTTCTAGCGTGGGAAAAATCTGTCTAAAGACGACCAGGTCTTTAGGATGGCTAAACCATGGCTACTGACTTTAGAATTTTCTTGCTAAAATTAATCTGTCTCTAGCGTGGAAAAAGTTTAGCAACGGACGACCAGGTCTTGAGGATGGCTAAACTATGGCTACTGACTTTATAATTTTTTTGCTAAAATTGATCTGTCTCCAAAGACGACCAGCTTTTTAGTGCGGACGAGCCATGGCTACTGAGTAATGAATTTTTTGTTAAATTCAAGCCGTTTCAAGCGTGTGAAAAGTCTGGCAAAGGACGACCAGGTCTTAAGTATGGCTAAACGATGGCTACTGACTTTAGAATTTTTTTGATTAATTTAATTAGTTTCTAGCTTGGGAATAGTTTACAAACGGCGACAAGGTTGGGAGTATGTCCTCACACTGGGTACTATTGTCTTTTGTCAGACTTTTCTTACGCTAGTAGCGGCCTTTTTCTGCAAGAAAAAGTTTTTGAGGTTGGTAGCTATGGTTGGGCCAATTTAAAAACCATGTCGTCTTGAGCTAAACTTTTCCAACCTCTGAAAATAATTGATATGTGCAAAAAGGATTCTGAGCTCGGATGCGATGGTTCAGCTAGACTAAAGATCATGTCGTCTTTTGCCCGACATTTTTTAATCTAAAAACTGTCTGGTCTCTGCGACAAAAATACTAAGTTTGTTAGTTATGGTTTTGAAAGACTAAGGTTGTTTTCGTCAGTTTTCATAATTTGGTACATCGCGATAATGTTTGATTTCCTGTTTAGCAGTACTATTTTCAGTTGCCATGATTTTTTTGCTCTAGAAACAACACTGGTATTTCTGTTTTTTCTATGTTTTTCCCTGGAATGGTTAGAAATTCTGCCGATGTTGGGAAAAATCTTTAGTCTTTTTTAATCTTTTCTCAGTTATCTGACAGATTTTGTCGTTTTAAGATGTCATCTGGGAGTTTCAGTAAACTCTAATTAAAATTTAAAATATGTTTAATCGAAATTATATATGGTGGATTCAATATGGCGGTCACAACGTATAAGGTTGTTTTTTGGAATATTTTGATTGTTAGAAAACTTGGTATCCTGAGATTTTCGTGAAGTCTTATTTAAATAAAAAAATGCTTTATCTACATTGAAAATTGTAGATTTAACATGGCTTATCTAACGTAACAATCGAATTTGTAAACACCGATGGTTGACTTGAAATCTTTTATTGTTTGAGTACTCGATGTTGTATTTAAACTCAGCTTTCCAGAATTTTAAAGTGTCTGAACCAAAATGGCGCACAGTTTTACATAATTGTACATTTTCATAAGACAGGAGTTTGGGTGAACTCTTATTAAAAACTAAAATATGTGTTTCTCGATTTGTAAATGGTGGATCTAATCTGGCGAATCCAACATGTCAGGTGATTTGTTTGGAATCGCTGATTTTTTATTTGAACATAGCTTTGAAGAATTACAAGTGTTTTTTATAATCTAAGATTCTCTATTGTTAAAAGCTAAGTTCCATCAAAGGGGACCCAAGCAGACAGAGTGGTTGTATGCACAGTACAAGAATCATTTTGATGGTCTAAAGTTAATTCAAAGTAACTGCATCGCCTGTATTCTAAGCTAAACTTAGAACCATCAGGATCATTTTGTAACCATCAGGAGCTGCAAGTAAAGTTGGTTTTAGTAAATGACGGTTCTTATGAGTGGAATAAGATTGACGGAGGACCCGAAAATTTGAGCTTTTTTCAATAAAAGCATAAGTCCCATCAATTACTACTACGGCCTGTGGATTGTCGGGATGATTGTTGTACAAAATATTTGAAAATGCAGTTACATGCTGGGCGATATAATCTTGCCGTTTAATTGATTGAAGTCCTATGTTTTCCATGCAAAACCTCTGACTTAACGATTTTCGCACTTTACTTATTGTTAAACTAACATTCTGTCTACTTGAATAATCAAAAATTATTTTGAGAAAATCGTTACTTAACCCTTGTCTCATTTTACATTAAAAAACCAATAAATCTTTTTTAGTTATATACCTCAGTTTTCCAGACATTTCAACAGGATCGCAATACGTGTAAAGATCTTGGAATTGTTACTTTGTTATAGGTGAGATGCATTGAAATTCATGATCATTTAATTCATTCTCATCTATGAATCTAGGACTATTAGCAGCAGCAGTTCTTAACTGCTCCAAAAAAACACTTAATACCTGGTTCTTTATAACGTATTGTTTATTGATGTATCGCAAACCGGGTAAAAGAATTTCCAAAATAAATCCTTTTTCATCCAAATGTTGCTCGCAAGACCTTGCGTTTTCAGGAATATAAATATTTCGTTGTATAAATACATTCATTTTGCATTCTGCAAAAATTATGTAAACATTATTTACAGCATTACAGATAATACTTGATCGACTTGCCGTTTGAGTCAGAACGTTCAAACGTAAGCATGTTGTATCTTGCTGAATCAGTTGAATCTCTGTTAAGATTGATCGGTTACAGTTGATGCATAATCTACAATTTGCATCTAAGGGAAGCGCTGGATGACCTTTTTCATCACGTCTCCGTATTGCTATTTGACGCTTAAGGAGATTTTCGTCACCATTCATAAAAGACATCTGCTGCCTATTAAATGCTATATCACAAACGTAGCATGGAGAAACTCTTCGAAAAGCCATCTTAAGAATTATTAATAAGGATAGTTTTCCAGCTTATTAATATTAAAATTCTCAAACGATAGTTTAATCAATTTATCTAATTGACAATTGAAAAATTCCATAACTTTTCAGCTTATTAATATTAATTTTCTCAACGATAGTTTAATCAATTTATCTTATTAAGAATTAAAAAATTTTGAACGATTCTTAGATATTTTTAAAAAAGAAACAATAATTATGTTGTTTTTTTACATCTTAAGAAATATTAATAACCGTATTTTTTTAGCTTATTAATATTGATATTTTTTAACGATGGTTTAATTAAGATATTTAATAACAACTCGAGAATTCCGAACAAATCATAAATATTAACATTACTTTAAAAAATAGAAACCTAAATTTTGTTTTTTTTTACTCGTCGATGCTTTGAACAGAATAGAAAAATTAAATAAATAAAAGTTGATATACTATATATCTGGAGGACTTCCTTTTAATCGTTTTATATTGAGGTTTGAAAGTTTAAATATTATCTAATCATTTAATTAAAAAAAAACAATTGACACGAGTTGCCTAGATACGTAGTATATCAATTTTTATTATTTACTTTCTCTATTCAGTTCAAAGCATCGACGAGTACAAAAAAACATAATTTGGGTTTCTATTTTTTAAAGTAGTGTTAATATTTAAGATTTGTTCGTAATTCTCGAATTGTTATTAAATATCTTAATTAAACCATCGTTAAAAAATATAAATATTAAAAAGCTGAAAAACTATGGTTATTAATATTTCTTAAGATGTAAAAAAACAACATAGTTATTGTTTCTTTTTTTAAAAGTATCTAAGGATCGTTCAGAATTTTTTAATTGTTAATTAGATAACTCGATTAAACTATCGTTGAGGAAAATAATATTAATAAGCTGAAAAGTTATGTTTATTAATTAGTCTTAAAATGACATTTAAAAGTTTAAATATTATCTAATCATTTCTTTAAAAAAAAAACAATTGAAAACGAGTTGCCTAGGTACGTAGTATATTAATTTTTATTATTTACTTTTTCTATTTTTTTCAAACCATCGACGAGTAAAAAAAACATAATTTGGGTTCCTATATTTTTAAAACAGTGTTAGTATATATGATATGTTCGGAATTCTCGAATTGTTATTAAGATATCTTAATAAAACTATGGTTTAAGAATATTAAAGTTAATATACTGAAAAACAAAATAATTATTGTTTTTTTTCTTTAAAATATCAAAGATTTGCGCGGAATTTTTGATTTGTCAAATAGATTAATTGATTAAACTATTGTTTGAGAATTTTAATATTAATAAGCTGGAAAACTATCCTTATTAATAATTCTTAAGATGGCTTTTCGAAGAGTTTCTCCATGCTACGTTTGTGATATAGCATTTAATAGGCAGCAGATGTCTTTTATGAATGGTGACGAAAATCTCCTTAAGCGTCAAATAGCAATACGGAGACGTGATGAAAAAGGTCATCCAGCGCTTCCCTTAGATGCAAATTGTAGATTATGCATCAACTGTAACCGATCAATCTTAACAGAGATTCAACTGATTCAGCAAGATACAACATGCTTACGTTTGAACGTTCTGACTCAAACGGCAAGTCGATCATGTATTATCTGTAATGCTGTAAATAATGTTCACAGAATTTCTGCAGAATGCAAAATGAATGTATTTATACAACGAAATATCTATATTCCTGAAAACGCAAGGTCTTGCGAGCATCATTTGGATGAAAAAGGATTTATTTTGGAAATTCTTTTACCCGGTTTGCGATACATCAATAAACAATACGTAATAAAGAAGCAGGTATTAAGTGTTTTTTTGGAGCAGTTAAGAACTGCTGCTGCTAATAGTCCTAGATTCATAGATGAGAATGAATTAAATGATCTTGAATTTCAATGCATCTCACCTATAACAAAGTAACAATTCCAAGATCTTTACACGTATTGCGATCCTGTTGAAATGTCTGGAAAACTGAGGTATATAACTAAAAAAGATTTATTGGTTTTTTTATGTAAAATGAGACAAGGGTTAAGTGACGATTTTCTCAAAATAATTTTTGATTATTCAAGTAGACAGAATGTTAGTTTAACAATAAGTAAAGTGCGAAAATCGTTAAGTCAGAGGTTTTGCATGGAAAACATAGGACTTCAATCAATTGAACGGCAAGATTATATCGCCCAGCATGTAACTGCATTTTCAAATATTTTGTACAACAATCATCCCGACAATCCACAGGCCATAGTAGTAATTGATGGAACTTATGCTTTTATTGAAAAAAGCTCAAATTTTCGGGTCCTCCGTCAATCTTATTCCACTCATAAGAACCGTCATTTACTAAAACCAACTTTACTTGTAGCTCCTGATGGTTACATTTTGGACATTTTTGGTCCTTACTTCTCTGATTCACGTAAATAACGATGATCAAATTCTGCGAAATGAGTTCGATAAGGACGTGGATTCATTGAGAGATTGGTTACAGAACAGCGATATTGTGATAGTAGATAGAGGTTACCGCGACGTTATACCTTTGTTGCACCGCTTAGGTATTGAACACAAAATGCCTGCTCTACTTGGACAGGGAAGAAGTCAGCTTACGACAGAAGAAGCAAATGAAACACGTGAAGTCACTAAGAATAGATTTGTGGTTGAGGCAAGAAATGGGCATCTCAAGACAGTTTTTAAGTTCTTTGGTCATACGATTAGTATCACCCACTCAAAGAATCTTGGTAGCTTTTATAAAATAGGTGGAGCAATTTTAAATAGATATCATCCGGTGATTGAAATGTCAGACGCAACGGTTGAAAGGGCACAAGAAATATTGGAAAGGTCACGTATTCCAAATGTAGTTCAAGCAAGAGTAGAAGTGGATAATCTTAGATTTCGAAATGCTCAATGGAGACGAATAAATCATTTGGATGTTCCCGATTTTCCACTCCTAACGCTTGAATTTCTAAAAGATGTTACTGTAGGAATATATCAAGTTAATTTAGCGCCATCTTATATAGAAGATAAATTAATAAGAAATAACGAAGAAGAACTGCAGTTGGATGAACATCTTAATGAACCAGGGTTTATTCGAATTAGAGTATATTCGCGGTTCAGAAATGCAACCCGGTATCAAGTGTTCATCAGCTATACAAGAGAGGGAGAAGAAGATTATGATAATCAAAATCCTATTTCTGGATATTATTGGACTTGTCCGTCTGGAGAACGTACACTTGGATGCTGTGCCCCATTGCCAGTATTCTTTGGTATTTAGGATACGCAAGACATCAAGTGCATGTAAAATATCCTGACGCATCACTCTTGAACATAATAGAAGATGCAGGAAATAGACATGAGCCACAAAACAAAAATCTCAACGGTATCAATGTTGAAGTATTAGAAGAATAAAATGAGCAAATCTTAAAATCATTTTATAGTGCAATTCAAATTAATGGATTATCATTACACTCTTGCTTTGAAAAATCTCATGTTCCCTTCTTTTTTAGTTCAATTTTTTAAAAAATTAATATAAAAAGTATAAAAAAAATAGTTAAGAATTTCCATGTTACTGAATGTTTTGTGTTTGTGTTATATTTATAATAAGTTATGGTAGTTTCTGGTTTCAGAGTTTAATTCTATAAGTTTTCAAGGACTTTAAGTCAGTTGTTAATTCAACATTGTAAGTTTTAAATGTATTTATGTTGTTTTACTGTTTAATGTTGTAAGGTTATAAAATGTTCACATCAGTTGGTATTTAATATTTCTAAAAATAATTGAATATCCAAAGATAATTAAATGTCTATAATTGATCACCTGCACGGTCACCCTTATGATTTATTATAGCTATTTTTACTAAACGGGTGTACAAGAGGCCGCATAATTGACATTTTTATGAATGTTATTAACAAATCGTCGGATTTGCACCTCATCAAACACTTTAATTTACTCTGGGCCAATTATTAAGTCAGGAGTACTAATCAACTAGATCAACCATTTAAGTCCGTAGACGGTGTTCAGACATACTACTGAGCTTGTCGTCTTTTGCCAGACTTTTCCGACGCTAGAAACAGATTAATTTTATCAAAAAAATTCTAAAGTCAGTAGCCATGGCTCGGACATACTACTGACCTTGTCGTCTTTTGCCACGCTAGAAACTGACTAAGATTAGAAAAAAAATTATAATATCAGTAGCCATGGTTCTGCTACACTAAAGCTCTGGTCGTCTTTTGCCAGATTTTTCCCACGCTTGAAACTGATTTATTTCAGGAAAAAAATTCTTAAATCAGTAGCCATGGTTCGGCCATACTAAAGAACTGGTCGTCCTTTGCCAGACTCTTCCCACGCTAGAGACAGATTAATTTTATCAAGAAAATTATTATGTCAGGAGCCATGGTTTAGCTATACTAAAAACTTGGTCGTCTTTTGCCAGAATTTTCCCAAGCAAGAAACAGATTAATTTTAGCAAAAAAATACTAAACTCAGTAGCCACGGTTCAGCCATACTAAAGATCTGGTCGTCCTTTGACAGACTCTTCCCACGCTAGAGACAGTTTAATTTTAGCAAAAAAAACTACAAAGTCAGTGACCATGGTTTAGCCATACTAAAGACCTGGTCGTCCTTTGCCAGACTTCCAACGCTAAAGACAGAATAATTTTAGCAAAAAAATTATGAAGTCAGTAGCCATGGTGTAGCAATACTAAAGACCTGGTCGTCCTTTGCCAGACTTTTCCCACGCTAAAAACAGATTAATTTTAGCAGAAAAATTCTAAAGACAGTAGCCATGGTTTAGTCATGTTAAAGACCTGACATCTTTTGCAGGACTTTTTCCACGCTAGAGACAGATTAATTGTAGCAAAAAAATTAAAAAGTCAGTTGCCCTGGTTTAGCCATACTAAAGTTCTTGTCGTCTTTTGCCAGACTTTCCGACGCTAGAAAAAGATTCATTTTAGCAAAAAAATTTTAAAGTCAATAGCCATGGTTTAGCCATACTAAAGACCTGGTCGTCATTTAACAGACTTTTCCCACGCTAGAGACAGATTAATTATAGCAAAAAAATTATAAAGTCAATAGCCATGGTTTAGCCATACTAAAGACCTGGTCGTCCTTTGCCAGACTCTTCTCACGCTAGAGACAGATTAATTTTAGCAAAAAAATTAATAAGTCAGTTGCCATGGTTTAGCCATAGTAAAGACCTGGTCGTCCTTTATCAGACTCTTCCCACCCTAGAGACAGATTAATTTTAGCATAAAAATTATAAAGTCAGTTGCCATGGTTTAGCCATACTAAAGACCTGGTCGTCCTTTGCCAGCCTTTACACACGCTTGAAACGGCTTGAATTTAACAAAAAATTCATTACTCAGTAGCCATGGCTCGTCCGCACTAAAAAGCTGGTCGTCTTTGGACAGACATTTTCCCGCTCTAGAAACTGACTATTTTTACTAAAAAAAATTCTTAGGTCAGTAACCATGGTTTAGGCATACTAAAGACCTGGTCGTCATTTGCAAGACCTTTCCCATGCGAGAGACAGATTAATTATAGCAAAAAAATTATAAAGTCAATAGCCATGGTTTAGCCATACTAAAGACCTGGTCGTCCTTTGCCAGACTCTTCCCACGCTAGAGACAGATTAATTTTAGCAAAAAAATTAATAAGTCAGTTGCCATGGTTTAGCCATACTAAAGACCTAGTCGTCCTTTGCCAGACTCTTCCCACGCTAGAGACAGATTAATTTTAGCATAAAAATTATAAAGTCAGTTGCCATGGTTTAGCCATACTAAAGACCTGGTCGTCATTTTACAGACTTTTCCCACGCTATAGACAGATTAATTTTAACAAAAAAATTATAATGTCAGTAGCCATGGTTTAGTCGTGGTAAAGACTTGACATCTTTTGCCAGACTTTTCCCACGCTAGAGACAGATTAATTTTATCCAAAAAATTATAAAGTCGGTTGCCATGGTTTAGCCATACTAAAGACCTGGTCGTCCTTTGCCAGACTCTTCCCACGCTAGAGACAGATTAATTTTAGCAAAAAAACTATAAAGTCAGTAACCATGGTTTAGCCATACTAAATACCTGGTCGTCCTTTGCCAGACTCTTCTCACGCTAGAGACAGATTAATTTTAGCAAAAAAATTATTAAGTCAGTTGCCATGGTTTAGCCATACTACAGTTCTTGTCGTCTTTTGCCAGACTTTCCGACGCTAGAAAAAGATTCAATTTAGCAAAAAAATTATAAAGTCAATAGCCATGGTTTAGCCATACTAAAGACCTGGTCGTCATTTAACAGACTTTTCCCACGCTATAGACAGATTAATTTTAACAAAAAAATTATATTGTCAGTAGCCATGGTTTAGTCGTGGTAAAGACTTGACATCTTTTGCCAGACTTTTCCAACGCTAGAAACAGATTAATTTTAGCAAAAAAAATCTAAAGACAGTAGCCATGGTTTAGCCATACTAAAGACCTGGTCGTCTTTTGCCAGACTTTTCCCACACTAGAGACAGATTAATTTTAGCAAAAAAATTATAAAGTCAGTTGCCATGGTTAAGCCATACTAAAGACCTAGTCTTCCTTTGCCAGACTCTTCCCACGCTAGAGGCAGATTAATTTTAGAAAAAAAACTATAAAGTCAGTAACCATGGTTTAACCATACTAAAGACCTAGTCTTCTTTTGCCAGACTTTTCCTACGCTAGAGACATATTAATTTTAGCAAAAAAACTATAAAGTCAGTAACCATGGTTTAGCCATACTAAAGACCTAGTCGTCCTTTGCCAAACTTTTCCCAAGCTAGAAACAGATTTATTTTAGCAAAAATATTCTAAAGACATTAGCCATGGTTTAGCCATACTAATGACCTTGTCGTCGTTTGACAGACTTTCCCACGCTAGAGACAGATTAATTTTAGCAAAAAAATTAAAAAGTCAGTAGCTATGGTTTTGCCATACTAAAGACCTGGTCGTCCTTTGCCAGACTTTTTCCACGCTAGAGACAGATTAATTTTAGCAAAAAAACTATAAAGTCAGTAACCATGGTTTAACCATACTAAAGACCTGGTCGTCATTTGCCAGACTTTTCCCAAGCTAGAAACAGATTAATTTTAGCAAAGAAATTCTAAAGACAGTAGCCATGGTTTAATTATACTAATGAACTGTCGTCATTTGCCAGACTTTTTCCACGCTAGAAACTGATTAATTTTAGCAAAAAAATTCTAAAGACAGTAGCCAATGGTTTAGCCATACTAAAGACCTAGTCTTCTTTTGCCAGACTTTTTCTAGGCTAGAGACAGATTAATTTTAGCAAAAAAACTATAAAGTCAGTAACCATCGTTTAGCCATGCTAAAGACCTGGTCGTCCTTTGCCAGACTTTTCCCACGCTATAGACAGATTAATTTTAGCAAAAAAATTATAATGTCAGTAGCCATGGTTTAGCCATACTAAAGACCTGGTCGTCATTTGACAGACTTTTCCCATGCTATAGACAGATTAATTTTAGCAAAAAAATTATAATGTCAGTAGCCATGGTTTAGTCATGGTAAAGACTTGACATTTTTGCCAGACTTTTCCCACGCTAGAGACAGATTAATTTTAGCAAAAAAACTATAAAGTCAGTAGCCATTGTTTAGCCATACTAAAGACCTGGTCGTCCTTTGCCAGACTTTTCCCACGCTATAGACAGATTAATTTTAGCAAAAAAATTATAATGTCAGTAGCCATGGTTTAGCCATACTAAAGACCTGGTCGTCATTTGACAGACTTTTCCCACGCTATAGACAGATTAATTTTAGCAAAAAAATTATAATGTCAGTAGCCATGGTTTAGCCATACTAAAGACCTGGTCGTCATTTGACAGACTTTTCCCACGCTATAGACAGATTAATTTTAGCAAAAAAATTATAATGTCAGTAGCCATGGTTTAGCCATACTAAAGACCTGGTCGTCATTTGCCAGACTTTTCCTACGCTAGAGACAGATTAATTTTAGCAAAAAAACTATAAAGTCAGTAACCATGGTTTAGCCATGCTAAAGACCTGGTCGTCCTTTGCCAGACTTTTCCCACGCTATAGACAGATTAATTTTAGCAAAAAAATTATAATGTCAGTAGCCATGGTTTAGCCATACTAAAGACCTGGTCGTCATTTGACAGACTTTTCCCACACTAGAGACAGATTAATTTTAGCAAAAAAATTATAAAGTCAGTTGCCATGGTTTAGCCATACTAAAGACCTAGTCTTCCTTTGCCAGACTCTTCCCACGCTAGAGGCAGATTAATTTTTTTTAAAAAAACTATAAAGTCATTAACCATGGTTTAGCCATACCAAAGACCTAGTCTTCTTTTGCCAGACTTTTCCTACGCTAGAGACAGATTAATTTTAGCAAAAAAACTATAAAGTCAGTAACCATGGTTTAGCCATACTAAAGACCTAGTCGTCCTTTGCCAGACTTTTCCCACGCTATAGACAGATTAATTTTAGCAAAAAAATTATAATGTCAGTAGCCATGGTTTAGTCGTTGTAAAGACTTGACATCTTTTGCCAGACTTTTCCCACGCTAGAGACAGATTAATTTTAGCAAAAAAATTATTATGTCAGTAGCCATGGTTTAGTCATGGTAAAGACTTGACATCTTTTGCCAGACTTTTCCCACGCTAGAGACAGATTAATTTTAGCATAAAAATTATAAAGTCAGTTGCCATGGTTTAGCCATACTAAAGACCTGGTCGTCCTTTGCCAGACTCTTCCCACGCTAGAGACAGATTAATTTTAGCAAAAAAACTATAAAGTCAGTAACCATGGTTTAGCCATACTAAAGACCTGGTCGTCATTTGACAGACTTTTCCCACGCTATAGACAGAATAATTTTAGCAAAAAAATAATAATGTCAGTAGCCATGGTTTAGTCGTGGCAAAGACTTGACATCTTTTGCCAGACTTTTCCCACGCTAGAAACAGATTAATTTTAGCAAAAAAAATCTAAAGACAGTAGCCATGGTTTAGCCATACTAAAGACCTGGTCGTCTTTTGCCAGACTTTTCCCACACTTGAGACAGATTAATTTTAGCAAAAAAATTATAAAGTCAGTTGCCATGGTTTAGTCATACTAAAGACCTAGTCTTCCTTTGCCAGACTCTTCCCACGCTAGAGGCAGATTAATTTTAGCAAAAAAATTAAAAAGTCAGTAGCTATGGTTTTGCCATACTAAAGACCTGGTCGTCTTTTGCCAGACTTTTTTCACGCTAGAGACAGATTAATTTTAGCAAAAAAATTAATAAGTCAGTTGCCATGGTTTAGCCATACTAAAGACCTAGTCGTCCTTTGCCAGACTCTTCCCACGCTAGAGACAGATCAATGTTAGCAAAAAATGATAAGGTCAGTAGTCATGGTTTCGTCATACTAAAGATCTGACATCTTTTGCCAGACTTTTCCTACGCTAGAGACAGATTAATTTTAGCAAAAAAACTATAAAGTCAGTAACCATGGTTTAGCCATACTAAAGACCTAGTCGTCCTTTGCCAGACTTTTCCCACGCTACAGACAGATTAATTTTAGCAAAAAAATTATAATGTCAGTAGCCATGGTTTAGTCGTTGTAAAGACTTGACATCTTTTGCCAGACTTTTCCCACGCTAGAGGCAGATTAATTTTAGCAAAAAAATTATTATGTCAGTAACCATGGTTTAGTCATGATAAAGACTTGACATCTTTTGCCAGACTTTTCCCACGCTAGAGACAGATTAATTTTAGCATAAAAATTATAAAGTCAGTTGCCATGGTTTAGCCATACTAAAGACCTAGTCGTCCTTTGCCAGACTCTTCCCACGCTAGAGACAGATTAATTTTAGCAAAAAAATTAAAAAGTCAGTAGCTATGGTTTTGCCATACTAAAGACCTGGTCGTCTTTTGCCAGACTTTTTTCACGCTAGAGACAGATTAATTTTAGCAAAAAAATTAATAAGTCAGTTGCCATGGTTTAGCCATACTAAAGACCTAGTCGTCCTTTGCCAGACTCTTCCCACGCTAGAGACAGATCAATGTTAGCAAAAAATGATAAGGTCAGTAGTCATGGTTTCGTCATACTAAAGATCTGACATCTTTTGCCAGACTTTTACCACGCTAAAGACAGATTAATTTTAGCAAAAAAATTATAAAGTCAGTTGCCATGGTTTAG
The DNA here is from genome assembly GCA_037103525.1 of Ganaspis brasiliensis. NCBI lineage: Eukaryota > Metazoa > Arthropoda > Insecta > Hymenoptera > Figitidae > Ganaspis > Ganaspis brasiliensis. The sequence continues at coordinate 36,527 of JAZKLR010000381.1, read as the reverse complement.
CCATTCTAAAGACCTTGTCTTGTTTTGCCAGACTTTCCCACGCTAGAAACTGTCTATTTTTACTTAAAAAAAATTCGTAAGTTAGTAGCCAGTTTTCGGCCAGACTTATGAAAATGTCGTCTTCTACAGTCTTTTTCTTTGCTAGAAATGGACTTCTTTCTGCAAAAATAATTGTTTGATCTGTAGCCATAATATCGTTGCCGCTAATAGTATTTTTTTTCAGTAAGCAGGGATTTTTAAGTATGAAAAAAGTTTGTGTAAAAATGGCATTTTATTTAGTCTTGCCAAACCATGGCTACTGAGTAGCCAGAATTTCCAAAATCGAAATTTTTTTTTTTTTGAAAAAATACTAAGATTGACTGCTATGATTTAGGCAGACTGAAGATTATTTTGTTCTTTACTATTTTTTCCCCACCCGAAAAATTGCCTGATTTCTGTTTATAAAGATTCTCAGGTCAGTAGCCTTGGTTCATCCAGATTGAAGACTGTTGCATCTTGCGCTAGATTTTTCTTATCCTAGAAGGGTTACCCAGCCTTGTTTACCCAGATTAAAAACCATGCTTTTTTTAATTATTAAAATCTTCTTTGTTTTGTAATAAACGACACTCAATAACCTTTAACCATATTTTTTCTCTTAAATGCAATATTTATGTTTAATTGAAGTTTTGGCTGTTTTACCCAACATTTTGCATTTTTTCATCTTTTGGACCCTGTATCTCGAAAACTGTCCATTTTTTTACATTTAGTCTATTGACACTTTTAATCTACAGGTTAAGAACTGCAAAATTGCCAAGTATAAAAAAAATTCGCCGAGAGCCATTTACAATAGAAAGTGTGCGGGGTCCTTTGCAAGTCGGGTCTCCGATTCTTCTGTAAATTTGAGAATTTGTTGCAAATGCTTAGTATAAAGAAGTCTTGGCAATGGTTATGCGAAAAAAAATTTTTTTGAAAAGCTATAAGTATACTCTGTTCCACGACAGAAAGATCAGTCGTCCGCGCTTCATAAATAAAAAGGGTGAAGCACAAAATGAAAATGTCTTTTAAAAATTTTGTCAATAAAAATTCAATCAATAGCAGTTAAAGACAGGTTTGGCTAAATAGATGGCTAAATAGATAAGAGTTTATCTTGTGAATGTATTTGTAAGCCTTTAACCCGGCGAGCGTAAGATAGGGAAAAATTTACCCTGTGAAATATTTATTCCTCAATAATTTAAATTAATCTTGATGAATTTCTCTGTAAATTTTAATAGCTGCACGGGGCATGGTAACAAAGCAAAAAATATTTTAAAAAATATTTTTTTTACATTTCTTATTGTTTATTTATAACAATTGTGAACACATGTACGCTGGCTATAAAATACACCAAGAGTTTTGTTTTTCGCAAATTGTAAAAAACAGTTAAAATCATTAGGGTAATTAATTATAATTGTTAACTAAAGTTCAATAATGTATTTTACTATTGTTATAATTAATTTTTTATTTGTTTAAACAATTCATTATTGTAAATTTAAAACAATTCTGAAGACAATATTCAGAAAAGCAAATTTCTTTAAACTTGTCAGCTTTAATTGACATAACTTAGTATTTAATCAATAAAATAAAAAAAAAATTAAGTTAAATTTGTTACAACAATTATTTAAGATTGTTTAAACAAATAATTGTTGATATCTATTAACTTTTTTCTCATTGTACCTAAAAAGATGCAGTTTTTTCTAATTTAAAAATTCATGAAGCTAATTATAATAAACGACAAATATTAATGTTGAGTCGCCATTTTATCAATTGTTTAAACAAATAATTTTTGTTATTTATTAACTTTTTTCTCATTGCACCTAGCAAGATGCAGTTTTTTTCTAACTTTACAATTTATGAAGCTACATATGTATAATAAACGACAAATATTAAGCTTCATAAATTGTAAAATTAAAAAATAACTGCATCTTTCTAGGTGCAATGGTAAAAAAGTTAATAATAACAACAATTATTTGTTTAAACAATTGATAAAATAACAATTTAACATTATTATTTGTCGTCTATTATCATCAGCTTTAAAAATTACTAAAAACTGCACCTTTCTAGGTGCAATGAGAAAAAAGTTAATAAGTAACAACAATTACACAGGCCTGCAAAATTTCACTTTTTCCAGTTTATAAAACGGGTTAGGGTGATTCTTGTGGGTTTTTTCGTGCTGAACACGAATCTGTTGTCCAAAATGTTCCATCACGTCAGGATTTTGAGTAATTCTAGGTCAAATGTCCCAAAAAAGGCTATTTTAGCCATTTTTGGGAATTTTTTCTGGAGAACCAAAATTTTTTCATTAATTTTCTATATTAGCTTCGTATAGTATGTATTTTTAGCTTCAAATCCCAATTTTAGAAATTAATTTACGACAATTTTTAAAGATGTTATGAAGATTTGAGTTTATGAGATTAACCAAATTAACCCTCCTGCGCACGAGTTTCTACCTAAAAAGACGTTTCCAAATGCATACATTTTTCAGACTAATGGATTTTCATATAACTTAGTACCTTGGGGTTTTTGGGCTTGCTGATTACGAATCTGAAGTCAGAATTACAATATTCAAAATGGCGGATACAATATAGCGAACGAAATTTTAAAAAATTCTTGGATTTTAATATAACTTGGTATGTTAGAGTTTTTGGAGTCACTGATTACGAATCTGAATTCCGAATTACAAAATTCAAAATGGCGGATCCAACATGGCGGACGAATTTTTAAAAAACCTTGGATTTTAATATATCTTGGAATTAAGGGTTTTTGGGTACGCTGATCACCTGTCAAATTTCACTTTTTTCAGTTTCTAAAATGGTTTTTGTAGGTTTTTTGGCATGAGAACGAATCTGACTTCGAAAATGTTCCAGCACGTCAGGTTTTTTGGTAACTTAGCTTGAATGGTAAGAAAATGTCTATTTTAGCCATTTATATGAATGTTTTTTAGGAAACTAAATTTTTTTTATTTCCGAAAAAGATATCCTATAGTACTGCTTTTTAGCTTTAATATCCTGTTTCTGAAATCATTCTACCATTTTTTAGAAAAAAGATATGGCAATTTTAATTAAAGACTTTTAGTTGTGCAAACTCTCCTGTTACGCTAAAGATTCGTTGACGTAGTCTATTATGGAACGAAAGTCATACAACACAAACTTACGATGGCAAAATCAATATGACAGAGACAAATTTTGTAAATGTCATAGGAAGCTTCTGTGCATCTTTAACTATGATAAGAAGCTACTGCGCATATGTAAATGCCATAGAAAACTACTGCGCATGTGTAAAGGCCATGAGAAACTGCTGCGCATGTGTAAATGCCATAGAAAACTACTGCGCATGCGTCAATGATTTAGAACACTACTGCGCATATGTTAATTTCATAGGAAGCTTATATGTATGGATAACTGTCATAGCACACTACTGCGCACATGTATTAAGTCTATATAGTATTTCGTTTTCTGTAAACAGTTATGTTTTTGAAACTAAATAATATAATTAGGTTTTTAGGTCTTTGGTTTCAGTTTGACCCGAAACTAAATTAGGTCCTTGACTTTTGTTTCAGTTTCGTTTAAAAACTGAAACATAAGGAATTTTTACTTTAGTTTTGTTTCAGTATCGGTCCCTGATTTAAAAAGAAATTGCATTATCGAAACTTTGGAGAGCATTTCTGAACAGTTAGTCTTACTACAATACGACAATGGACAATATACATAATACTTGGTTCTAAAAAGCGCTCGTCTTTCGTGTTGGTTTTACACAAGTTTTTATTTAATATTTATTGACATTGCAGCATCTTTCAATAGTGCACGTCTCAGTAAAAGGATAGTTTAATATAAATTGTTAGATTTAACGAATGCAGATTTCTAGAAAGCATTTATCGTCTGTTTCTAATTTCATTTGTTTTTGTATAGTTTGCATTCACTTGTTCTCGACTGAGACAGTGTGACGATTGTAGTGTTATCAGAGATTGCCGGTCGCATCTTTCTCTGTTCTTACCTTAACTGGTCGGTACATCTTTCAATCTTGCCTTTGCCGGTCGGATCTTTCTCTGTTCTTACCTTAACTGGTCGGTACATCTTTCCATCTTGCCTTTGCCGGTCGGATCTTTCTCTGTTCTTACCTTAACTGGTTGGTACATCTTTCTATCTTGCCTTTGCCGGTCAGATCTTTCTCTGTTCTTACCTTAACTGGTTAGTTCATCTTTCGATCTTGCCTTTGCTGGTCGGATCTTTCTCTGTTCTTACCTTAACTCGTCGGTCCATCTTTCCATGTTGCCTTTGTTGGTCCGATCTTTCTCTGTTCTTACCTTAACTGGTCGGTTCATAATTCCATCTTGCCTTTGCTTGTCGGATCATATTCTGGTATTATCTTGTATGGTCCCATTTTTCTTTGTTCTTGACTGACCTTGTCTGATGTTTTTATTATGGTTAGCGTAACGGGAGAGTTTGCACAACTAAAAATCTTAAATTCAAATTGGCATATCTTTTTTCTAAAAAATGGTAGAATGATTTCAGAAACAGGATTTAAAAGCTAAAAAGCAGTACTATACGATATCTCTTTCGGAAATGGTCAAGTCCATACCAAGTGATCACACCAATTTCAGTCATATTGAGTAATATTTACGAAATTGATATTTTGGGTTCCTTTAGGAGTAAAAAAAATAAATTTTAATTATTTTTAAAAAATTCAAAATATTTTCGAAAATATTCAAATTCGAAATTTTATGTACTATTTTTTTTGTGTTATCATAACTTCTGTAATTTTGAAGCAATTGAGATCATTTTTTTTTTAAATTACTCGTATTTAAATACTCTTTCAAGAAAAATTATAATAATTAAGAAATTGTTTATAATTAAATTTTTTTTAAAAAAATTAAATTATTTATTTAAACAAAATCTAAAGTATATCATCGATCTTTTTCAAAAAATTCATAAACATAGCCTATAATTTGCTTAAAAATTTAAGCCAAAGAAAAAAATGGTATGTATTATAGTTTTTGAGAAAAAAATTATTAAGTTATGCTAGCGCGGCGCAGACCGGTGTCACCGCTACTCAACGCGTAGTTCCGTAGTAACCGAAATGTATGTATATTATTACATAATATAAATACAGTTAATCGTCATGTTTATTTTTTTATTTTACAAATTGTGCTGTGCACAGAATTTGAAAAAATTTTTGTTTCAATTTTATTCTCAAGGGGTACGAAGGAATGGAATTTTTGTGTACCTTTAATGGTCATAGCTTGATTAAATCTTTCACTTAACAATTGTTTTTCAGCTTCATATTCTGCGTAATTACAAAATTCTACATTAATTTTCTCTAAACTGGATTTTGCCCACTCGTATAAGTCATTTTTTTTCTTACATCAATTAAGATGTAGAATTATGGTATTACAAAAAAATTAAAAAACAATATTTTTTTGGTCATTTTCCAAATTTTATTTTTCAAAATCCATACGATGGATTGTAGAAAATCATTTAAAAATCCCACAAAAAAATTGTCGATGGAAAAAATGAAAATTGTGAAAGAGGTTTAATTTTTAAAATTTAAGTTTTTCTTAGAATAAATTTCTCAAACTCCGCAAATTATTTGTTTCTCTATTTTTGACATTACCCCATAATTTTAGGTCTAAAATTGCATAAGAAAAAAAATTAACACCCCTGAACATCGCGAATTTTGATAATTTTACCAGTCCATTATTTTTCTTTTTTCAGTTTTAAATTATTTTAATTATTCACTTATTTTCACTTATTTTTACCAGTTTTTAATTATATTAATTATTTTTCAATTGATTTAACAAATTTTTAATTATTATTCTTAAATTTTAATAATTTTCCCAATTTTTAGTTATTTTTATTATTTTTCTATAAATTACCAATTTTTTAATTACTTTTTTTTACTTTAATTATTTTCTCCGATTTTTTTAATTCTAAAGTTTGATGTCCATGTACTATGAAAAGATCAGTGTGACTTTCTGAAGCTTATAATTTAAATATAATACAGTAACTATATTTACATTATGTAAAAATATACATACATTTCGGTTACTACGGAACTACGCGTTGAGTAGCGGTGACACCGGTCCCCGCCGCGCTAGCATAACTTAATAATTTTTTTCTCAAAAACTATAATACATACCATCTTTTTCTTTGGCTTAAATTTTTAAGCAAATTATAGGCTATGTTTATGAATTTTTTGAAAAAGATCGATGATATACTTTAGATTTTGTTTAAATAAATAATTTAATTTTTTTAATAAAAATTTAATTATAAACAATTTCTTAATTATTATAATTTTTCTTGAAAGAGTATTTAAATACGAGTAATTTAAAAAAAAATGATCTCAATTGCTTCAAAATTACAGAAGTTATGATAACACAAAAAAAATAGTACATAAAATTTCGAATTTGAATATTTTCGAAAATATTTTGAATTTTTTAAAAATAATTAAAATTTATTTTTTTTACTCCTAAAGGAACCCAAAATAACAATTTCGTAAATATTACTCAATATGACTGAAATTGGTGTGATCACTTGGTATGGACTCGACCAAATAAAAAAAAATTTGGTTTCCTAAAAAAAATTCATATAAATGGCTAAAATAGACATTTTCTGACCATTCAAGCTATAGTTACCAAAAAACCTGACGTGCTGGAACATTTTCGAAGTCAGATTCGTTCTCAGGCAAAAAAACCTACAAAAACCACTCTCCCTTATTTAAGAAACTAAAAAAAGTGAAATTTCACAGGTAATCAGCGTGCCCGAAAACCCTTAATTCCAAGATATATTAAAATCCAAGATTTTTTAAAAATTCGTCCACCATATTGGATCCGCCATTTTGAATTTTGTAATTCGGACTTCAGATTCGTATTCAGCGACTCCAAAAACCCTAACATTCCAAGTTATATTAAAATCCAAGAACTTTTTAAAAATTCGTCGGCCATTTTGAATTTTGTAATTCAGACTTCAGATTCATAATCAGTGACTTCAAAAACCCTAACATACCAAGTTATATTAAAATACAAGAATTTTTTAAAAATTTGTCCTCCATTTTGGATCTGCCATTTTGAATTTTGTAATTCGGAATTCAGATTCGTAATCAGTTTCTCCAAAAACCCTAACATACCAAGTTATATTAAAATCCAAGAATTTTTTAAAATTTCGTTCGCCATATTGTATACGCCATTTTGAATTTTGTAATTCTGATTTCAGATTCGTAATCAGCAAGCCCAAAAACCCTAAGGTACCAAGTTATATGAAAATCCATTAGTCTGAAAAATGTATGCATTGGGAAACGTCTTTTTAGGTAGAAACTCGTGCGCAGGAGGGTTAATGTGGTTAATCTCATAAATTCAAATCTTCATAACTTCTTTAAAAATTGTCGTAAATTAATTTCTAAAATTGGGTTTTGAAGCTGACAATACATACTATACGAAGCTAATATAGAAAATTAATGAAAAAATTTTGGTTCTCCAGAAAAAATTTTTTGGGACATTTGACCTAGAATTACTCAAAATCCTGACATGATGGACCATTTTAGACAACAGATTCGTATTCAGCGCGAAAAAACCTACAAGAATCACCCTAACCCGTTTTATAAACTCACCCTTGCAGGACTGTGTTATTTGTTTAAACAATGTTCAATAACTGTTGTAACAAATTTAACTTAATTTCTTATTTATTTTAATTATTTAATAATAAGTAATGCCAATAAAAGCATACAAGTTTACCTTTCTAGGTAAATAAATTTTTACAATTTATGAAGCTATGTATAATATACGACAAATATTAAGCTTCATAAATTGTAAAATTAAGAAATAACTGCATCTTTCTAGGTGCAATGGTAAAAAAGTTAAAAATGACAACAATTATTTGTTTAAACAATTGATAAAATAACGATTTAACATTAATATTTGTCGTCTATTATAATCAGCTTTAAAAATTACTAAAAACTGCACCTTTCTAGGTGCAATGAGAAAAAAGTGAATAAGTAACAACAATTATTTGTTTAAACAATGTTCAATTTTATTAAATGATGTTACTACCTATAAAAAAATAACAAGAACCCGTTACCCATGTTACGTAATGATGTTTATGGATTTTTGAGAAATTGGAATGATAACGGATTTTTAATTAGAAAATTTAGTAATGAAGATTTGACGCAAACTGACACAAACCTTGCAAAATGTGATGGATTGCCTAAAATTCATAAACAAAATTGTCCATTTAGACCTATTATTTCAACTATTGGTTCACCTACTTACTTTTTATCTAAAACTTTATTTTCTTTGCTCAATGATACTATTGATAAACCAACCTCTTACGTTAAAACAGTTATGATTTTATTGACAAAATTAAAAATATAACAATTCCAGATAACTACATCATTATTAGTTTAGATGTCAAATCTTTATTCACTAATGTTAGTGCTGAACGAGTAATTGAAAGTATTACAAAACGCTATAACAAAATTTCAGGTAGCCTAAATATTCCTCTCATTGATTTAATTGAAGCAATTCAATTTTTATTTGATAACACTTATTTCACTTTCAATGACAAATTTTATAAGCAGACTTATGGTACCCCCATGGGATCACCCATTTCTGGATTGTTTGCTGATATTGTCATGTCAGATTTGAAGGAATCTTGTATTGGGAAATTATCATTTAAACCCATCTTCTTCAAGAGATACGTAGATGATATTTTGACTTGCATCCAAAAAGATAAGATTGATGAAATCATTGATGTCTTTAACAACTATGATGACAGACTTCAATTCACTAATGAAATTGAAAACAATGATTCCATTAATTTTCTTAATTTAAAAATAATAAAAGTCGGCAATTTAATAATTACTGACTGGTACAGAAAACCTACTTTTTCTGGCAGATTATTGAATTTCGAATCACAACATCCTTTCTCTCAAAAAATTGCAATAATTTTTAACTTAACTGACCGTGCTATAAAACTTTCACATAACAGTTTTCATACTGAAAACATAAAATTCATAAAAAAACTTCTACTTGAAAACAATTATCCTTCATTTCTTATTGATAAATATATTAAGAAACGGATTCATTCTATCAACTCTAACAATAACAACCGCAACAACAATAGTTTTCTTTATCAGAGAATGCCTGAAATATTTCTTCCTTATCACAACCAACTATTTGAAAAAATGTCTTCTACCTTAAAAAATTACAATATTTTATCGATTCCTACTAAGAACAAAAATAATGAAACTAATATTATAAAAAAGTATAAAGACAAAAATAAGCACACTGAGATTACAAACACTGTTTACAAGAATAACTGTAAGAATTGTTCAGCGACTTATGTCGGTGAAACTAAAAGGATGGTTCGTGTTCGAGTTAACGAACACAAAAAGTCAAAAACTAATGTTTCTGCTAATCATAAAGATGTTTTCAATCATGATTTTGATTGGAGTAATTTCTCAATACTTGATAGAGAACCAAATCTTAATAAACGTTTGACTTCTGAAATGGTCCATATCAACTTACAAAAGAACACTATCAATAGGAAAGATGATGTCAGAAATTTGAGTAAAATTTACTTTTAGTTCTTATCAGCGCATAAAGAAAAATTGTAAAAGTTCTACTTATTTTGAAAAATTTATGATTTTAAATAAAGTTTACAATTTTTTTACAAGTTTTACAATTTTCTCATTTTATATCTTGTTTATTGATTTATATGTTTTTTTAAAAAAATATTTTTTTAAAATGAACCTTTTTGTAAAACGTCCTACGTATATTTCTTTATATAATTAATAATTATACTTTCAATAATTTATTATTTTATTCTTTTTTTACCAATTTCAGAAATTTCAGAAAAAGAAACTCCGAAAAATTGTTTAATTTTAATTCTTAGACGATTGTGATTAATTAGCTTTGATACTTATAATGACTTGCAAACTAATTTGTATTTATTTTTTAATTTTTGACTTTCTGTTTAGTTTGAATTGACCTGTGTTATTCGACGTGTCTAACAATTTTACTCATTGACTTTTCGTTTTCACATGAAAATGTCATCTAAATAAATTTTAATATTGACATGTTTTTTCAGTAAATATAATTTTATTGTTTATTTGTATAAATTGTTTTGTAAATTTCAAAAAGTTTTTGTTATAAATTTAATGTACAAAATTGTTAATAAATTTCTAGTTTCTGAAAAGGACAGTATAAACTGTCGAAACGTTAAAAAAAGTGGTTTTTTATTGACTTGGAGTGATTGATTAATTCATCCTACTTATGAATGTTCAATAACTGTTGTAACAAATTTAACTTAATTTCTTATTTATTTTAATTACTTAATAATAAGTAATGCCAATAAAAGCTTACATGTTTATAGGAATTCACTTTTCTCTATATTGGTTATGGAATTGTTACAATTTTGCAATAATAAATTGTTTAAACAAATGAAAATTTATCATAACATAAATAAATTGCATTAATAGATAATATAAAACAAATATAGTAAAAAATTTCCGAGATTTCAAGCTTTTTTTAATATACAAGTAGAAAATCTTTACAGGGTAAAAAATACCCTACCTTACGCTCCGTGTTACGAAGTTTCACATTACGTTTGCCGGGTTAAGATCATAACTATAACCCAAAATGATCCTCAATGAACAGAACAACAGGTCAGTTTTTAAGCCTGCATCACACAATGCTTGAAATCGTGTTTCTTTTGAATAATTATATTAACACAACCCTTGAAAATATAGCTTATTTTTAAAAAATAGGGTAAATTATATAGCGTTGGAATCAGAAAAAAACAAGAATCTTAAGTATAGAATTTTTAAATCAATTAGATGAAAAATAAAAAAGTTTTTTTTTAATTTTCTGACATATGTTTGGGATCTTTGCTTTCTGCGCAAAGAAAACTAAAAATCATAAATTTTTTTCAAAAGGTTGCTAATGTAACAAAAATAAATATTTTTTAAGTTTTTTTTCTTGAGTTTAGTAGCTTTTTTGACAATCTTTCAAACCCTGTTTTACATTTTTCAAAAATTCTAAAAATTTACAAAATTGCGTCCATTTTTTGAAAAAAACAAAAAATGCAAATTTCTCGAAAACGTAATTTGTTTTTTATTATATCTTTGTCTCAGATAAAGGAACTAATAGCAAATATTTTCCAACAGGTTTGGTTGGCTCTAAAAGCCTGTAAGAACCGCAGGATTTTTTTTCTTGAAAATCTTGTAGAAGCAAGCAGGCACGCAGCAGAAGCTTTTTGTGGTAATTAAAAACTTTATAATTTATTTTTTTTAACATATAAACGAAAAAGGTTTGTTTTTGTTGTTTGTATTAATTTTTATTGCATTTTCTTTAAGGGGTATGTCTCATAAAAACGAACTTTTTTTCAAGATTTTATTTTTCATTAATTTTTTTTAAAACTTTTTTATGTTTTCGTACATCAAAATGCACATATTAGATTATAATAAAAAACTTTGTTAATTGTTTTTTTAAAGGTTTCTTTCCGAGAAATTACCGCTTGAGCTATATCACTTTTTTCCTGGTTGACACGATATCTTTGGAAGGCTGCATGTTAAACTAAAAAAGAAAACGGATTCTTAAAATATAGATTACTCGCTATCGCATAAACTTAAATTGTTGAAAAATTAAAATCCTAATTCATGCGATAGCCACTTATGTGTAGAAGAAGTCCTGAAAATTTGAACCTGATCGATGCAATATATTTTTTTTAATTGTGTCAACCGTGTAAAAAACACAGTTTCGAGAAAAACGCGTTTAAAATTTTTAGTCTATCCCTTTGCAATGTCGAAGTCTTTTCTAATTTGTTTCTCATGACGTTGCATATGTAAATGTTTTTTGGGTCCCCTATTACGAATCCATAGTCCGATTTTCAAAATGACGGATCCAATATGGCGGACATTTTTTTTGTCTAGACTTTTTTGAATGGTAAATTACATTTTGGTCCCAATGTGAGAAGAGATCATTTTATTTTTTGGCTTCTAAAGCTTGTCCTTGTGCTCGGAAATATTAATAACTATGTTTAACTTTTTTCTACATACATATTCAGTATAAAAAAAAAACTTTTGAGAAATCGATTTCTTGAAATTTTTGTATGAGACAGACCCCTTAATTGCACTACCGTCGGAAATTGTCAGACCAACCACCCTGAATCGATCGAAAAATATTACGCAATTTAAAATTACAATAGCTTCGTCAAAAATGAAGATAATGACTGAGCTCTGAAATGTTTGGATATCTTATAATATACTACTTTAAATAATCAGCATATAATTTTTGTTTACTTTTTAAAGTGACGATATTAGTTGGTAATTTAAACAAAAAATTCTCAAGTTTTTCAATATCGTTCAATATTTTTTACGGTTGCCCGATATACAAGAATTATACAAAATTTTTTAAAATTATGTTTTCTTCGATGAACTGCAGGTTTTAATTTAAGCTAAGAGAGTATAAAAAATATTAAGTGGTTTACGATGTATGGTAAAAAACGTTCTAAGCATGTTTTTCTAAAAAATCAGTCAAAACCGTGGTTTTTATCTGAAAAATGAAGGTTTTTGAGAAAAACATGATCAAACATTTTTAGCTATATTTCATAAACCACTTAATATTTTTTAACTTTCTTAGCTTAAATTAAAGCTTACAGTTCAGCAAAGAAAAATTGTAAATGGAAAAATTTTTGTATAATTTTTGTATATCGGGCCACGGTTAAAACTATTGAACGATATTAAAGAACTCGAGAATTTTTCGTTTAACTTATCAATTAATATAATTACTTTACAAAGTAAAAAAAATATAAGCTGATTATCTGAAGTAGTATGTTAAAAGCTTTTCAAACTTTTAAAAGCGAAGTGTCTATCTTAATTTTTTACCAAGATATTGTAATTTTAATAGCATGATGTTTTTCGATCCGATTCCGGGCTGTAGGTCCGATTTATAAATATATATCAAAGTAACCAAAATTTTAAATCTTTACTTTAATACTCTCTCTTAAACTTAAAAAATTTTTTTATATTTATTTTTTAAACAACTTTGTAAAAATAATCTTATTGTTCACAATTGAAAAGACACTACACCCAGCTTCTCACGTAATTTTTTTAATTGAACTCTTGAAATGAGTTTAGTTAGAAAATTTATAAAAACTGGGATTTTTAGCTAGTTTGATTGCAATTGCATTGTCCACACGAAGTGATGGTACATCTTTTAATGGTAATATTTCACTAAATAGACGTGTCAACCATACTGCATCCTTTGCTGCTTTGCTGATTGACACGTACTCGGCTTCAGTGGTTGCAAATGAGACACTTTGCTGGTTTTTGCTCATTCATATAATTTTTCCTCCATTATATTTGAACACCACACCACTAACTGAACGTCGTGAAGTTTTGTCACTTGCATAGTCAGCATGACTGTATGATTTCATATCTCCAGGTAAATCAGCAGCGTTGTATCGAATTCCCGTTTCAACGGTACCTTGTAAATATTTAAAAATTCGTTTAACCATTGACCAATGATGTTCACTTGGATTTTCGAGAAACTGTGAAACGTAATTCACAGCAAATGTGATATCTCCCATGTTAAATCTTTGAATAATGTCCACAGTGTACCGCTTTTGATTGATTAAAATTAAACCATCAGGAAGGCGATATATTAACACATTTAAGAAACATCCGACAGGTTCAGTTGTTATTTCAAACTCCGACTTTAGTTTTTCGGTTAATTATTCAATGTAAATCCTTTTTGTTAAAAGAACTAGCCCGTCATCGACATAGAGTACCACAAATAATTTATCACTACCAGAAAAACGGTAAAATGAACACGGATCCGCCACACTCTCTTGCAATCCATAAGTAAATAGAACTTTCTTAAAACTTTCGTTCCAGCACCTGGGAACTTGTTTCAGGCCATATAGACCCTTCCGAAGTCTGCACACGCACTGACTTCCATCTTCATAACCTTGAGGCTGCTGCATAAATGTTTCATCTTCAATCTTGCCGTTTAGAAATGCCGTCTACACGTTAAATTTAGCCATTTCTAATTTCTGATTTCATAATTTCTATAAGACGTCTTGGAGCTTTTATCTTTGCCCTATCTTGTACCTTTTGTTCCTGCACAGATGAGACAGGAGTTTCCTGAGAAAGTTCTTTCGGCGATTCAGGCGAAGCATCCCAATGGAAAATTGCCAATGATCACCATTGGCTAAATAATGGTCCCATGATTGGCGACCAACAGTTTTTTTTTTGCAAACTATTGTCAACCAATATTGGACAACAGTTGGTCAACCCTTGGGATGATAACGGGTTTGACAGTCATTGGCAGCCATCATTGGTTTAATATTGGTTGCCAATAATAATGCCAATAAATAAAATTTTTTAAATTCACAATATTAAAATTTATATTTTTATAAAAAAATTTTTTTTATTGTTTAAAAATTTATTTATTTTTAACAAATATTTTAATATATTTATTAATGCATGACAAGTATTGGTACAATAATCGGCTTTCAATATTGGTCCATCCTTGGCAGCCACTGAATAACCAACAATCTTATTTTACAACTCTGTATGAAAATAGAGTTCTTAATTTATTCTTCAGCCAATATTTGGCAATGAAGATTTGAGTGTTAGACACATTAGAAATGTATTTTCTGAGTTCAGTTCAGTTTCAGTTTTAAATTATTTTTATTAATAATTATTTGTTCAGTTTACAAAAGTGTACATAATTTACTTTGTCAAAGAGTATTTTCTTTACACAAAGTCCCCGGTTTTTAATATAAACCTACCTTTGAACAGTATTTTATTTATTTTTATTGCTATGTCTATTTACATTATTTTTGGTATTTATTTTTTGTTGTTGGGAAAATTAGATTTTGAAAAAACCCACACTATTTATGTAGAGAGAATAAGTTTTTCTTACTTAACAAACATAAAATTTTTTAAAAAATTAAACAAAACAATGACTAGGAACAACTACAGTCAATTTAAGTAAAAATTACAAAATTGTATTTGTTTTAAAGCAGTATATAATACGGTATTTTATACCACATCTTGAAAGGAGCTTGTATTTTCTGAGGTACGCGATCAGCCCTTATATAAAAAAGCTGAAGAAACTCGATCGTAAGAGAGGCTGACCGATGCGCGCCCTATGCCAGTTTCCGAAACCACAAACGCGTGAGAATCCTCGGCGCGTAGACGCGGCATAGATGCGGCAGGAATCTTCCACTATTTGAATTTGAATTTTTGATGCATTTAATCAAAAACAAGAAAAGAAATATAATAATACAAAAATTATACAAATTCCTAAATTTGTATAGTTTTCTGATTGTTATTAAAAAGTAATATGCTTAATTAAGGTAAAAGCACCAGTACCTGGACACTTTTGAAGGGGTGTCAAGTTTAGCGATATTTTGTACTACGATAATTAATTATATTTTACGAAATGTTTGGATTTTCGTTTAATTTACATTTAAACGATTGGAATTAATAAAAAATTAATTATAATAAATGTTTTCTTTAAATTAAAAACTTGAAATAAAAATATAGCTTATTTGCAGCAGAAGTTGGACAGTACGCTATTTGGATGGGTTTAGTAGTTGGACATAAGACCCTATAGTTGGACATATAAGAAAATACATATTCTATTATAGATTATTTGTTATTATTTATTATTAACACTTTTATTGGCAACTACTAAATTAATTAGTTAATTAGGTTTTTAATTAATTGATTATTTTATTGATTAATTAGTGTCTGCAAAGTGTCTGTCCATCTACTGGGGTACGTATAAAAAACGTCAGGTAAACTTGGACAGACAACTCAGAGTAGTTTTAAAAGAAACATCTTAAATCATTTTTTTGCTAAACATTTTGCATCTACGATTAACAAATTTAATTATACCTAAAAACTGACTATCTGAAGAGTATCTATAAATTTTTTCATTTAGTTTGGAAAAAATTGTAACTCTTTTTTGCTATTGTCCAACTACTGGTCCCAATTTTTGCTTTGTCCAGGTACTGGTGCTTTTACCTTATATAGAAATACTTATAATAAATATCCTCCATAAATAAGTGTTCAATTCTTGAAGATTTGAAAAACTCTTAAAGGAGTGTCCTAAGGTTAAAAATTATTGTCCTAAATTTACTTTAATCGATGTTCATGTTATAGAAATTATAAATAAATAAATTTGTTTTAAAGAAATCAGAAAGAAATTAAATTGATAAAAAATAAACATTTAATATTAAAAATAATATTAATAAAAATAATCACATTAAAACTTTGCTTGTAAAATAAACAGAACGAAAAATTTAAAATTAAAAAATAAATGAACAATTACAAAATATTAAAGAAGAATTTTTAATTTTATTGAAATGTTAACTTAAGTCACATAAATACAAATAGTCATGTAAGTATTTACATTATAAACTCACAATTTTTTCTGTTTAAATTTAAAGTAAAATTTAACAAATTGTAAAGAATGAGAGTTAATAAAGACTTAACTTTATTTTTTATTCTTTCCGTTTTTCACATGCAAAAAATAATAATTTTTTTAAAATTTTTTTCTTAAATGCATCAAAAATTCAAATTCAACTAGTAGAAAATTCCCGTCGCATCTAGGCCGCGTCTGCGCGCCGAGGATTCTTACTCGTTTGTGGTTTCGGAAACTGGCAAAAAGCGCGCATCGATCAGCCTCTCTCACGATCCAGTTTCTTCAGCTCTTTTATATAAGGCCTGATCCCGTACCTGTGAAAATACATTTCGAATGTGTCTAACAGTCAAATCTTCATTGCCAAATATTGGCTGAAAATTAAATTAACAACTTTATTTTCGTATAGAGTTGTAAAGTAAGATTGTTGGTTATTCAGTGGCTTCTAAGAATGGACCAATATTGAAAGCCGATTATTGTAGCAATTCTTGTCATGCATTAATAAATAAATTAAAATATTTGTTATCAAAAAAACATTTTTAAACAATAAAAAAATTTTTTTTTATAAAAATATAAATTTTAATATTGTTAATGTCACGTTCCCGTGACGTTCTGTATAAACTCAACAAAAAAAATTGTTGTACGATGATTTTTAACGAAGTTATGATGTTTTACTTAAACTATAAATTTTTTCCAAATGCAAATAACACTTCAATTATTGATGTGGTATGATGTAATGGAAAAAAATGATATAAAATAAAACATTATAACTTCGTTAAAAATCATCGTAGAACAATTTTTGAAAAAGCGTTTTAAAGGTCACAATCCAAGCTTTCTATTCGCCCTAGGCATGTATGAATGTTAAGTCGGGTTCACATGCTAATGAACAAAAAGTGTCATTTTATTGATTTTGAGGTTAGGAAAAAATCCTGACGTGATGGAGCAAAATTGACTTCGGATTCGTGTTCAGCGCGTCAAAATACATAGGGAATGACTAGTCTGGTCTGCTGTACACGAAACTTTTTTTTTTGTGGGGCTGTGTTATTTACAGTAGTATGTTATAAGATATCCAAACTTTTCAGAGCTCAGTCTTTATCTTAATTTTTGACGAAGCTATTGTAATTTTAAATTGCGTAAAATTTTTCGATCCATTCAGGGTGGTTGGTCCGACAATTTCCGACGGTAGTGCAATTAAGGGGTCTGTCTCATACACAAATTTCAAGAAATCGATTTCTCAAAAGTTTTTTTTTATACTGAATATGTGTGTAGAAAAAAGTTAAACATAGTTATTAATATTTCCGAGCACAAGGACAAGCTCCAGAAGCCAAAAAATAAAATGATCTCTTCTCACATTGGGACCAAAATGTAATTTACCATTCAAAAAAGTCTAGACAAAAAAAATGTCCGCCATATTGGATCCGTCATTTTGAAAATCGGACTATGGATTCGTAATAGGAAACCCAAAAAACATTTACATATGCAACGTCATGAGAAACAAATTAGAAAAGACTTCGACATTGCAAAGGGATAGACTAAAAACTTTAAACGCGTTTTTCTCGAAACTGTGTTTTTTACACGGTTGACACGATTTAAAAAAATATATTGCATCGATCAGGTTCAAATTTTCAGGACTTCTTCTACACATAAGTGGCTATCGCATGAATTAGGATTTTAATTTTTCAACAATTTAAGTTTATGCGATAGCGAGTAATCTATATTTTAAGAATCCGTTTTCTTTTTTAGTTTAACATGCAGCCTTCCAAAGATATCGTGTCAACCAGGAAAAAAGTGATATAGCTCAAGCGGTAATTTCTCGGAAAGAAACCTTTAAAAAAACAATTAACAAAGTTTTTTATTATAATCTAATATGTGCATTTTGATGTACGAAAACATAAAAAAGTTTTAAAAAAAATTAATGAAAAAAAAAATCTTGAAAAAAAGTTCGTTTTTATGAGACATACCCCTTAAAGAAAATGCAATAAAAATTAATACAAACAACAAAAACAAACCTTTTTCGTTTATATGTTAAAAAAAATAAATTATAAAGTTTTTAATTTCCACAAAAAGCTTCTGCTGCGTGCCTGGTTGCTTCTACAAGATTTTCAAGAAAAAAAATCCTGCGGTTCTTACAGGCTTTTAGAGCCAACCAAACCTGTTGGAAAATAATTGCTATTAGTTCCTTTATCTGAGACAAAGATATAATAAAAAACAAATTATGTTTTCGAGAAATTTGCATTTTTTGTTTTTTTAAAAAATGGACGCAATTTTGTAAATTTTTAGAATTTTTGAAAAATGTAAAACAGGGTTTGAAAGATTGTCAAAAAAGCTACTAAACTCAAGAAAAAAAACTTTAAAAATATTTATTTTTGTTACATTAGCAACCTTTTGAAAAAAATTTATGATTGTTTGAGGAATCGCCTTTCGGCAGTGAATCAAGAACTCTAAAACTTCCTCATTTAAATTTTCTTTCTGTAGATTTTAATATTTGAGAAATATTTATTTTAATTTACTTAATATTTCGGAACTAGAATTTTAAAAGTGCATATAAAAGGTTTTAAAATAAATAAATTTTTTAAAATTTTATTTTTTCTAAAAAGTTGATATAAAGTGTTTTCTAGTACATATGTTCAATGAAAAGCAAAAATACCGTTAAGATTTCGAGGTGGGAAAAAGGCACAAAAGCGATATAATTCAATAAATATAATAAACCAGATTCAAATTCGAGAATTTGAAACTCAAGAAGAATTTTCCAAATTTTTTAAAAATTAATTAAACCAAGTTGAAGAAAAAAAGAAAAAATTAAGTAAAATTTTATTTGTAGGAAATTTTGAAAGCTGAAACATTTTGAATATTTTATCTTATACGATTCTATATTTATTGGAAAGTATTAAAAATATTGTTTATGGTATTTAAGTACTAGATCTTGTCTTGATGATCAAACTTGTAAACTTATTAAGTCGTTTATGAGAAAAATAAATTTTTTATAATAAAATCAAAATCCTTGGTTGTATACTCATTTAAATGTATATTCATGAACGATAAAAATCACAACACGACTAGTGAGTACCTAACTAGAAGTAGAACTAAAGCACTAGCAGAACAGGAAAAAAGTCAAACATTTATAAATTTTGGGGAATTCACAAGTCCTAAGGTTGTTCATTCACCAGCAGTAAAAAGAGTAGAACATCATAATTTCGATTCTGAGGAACCATCTAGTAGTTTCTTAAGTGAAAAATTTGATGAAACAATATTAAATCCTAATAGTAGTTTAAAGTTTTCTACTCCTAATAAATCTTTCTTAGAACAAATAGCCAAATTAAGAAAACTTTTGCGAGATGCATTAAAAGATAACACTTTTGATGAAAAAACTGGTGAAATAAATTTATTAAATGATCTTACAAAAAATTCAATAAAAACCACGGATCCAAATCAAGATTTGCAGAAAGATCTTCAAGACGAAAATTCTAATATTCATAAGTCCGAAATCAATAATTCTTTACCAGGCATTTCGTTTGACGAAATGAGTGTACCGTATAACCATCAAGTCTCTTTAAGGGACGCCTTAGAAATAGTACCAGTTTTCGATGGTAAGAATATCTCTCTTTCGGCTTTTATAGAGAGGTGCGATGAAGCAAAGGAAATGATTCCAGATACACCTTAAGTAGAGGAAAATTTAGTAAAATTAATTCGCGGAAAATTAGTGGGAGAAGCTAGACGGGGAATTTATGGTTCAACATTTAAAAGCATTAAAGATTTAACGGACCAATTAAGAAAAATTTACTTGACGCAGAAAAGTGTTTACCAGTTACAAGGTGAATTAGGGAATATTTACATGTGGGAAAATGAAACAGTATTGTCATATGCGAATCGCGTGAAAGAAATTGCTGATCAAATCTATGATGCTCATCGAATAAATAATAAAGGGGCTTTAGACAAAACTTTTATCGAATCCCTAGAAAAGGATTTAATTCAATGTTTTCGTAAAGGGTTAAAACCAGACATTGAAATTCGGATTCCAGAATCAATAATTTTTAAAGAAACTACGAGTAAAGCTATCGAAGTTGAACGAAGAATAAATGCTAGTAATGAGCTGAGGAAAGAGAAATCTGAAACGAGTGAATTCAATGAATCAAAGGTAACCTTTGCAAAAGAAGAAGCTTTAATTTGTTAAACCTGCAATTTAAAAGGGCACATCGCTGCCACTTGTCGAAGATGTATTAATAATCAAAGTTCTCAAAATCGTGGTAGAAATTTTTTACCCTGAAATGGGGAAAGAAGCTCTCAAAATAATCAAATCAGGGGTTATAATTATCAGTTCAGAAGTAATAATCAATTTAGAGAAAACAATGATCAATTTAGGGGTAACGGTAACCAAGTCAGGGAAAATAGTCGATACAGAGAAAATAGCCAATTCAGAGAAAATAATCAATACAGGGAAAATAGTCTATTCAGAGGAAATAATCAATACCGAGAAAATAATCGGCGTTCATTTTCGCCATCTCCAATGAATCAGGGAAACAATCAGAACCGTCCCAATCAAGGTGCAGTGGGACAGGTAACCCAGGATTAAATGCACCTGAATACGAAAGTGAAAAGTCAACAAAAAGTGTTAAAGTCAATTTTAGTAAAGGAAATATGATACCAACAATTTTTATTAACATAAAAGAAGTTCAAGATCCCGTTCATAAGATGATTGATACAGAAGCAGGGTTAAATCTAATCAAAAATAAAACAATAAATTCTTTAATGCAGGTTTATTCTTCCTGGAAAATTCAACTCACCGGAATTAATGAACATTCTGTACATACTTTAGGTCAGGTTAAAATAAAAATTTTCGGCTATTAACTACATTTCATATAATACCTGATGAAGTACCTATCGATGAAGATGGAGTATTAGGTTCAGAATTTTTCACTGATAACAATGTAATAATTAACTATGCGGAAAAATGCTTAGAAGTGCATGGTCAATTTCATCCTTTCTCACCCCAAGAAACAATAATTTTACCACCTAGATCAATTACAAGTATGTACATGGTAGTCGAAAATACAGAAATAAAATAAGGTAACATACCGTTAGTAACGACAAATCCAGGTGTATTTATGGGTAATGCAATTGTTACAAATAATCAGGGAAAAGCTTATATTAAAGTCCCGAATACTCAATCCGAACCAATTAAGGTCCAAATACCGAGAATAAAATTACAAGAATTCGAAGAATTTAAAGCAATAAAAAATGAAGTTAGTCAAACCGAACCACAACAATCTAAAATCAATTGCAATTCAGTTTAAAAACTTTTAGATAGTTTCTTTTCTACTTCAATTTCAAATCACATACAATATGCGTTTAAAAAGACTACAGGTAAAGAAAGAGTTGAACAAATATTAGATTTACTGCGTTTAGATTATTTAAAATCAGAAGAATTAAAACATGTAGAAGCTTTAATTAGAAAATATTCCAAAAGATTCAATTTACCAGGTGAATATCTTACGGCTACAAACGTATTAGAACATAATATTCCTACTAAAGACGAAGAACCTGTATTATCACGTCAATATCGATTTCCACCTGTTCACAAAGAAGAACTCTTAAAACAAACAAATGAATTAATTAAAAATAGAATCGTTAAACCTTCTCAATCTCCGTATAATACTCCTGTTTGAATTGTACCAAAGAAAGATGATTCGCAAGGTAATAAAAAATGGAGGATGGTACTGGACTTTCGCAAATTAAATGAAAAAACAATTACTGACTTTTTCCCATTGCCTAATATAAATGAAGTACTTGAAACTCTTTGGAATGCGCAATACTTTTCTGTTTTTGAGTTAGCTTTTGGTTTTCATCAAATTAAGATGAGTGAGAAGGATTCTCATAAGACTGCTTTCTCCACACCTTATGGTCATTATGAATTTGATCGTATGCCATTCGGACTTAAAAATGCTCCAAGTTGCTTTCAAAGACTAATGAATTCGTGCCTATCTGGATTAATTGGAACAGAATTATTCGTTTATTTAGACGATGTTGTCATTTTCGCAAATTCTTTAGAGAAACATCAAGAAAAATTTGATAATTTTATGAATCGTTTAGAAACAGCTAATTTAAAATTACAGCCAGACAAATGTGAATTTCTTCGACCGGAAGTGGTTTATTAAGGACACATTATTGATAAAGACGGTGTAAGACCAGATCTGAAAAAGCTTAGCGCAGTAAGATATTTTCCAACTCCAAAAACCATTAAAAATATCAAACAATTTTTAGGCTTGGCAGGTTATTATCGGCGTTTTATTGAAAATTTTTCAAAGAAATCAGGACCTTTAACACAATTATTAAAGAAAGATATGCCTTTTAAGTGGGGCGATAAACAACAAAAAGCTTTTGAAATTTTAAAAAATGAACTTTGGGAAGAACCTTTATTAATAAGACCTGATTTTGACAAATCATTTATATTAACTACTGATGCTTCAGGTTTTGCAATTGGTGGAATTTTATTCCAAGGGGAAATTGGAAAGGACAAACCAATTGCTTACGGTTTTAGATCTTTAAATGAGCATGAGGTAAAATATGACACGTATAATAAAGAAGCTTTAGCAATTGTGTATTGTGTTTTACATTTTAGACACTTTCTGTATGGTAGGAAATTTCAAATTGTCACAGATCATAAACCTCTGTATGGTTTAAAAATTCAAGCTATCCTTGTTCACGTGTAACAAAATGGAAACTTAAATTAGCGGAATATGATATTAAAATGATTCATAAAGCAGGAAAAATGAATGTCAATGCGGACGCGTTATCCAGGAACCCTGTTAATATTGCAAGAAGAATTATTCCAAAAGAATTTAATAATTATAATAGTGATGTGAAGCAAGTAAATTGAATAGAAGAAGATGAAATAGATAATCTATTTAAATATTTAATTGAAGAAGAAGGAGATTCTGACGAAGATTAGGATGAAATATTTGGTTGTCGAATTGAGAATATTGATAATGACTATGATGAGAATGATGTTAAAAATGAAAAAGATGAATTCGAAAATGAAGACGAAGATTTAAATTGCTGTGTGGAAATCGATGATGATCTCTCCGAAGACTTCCATAATAAAGAAGATAATTCTGATTTTAAAGTGGTAACTAGAAGACAATTCGAGAAACTAAATCAGTGAATATTAAGTCAAGTGAGTCAAGTAAAAATTCGAAGTCGGTTAATACTAAGTCGGGTGAATCAAGCGAAAATACTAAGTCGGATAATATTAAATCAAGTGAGTCAAGTGAAAATCTAAATCTTAAATCGAGTACTAAATCAAGTGAAATCATGAAAAATCAAAAAAGTGAAAATACTAAATCTGTGTATACTAAATCAAGTGAAGGTAAAATCAACTGCGAAAATTTGAAAATGTAATCTACGAAATCGAACCCTAAAATAAATAAAGATATAAAGTCAAAAATCGAAGAAAATTTTCAAAGTCGGAGTAATACAAGAAATCTACGAAGTCGAAGTCATTCAGAGAAAAATCGAAATTAGAAATATTTTTCAGATTCTATGGTCGATAATGAAGAAGATGAGGAAGAAATACTAAATCAAGCAATTCAAGTTCAAGGTAAAAATTAAAGTGCGCGAATTCTGCAAAATTTTTGCAAAATTCTGATGAAGATTCTGATCCTGATTATATTCAAAATCCTGTGAAACAAAATTAATGGAGGAAAAGAAGAAGACCGCGTAAAATAAATTATGATAATGAAGAAAGTTCGATAAGAACTTATCTTAAATTATGATTAGAAGAAAAGGGGTAGACCTAAAAAAATTTAATTCATGAAGAAGATAAAAATAGTGAAAACTCAGATCCAGAATATTTTGTTCAAAATTATAACTATGAGGTACCAAGAAACGTTTATGAAGATTATGGAAATAATGAAAATAATTATGATTTTAGCGAAAGTGATGATAGCATTGAAGATTACGAAGAAAATGAAGATAATGAAGCACTTAATTCTGATGAACAATTTGAGGAAATTGAAAAAATTAAAGAGATCAATGAAATCAAAGAAAGTGAAAAATTTTAAAAAAATATGAAGATTTTGTAGAGGATAAAGAAAATGAAGAAAATGAAGACGATAAAAATGATGTTGATAATGATATAAAAGAAGTTGATTTCGGTTCAGAAAGTAACAAACGACACTTTCCCGAACCCCCAACCTTAGACAGTCCTTCTACTTCTGCTAATAATATCCATTGTCGAAATATTGTTGAATGTAAACATCAATGAAGAATGAGAAAGGACAACTATGTGTACTTTTTATCGACGACATGCGTACCTCAGGATAATGATTCAAAGAGTATGTTTAAGCGAAATGAATTACATAAATTTAAAAATCTCGAAATCGTTGAAGCCAAAGAGTTTAAATAAGGGATTTTTTATCATTTCGCATTACCAATTATCTCAAAATCTAGCGTTAGCTTAACTGAAATGCATAAAAATATAAAATCATCCATTCAGTCTTTTAAAACATTAACTGAAAAATTACAACTTCGTTCTGTTAGCATTGCAAGAACTATGGTTATAAATCACGTAAATTGGGATGAAATTGTTTTAATGTTCCGAAAAATTTTTCAAAATTGCAAAACTACAATAATAATTTGTAATGGTTATACTCAGTATGTAACAAACGAACAAAGGAAAATTTTAATTAAAGAAGCACGTTCCTCAGCGTTAGGCGGTCATAAAGGAGTAAGTAAAACTTACCATCGTATCAGACAAAAACATTTTTGGGGAAACATGAAAACAGACATTCAAAAATATATACAAACTTGTTTTCAATGTCAATTAAAGAAGCTTGTTAAAGTAAAAACAAAGAATCCAATGGTTATTACTGATACGCCTGGAATAGCTTTCGAAAAAGTTTGTTTAGACATTGTAGGACCTTTAAAATCTATTACTAAAAATGGAAGTGAATATATCCTTACGATTCAAGATAATTTAACTAAGTACTCCTTAGTAATACCACTTCCAAATCATCAAGCAAGTACTATTGAGGATGCATTTATTAAAAAATGTATTTGTATTTATGGCAGACCTAAAGCTGTATTAACTGACCAAAGCCGTGATTTTCTTAGTAATCATTTAAAACGAGTAGCAAAAAGATTTCGTATTCGCCAATTTAAAACAACAGCTTTTCATCCACAATCAAATGGCTCTCTAGAAAGATCGCATCATGTATTAGCAGAATATTTAAAACAATTTGTTAGCGAAAATTCGCAATGGGATGATTGGTTAGAGTTAGCAACATTTTCGTACAATACAAGTGTTCACAAAGGAACTAAATGCACTCTATATGAATTAGTGTTTAGTTGTTTAGCAAGATTGACCTCAATCAACCTTTACTTCCAGAGGAAACATTAAAAACTTATGATTAATATTTGATAAATCTAGTAACAAAATGACATAAAATCCAATTGTTAGCTCGAAACAATCTGATTAGCGCAATAGAAAAGTCAAAAACGTATTACGACAGAAAAATTAATCCACAACATTTTAAGGTTGGAAATAGTGTATTTTTGTTACAAGGACCTAAACCTGGTAAATTAGGCGACCAATATACTGGTCCACAAGAAGTTCTAGAGATTTTAGGCGAGGGTAACATAAAAGTAAAACTAATTAAAAGACCCAAAATCGTTCATATTAATAGACTTAGATTATCACATATTCAGCATTCTAACCAAAATTAAAAAATAAATAAATAAATAAATATAAAAAAAAGAGTAAAATTTTCTATATTATTGTAATGCGTTATAACTATTATAATCTATTTGTCTTCTGTTTTGATAAACTTAACTTAATTTTTTCAAGAATCTTGATTATAAAGGTATATGTGTAATACAAAATCCAAAAATAATTATCATTTGCATGCTTGATCCTTTATCGCTTTAGTTTTAATCTCTAATGGTTTGTAATTAAAATAAGACAATCAAACTAATAAAATTTATTTTCTTTTGCAGGTGGGACTGGAAGCGATGGAAATATTAATATGTATTACTTTTACAATTTTTCTTTCTTGTAGCATGGATGCTACTAAGGACTTTTCAAGAATAAATATCTCTTTATCTCAACTATCCGCTCTTTATTTTGAATATTCAACTTCAGAAAGGGTCCTCATGGGTCATTGGAATATTGAAACTTACATTAAATTTAATGAAATATTCCATATTAAAACTTAAATCCATCAACTATTAGATAGTCATGAATACCTTTGCAAAGATTAACATATACATTGTTCTCAATCAGAATTTTTCTTATATAAAAATAAAATTAAAGATTTAATTAAAACAATCAAAACTATACTTAGCAATAACACACAAACAAAAAATTTAGACACAGAGCAAGAAAATATTCGATCTGAAATAAACAGAACATTAAAAATTGAAGCAAACCTTCAGAATGCTATAAATTATATTTAAATAATATTTTTCAACTAAAAAATCATTTGTTCTTTATGTCGATTCTGATACTTTTATCTAGAATGAAATTCCGCGTTTATCAGTAATTATTTTTAAAAATTATCCAGTAAAAAATCAATTCTTTTAGAAGAAGTATTAGCAAATTGTCGAATACAAATCAAAGAAAACAAAGAAATCATTATAAAAGAATTAGAATCTTTGCTCAATATTATACAATCATAAGTTTAAAATTGCAAACAACAAGTCAGATAATATAAAATTCTATTTCTTCTTAATATTCATTATATTAAATATATTTATTATAGCAATAATTTATTTTAAAATATCACGAAATCAAATTCAAGATATATCATTTTGGCATAACCATGCAGATACTATCGATATAGAAAACGCTTGTCACTTCTAAAATTCTAATCAGTCAAAACACTTTATTAGAGTAACTCCTTTCAATGGGAATGTGGTCTTGCTCGTCTATAAAACAAAGAGTACTAATAGTCTCGAAAAACGAAAATGTAATCCTTTCAAGAACAGTAAAGTAAGGGTTTTCATGTTCTAAAACCTTTTTACGACTGGGATAAAGTTCATCAAATTTTCATTCGTCAATTTTTGTGTTTGATCCAAAACAAACTCTTCCTCTCCGTAACACGGGGCTATTTTGAATGATATCTAGACAGTTGCGAGCTCTATGATTCGTTGAAATGCTTATAATATCTTTCATATTTTTTCGATAAAAGATCTGTCTTTTTTTTCGTTCGCAAAAGGAATGTTTCTTTTATTTGAAGACATACGGTAATGTTAGTATTTATAAATATCCTGATATCCTTGAAATAATTTTAAAGACAAAATATTAAAATATTTTGACATTCTAATTTAACTATTTTACCAGAATTAATTGTTATTGATCATTATCCTTGATGCTTGTTCATTTAAGCTGCATCGCTTGCAGTATTGAATTGTTCAAAATTTATAGCAATTCAATGTTTGTTATATCAGAATTATATCTTCGGGAGAAGCATATTATTGTAATCCTATTTAGATAGTACTTTTTATGGAAACTGACATTATAAAGAAGTATTATAAACAGTAAAACCTAAATACAATTTCCTGACTAAAAGTGTATGAAAAATACTTCTAACTAATATAATCCAGTAAAATGTATGCTACGCCTTAAGAAACCCAGTTATAACGATTATATTCACCATATTAACAAATATCGAAGAAACTCGATTAATGATAATATTGTCATAAAATTATTAGAATCAATCAATATTGAAAATTCTTTATATATATCTTCCCTTTTCTCTAAATTAATAAACGATATCCAACACAATGTTATCAAATTCTCAAAATTGATGCCAAGTAACCAAATTACAAATGTATCCATAGGTAATCTCTCTAATATTATGTATACGAAATTCTCCGGAACTTTATCGCTTATCGAATACTCAAGCTTCCCTTTCGTATTCTTCTCGTAAGGGGAGAAGAGCGTCTTAATTTACGCGTTTTGAATTACTTAATAATGTTAAATGAATTCACTTAAACTATTTCAAGTTTTTACACGAAATATTTGTATTG
The DNA here is from genome assembly GCA_037103525.1 of Ganaspis brasiliensis. Lineage (NCBI taxonomy): Eukaryota > Metazoa > Arthropoda > Insecta > Hymenoptera > Figitidae > Ganaspis > Ganaspis brasiliensis. Next base: position 8,062 of record JAZKLR010000381.1, on the reverse strand, counting down.
TTACAATTGAAAAGCATACTGACAAGTAACACTACCCAAGTGTAACTCACCGATTTCTTTGGTACTTGGTATACACATTCTAGGTCGAAAAATATTAGACACGTATTTTTTTATATCTGCTAAAAAAGTTTTTTAAGGGTTTAAACTACCCTTGTAATATTTTTACATTGTACGTATTGGTAAATTAGAAACTATGGTCAAATTACTGTGTAAATTATCAATTTTTGCATGGAATCTTTTTGTGGTAAGGAAGAAACATTATTGACAAAGAAAAATGAAGAAAACAATTTGTTTATAAAAAAATTGTTTAAACAATTAAAAAAAATTGGCACTTCCGCAAATTTTTTTTTTGCGCAAATCGATAGAACAAAAAAAATTACGCTATTTAAAAATAGCTATAAGCATTAAAGCTAAATTAAGCATAATTGTCAAAAAAAAATAAAGAAAACAATTTGTTCATAACAAAATTGTTTAAACAATTAAAAAAAATTGGCTTCTCCGTAAATTTTTTTTGCGCAAATCGATAGAACAACAAAAATTAAGCTATTTGAACATAGCTATTAGCATTAAAGCTAAATTAAGCATTATTGCAAAAAAAAATAAAGAAAACAATTTGTTCATAACAAAATTGTTTAAACATTTAAAAAAAAATTGGCTTTTCCGTAAATTTTTTTGCACAAATCGATAGAACAACAAATCTTTAAGCACTTAAGCCAAATTAAGCATTATTGACAAAGAAAAATAAAGAAATAATTTGTTTATAACAAAATTGTTTAATTTTTTTTTTTAAAATTGACTTTTCACCATTGTCGATATCATTAAATTTGGTATCCTTCTGTCCTGTCCATGAATCCAAAAGAAGAATAGATTCTTTGTTAGTTTTGGGCAGGAATACATCTTTGAACCATTTTATCGACAGTTCTGACGTTAATTTGCCTGACTTTGAGGCAACTTTCCTTGGGGCTCCTGCAAAACTATCATCAAAGGAGATTTTAACTCACCGCTTGCTGAAATAAAGGGTTGAATAGTATAGCTGTGCGTCATTGAATTCAGAGACTGGGCTATACATTCGACCTTTAAAGTACCTTTCAATGATAAGGTACGACCAGCGTGAGTCTCTACATTGAATCCTGATTGGTCCGAATTGTATAGATTTCCCTCCCCTACAATTTGCAGTTCTGACTTGACTTTCGAAACATAAAAAACGAGATTTTTCTGTCAATTCTTCTACTGTGTCAATTTGTTTTTTAGTTACAAATTTATTAATTTTTCTCGAAACAATTCCGTGCTTTATTTTAAAATTGTGCATCCATTTTGTAGAAGCAGTGAAGAGATCTCGTGATAAGTCAACCTTTGCTCTTGCTTCTAAAGCCAATCTTTTTAAATCCAAATCATGAACCGGAACTGATTTATCGATAGCTTTTTGAAATTGTTCTAATACGTATTCAGAAATTTTGAATAATTTTTTTGTTCGAGTTCCACCTGCTTCAATTTGCTCCTCCCATCTGTATAAAGATGTGATATTTGGTACATTTCTAAATCTATTTTTAACAGCTTCAAAACGTCTACGCTTTTTCTTTCCAGACCGCCAAAATTCAACTGCTTTCTCTTTATAATTAAAATCAACAGCAAGATCCATTTTAAATTTCTTGTTCTCTTATTCAAAAACTTCAAAATCATTTTCAAATTCCTCATCAACCATTTTTGCATCTGCATACACGCTTGCATCATTAAAAATTAAGGATTCATGACTTTCTATAAAAAAGTCGTGTCAATAGAATCCTTAATCAAGGTTTCTAAATGCAAAGCAAGACTCCTTTCTTTATCTATAATGATAGATTCGAAGTCATACTCGGGACCATCAAAACTTTTCTTTAATAAATTAGCAACATTTCTAGGATTCATTTTTAAAAATTCAGTCATTGATTCACAATCAATTTTCATCACCAAGATTCGTAAACATCTTCAAGTATGCTTGGTGGAAGAGTGGCTACATCAACGAGAAACCTGACAAATGTCAAACTCCGGTCGAATTTTGTTTCAGTAGTTGTTGCCCCACTTGCGAATTTTGTGACTGTGTTGCAATAATTAAATGTGGTTGGTGCACTAAATCTTTGTGTATCGATCACTTTTTTGCAGTTACCACTGACCGTTCTCCTCACTTTTGCAAACAATATATTTTACAATAGAGTCCTAATTTTATTAAAACTATTTAATACATAAAAAACAAAAAACAAAAAAAAAATTAAAAATTAAAAACCTTAAAAAAAATTAAAAATTATTTAAAAAAAAAAAAAAAAAGGGAATAGAGTCTCGCTACCTCCACGTTGGTTATTCCTGGGTTCGGCTGAAAGCGAGAATACAATATTCTCCGCATCTCCGCATAATATCCTCCGTTATAACAAATTGTTTTCTTTATTTCTCTTTGTCAATAACGCTTAATTTGTCTTTATTTGGCTTAAATACTTAAAGCTATGTTTAAATAGCTTAATTTTTGTTGTTCTATCGATATGCGCAAAAAATTTACGTAAAAGCCAATTTTTAAAAAAAAATTTAAACAATTTTGTTAAAAACAAATTATTTCTTTATTTTTCTTTGTCAATAATGCTTAATTTGGCTTAAGTGCTTAAAGATTTGTTGTTCTGTCGATTTGCGCAAAAAAATTTACGGAAAAGCCAATTTTTTTTTAATTGTTTAAACAATTTTGTTATGAACAAATTGTTTTCTTTATTTTTTTTTTGCAATAATGCTTAATTTAGCTATAATGCTAATAGCTATGTTCAAAAAGCTTAATTTTTGATGTTCTATCGATTTGCGCAAAAAAAATTTACGGAGAAGCCAATTTTTTTTTAATTGTTTAAACAATTTTGTTATGAACAAATTGTTTTCTTTATTTTTTTTTGACAATTATGCTTAATTTAGCTTTAATGCTTATAGCTATTTTTAAATAGCGTAATTTTTTTTGTTCTATCGATTTGCGCAAAAAAAAAATTTGCGGAAGTGCCAATTTTTTTTAATTGTTTAAACAATTTTTTTAAAAACAAATTGTTTTCTTCATTTTTCTTTGTCAATAATGTTTCTTCCTTACCACAAAAAGATTCCATGCAAAAATTGATAATTTACACAGTAATTTGAACATAGTTTCTAATTTACCAATACGTACAATGTAAAAATATTACAAGGGTAGTTTAAACCCTTAAAAAACTTTTTTAGCAGATATAAAAAAAACGTGTCTAATATTTTTCGACCTAGAATGTGTATACCAAGTACCAAAGAAATCGGTGAGTTACACTTGGGTAGTGTTACTTGTGAGTATCTGCACTGTTTTATGTATTCGTAAAAGCAAAAAATTATTCTAAAATATAAAAAAAAAATAATAATTTTGTCAACATAATGTGTGTTTTGTGTGGTACTTCAAGTATTTACAAATGTTATTCAATGAAAATATTGCTGATGTTTTCAGTATGATAAGTGTGAAACTTCTAAAAAAAAAATTTTCTCTAAATATTAATAATAATATTTACTAAATGTCTTTTATAAGTTATTAATTATCTAAATTCATCTAATATTTTCATGTATGGATTTAAAATATCATCTGTATTGTGATCACACTATGTCATTCCTAGAATAACTAATGTTTTCATTGCGCCAGCATTAATCCGATATTATGCTAGTACAGGACCAGTATTATGCGAAATATAGGCCCAGGATTATGACAGTTTAGGGTCAGTATTATGCGAAGTATAGGGCCAGAATCATACCAGTATACGTCAGTATTACACCAATATTATGTGAATACTATGCCAGCATTATGTCAGTACTGCGCCAGTATTGCGCCGTTATTATGTCAATATTGAACACGTAGAATATTTAACATTGTTAATCATTTTTTCTATTGATGATATTTTCATCCGAATTGTTCAATTTACAAAATTTTCAAACTGGATTTAAAATCTTTGAATTCGAAAAATTATCAATTGCATTTCTATTTTTCGAATTAAAAAGGGGGGAAGTGTCACGTTCCCGTGACGTTCTGTATAAAATCAATAATGTATTTTGTAAGTTTGTCAACCTTATATTTAGGGTTTATAAAATCTCTCAAATTTATTATGATTAAACAATCCAAAATCTGGAAGCGACGAGAAATAGAATTGCTTTCGAATGACCTACGATCTATTGTGTAATTTAGGAAATGAATAAGATATTATCATAAGGGTGGAAGCATTACATTCGAGCTTTTGATAACCCTCGAATTTAATCGAAATCGCGGGTAATCACTCGAAATCTGGAAGCAGGTCACGCTACTCGGCGCTGCGACGAGTTGGACCTTTCCACTCGGCGTTGCGAGGAAGCTGCACCCTTCACTCGGCGTTGCGAGAAAGTTGCACCCTTTACTCGGCGATGCTATGTGTAGCCCACGCAAAATTTCGGAAGGGAGGAAAATACAGGAAACCGAGGTTTCTTTACAAATTCGATGAAAACTAAAATCAGTTCTTCGTCCAACATCATCTGAAACGGTTCTTTTCTCTAAAAGCTCTACAACGGTTCTACATTCGCAAGTATTGTATCTTCCCAGTGTCGGTCTTGTAACGCGCCAATTTAAATCTTGTATCTCGGCAACAATCATCAAGTCTTATATTCGAGCACTGTATACACTACTTTTGAGTTAACAGTTTTGCGAATAAACCATCAATTTCAATTGTATCGGGCGTGACAAAATCTTACGTATATTGTAGTGAGTGTGCGAATTAAATGTAAAATTGTATTTGTGAACATTGTATTGAAAACAGAGAAAGAAAAGTGAAGGCGTAGAACTCCTGGCATAACCTGTCAGTAATTAGTTTTAATTCTTAATCCTTTAACCTTTTTAACCCTTTTTATCCCTTTTTAACCCTTAACCCTTTCAATCATTTAACCCTTTCAACTAACTTATATCCTGAACCCTTTTTATCAGTTTAAATCCTTTTAACCCTGCAATCAATTTTAATCCTTTATCCTTCCATCAAATTTAACCCTTTAACCCTTTATCCTGAATTTTCGTCTCTAAGATACCTTGAATCGAGAAATTGTGGATCAACTACCCCTCATCAATATACTCATCTGCATCGAGCGACTTCTGGTTAGAAAAAGAACTTGACCCTGAAATTTGAGACGACTAGGACACATAAACCATCGTCTGGCTTTGACAATTTGGAGCACTTCCACAATTTTATCTTTCCGTTCTGATTTTTCTTTGAGGAAGTAAACAAACCGATATCTCGAAAAATCACACGTGAGACACAGAAAATATTTTAAACCCTTCAATGCTGCACATTCCATTGGACCACATAAATCTGCATGTATAATTTCACCCGGTTCCGAAGCACGTTGCTGACGTTCATAATCACTATTTCGACATTGTTTACCTTCGACACAATGTCCACAAAAATCACCATCTTCCAGAAAACTTATTCCGCCTTCGTTCAGTAGAGCTTTCACGTGATATTTTCCTTGATGTCCTAGCTTTTCGTGACAGTAAAGATGTCCTTGATGAAAAATTCACTTTATTTGTACATGACACTTCCGGTTACTTCACTCGAATTATCATTCTAAACAATTGTCCATCTCGAACTCCACGCGCTTTTACTATATCATTTTTGACAAATTCACATCTATTTTAAGAAGAGTGAAGTGTCATTTTCTTATCTAATACCGAAGTAACAGATAAAATATTTCTGCCTCCTGTTGGTATATATAAAACATTTTCCACATAGCATGAAATCCATTTGCTATCAACAGAAGCTTCAAAATTAATTGTACCCTTTTGTATAACATTCATGGTAGATTTATCACTTATTTTAATTTTTAGCGGCGTTGTAAAGCTGTTAACACTCGAAAACCATTCAATGTGATAAGTCACATGATCTGTGGCACTACTATTAGCAATCCAGACATTTTCATTGTTTTTAACACTAAAAGTCTCAATTATAGCAGTTGTAATTTTTGTTTTTATTCCCTTTTGAGAAACCACCAGTTTTTTAAAACTGCTTACTCTTGTTTTTGTTTTGATCACTTTTTCCTTGAATTCTTGCTTTATTCGCTAGTAGCGCCACTAAGTTTTCAGGTTTCTCAGCTCGGCATTGGCTACGTTTCTTATCAGATGTCAGCACCTCGATTAATTTAGAACATGTTTGCTGATCTTACGACCTTGCCCACCAGGCTTGTCGAAAACTCTCATAATCATCAGGAAGCGATTCCAATAATTTTACCACAAGAGACGATTTATCCGGTTTCCCATTTAATTGTTGCATACGTAAAACAAGTCCTTCAAACTTTAAAATATGAGTCCCTACATCGTCCATTGGATTTTTATTATAACCAAAAAATTTTGCTTGAACAGTCAGCCTGTTTCGACTGCTGCTCAAACACTGAATGCAATTTCAGCCACATTTCTCTCGACAAGTCACACGTCACTAAAAGAGCCATAACTCTCGATTCCAAAGACTTGAAGATACTTTGACTCGCAGCGCGATCACACTTGTCCTAGTTCTTGAAATGTAACTGAAAATTATCTTGGTCAGCTGCTGACGCTCCCTCTGCCAATGGCGTCGGTTTGCCAATTTCACCATTGGGGGATTTCATATCAACTGATCAAGGTGAAAAAAAAAATTTCACTTGTGACTTTCTAATTCACGTATTTTGTAGTCCTATCGGATAGTAATTATAAGTAAAATTTTTTTTACATTTCGATTAATAATGTAAAAAATGTTATATTGGCTTTAGGATCCGTGAAAAAAGAAAATCAAATCTTTATTTCAAACGTTTCGGCATCAAATGTGTGCCTTCTTCAGTGAATTTATTAAATCTGTAAATAATTTAGTACAATTGAGTTTGAAGTTGTGCGTAATTAAATATATCTATACAAAATTAATTGAGATGTAATTGAAAATTGAAGTACAAAAGTGGAAAGTGTAATAGATATTAATTAACAGTGTATATAATAGTATAAATTGTATCTCCAAGAAAGGGTATATGTTTGATTTAGTAGTGTTTGTTGTGTACAGTGGAAATAGAAATCTCCTGTAATTATAATTCAAAAAAAGCGCGGGGGGGGGTAAGTGTAAAAAATTAATTAATTATTATGAAACATAGTTGTTTAGTGTGCAATGTATGTAGTATTGATGTAAAGAATCTATACATGTAAAGATATAATTGAAATTGTTCGGTGGAAAAGGGGGGGGGGGGGTGTGAGTGAAAATTTTGTTTAGTGTTATTTTTTGTATTGGAGAATAATGAAATGTAAATTGTCTGAGTGAAATAAGTTATAGTGAAATTGTACTAAAGTCAAAAAAGAGGTTCGCGGGGTGCGGGGTGAGGGAGGGGGGTTTTTAAGTAAGGAATGTTTATTTTAAGTTTTGTTGAAGTATTGATTGTAGTGATTGGAACCTAGTACAAAACCTTAAAATATGAAAAAATAATTATTGAAATTGTTTGAAATTGGGGGGGGGGTTTGTTATGTGAAGTTCTATGTTTTTGTTTGTAAATAAGTTTGAAGTATAGCAGAGTGTTAAAAAATTGTTAAAGTTTCTGGAAGTTGGGAAATCTTGAGTGATGGGATTGGGGGGGGGGGGGTGGTTATTTTTAAAAACTATTTATTTGTCTATGTTAAAGGCAACACGTTTGATATTGTAGTGTTTTTCGTGTACAGTGGAAATAGAAATTTCCTGTAATTATAATGCAAAGTGTGGGGAGGGGGTGGGGTATAAAAATTAATTTAGTATTGTTGACCGTTGTTGATTAGTGTGTAATGTATGCAGTATTGATGTAAAGAATATATAAATGTTAAGAAATTATTGAAATTGTTTGGAAGCAAAGAGGGGGGGGGGTGGGATATATATTTGTTTAGTGATATTTTTTGTATTAAAGAATATTGTAATGTATTATACATTGCCTGATTGAAAGAAGTTTTTGTGGAATTTTACTAAAGTAAAAAAGAGGTTCACGGGGTGGGGTAGGAGGGGGTGCGGTGTTGAAATTTCATGAATGTTTCATTTTATGTTCTGTTTGAAGTATTGATTGTACT